>CM046040.1:65324387-66524387 GCA_025215565.1 Flaveria ramosissima
AAAATCCAAAGCATGAAGGTCCTTACTTGTGCCATTGGACTTCGCTATTTCTAGTCATTGCTTTGATCTTTAAACTTTGTATTGGATGAAAAGATTTGATCTGCCCAAGATTCATATTAAAATTGATGTGGCTAGTGTGATATGATCCAAGTCGGGTCATACCCAATAACAAGCCAAACAAACACCGAAAGAAAATTTATTTGTTGATAAGATCATACAAATAATAAAGTGACACCAATTAGAAAATTGGATTTTCTAAATTATTGCTTTTGTAGATGAACATTATTATATGTATTAATTGTTCATGAGGGATTATTGTCATTGTTTAAATTAGTTAAACAATGACAAAATACCATATGTATGTGTTATAAAATTAAAGTGGTTCAATTTTATAAAGGTTTGATACTAGATATTCCTTTAAAAAGGATTTATTTGAATTTTGGTGAGAAAATGGGGAGCCATTCGGCGCCCCCTGGTTGTATGTCTTGGGAATGCTTTTTATTGTTCCAAGCACATGCATTAGCTTCTAATCAATTCATTTTACACACACACTCAACCTACACACAACTCTCTCTCTCTCTCTCTCTCTCTCTCTTTCAAGATTTTCGGATTTGAACAGAGAAGAAATTTTTCAGCTTCAAGTTTGGTTCTTGGCTGAAAAAACTTCACAAGGAAGAGAGACTACAACTTGGTGTTCGATCCTAGCAAAGAGAGGTGTTTTTGCACGTGCTTGGGGTATCATCTTCTTGAGGATTGCTTGTTGGAATCTAGCCTTCAAGATCTCACCATCCTCTCATCTTAAAGCTCGGGTTAGGTAGCTACAAAGGTTGTAGTTCCTTGACTTTTGTTGTTTTACATTTGTATGCATTATGTATAAAGATCCATGGCTTGGGGTTATTATAAAATGGGTTTTATATCAGATCTTAATATGTTTTAAATATTATTCCGCTGCGTTTTCATATAAATCATGTTGTATGAAGCTTGATAAACATGTAAAAACCCCTACAATGGCATCAAGAGCCACTTATACATATGCATACATGTATTACACTTTGCTTTCTTTTGGACAGCCCAAACCGTGGGTTTAAGGGCTATTTGGTGCCCCCTTTTGATGTTTTAAAGATGCTATATTATGCATATTAGGATCTTTAAAACTCTAGTTTATAAGATTATTGTTTGCTTGGACTAAACCCATTTGTTCTTGTTTATGTTGGCCAAAAACATGGGTTTTAAGGGGCTGCCAAAAATCGACTTCTTATGTATGTTTGGATATATTGTTGTTGTTATGCATAACAAAGCCTAGACCACTTGGATTGAATGATTGATTGTCATGTTGTATTCATTTGGGCATGTAATAATTTATTTTGTTTTAAGTCTTGTTTTGTAATCTATTCATTCATATGGTTTGTAATAAATAGATTAGGAGTTATCTTTACTAGAAAAATGTATTAGGATACATATTTTGTAAGGATGCTCAAGATCAAGACTTGAAGAAAAGATGGACAAAGAGGATGCTTGAAGATGTGGATTCAAGTGGGAGTCCTTTTGTCAACCATGTGTCATGTTCTTAACCCTTAGGACAAGACCTTTTGACACACTTGTTTGGCTAAACAAGTGTGCTCAACTTAGTATGCTTTGTTATGCATATATGGATTGTTTGTTATGCTTGGTTGAATGCTTATGATTTGTTTTGTTTTTTGGATATTTGGATGTGTCATTAACAAACATCACCTAGAACAAGCTAATACAAGAAATTGGTTCTCAAATCATTAAGCAAAATAGAATGGTCTATAAAAAGGAGTTAATGGTTTGCAAAATAAAATGGGTTTTATTATAAGAACCAAATAGGTACCATATGGTTGAATGCATACAATCATATGTACATGGATTTTTCTAAACATGAATTGTGAAATTATAAATCCCTTTTGAAAACAAGTTAAACACCATCCTTTTACACAACACTTAGGTTACTTGCAAACTCTTAGTGGATAAAGGTCACCTAACCACTTTGAGGGAACTTGTAACTTGAGGTGATAATGCCATGTTTGTGGGATAAAGGTCACCTAACCACTTATGTGGTAAACTCACACGTGTGTGTAAGTAGGACGACTTGATTTATAAAATATATTGAATGGATCACCTAAAATGTGTTTTATAAAAGGTGTTGATGGGGTAAACATGCCGTTATAAACATAAGATGTTTAAATGATCCCATACCATTAGAAGTTGCAATGGGTTGCAATTGTCATTTATGACTACCTTGTTTATTTAAATAATGGGATAAAGGTCACCCACCATATTTAAATATAACGTTGGATTCTAAAATATTTTTTTTATTAATAGTCTATGAGACGTAAAGGGTATTAATAAATGAAATGTATAATTATATCAACGATTACTAAAATGGAACTTTGTAAAATCTTGTAGATGGCCGATCACACCAACGCTAATAACGATGTACCAAACCAAAACAACCAATCTCTTAGGGCGATCCTTCAAAGGGATCGTCTAACACCTAACAACTTCATGGATTGGTACCGCAACTTGAGAATTGTTCTCAAGCAAGAAAAGCGGGCCTACATTCTTGATGATCCCATCCCCGATGAACCTAACGAGGAGGATGTGGAGGCCTATAATGATTGGGTTAGATATACGGAAGACTCCATCCAAGTCTCTTGCTTAATGTTAGCAAGTATGACACCCGAACTCCAAAAGGAGTATGAGCTCCATGGAGCCTATGACATGATCACTCAGCTGCGGAAACGTTCCAGCAACAAGCTAGAGTGGAGCGCTTCGAAACGGTTCGAGCGCTTCATGCATGTCGGATGGAGGAATCCCAATCAGTTTCATCTTATGTTCTTAAGATGAAAAGCCACATCGACCGCCTTCAAAGGCTGAACTGTCCCGTCTCAAAGGAGTTGGCCACGGATTTGATCCTTAATGGCCTAACTAAAAAGTTTGAGGCATTCGTCATGAATTACAACATGAACGGATGGGACAAGAGCATAAATGAACTTCATTCGATGCTCAAATCAGCTGAGGCGGGATGGGTAAAAGGGTTTTACCCGTTCTCACCATTAATGAAGGTGGGAGAAGGAAGAGGTCTCTACCCCCCCCAAGGCAAATGTTGCCAAAGGAAAGGGGCACGTTGGAGGAAAGGGGAAGATGGTTGTTAGGGCGGAACCTCCGAAGCCCAAGGAGAAGAAGCAAAAGGTTGCTGTAAACGACCCATGCTTCAAATGTGGTGAGATAGGGCATTGGATGAGAAATTGTCCAGTCTATCTCAAAGAGTTGAGAGAAAAGAGGGATGCGGGGCAAACCTCAGGTATAATATACATGATACATATAGAATTAAATGTTATTTCTTCTAACACATGGGTATTAGATACCGGATGTGGAACTCACATTTGCAATTTGTTGCAGGGGTTCAAAAGAAATGAGCATTATGAGAAAGGGGAAATAAGTCTCTTCATGGGCAATGGTGCAAAGGTTCATGTGGAGCCCAAGGGACTACATTTTGAAACTTCCAAATGGTTTGGAAGTTATTTTAAGTAATGTATTATATGCTCCTAGTTTGACTAGGAACATAATTTTGTTTCCCGTTTAAGACAATATGATTATGATTTCAAGTTTGTTGACAATGATATTCATGTTTCTTTAAATCATGTATTTTATTTTAAAGCTATACCTTGTAATGGTATTTATGAATTGGTTCATGAAAACGCAACATATGATAGCTCAATATACCAAGCAACCACCAAAAAACTTAAATTGGATTTGAGTGATACCTACCTTTGGCATTGTCGTCTTGGTCATATAAACAAGAAACGTATACAAATACTTCAAAAGAATGGTCTTTTAAAAACAAATGAATGTGATTCATTTGATGTATGTGAATCTTGTTTACAAGGTAAAATGACTAAGGCACCCTTTAGTGGAACTAACGAAAGGGCAAAAGATTTATTAGGTATCATACATTCGGATGTATGTGGTCCTTTT
The DNA here is from genome assembly GCA_025215565.1 of Flaveria ramosissima. Lineage (NCBI taxonomy): Eukaryota > Viridiplantae > Streptophyta > Magnoliopsida > Asterales > Asteraceae > Flaveria > Flaveria ramosissima. The sequence continues at coordinate 65,328,387 of CM046040.1, forward strand.
AAGCCAATGACTAGGAATGGTGAGAGATACTTCATTACCTTTACCGACGATTATAGTCGCTATGGGTATGTGTACTTATTAAGGCACAAAGATGAAGCTTTTGAAATGTTCAAAATCTTCAAGAATGAAGTAGAAAATCAACTCAACAGGTCAATTAAAATTCTCCGCACCGATAGAGGTGGCGAATACCTAAGTGATGTTTTTCAAGATCATCTTAGGAGTTGTGGGATTGTCTCACAACTCACTCCACCTGGAACACCACAACATAATGGTGTGTCTGAGAGGAGGAATCGAACCTTATTGGATATGGTCCGATCTATGATGGCTAGAAGCACATTGCCTCTATCATTTTGGGGTTTCGCTTTGCTCTCCGCGGCTCGTATTCTGAATATGGCCCCAACCAAGAAGTGGAAAGGACACCTTTTGAGATATGGCATGGAAGAGTTCCATCCCTATCATACTTAAGGGTTTGGGGTTGTGAGGCTTATGTTAAGACTCCCACCCCAAACAAATTAGAAGTCCGATCCACCAAGTGTATCTTTGTTGGATATCCTAGAGATTCTATGGGATATTATTTCTATGATCCACTGGAACAAAAGGTGTTTGTTTCCAGAAAGGGTGAGTTCTTAGAAGCCAAGTTCCTATGGAAGGAGCTAGCAGTAGAACAGTGGATCTTGAGGAGGAACAAGAACCACAGCCTAATACACGTTTGGTTGAAACTAGCACTCAACATAAGGATGTTGAGGATGATCAAGCGGTTGATCAATACACACAAAACGTTCGCAGAAGTGGTAGAACTAGTAATCCACCTGAAAGATATGGATTTTTATGGATGGATGCTATGTGGTGATTCAGATGAACCAACCACATATCATGATGCAGTGTCCAATTTGGATTGTGACAAATGGCTTGAGGCCATGAACGTTGAGATGCAATCCATGTATGACAATCAAGTTTGGGAACTTGTTGTACCACCTCCTAATTCCAAAGTAGTTGGAAGTAAGTGGGTTTTCAAGAAGAAAACCGATATGCATGGAAACTTGGATACTTACAAAGCTAGACTTGTAAAGGGTTTCACTCAAACTCAAGGGGTTGATTATGATGAAACCTTCTCACCTGTTGCAATGCTTAAGTCTATAAGGATATTGTTTGCCATAGCAGCTCATTATGATTATGAGATTTGGCAAATGGATGTCAAAACCGCTTTCCTAAATGGATATCTTGAGGAAGATGTCTATATGGTTCAGCCTGAAGGTTTTGTTGATCCAAAACATCCTAACAAAGTATGCAAGTTAAAGAAATCAATCTATGGATTGAAACAAGCATCGAGAAGTTGGAATCACCGTTTTGATGATGAAGTAAAGAAATTTGGCTTCATCAAAAACGCTGATGAGGCTTGTGTGTATAAAAAGGCTAGTGGGAGCACAATAACCTTCCTAGTATTGTATGTTGATGACATACTACTATTTGGAAATGACATTCCAACCATGGAAGGTGTAAAAACCTGGCTTGGAAGTTGTTTTTCCATCAAGGATCTTGGTGAAGCCGCCTATATTCTGGGAATAAAGATCTATAGGGATAGATCAAGGCGGCTGATTGGTTTGAATCAAAGTGCATACATTGACAAAATCTTGAAAAGGTTCAAGATGGAAAACTCTAAGAAAGGTACTGTACCTATTCAAAGAGGGACAATATTGAGTACAACTCAATGTCCAAGCTCCAAGGAGGAGCAAAATAGGATGAAGGCAATCCCATATGCATCTGCTATAGGATCCATCATGTATGCAATGATATGCACTAGACCGGACGTGTCATGCGCTTTAAGCATGACAAGTAGATACCAGCAAAATCCTGGTGATAGTCATTGGATGGCTGTCAAGAACATTCTGAAATACCTAAGGAGGACTAAGGACATGTTCTTGATCTACGGGTCTGGTGAAGAGGAACTCGTTGTAAAAGGTTACACGGATGCGAGTTTCCAAACCGATCGAGATGATTCACGATCTCAATCAGGGTACATCTTTATTCTAAATGGGGGAGCTGTTTCTTGGAAAAGCTCAAAGCAAGAAGTCGTAGCGTTGTCCACTACAGAGTCAGAATACGTCGCCGCTTCAATGGCAGCACAGGAAGCTGCATGGCTGAAGAAATTCATAGCCGATCTAGGGGTAGTCCCTTCCATTCAGGATCCCCTAGAGATCTTTTGTGACAACGAGGTGCGATTGCTCAAATCAAGGAACCTCGTGCTCATCAAAAGACTCGGCACATTGAACGGAGATTCAACTACATAAGGGATGAAGTTGAAAAGGGAAAGATATGTATTCGCAAAGTCCACACTGATAAAAACATTGCGGATCCACTCACAAACTCCTTGAAAAGGCAAAGCATGAAGGTCATGCTTGTGCCATGGGACTTAGATATTCTAGTGACTGGGTTTAATGTTGTACTTTATATTTGAATATTGGAACTTATGTTATTTGACTTAATTACATGGTTATAATATTCATTTTTCTTCTATTTTAGCATGTTTAAATCCGTGAATAAATAAGTTATTCTAAACGTTCGTAGTCGATCATACTTGTGGGAACAATTATGAATGTAAGACTATAATGAACTTGGATTGGTTGATATTCATAAGGTATGAATATAGAGCAAGAGGTTGCTACCAAGGTTCATTGATATCTATGGGATATAGATATTGGACTGACCCGCACTCAATTATTTCTGCATGGAATCTTGTGATTAGTCATAAGAAATTTGAGTAAAGGCGAATATCATTGTATCCTCAGACCTGAGATACATATTGGGTCTTGATATTCACCAAGTATTGTATTTGACTTAGTCCTTTGCTGTTCTGAAAAGGCAGTACATAAGGCTGAGTTCAGGTATGATATGAGGTGATTGTGAGAGACGTATGTAGTCAAGATGGGATTTGTTCCTCTTATTCGTTGAGAGTTAGATGTCTAAGGCCTGTTAAAGTTAAATCATCAGAGAATGACAATTCTGTGTCTCTTGGATTTAACATGACATCTGCAACAAAAGGATAGATGATTAGTTCACCTAAAACATATTCAAGTAAGGTACTTGAAAAGGATGATGTTATTGAATGGCACTTAGTCATATACATTAGGGTAGCAAACCGTTGCTAGGCGTTATTTGCTGCTTGCATCAATCTTCTATGAATCTTGTGCAAGTGGGAGATTGAAAGATTTGATCTGCCCAAGATTCATATTAAATTGATGTGGCTAGTGTGATATGATCCAAGTCGGGTCATACCCAATAACAAGCCAAACAAACACCGAAAGAAAATTTATTTGTTGATAAGATCATACAAATATAAGTGACACCAATTTAGAAAATTGGATTTTCTAAATTATTGCTTTTGTAGATGAACATATTATATATTATTATTTGTTCATGAGGGATTATTTGTTCATTGTTTAAATTAGTTAACAATGACAAATAACATATGTATTGTGTTATAAAATTAAAGTGGTTTAATTTTATAAAAGGGTTGATTACTAGTGTATCCTTTAAAATAATTTATTTGAATTTTGGTGAGAAAATGGGGAGCCATTCGGCCGCCCCCTTGGTGTATGTCTTGGAATGCTTTTATTGTTCCAAGCACATGCATTAGCTTCTAATCAATTCTTTAACACACACACTCAACCTACACAAGCAACTCTCTCTCCTCTCTCTCTCTTTCAAGATTTCGGATTTGAACAAGAGAAGAAGATTTTTCAGCTTCAAGTTTGGTTCTTGGCTGAAAAACTTCACAAGGAAGAGAGACTACAACTTGGTGTTCGATCCTAGCAAAGAGAGGTGTTTTGCACGTGCTTGGGGTATCATCTCTTGAGGATTGCTTGTTGGAATCTAGCCTTCAAGATCATCACCATCCTTCTCATCTTAAAGCTCGGTTAAGAAGCTACAAAGGTTGTAGTTTTCTTGTTTTGTTGTTTTTCATTTGTATGCATTATGTATAAAGATCCATGGCTTGGGGTTATTATAAAATGGGTTTTATAATCAGATCTTAATATGTTTTAAAATATTATTCCGCTGCGTTTTCATATAAATCATGTTGTATGAAGCTTTGATAAACATGTTAAAACACCCCTTCAATATGTGGAACTCTTTATTTTATTTGCACTAAACATTATTGGATATATGTTTCCAATTAATCGTTCCATTGTGTGGCCCATTAGTTTCTAAAACATATTCTAGGCCAAAGATCGAGTTGTCCATCTTCCCTGTTTCGTACCCCCTCTTGAGAGAGAAAAGGTGGATAATGTCTCATACCACTTTTGAGGGGATTGATGTAAAGTATACCAAGCTTTGTTAAGCTTGTACACCCTAAGAGGGAATTCGGGTCTTCAAATCCTGGTGGCTAACTGACTAAAACTTCTCTCTATCTTTCCATACAAGAAGGCACACTTGACAACTTTTGGTAAACGGTAAACTTCATGGATGTAGAATATGCAAGGAAAAGTCTAATAGTTCGGTCTATCTACAGGTGCAAACACATCATCATAATCAATCCATTCTTCTCATGTATATCCTTGAGTAATTACCCATGTTTGATTCCTTATCACAATTCCTTTGTCATTAGTTTTGTTCCTGTATAGCCATATTGTTCTAGTGGGGATACTATCCATTAAGAATATCAACCAGTTACCATACTTCTTGTTTCTGAATTGAAGCAATTATTCCAACTTGCCTCTATCCAAGTATTGTCTTGAAGAGCATCTTTGATGTTTTTAGAATAGTTTGACACAAGAAAAAATATAACAGATAGAGGTGGGTTACACTGGACTTGCTCCTTGTCACTCCATTCATCTAAATCACCAAATGATATTTGATACTAGATGATTGTGTACCCATGGTGTAAGAACAACGTCAGCCTAATGAATACATCAAGATTGGAGACTGTTGGTCCAAATGATCATTTAAACATGCTTTTGATGATGATTTAACTCCAAAATCATCAAGTTATCACTATATCTAATAATTGAGATCAAGCAATACACAAAAGTGAACACAAATCAAGCACAACCCATTGTAAAAGGTTTTGTTAAGATGAGTAAGAATAATGCTCAAAGAGAACAAAGATAATCTCCTAGCAATAAACGAGATACGATGAACTCAAAATCAGTAATTTCATTAAGGTTCCAAGAGTTATATAATGATCAACAAAGAAACATATTTATACAGATGATGGTGGCTTAACGGGAAATCATCTTTCTCCACTTCAGCTGTTCCAGATGATCCATTGGACTAATGAACATCTATTTTGACAATTAGACTCATTAAATTATTTTTAAGAGAGTCAATATAAAACTACCATTTAGGACTACTTCATGATTTGGGAACCAATGTTCATTGAATTCAACATGTGTGGAAAACTAAGTTAATCATAGATCAAACTTTCTAACTGCTTAAAGACTAATGAGTAACCAACAAAGAATCCTTAATCAGATTTCGGAGCAAACTTTCTTAAATGATCTCTGGTGTTTAGGATTAAAGCAGGTTATCCAATGACTTGAATAATCCTATGAAATGTTTTTCTATTGAATAAAAGTTCATATAGAATTTTGTTCTCCTTAACAGTTAATGTTCTATTATGCACATAACAAGCTATGTTGACTACTTTTGCCCAGAAAGTAATTGGGTAGTTTAGCATTAGCCAATATGATCCTTGGTACATCAATTAGTGTTTTATTCCTTTTTAAGCTACCCCTATTTGTTAAGGAGTTCTAGATGTAGTAAATTGATGAGCAATACCCTGGTTTGTACAAAATGAATTCAAATCATCATTTAATTATCAATTCTGATTGATTTTACTTTAAAATCTAATTGATTTTCAATCTTGGAGATAAAATCCTGGATGATTTAAGCTGATTTAAAGCAAACTAAGTAAACCTTGAATAGTCATCAATGATAACCAAATAATATTTCTTTTTGCATATACTCATGATATGAGTTGGGCCAAAAAGATTTGTATGAAGAAGCTTTAATAGAATAATGTTTGAATTCATAACTTTAGGCTTCCAGGAAGTTTTGTGTTGCTTCCTTTTAAGGCATGCTAAACATGGTCAATGTAATGGAATTCTTTCTGAGACAGACCAATGAATTGTTTACCATAAATCAATGTGTTCATATTTTAAAAGTTTTTACCCGAAACGCGTGCCACAGTTGTGATTAATCAACTTATGATTTTAAAAGTAAACATGTTCATTAGTTGTATGGACATAATTAAGGTTTAGAACATAAGTATTATCTTCTTTTAGTTTTCAAGACAATCAACTTTTAGGAATATACATTATGGTTTTAAGATGTAATAGTGAGTATTGTGAGATAGGTAGAATATTTCTTATCATAAATTTGCGACATGCTTAGGCAAATTAAACTTTAGTTATTCATAATAGTTGACTTTGTCAAGCTCAGCTGGCCATTGGTCACAATTCCTTCACCACTAATTCCACCTTCTTGTGAATCCCCTCCAAATACGACTGTAGGTCCTTATATGCGGCTTCAAATCATATAGTCGGGAACTATTTCTTGTCATATGTAGGGAACACCTGCTCCATACGCAAATATTATTGGACCTTGTTTGATTATCTGCAAGCATAAATAAATCATTTAGAATATGGAACCTAAGCCATGATGGTTTTGGGTTTCCTATTTCTATAAAGCACCGTGACTTTTTGTCACACCCCTCGCGGCGTCGAATCGCATGGAGGTGTCGTAATATCTTAAACACATGGTAATAAGATATTTAAATCTAATTATATATTCAAAATAAAACGATGGAAACATTATTAGGTTACATGTTTCAAAGATTTATACATTTGAGCCTAGATTTTTGTAACACCCCGGAAATTTTATTATTTGAAGCCGGCGAAGAAAGAAAAGAAATAAAGTCCAAAGTCGAGGACCAAACTCGCAACGAAGAAAAGTTGGGTAATGTGGTGATAATGTAGGGAGAGGGCAAGCCCACTCTCCCCACACTTCACATATTTCACAGATTTGAGAGGAGGAAAGAGAGAAAGAAGAGAAAAGGGTGAAAAGTGGTGTTTCGGGTGATTCGGGTGTCCAAATCCGTCGAGTAGCAAGCCAAATCGAAGCTCTTGTGTTTGTGCTCGATTGTGTGAGTTCTAGGAGGACCCCACTTTTACTTTGTTTTCAACCGATTTTGGGGCTGGAAAATGTTCAAAACCCGTTTTTGTGTGTGTGTATGTTTGACCATGTGGGTGTGATGTGTATGAGGTGTTTAGAGTATGTTTCGGGCTTGGGTGTGCTTGTATGGTGTTAAGGTATGCATTCCTAAGGTCCAGGAGGGTTGATTTAGGCTTAGAATGGGGTTGGATGAGCTTGGAGGCCGAAATGGCAGATTGGGTTCGGGATGAACTCCATTCTGCATCAGCTAGGGCTAGGCGACCGAATGAAGGCCATACGGCCGAATGAGGGCGATTGAAGGTCATTCGCACGATTGGGACTCAGTCGCACGACTGGGAGTCCAGTCGCATGAGGGTTGTACGACTGAGGGTTCAGTCGCATAGATGCTTAGTCGCATGAGTCCATTCGCATGAGGTTAGTCGCATAGGTGCCAGTCGCAGTAATCCCATTCGCACGAGGTCCATACGCACGATTGAATGTTCATTCGCATAGGTGTTCATCCGCATGAGTCCAGTCGCATGATGTTCAGTCGCATGGAGGCCATGCGACTGAAGGGTGTCCATACCCCGAATAGGGCTGTTGCACTCAAGGGAATGTGTAGTTTTGACTTCTGGCCTTCGGGGAAAGGTGCAGATGTAAGTTCTGACGTAAAATAACCGTAAGAGCATGTAAGAGAACGGTTATGGCCTTAGAGAGCAAATAGGGGCATGATGATGATGATGTTGCATGTTTATGCATATTATGAATGTATGATGTTGCCCTGTATTATGATGATGAATGTGTAAGTTATGTTCCTTATTATGATGTATGCTTATCTTTCTTGTGGCTTTGCATGTCATGCTAATGAATGAATGAAGTATTATGTAATGTAAAGCGAAAGATAATGAAAGAGGAACATGAAGTAAGAATGCATGCATTAATGAAAGATGAATGAACGAAAGAAAGGCTTGCAAGCATATTTATTGGGGTGAGCGACTTTGTGTTGCAAAAGACTCGGATGAAGTGCAATCATTAGATTGCCTATGAGGTGAGCAACCTCGCCGTTGCAAAAGACTCGAGTAAGAGCTATCGTGATGTTGCCTTGGGGTGAGCACCTTGTTGTTGCAAAAGACTCGGATAGCTTGCTATCGTGATGGCAATTGGGGTGCAACCATAGGGGTGCAAAAGACTCGGATAGCGAGCAATCATTGAGATTGCCATTGAGGTGAGCGACCATGTTGTCGCAAAAGACTCGGAAGACAGAATGAACGAAAAGAATGGAAGATAATGAATGAGATGAAAGATAATAATGAAATTATCTGTGTATACGTATGTTGCATGATCGCATGATAAAAGGAAAGGTCTTCAATGAAAGTAAAGTATATTTATTTTATAAAACTAGAACTCACTCAGCAACGCTGACTTTTATTGCATTTTTCCAGTTGGCAGGTAAATGATTGCTGAGGATGGCACGGCAAGGCTACTCGGCTCTTTTGGGATGGCATCCAATATATAGCTTTTGTGATGTAATGCAAACATGAATTTTGTAACCGGATAATGATGTATTATTTGGCAAAAGTAATTATAATGAATGTGATGTCATTTTTGAATGTTCCGCTGCAATGATTTCTTAATGTAATGTAATTTTATGTTTTATGTGCGATGAATGACCAACTGTAAGCGTCCCGGAAACGGGCCTTACAAGTTGGTATCAGAGCCAAAGTTTAAGTGAATGGGTAAATTTTCAAAAGAAACCTTAACTTAAACTGAAATGGGACGGAAAGGGAATGGGATGCCAAACTGAGTAGCTGCGTGCCATCAGGTATTTTCTTAAAGTTAACCGGTTTATGTGCGCATGGTATATGTTATGTGTTGTATGTAGATTTGAATACTGATGTAGTCAGGACAGGTATACTTGGGGTATGAAGAGTACAGTAAGTGGCTATCACAACTGGCCACTGTAATTAGAGACTTACTATACTTGACATAAACTGAGTTGTTTCCTTGAATGACCGTGGTGGTGTTTGAATCTTTCAGTGTGTTAGAGAATGGCTGGGGTAGATCTTCTAGAGCTTCTAGGGGTGGAGGCCGTGATGGCCCTGTTGCTGAACCACGCCCTAAAAGAGGAAGGCCTAGAGCTGAGAAAGAGGTTCCTGCAGAACCTGAGACTCCTCATCCAGAAGTTGGGGATGAGAGTGCAAACTTAAGGGCCTCGGTAAAGGAGGCGTTGTGGAGGAAGTACATCAGGTCATGCAGACAATCTTACCGTCTGTAGTGACCGAAGTCATCAAGGCTGTGAAGGAAGGGGAAAGGAAGGAGAGAAACCGGCCTCGGGGGAGCAACCGGAGCCTGAAAACGATTTTCTCCGATAATGGAGGAGGAAGAAAGAGGAGCCTGTGCGGGAGGTGGCACGAGGCTGTATTACGGGGTGTTTATGAGATGCAAGCCCCCTACTTTCGATGGTAATGGCAATGCTGCTGCTGCTCACCGATGGGTGAGAGAAATGGAGGCTGTTCTCGACATCAGTGAGTGCCGAGAAGATCAGAAAGTCAAGTTTGCCACCCAACTCTTTCGTGGACTCGGCACTATGCTGGTGGGACAACTTGTCCAAGCGGAGGGTAATCGGGCGATCGGGAGAATGAGGTGGCCCGAACTGAAGAAGATGGTGATCGAGGAGTTTGTCCTCATCGGGAATGGATAAGGTTGAAAGGGAGTTTCTGTCTGAAACTGGAGGCGGGAACCATGACACACCAACAGTACACCACGAAGTTCAACGAGATGGCACGTCTGGGGCCGGATCAAGTGACGCCTCTGTCCCGAAAGATCAAGAGGTATATACAGGGTTTGCCGCGGATATTCGCAGCACATGATCGCCGCCCGGCCGAGCACGTTAGGTCGGCGGTGGATTTGGCGGGAAGATTGTATGATGAGAGGACGGTGGGTGGTGACTGATGGTGGCAGGAAAAGCGGTGGTGAACGAGCTGGCAGGGGAAGAGATTTGGTCGGGCAATGCCTCGATGGGTAATAAGAAGGCACGGGTGGATGATCGCCGTGTGGCTATGTCAGGTGCGGGATCGAGAAGGTGTGGTAATGTGGACGGGAGCATAGCGGGGAGTGCAGGTTTGGGTCGAACTTGTGCTTCAGGTGTGGAAAGGCGGGGCACATGGCAAAGGACTGTCGTGCGGTCCGATGCTTTAACTGTGGTGAAGAGGGTCACATGCTCAGGATTGTAAGAAGCCGAGGGCTGAGAGTTCAGGGGCAAAGAGGACGGGAGGTGATGGACCGAGCGAGCGCCAGGGCATTCACCATGACACAGGAGGAAGCTAGAACGGACCCTGATGTCGTGTCCGGTACGTTTCTGGTGAACCAAACTTAGCTTCTGTGTTATTTGATTCGGGTGCTAGTAAGAGTTTTATTTCTGCTGCTTTCTGTGCTAAGCTGCCTGTTAGTAGTAGATGTGTTGAGGCGCCCTTCGATGTAGAAACTGCCATAGGTAAGTCTACCAGGATTTCTGAGATGATAGAGAATTGTGATGTGGAGCTCGAGGGTCATAAGTTTCCCGTTAGACCGTTTGTGATGACCTAGGTGGTTTTGACTTGGTTCTTGGGATGGATTGGTTAGCGGACTTCGAGGCGAACATTGGTGTCGCAAGAAGATGATTCGGTTGTTGGCGCCTGACGGTAGTTCAGTGACAGTGTATGGTGATCGGGTTACTACGATTCGAAGGTGATCTCGATGGCGGTGGCGGAAAGTGTATGAGGCGTGGATGTAGTGCCTATTTGGCCTATGTAAAGGATGTGGATACGCCAACAACCACAACTAGCCGATGTACCGGTTGTGTGTGACTTTCCAGATGTGTTCCCAGAAGACTTATCAGGAGTGCCACCTGACAGAGAGATTGAGTTTCAGATTGATTTGATACCGGGTGCCCAACCTGTCGCCAAGCACCGTATCGGTTGGCTCCGACCGAGATGAAAAGAATTGATGGAGCAGTTGCAAGAACTGCTTGATAAGGGGTTCATTAGACCGAGTATCTCTCCTTGGGTGCTCCGGTCCGGTTTGTAAAGAAGAAGGACGGTAGTATGAGGATGTGCATCGACTACCGCGAGCTAAACAAGTTGACAGTGAAGAACCGATACCCCTTACCGAGGATAGATGATTTGTTCGATCAGCTTCAGGGTGCCAGTTGGTTTTTCGAGAATAGATCTCGATCTGGTTACCATCAGGTGAAGGTGAAGGAGCAAGATATTCCTAAAACAGCTTTCCGTACGCGCTATGGTCACTACGAGTTTCTTGTCATGTCCTTTGGCTTGACCAACGCGCCAGCTGCTTTTATGGATTTGATGAACCGTGTGTGTCGGCCTATGTTGGATAAATCAGTGATTGTGTTTATTGATGATATCCTGATTTACTCGAGGAGCGAAGCAGAGCATGCCGGTCACATTCGGGAGGTTCTAGAGACGTTGAGAAGGGAGAAGCTGTATGCAAAATTCTCCAAGTGCGCGTTCTGGTTGCGCGAAGTTCAGTTCTTGGGTCACGTGGTGAATCCCGACGGGATAATGGTGGACCCGGCGAAAGTGGAGGCGGTTATGCAATGGAAGTCACCAAAGACGCCATCCGAGATTCGTAGCTTCTTGGGTTTGGCGGGTTACTATAGAAGATTCATCCAAGACTTCTCTAAGATTGCTTCTCCACTGACTAAGTTGACCGAAAAGATGTGAAGTTCGTATGGGGTCAAGCTCAAGAGAAGGCGTTTGAAGAATTGAAGGCGAGATTGACACAAGCTCCTGTTCTGTCGTTACCCGATGGGAGTGAAGGATTTGGTGGTTTATTCCGATGCTTCTTACTCGGGGTTGGGGGTGTGTTTTAATGCAGAGAGGAAAGGTTATAGCTTATGCATCCCGACAGTTGAAGTTCATGAGGTCAATTATCCTACTCATGACTTGGAGCTGGCAGCCGTGGTCTTTACTTTAAGATTTGGAGGCACTACCTCTACGGGACGAAGTGCACCATATTCACTGACCACAAGAGTCTGAAGTACTTCTTTGAGCAGAAGGATTTGAACATGAGGCAGAGGCGGTGGTTGGAACTTATAAAGGATTATGATTGTGAGATCCACTACCATCCGGGCAAGGCCAACGTGGTGGCTGATGCCCTTAGCCGAAAAGAGAGGCCCGAGCCGATTCGGGTGAAAGCGTATCAGCTGATCATGACCTCCGATGTGATGAAGCAGGTTAAGGGTTTCAAGATGAGGCATTGAAAGAAGATCACCTTAACTCTGAAAGAATGAGAGGTCTGGTTGGAGAATTGAGTGAAAACACGCTCGGTGTTAGAACTCGATTTGATCGTGTGTGGATTCCTCGTTTTGGGGATCTACGGGTGAAGATCATGGATGAAGCTCACAAGACTCGGTACTCCATTCATCCTGGTGCCACGAAGATGTACCATGATATGAAGAAAGATTATTGGTGGCCGGGTATGAAGCGCGATGTGGTGGAGTATGTGAGTAAGTGCCTTACTTGCTTACAGGTGAAGGCCGAGCATCAAAAGCCGTATGGGAAGATACAACCTTTGGATATACCGGAATGGAAGTGGGAGCACATCACCATGGATTTCATTACCAAGCTGCCGCGTACCCCGAAAGGGTATGATGCCATATGGGTGATAGTTGATCGTTTGACGAAGAGTGCTCACTTCCTACCGATCCGCGAGACATATTCATCTGAGAGGTTGGCTGATCTGTTCATCAAGGAGATTGTGACTCGTCATGGTGTGCCGGTGTCTATTGTGTCGGATCGCGACACCCGGTTTACATCTAAATTTTGGAAAAAATTCCACGACGCTATGGGGACGAGGTTACATATTAGCACGGCTTATCATCCCCAGACTGATGGTCAGTCAGAAAGGACCATCCAGACGCTGGAGGACATGCTTCGGGCATGTGTGATTGATTTTGGTGGAAGTTGGGATGACCACCTACCGTTAGCCGAATTCTCGTACAACAACAGTTATCATGCCAGCATTGGTATGCCCCCATATGAGATGCTATACGGTAGGAGATGCAGAACACCTGTTTGTTGGGGTGACATTGGTCAGAAGGAATTGGGAAGCGTCGAGGTTATTGAGGCTACGACTGAGAAGCTTGAGAAGATTAAAGCCTTCATGAAGGCAGCCAAAGACAGACAGAAGTCGTATGCTGATAAAAGGCGCAGGCCGATTGAGTTCCAGGTGGGTGACCGGGTTATGTTGAAGGTCTCACCTTGGAAGGGTATCATTCGCTTCCGAAAGCGGGGCAAGTTGAGCCCAAGGTATATAGGCCCTTTCCGAATCATTGCTCGAGTAGGAGAGGTGGCCTATAGACTGGAGTTACCAAATGAGTTAAGTGGGATTCACCCGACATTCCATGTATCTCATCTAAGGAAGTGCTTAGCAGATGAAGATATGATTGTCCCATTGGAAGATATCGAAGTAGATGAACGGCTCAATTATGTGGAGCAACCAGTGGCAATCATCGACCGAAAGGAGAAAAGGCTAAGGAATAAAGTGGTTCCTCTTGTGCGTGTACAGTGGAAGCACAGGAAGGGATCCGAGTCAACGTGGGAGACTGAGGCAGAAATGAGACAGCATTATCCACGTTTGTTCGAGGAGTAACAGGTTTCGGGGACGAAACCTATTTAAGGGGGGTGGACTTGTAACACCCGGAAATTTATTATTTTGAAGCCGGCGAAGAAAGAAAAGAAATAAAGTCCAAAGTCGAGGGACCAAACTCGCAAACGAAGAAAAGTTGGGTAATGTGGTGATATATGTAGGGAGAGGGCAGCCCACTCTCCCCACACTTCACATATTTCAGATTTGAGAGGAGGAGAAGAGAGAAAGAAGAGAAAAAGGGTGAAAAGTGGTGTTTCGGGTGATTCGGTGCCCAAATCCGTCGAGTAGCAAGCCAAATCGAATCTCTTGTGTTTGTGCTCGATTGTGTGAGTTCTAGGACCCCACTTTTACTTGTTTTCAACCGATTTTGGGGCTGGAAAATGTTCAAAACCCGTTTTTGTGTGTGTGTATGTTTGACCCATTTGGGTGTGATGTGTATGAGGTGTTTAGAGTATATTTTCGGGCTTCGGTGTGCTTGTATGGTGTTAAGGTATGCATTCCTAAGGTCCAGGAGGGTTGATTTAGGCTTAGAATGGGTTTGGATGAGCTTGGAGGCCGAAAATGGCAGATTGGGTTCGGGATGAACTCCATTCTGCATCAGCTAGGGCTAGGCGACCGAATGAAGGCCATACGGCCGAATGAGGGCGATTGAAGGTCATTCGCACGATTGGGACTCAGTCGCACGACTGGGAGTCCAGTCGCATGAGGGTTGTACGACTGAGGGTTCAGTCGCATAGATGCTTAGTCGCATGAGTCCATTCGCATGAGGTTAGTCGCATAGGTGCCCAGTCGCAGTAATCCCATTCGCACGAGGTCCATACGCACGATTGGATGTTCATTTCCATAGGTGTTCATCCGCATGAGTCCAGTCGCATGATGTTCAGTCGCATGGAGGCCATGCGACTGAAGGGTGTCCATACCCCGAATAGGGCTGTTGCACTCAAGGGAATGTGTAGTTTGACTTCTGGCCTTCGGGGAAAGGTGCAGATGTAAGTTCTGACGTAAAATAACCCGTAAGAGCATGTAAGAGAACGGTTATGGCCTTAGAGAGCATGTAGGGCATGATGATGATGATGATGTTGCATGTTTATGCATATTATGAATGTATGATGTTGCCCTGTATTATGATGATGAATGTGTAAGTTATGTTCCTTATTATGATGTATGCTTATCTTTCTTGTGGCTTTGCATGTCATGCTAATGAATGAATGAAGTATTATGTAATGTAAAGCGAAAGATAATGAAAGAGGAACATGAAGTAAGAATGCATGCATTAATGAAAGATGAATGAACGAAAGAAAGGCTTGCAAGCATATTTATTGGGGTGAGCGACTTTGTGTTGCAAAAGACTCGGATGAAGTGCAATCATTAGATTGCCTATGAGGTGAGCAACCTCGCCGTTGCAAAAGACTCGAGTAAGAGCTATCGTGATGTTGCCTTGGGGTGAGCAACCTTGTTGTTGCAAAAGACTCGGATAGCTTGCTATCGTGATGGGCAATTGGGGTGAGCAACCATAGGGGTGCAAAAGACTCGGATAGCGAGCAATCATTGAGATTGCCATTGAGGTGAGCGACCATGTTGTCGCAAAAGACTCGGAAGACAGAATGAACGAAAAGAATGGAAGATAATGAATGAGATGAAAGATAATAATGAAATTATCTGTGTATACGTATGTTGCATGATCGCATGATAAAAGGAACGGTCTTCAATGAAAGTAAAGTATATTTATTTTATAAAACTAGAACTCACTCAGCAACGCTGACTTTTATTGCATTTTTCCAGTTGGCAGGTAAATGATTGCTGAGGATGGCACGGCAAGGCTACTCGGCTCTTTTGGGATGGCATCCAATTATATAGCTTTTGTGATGTAATGCAAACATGAATTTTGTAACCGGATAATGATGTATTATTTGGCAAAAGTAATTATAATGAATGTGATGTCATTTTTGAACGTTCCGCTGCAATGATTTCTTAATGTAATGTAATTTTATGTTTTATGTGCGATGAATGACCAACTGTAAGCGTCCCGGGAACGGGGCCTTACAATTTTTAAGCTTATACAAGATAATCTTCGTGTGTGCCCTAGTCGTGCATTGTATATAACATCCCAAGCTAACCTTAATAGTTTCCTGAAAAACATGTTAAAAATGGATCAACAATAATGTTGGTAAGCTCGTATGTTTGAGAATCAATTAATCGTTGCAAAGTATGAAGTCAAGTATGAATCAAAAACTCATCATGTAAAGTAACTATAACACAAGTAAGGTGAAAAGTATTAGTGAGTCCACAACTAAGCCTCTGACTGCATGCCTCGTCTGATACTTATTCCAAGTACGGAAATAAAAGTCAAGTTATAGCCTATGTGGTAATAATCATTCAATATCGTTAACTATGGATTTACGCATTCCAATTAGTTGAGAGAATGGGGATTGTTAGTCCTGATAGTACAATCTATAACAAACCTACAGTTCAAACCCGGATTTAAATAGTTGTGTAAGATAGCGAGGTCTTAGTAAGTCCAACCTGATAAATAAACATTCGTCACCAAAGTGTGTATAAGCATAAGACATAATAGTAATGATTTATGTAAAGTCGTTAAGTAACATGTTTCTCGCCCGAATTAGTATAACTAAAATGGGGCTATGGGAACTCACTGGTTATTTTAAGTATGGTTCACATGAAACGATATGGATTGCACTTAAACCGAAGCAGTTCCAACATATATATGTGGGGTGCAAATAAGGTTTACATTACCGTTAATAAGTCATTAAAAGAAGTGATGATCAAGTATTGAATAAAATAAGTTTTAATATTAAATTATTATTGAAAAGTAAACATATCCAAATTTATGGTTTTGCATGTTTTACAAACTGTTAGTAATATTCGATTATGCTCAAGAATCGTTCATTTTGGTTTTGTCTTGATCAAGTTATGACCCTTAAATGTTAAGGTAATTTTTCTAACAGAAAGTGTTTCTCAATGCAAGCCACTTTTTAACAACTTATTAATATGAACAAGTAATGCACTTGTTTCTTGAATCTTAGATCACTTAACCACAAATATATGTTCGTCATTATATTATTTTAAACATGTTAAAGTATTGCTCGAGTGTGAGTGCATGAATACCTAAATGTTTGCAAGAGACAAAGCATAAAATGGAGTTGTTGTGTGTGTGTGTGTTTATTTGGAGATGAAAACCAAAGGGTTGCTTCTGCCCCTGCTGCTGTCAAGGTTCTTAGAGAAAAAAGAAGAGAATTGTGTGATCTAGTGTTATTTGATAGCATGTACTATATTGGGGTGATCAAGGGCATTTCGTAATTGAATAATAGGAAATCATGGAGATCTTTGTATTCAAATTTTGATAGAGACTAGGGTATGGTGAAGTGGTGTGATTGCCATGAGAACATGGGGAAGGATGATGGGGTCACGGCTGGAACAAATGGTAAAGGACCCTCACTTTAAATCTTGACTAATGCTTGCAAAAAAATCCCTTTAGCCTATTATCATTTAGGTGTTGTTTGTGTTTTCTGCAGGAAAACGTCTGCAGTCTGCGGATCACATCTGCAAACATCTGCAGCAGAAGAGGTGGACCAAATGTTTGTAGTCTGCAAGAAAAAGACTGTTTGTTTTTTAAACATCTGCAGAATGCTGAAATATTCTGTAATTAAACTAAATCTATTTTTTAAACTTTAAAAACAACTAATATTAATATATAAATAAAAGACATAGAAATACATTAAAATATAAATAAAAGTCATACAATACTACAATAATATTCATAAAACCATACGAATACATTTATAAATTGTTTATTCGACATTCTGCATTAACTGCTCAGCAATTTCATCTCTTAACTGAGTCATATATTCTCGATCTGATGCGGTACCATGTTCTTCAACATCATTTTCTTCAGCATCAATGTGCATATCATAATTTTCAAAGTACACATTGGGTTGATCGTATTGTGTATCACATTGGGTTCAGCATCAACGTGCATATCACAATTTTCAGAACATTCAAGTACTGTTGGTCCATCTTTTCCTTCAATCAAAAACTGAAGAGCCTTTTGCATATCAGATGCCAAATAATCAGATGTGATAGATGATTTCGAGGTTCTTGCCCTTTTGTTTGGAATAGGGTCGGGTGTAGGATCCTCGGTAGGCTCGGGGATATCCTCAGGAATAGGCTCGGAATTGTGTTGTTCAAAATCAAAAGAGCCGACATCATCTTCTATGTCATGAAGAATTGTATTTGTAATCATAAGTGGTTTGACACGTTGAGCAGAAGATGATCCAGCAACTGAAGTTGTTTGAGTTGAAGTCCACTTGCAATTTCCAGTGGCAGTATTACCATCAAATAATTCTGCACAAAGTTCTGGAAAAGGCAATGGAGTCGTTTTCAGAGATCCAACCTTCAGATGCCCCTAAACCCAAAATATAAAATATTATAAGTATATGTTTATATGTAGCCTTTAAATATATATATAAGTATATGTTTATATGTGAACATACCTTCTTAAATTCTTCCCACTCCTCTTTTGTTAGGGAAAAAGTATTTGTTTGAGGATTATATATATTGCCCGTTTTGTTTTTCAAATAAAAAAATCCGACGTACTTGGCTTTCAGATTGTCATAGGCGTTCTTCATTTGTCCTAATCTATTCCAAGAGTCTTTTTGCATACTCAAACCTTTCCTACCCACCTTATTTATTTCTTCAATGCAAGTTTCTAACAAACATTGAATTTGCTCACTTGACCATTGATGTTTCTCGCCCATTTCTATTAAACAATAAAAACATAATCACTAACCTTAATAAACCAAATACTAAACCAATTCATTCATCATACAAACTATACCAAATCACAAATCACCAACCACACAAACCAATTCATTCATCATACAAAGTAATCATACAAACTAAACCAAAAACACCAACCACACAAACCAATTCATTCATCATACAAACTAATCATGCAAACTAAACCAAAAACACCAACCACACAAACCAATTCATTCATCATACAAACTAATCATACAAACTAAACAAAAACACCAACCACACAAACCAATTCATTCCTCATACAAACTAATCATACAAACTAAACCAAAAACACCAACCACACAAACCAATTCATTCATTATACAAACTAATCAAACAAACTATACCAAAACACAAACCAATTCATTCCTCATACAAACTATACCAACCACCTAAATCAATTCATTCCTCATACAAATCATATACAAACTAATCATACAAACAAACAAAAAATCTACCTACACAAATCACAAATTATCACACAAACAACAAATCAATTATAAATTAAACTAAATAAAAAAAACTATCCTTCTTGGCGGTTGAAGGGGGGTCGAAGGGGGTGGGGGGCCGAAGGGGGTGGGGGGCCGAAGGGGGTGGAGGGTCGACGGGGGTGGGAGGCCGACGGGGGTGGGAAGCCGACGGGGGTGGGAGCCGACGGGGGTGGGGGGCCGAAGGGGGTGGGGGACCGAAGGGGGTGGGGGACGAAGGGGGTGGGGGACGAAGGGGCTGCGACAGGAGAGGTGGCGGTGGAACACGATGGTGGCGGCGGTGGCGGTGGAACACGACGGGGGTGGGGCTGCGAGAGTGAACCGGTTGGTAGAGTGGGGAGGTGGGTAGAGTGTAGAGATGGGGGGTGTTAGGGTTAAAATGAAAGAAGGGAGAAGAGGTTTGTGAAGAGTTCAGAAGACCTTGTACCACATCTTCTCCGTGCAGATGTCAGGATGACGTTTTTATTGAAACGTATTCTAGAAAACAAACACTCCGCGAAGTAAAAACTCTTCCCGCGTCTGCGTGCGCGCAGATGAATAGATGGGGAAGAGGTTTTTTCAAAAAACAAACACCCCCTTAGTGTATGTATGTGTAGCAATGATGTTCTTGAGTTTTCATATAGAGGGAGTTGATTTGGGGTGAAAGATGAAGATGATAATATGTGTTGGATCTAGGAACAATAGATCTAGATCATTTTGTATAGGCTTAGAACTTTAATCAATACTTGTAATGAATGATTGTAATTGATTATTTTGATGTATGCATTGTGTATATAGGTTAACCCATATATGTGTTAATCTGTGTATGGTTGCGAGGTACAAACATTATTTTTGGTCAATTACTGAAATTGACCAAGTGTAAGAAACATCTACGGATGAACATTTTGTTCTTCCATGGATATGTTTCTTACAAGTAACATACATCCGAAGATCATCTGCGGATGAACAATCAGCAATGGAGCAAGTGGAGTCGATAAAAGAGTTCAAGTGAAGACTCCTGTGGATGAGCAAACTCCTGCGGATGAGCAAACACCTTTGGAAGACAATACCTTCGGAAGACTGAATACCTTAGGAAGACTGAATACCTTCGGAAGACTGAATACCTTTGAAAGAACAAACACCTACAGAAGACTATGCAGCTGCGGAGTCCAAACACTTGTATTTAAATATGCAAGTGTTACAAGTCAACAAGTCAATAAGACAGTTGTGCGAATCCCAAGAGATCCGGTGTTTTCTTAACTGAAACACATGTGCCTATAAATATGGATCCTAGGTTTCACATCAAAGGACGACACACGAACACAAACAACCAAGCATCAATACGGCAAACCTAAACATCACATCATTTCTCACAAACATAAACCCTAGCAGCCGTCACATCAACATCAACATGTTCGAAGCATTTATTGTTCATTATTTATTCATCTGTAATCATTAATCAAATTAATGAAATACGTTTGAATCAAATCTTTTCTTTTGCTTATTAATTGTGTTCTTCTCATTGTGTTCTCATAATCATTAATCATTATATTTGATATTTAGTTATTAAAACAATTAAACAAGGTTAATGTTGATTCCGCAAACATTAACTTGATCCCCTATTAACACCGATAATTCCTGATTGCGATCCATGGATTCATAGGTGGTATCAGAGCCAAGTGCTCATTGATTTAGATCGATTGATCTATCAGTGTTAATATTGTTTAATTGATTGCTTGTTTCACTAGATTTGTCAGTTTTTGCTGATTAGATCTATTGTTTTTAAGCAAATTGTTTATGTGTACATTGATTAAAACAGTGAATTGTCCTTCAGCAAGTACTGATTCATTGCTTGCTTAACTTGGGTCGATATTCAAATCAATTGAATAGTAGATCTTGGTTATTAATTGGCATTCATCAATTGTTCAAGTTTATTTGAACAAATACATTAACAAATTTTTTATTCAAAAAATCAAAACATGAGTATCTTTGGTGGATCATCATACCAACCTCCAAAGTTGGAAACAAAAGCAGATTTCAAATCCTGGAAAATCAAGTTCTGGAATCATGTGAATTATACAGATTCTGACTTATGGATGTCAATAACTGAAGGTCCTTATATTCCACCCACTCTTGGGCCAGATTATAATGACAATAATCAACCCATAAGTACAAAGGATTTGTCACCTGATGATGTTAAGAAGGTTAAAGTCAATATTAAGGCATATAGCTTACTTAGTATGGCTTTACCTAAAGAAATATTGATCAAATGTGAGAATTACAAAACAGCAAATTCCTTGTGGAAGATTCTTCATACACTCTGTGAAGGGAGTGATGAAATCAGAAGCATTAGAAAGGACACCCTTCGTTCATAATATGAAACCTTTCATCATATTGAGGGTGAATCAATTACTCAACAACTCCATGGATTTATGCAACTTGTAACAGAGATGAATATTTTGGAGTTGAAATACACAAATGAGGAATTAAACAAGAAGATGCTCCATACTTTGCCTGAAAGTTGGAAGCAAACTGTGTCCATGTTCAAGAACACCATTGACCTCAAAGCAACTGGTTTAGATACAAGAGTGTGAGAACACATGTCTCACCCTATCACTTTAATAAAACAAAAAGTGCTGGAAATGCCTTCATTTCCAACAATGATAGTTATAACTCTTGTATTTTGAGTGAAGATGAAGAGGAAGTAAGTTTCTATGCATCAAAGCCTTCAAAGAAATCTTCTCAAAGTAAGTCAAGAAAAGATAAAGGAAGAACTGATGATCGAAGAGATACATCATCAGCAAAGTCTTCATCAAATTACAACCAAACAGAGCCCATCACTGTCATTCTGGACTCTGAAGAACAAAAAGTAGCTTTTGTAGCTTTCAGTTCAAGTTTTCAAGCTTACCTGGAAAGCTCATTAACATCTGCTAACATTTTCCAGCAAGACTTGGAAGAATTACATCCAGATGTAGTGGAGGAGATGGATCTATAAAGGCAAATGGCAATGATTGCTTATTGTAAGGATTCCTGAAGTCTGATGCAACCCAAAACAGCCTAAGTGTCTCAGCAACATGCACCAAGTACTAAAGTGAAGAATGCTTCGGAAGTTTTACACAAAGCATTAGAAAATACTCTAAGTGTAAAATCTTCCGAAGCCAAGACCAATATCTTCCGAAGCCAAACATGAAGTCTTCCGAAGCTTGAGAGACAAAGTCTTCCGAAGCTTCAACCTATGAAGACAGATTTCTTCCGAAGACTTTTAGTACACATGCTTTATCTGATGTACTGTTCCATAAAGCACCTTTTCCGCTGCATCTCTGTAAAGTCACCAACTTACATGAGTTGGTGAAAAGGGCCTTGCTTTTGGTAACTGTACATTGAGGTCTTGAGTCTGTAACTTTCCACTTTATGTACTTTATCCTTTTTGTAATGTATAAGGATGTGAACTATGGCATGTCATAGTCACAAGGTCAAAAGGCAGATATGCCTTTTGATCCTACAATTGATTTTGTTAGTGTCTAGTCAATTGTATCCAGCTGGCTTTCAAAGTATAGCCGGCTGTAGGTTGTAGTATAAGTATTTCAAGTTCTTGTATCTTTCTTTATGCTTTGTAACACTTGTAAAAGAACTTGAGAAAGCAATATACTGCCTGCTTGAAACCCATACTCTCTTGTTCTGTCTCTTGCTTTACTTGTGTTCTTTGTATCACCTTTGGTTTCCCAGTTCACTGTTTGATTAAAGTTTAGTTAATCTCCTCATTGTGTTGTTGTGTTGTAATTGTGTTTAAGCCCTTAAACGATCCTGCAATTGGTATCAGAGCTTTCCAGGCTCTTGATATAAGATCTAACCATCTTAAGATCCCTCACACACACAAAAGCTAAACTCTTCAAATGGCTTCCATCTCAAAGACTGATATGGAGACTGGAACCATGAACAAATCCCCACTGATCACTCTTGATGATTTTGACACCTGGTGCATGAGGATGGAAGGCTTCATCAGGTCTCTTGATTCAAGAATGTGGGAATCTGTTGAGAATGGACCTTTCATACCCAGCACCCCCTCTGCTACTGGTGCTGGTATGATTCCTAAAGATGTGGCCAACTACTCAGATGAAGATAGAAAAAGAGTAGAGATTGACAGGAAGGCCATGACTGCTCTTCAGACTGCTCTCCCAAACTCTGTATACAGAGGTTTTAAGAAGTGCAAGACAGCCAAACAGCTGTGGGATGCACTGAAGCTGATGTATGAAGGCTCCTCTGAAGCCAAGGAGAACAAGAAAGATCTTCTGAAGCAGCAGTTTGAGAATTTCACCTTCAAAGCAGGTGAAACCATGACTCAACAATACTTCAGGTATGTTGAGATTGTGGATACCCTAGTGGATGGAGGAGTTCCTCTTGAGAACAGGGACATTGTAAGGAAGTTCATGTCCTCACTTCCTAGGCAATGGACACACTATTGTGTGGTGATCAAGAGGACTGAGAACCTTAAGACTCTTACTCTTACAGAGTTGTATGGGATTCTCAGTGGATACCAGATGGAGATGAACATGCAAGGTTCATCTGGCAACTCCAACAATCAAATGGGTTCAGCCCTTCATGTGGTTGAAAGGGACAGCATAGAATCCCAACATCATCTCATATGCTACCCTGACAACTCACAAAAGGGTCCTTTCATCACCTTCCCGGAGACACCAAGGGAGAACTTTACTCAAGGAAGCCCATTCCAAGAGACAAGTTCTTCTCAAGCCTTTGTGTCTGCAGATGAAAGCTGTGGGATTATCTTTTCACTCTTGAAGACCTGGACTGTATCCATCCAGATGACCTGGAATACATGGAGATAGTTCAACAGATGGCTCTCCTCACTCACAGAGCCAAGAAGTTCTACAAGAGGACAGGAAGAAGATTTCCAAGCAATGCCACCAGTGGTAAGTTTGGGCTGGATAAAAGCAAGTTAAGTGTTACAACTGTAACCTATGGGTCACTTTGCTAGGGAGTGTAAGGCACCTAAAGCAAATGGGGGCCAAACACAACCCAGACCAAACTACACTGACAAAGCCCCTCAGGCTGAGAAGACAAAGCAACATGCTGCTGTTGCTGTTGAAGAGGGAGGCTTTGACTGGAGTTTTCAGTGGGAGGATGCTTCTCCAAACCAAGCACTGATGGCTGACCATGATGAAGCCAAGGTATTGGAACATCTTTGCTCCCCTGAATGCATTGCTAAAGTAAATAGATACAGTCCTACAACCTAGAGATGAGATCTGATCTTGAGTCATTAACATATTAAAATCTGATTTTGAAAGTCTGAAATGATTACAAAGTTAAGATAGCTGGAAAAACCATTTCAGTACTAAAACATGAACATACAGATTTTAGAACTCAGATCCAAGATCTCATCACTAAGTTAACTGAGTGCCAGGCTGAGCTTGTGATCAGCAAAGCCAAGGCAGAGAAGAGTGTTCTTGAAGAAGAGACCTTCAAGAACATGATATCCTCATCCCTGCACAACAAGGTTTGTTATCAAAATAGACAGGGACTGGGATCAAATGAGATAGCTCCTCCACACACAATCTTGTCTGTAAGATCTCCTAGGTGTGGAACTTGTGAAGATGAGCTTCCTCTCATAGATCCTGTAAGTGAGGATGATGAAGAAGTGATAGTGAAGAATTCCTCTGAGAAGAGTGAAGAAGAGGATTCTTCCAAGGGCCACTATCCTTCTGAGGAGAAGAAATCAACTGTGATGACCAAGTCCAAGAGAAAGAACTTGATCAGGAAGAGCAAAAGGAAAGCAAAGAAGGCTCAAGAAATCAAGGCTACCTTTGATGCTAAGCAGAAACAAGTGTTTATCTCTGCAGGTTTCAAAGTAGTAAGGACTGAAGACATCAACCAAGACTCCTCAGCTAAGAGTCATGGTTCATGTTCAAATCATCTCAGTACAAAGAAAGACTGAGCTGCTGTGTACCACTGCTGCACAGCCTGGACCATCAAACTCCAAGAACAGTTCACAGCCCAAAGGAACTGTCTCAGCATCTAACAAGATGAAGGTGGAGAAGGGATGTGACCAAAGCCAGTCTTGCTCTCAAAAGGAGACTTCTTTGAAGAAGAAAATGTTGTGTGTTATGTGTGAAAGTACTTCTCACATTGCCAAGGATTGCCCATACAATCCTAAAAGTACTGTCCACATGACCAAAACAAAGACTTCAAAGAGTCTCAAGAAGTCTCAAGCTTCGGAAGGAAAGTCTGTTTCCTTCGGAAGCTCCAAATCAAAGAAGAAGAAATGGAAAATTACCTTCGGAAGCAAAGTTGGTCTCGGAAGAAAGGAGTTCTTCCGAAGCACTGAAGTCTGCTGCAGTGACTGTAGATTCTTCCGAAGGATCAGTCATCAAAACTTGTGAAGTTCCAAAGCTTCTAAGGTTTTGAAGGTCAAGTCCAAGACTCCAAAGGTGGTGTGGAAGTCTAAGAAAGACCAAATGACTGAAGTTTCTCCATCAACAACAGCTGAAGATCCCCATAGTACAACCATAGGATCTATTACTGTTGCATTACCTTCTATTACACTTAATGAGCCCAAGACAAGTAAGGCTTGGGTTTCCAAATGTAACTAATCATTTTCTTTGTGCAGGAACAGACTGAACTTTAATATGGAATTGACAGACATAAAGCGACCAATAATTTATATCAATCATTGTTTTCTTTGTGCAGTGTACAGCCACATCAGACAAACAGGAATGTCTGGATAATTGACAGTGGCTGGTCCAGGCACATGACAGCAATAGGTCTTACTCATCATTTTGAGAGAATTGATGGAGGACCAGTTGCTTTTGGAGGAGATGAATGAAGGTGGTTACATTTCTGGAAGGGCAAGGTCACAATGGTAAGCTCAGCATTGAGAAGGTAAACTTGTTAAGGAGCTTGGGTACAATCTTCTGAGTGTATCCCAATTTTGTGATCAGAGTCATAACATGCTCTTTATGAGCATGAGTGCATTGTTCTCGAGCCTGGTGTGGTCATTCCTCATGAGCATATCCTGCTCAGAGCCCCCAAGAAAGGGAACATGTACAAGATGGATTTGCAAGAAACATCCCCTCTGGAGAAGTTTCATGCTTTCTATCTAAAGCAAATAGTGATGAGTCTTTCTATGGCATAAAAGAATGTGCCATGTAAACTTTAAGAACATGAATAAATTAATTAAACATGATCTGGTAACTGGAATGCCAAAGAAAGAGTTTACTAGTGATGATCATGGTGTTGCATGCCTGAAAGGGAAGCAACAGAAGGTATCTCACAAGCCTAAGGAAAAGAACTCCATCAACTACTCCCCTACACTTGTTACATATGGATCTCTTTGGCCCCACATGTGTAATGAGTTTAGGAAGGACCTCTTATTGTTTGGTAATCACAGATGATTTTACAAGATTCACTTGGGTCTTTTTCCTTAGAACTAAGGATGAAACCCCTGAGATTATGAAGAATTTCATCTTAAAAGTTGAGAATCAATGTGATCACAAGGTCAAAACCATAAGATGTGATCAAGGAACTGAATTCAAGAACCAAATCCTTGATACATTTTGTGATGAAAAAGGTATTACAAGACAATATAGTGCTCCCAGGACTCCTCAGCAAAACGGGAGTTGCTGAGAGGAAAATAGGACACTTATTGAAGCAGCAAGAACTATGTTGTCTGACTCTAAACTGCCTATCACCTTCTGGGCAGTGGCAGTTAACACTGCTTGCTATGTGCAAAACAGAGTTTTAGTAGTAGACAAATCATGGTAAGACTCCTTATGAACTTTGGCACAAGAGGAAACCTTTCATTGGTTTCTCAGGTCATTTGGATGTCCCTGCACCATCTTGATACCAAAGATCAAATTGCCAAGTTTGCTGAGAAATCAGATGATGGACATTTCATTGGATACTCTTCCCAAGCTAAAGCTTATAGAGTATACAATCTCAGATGTACTTTCAATGAGCACACTCCTTGTGTAGCTGGTTCTGGTCCGGATTGGCTGTTTGATCTTGATTTAGTTACCAACTGTTTTAACAAATCTTGTGAGCATGTTTCAGGATCTGCAGAAAATCTAAATACAGGTGATCCTGATCCAAGATTTGAGCTAGGAAAACCTTCAACTCATACCTCTTCAGCTTCAGTTGGAACTACTTCAGCAAATGAGGTTTCTATCAGCACAACAATGACAAATTCAGCTTGATATATATCTGGCATGCCTTCAAATTCCAGCTCAGAGGCCTCTCAACCAGATAAAGACACCTCACTTGTAGAAGACAACAATGGTGATGTGATAGTGTGATGTGATCAGGGAATTTCTTGATGCTAATAACCATACCATAGATGACAACATCAATGATGTTCACACTCATTGGATTCAAGTTAATCTTGATAAGTGTGATAATATGGAGGGTGAATCTTCAAGGACCAGATCTAAATTTCTCAAATTTAGATCTTTCTCAACAACTTGCTGTGATCCCTCAGCTAAGGTCCCACAAGTCTCACCCCACCACAAAATCATTGGAGATGTTGTCACAGGGGTAAGAACAAGAGGACAAACCCATGAAGCAAATGTTTGTCTTCACTCTTGTTTCTTATCTCAGATAGAGCCTAAGAAAGTTGATGAAGCTCTAAAGGATGGAAGTTGGGTTTGAAGCTATGCAACAAGAGCTGCTTCAATTCAAAAGGCAGATAAGTTTGGAACCTTTGTCCTCTTCCTCATGGGAAGACTACCATTGGAACCAAATGGGTTTTTAGAAATAAGAAGGATGATAGAGGAATCATCATCAAGAACAAGGCAAGACTAGTTGTTCAAGGATACACACAAGAAGAAGAGATTGACTACACTGATGTCTTTGCTCCTGTAGCAAGACTAGAAGCTGTTAGGATATTCCTGGCATTTGCTGCATCCAAGAACTTCAAGGTCTACCAACTTGATGTAAAGTGTGCTTTCTTATATGGAGTGATTGATGAGGAGGTTTATGTCAAACAGCCACCTGGTTTTGTAGATCCTGATCATCCTGATTATGTCTGCAAGCTTGACAAAGCTCTTTATGGGCTGCATCAGGCACCCAGGAAGTGGTATGAGACACTATCTGAGTATCTTTGTAAACATGGATACAGGAGAGGTACTATAGATGGAACTCTCTTCATCAAAGGACAGGGAAATGACTTATTGCTGGTTCAAGTATATGTAGATGACATCATCTTTGGTTCAACTAATCCAAAGCTCTGCAAAGACTTTGAGAAGCTGATGAAAGACAGATTTGAATGAGTTCAATGGGAGAACTCAACTTCTTTCTGGGAATTCAAGTGAAGCAGTTGAAGATGGCATCTTCATAAGTCAGTCAAAGTATGTTCAAGACATACTCAAGAGGTTCAAAATGACTGATTGTAAGATTGCTAAGACACCCATAGCCAGAAAACTCCCTTGGTCCAGATCTTGAGGGGAGTGTGTAGATGAGCACTTATACAGGGCTATGATTGGGTCTCTTATGTATCTTACAGCTAGCAGGCCTGATATCATGTTTGCTACATGTATTTGTGCAAGATATCAAGCCAACCCTAAGATGTCTCACTTAATCACTGTGAAAAGGATTTTAAGATACCTCAAAGGTGCTTCAACACTTGGTCTATGGTATCCAAAGAATCCAAATTTCAATCTGTATGCCTATACAGATAGTGATTATGGTGGTTGCAATATGACTGCAAAGTCTACATCTGGGGGATGTCAATTCCTTGGTGGAAGGGTGGTCTCATGGCAATGCAAGAAACAATCCTGTGTGTCTGCATCAACTGCTGAGGCTGAATACATTGCTGCTGCAAGCTGCTGTGCTCAAGTGCTTTGGATTCAAAATCAGATGCTGGACTATGGATTTAACTTCAAAGAGACTCCTATCCACATAGACAACAATAGTGCTATCTCTATCACTGAGAACCCTGTGCAGCACTCAAGGACCAAACACATCAACATCAGGTATCATTTAATAAGAGATAACTATGAAAAGGGATTAATTAAACTAGTCAAAGTTCATACAGATGAACAATATGCTGATCTGTTCACAAAAGCTTTTGATGAACAGAGATTTAAGTATCTGATATCAGCTATTGGGATGATTAACTTTGAGTAGACTTTTTCTTAGAACTAATTCTAATTATTTCTTCTTAAAATATGTGTGTCCTAAGTTGTCTAGTTCATCACTTTCATAAGCTCATGTTTTCTTTGGATGTAAAATTCTTTTGAAGACTTTCCTTAGATTCTTGAAAATTTTTGATACTTCGGAAGATAAAATTTTATCTTCGGAAGAAAAACATGTCTTCAAAATACATAACTGTCTAAGAGATTTTACCTTCGGAAGAAGTCAAATTCATCTTCCGAAGCTTAAAATTCTTATCTCAGACACTTATTTATTTTAAGGACCTTTTCCTTCCGAAGCAAAATTAACCTTCGGAAGCTTTGTTTATTCCTATACAAAGCATCCAAGGGTTTATTTCTCTTCCGAAGCATAAATCTTCAAGACTCTCAGGAAAATCTTCCGAAGCCATTTTAGCTTCGGAAGCTTTTTCAATCAAAACTTCCGAAGACAAATAACCTCGGAAGCTTTTCGAATTCCAAGAAAACTACTTTTTGAGCAAAAGTAAACTACCTTTTCAGAGGTGGGACCGACTTCGGATTTCAAAGTTTATCCTCTTTCATTAACTTTGGTTCAAATCCCTTTTCATATAAATACCCAACGGTTCCCCCTCTTTCCCACTATCTTCCTCAATTCTACTATTCTCTAACCTAATTCTCTAAACCGCCTTTGCTTTCTACCTTTCTTCACCCTTAAGCTTCTGAAATGGCCAACCTTAACCGCAGAAACAACCCTGATTTCTCCATGCAACTTCACAGGCAACATAATCAAGTTGCTCTGTTAAGCTCTGAGAAAGATGCAAGTTTCTCAGAGATTTGCCAATTCTTGACTCTGTCAAACTACTTCACCTCCCTGACCATTGATCCTACTCTATATGAGGATCACTTGCTTGAATTCTGGAAGACCTGCCAAGAGGTCATTATGGATGGGGAGAAGGCACTGTCTGCCACAGTGCAAGGGAGGACAATCTTCATCACTCCGGCCATCATTAATCAACATTGCAGCTGGATGATGAAGAAGGTGAGGTGTCCTTCCCAAAAGAAGCTGTTAATCATTCTTTTGAGCAGATGGGCTATGAGGGAGATTTCTCTGTAAAGACCTTTAGGAAAGGGAAGGTCTCATCCCAATGGAAATTCCTGCTCCATGTGGTTATCCACAGCTTGTCAAACAAGCATGGTGGATGGGACCAGATTCCTGAGGATCTCTCCTTTATAGTTCATGGAATGGTTCAGGGGGTCAAGTTCAGGTATTCACAATTTGTTTATACTAATTTACTTGCAAACTTAGACTCCTTAGAGTATTACATGTTTCCTAGATATGTTCAACACATTCTCAACTGTGAACTGGGCTCACAGTTGAGGGAAACAAGTAATATTCTTAAATTGGGACAGATGAAGCCCGGCATCTTTAAAATAATGAAGAAGCCAACTGTAGGCTTCTCAGGGGTAGAAACAGCCCTAGTCCCCAAAATGTTAGAGCTCATTGCTCAAGGTGACAACCTAGCAACACAAGCTAGTGTTGAACCCACACCTCTTTTGTCCTTACTTTAAAAAGACCAGAAATCACCCTCACCTACCAAAGAAAATCCAAACGAACCCCTGCTCAGGCTATTGAGTCTGTGCAGGCCCCCAAATACTCAACCTTACAGGAAGAAGTGGACACTAGAGCTCCCACTTCTCCTGAGGAGCAAACCACTCCCATTACTTCACCTATCAGGGCTGAGGTTCCTCAAGCTCACCCTGATGAGCTCACTAGCCCAACAACCTTAAGCCTTCACTCTGAGTCTCAACACTCAAGTGAACAACCTTCAGGGGACAGCTACCATCCCCAGCCTTTGGATCTCAACCAACCAATTCCCAACCTATCCTTTTATACTGATGAAGACTTAGGATTCAGTGAGTACCATGAGTCTCTCTTCTCCTCCCCTACTCAAAGAGAGATGAGTACCTCTGACTCTCCTCAGTCTAACCCCATCAGTCACCTGTTACTGAGGTGGACACTTCTGAACCTGTTCAGGATGTCCATATGGAAGAGGCTCTCACTTTTGAAAGTGATTACATCATTAAGACCTCAACCATGGCAACTCAGCCCATTGGCATCTCAACTGAGGCTGCCAGTGAGCAGAGGAAAACCAGCAGCCAAGAAACTCAAGCTGGTGTGAGAGAGAGGACTTTGGTCCAATCATCTCATCCCCCAATGAATCTTCTGATGAAGATGAGGGGAATTTGAGACTAAAGGTGCAAAAACTGTCAAAAACATGCACCTATTTAGTCTCTAAGGTTAGTCACTTGGAATCTCAGGTGACTACCCTGCAAAAAGGGTCAATGATCAGCAACTCCAGATTTCATATCTGCAGGAAAAACTAGCTGGGAGACCTTTAAGGAGAGCTCAACCAGGAACACAAGAACCTGTGGAAGTGATTGACTTATCCTCCAGCTCACCTATGCAAGTGGGTGATGCTACCAAAAAGGGGGAGAAAGTTGTTACAACCACAGAACCTGGGAGTTCTTCAGAGAGAATGGACATAGAGGACTCACCATCCTCACTTGCTGTTGTGCATTCTCAGCAACTTCCTCAAGTTCACATTAATGTGGACTCTATAGACTCTCTCATCAGGAGTCTCTTTGAGGAAGGTATACCAAGGGCTGTCTCATCTCCACCACAAGGAACTGGCAACTACATCATAAGGTGGAGGTATGATGATGACAGGAGAGCCCTTATACTTCAAAGAGTTCAAGGCCAACAAGAATTTTTCAATTCCAAAGCCTGAGCTTCTATGAAAGACTGGATTTAGTCAACTTGCCACTTGTCAATCCAAGCAATTCAAGACAAGCTGACAGGCTGGCTCAAAGAATCCAAGACAGGATCCTTGCAGAGTTTACTCTAAGAAGGAGACTTAGGGAATCAGGCAATGTCATCGGTCAACTGGATGTTGAGGTGGACCCTAAGATTAGTTTCATAGGGGAAACCTTGACTGAAGGCCCAGTGGCAGAACCTGAGACCCTTGTCTCATCATCAACAACTGCTGCAGAGGTCCAAACTCCATCTGAGACACCTGCTGGTGAAGGTGTTTCTCAGCCTCTCTCTGGCCAGAGCATGGAAGCTACTCCAAGCAATGAAGGCCAAGCCTCAATCCACCCTGAGTCACAAAGGTCTGTTGGTGACAAAGGGAAAAGGATAATGACTCCTGAGGAAATTGAGGAGGAAGAGAGAGAGAGGAAAGGAGACTAAGGGGAGAAAGTTCTACTGGGTCATCTAGCTTCATGCAAGCTGCAATCAGGGCTGCTCCCAGACCAAATACTCAAGATGATGAGTTAAGGGCAGTCAGGATTACCTACTTACAGACCAGGAACTATGACATTGATGAAATCATCTCCCCTACCCTTAGAAGAGTTAAATGAACTGGCTGACATGGAGTGTCAAGAGAGTTGAAGGAGAAAGAGGATGCAAGATACTTCTCCAACTCAAAGAGGAGAAGAGACAGAAAAGACTTACAAGCATGCTCCCACTCTCTCACCAGTTCAAGAAAGTCCTGCACAGGAAGATGTGGCTCCACAAGAACCTCAGGTAGATAAAGAAGAAGATAGGATCAAGATGATCAACTACCTGAGTGCCACAGGCTTCTATCAGGCAGATGCACTTTCCCTTGTCCTATGACTTCATTGAGTTCGAGTATCTAAAGCAACTTGAGCTTGAGTTAGTCAAGGAAAGAAAGACAACTAAAAGGAAGCTAAGGGAAGAAGCTGCAAAGTCAAGAGCCATCATTCAAAAGAATGCAAAGAAGTCTGCTGACAGACAAAGAATGGTGAGCTTCTTGAAGCTGTATGGATTCTCCGGAAGGAGACTTGGCCCCATGTCTCTATCACTATGGATGAGCATATTAGGGTGATCAAGCAGAAGATTAAAAGTGGAGAACTCATTGACTTGCACTCTTTCCAAGTCAAGTCCCACCTGAAGTGGAGGTCAAGTTTGAACAACCAGAGACACCTCAACCAGCACCTCCAGCTGAGCCTCAGCAAGCTTCATCTTCTGATCCTAGGCAGGGTCAAACCCCTCTCCTTCTGAACCTGTGAGGGAGGAAACACCCAACTGAGAAAGACACTGATGATCAACATGGTGCTGCAGACCAGTCTTCTCAGTTAAAGACATCCAAGAGGAAGAAGAGGATGGCTTCTAAACCAAAGACTAAGAAGAAGAAGCCAAAGTCATCTACCTCTGCACCTCAGGCTGAATCAGATCAACCTGAGGAAGTGCATGATGAGGCAGCCCAATCAACTCCTATTCAAGTGGCTCCTCTAACTAGTGAGACACCCATCTTGTCCTGGACTTACTCTACCAATCCAGAAGATGGAATGTTATCAGAGATCAAGGTGTTGAGAATGTCTACTCATGGCAAGACATAATCAACTTACCTCTGCATGATCTCTTTGAGATGAGAAGATACTATGAGAGTCTTGATGATCCTGACCATCTCATGAAGAAAGGAATGGTCCTGATTGTACTGAAGACTACCAACATTTGAAGATCTTCTAAGTGTTTGGTAGCATCAGCCTAGGGGGAGTTTGTAAGGATTCCTGAAGTCTGATGCAACCCAAAAACCTAAGTGTCTCAGCAACATGCACTAAGTACTGAAGTGAAGAATGCTTCGGAAGTTTTACACAAAGCATTAGAAAATACTCTAAGTGTAAAATCTTCCGAAGCCAAGACCAATATCTTCCGAAGCCAAACATGAAGTCTTCCGAAGCTTCAGAGACAAAGTCTTCCGAAGCTTCAACCTATGAAGACAGATTTCTTCCGAAGACTTTTAGTACACATGCTTTATCTGATGTATACTGTTCCATAAAGCACCTTTTCCGCTGCATCTCTGTAAAGTCACCAACTTACATGAGTTGGTGAAAAGGGCCTTGCTTTTGGTAACTGTACATTGAGGTCTTGAGTCTGTAACTTTCCACTTTATGTACTTTATCCTTTTTGTAATGTTAAGGATGTGAGCTATGGCATGTCATAGTCACAAGGTCAAAAGGCAGATATGCCTTTTGATCCTACAATTGATTTTGTTAGTGTCTAGTCAATTGTATCCAGCTGGCTTTCAAAGATAGCCGGCTGTATTGTTGTAGTATAAGTATTCAAGTTCTTGTATCTTCTTTATGCTTTGTAACACTTGTAAAAGAACTTGAGAAAGCAATATACTGCCTCCTTGAAAACCCATACTCTCTTGTTCTGTCTCTTGCTTTACTTGTGTTCTTTGTATCACCTTTGGTTTCCCAGTTCACTGTTTGATAAAGTTTAGTAATCTCCTCATTGTGTTGTGTGTTGTAATTGTGTTTAAGCCCTTAAACGGTCCTGCAATTGGTATAGAGTTTCCAGGCTCTTGATATAGATCGAAATGACTTAGCATTTGACTGTGAGGAGTGTGAGACTTGGATGATTCTGATGTCAATGATGATGAACATGAACATTGGAAGAATGTTGTTTGAAACAAACATTCCAAAAGGTCCTTGAGAAACATGATACCCAAAGTTGTAAGGATTCCAGAAGTCTGATGCAACCAAAAACATTCAATGTCTCTCAAAATGCACTATACTGAAGTGAAGATGCTTCGGAAGTTTACAATGCCTTAGAAAAATACTCTAAGTGTAAATATTTCGAAGCCAAGGCCAATATCTAAGAAGCCAAACATTGAAGTCTTCCGAAGCCTCAGAGACCAAGTCTTGCCCGAGCTTCAACTGATGAAGACGCTTTCTCCGTAAGACTTTTAGCATCTTTTTGTATACCTTGCTTTATAGAGTACTGTTCCATAAAGCACCTTTTCCGCTGCATCTCTGTAAAGTCACCAACTTATTGAGTTGGTGAAAGTCCATTGCTTGTTAAACTGTACATTGGCTTGATGTCTGTAACTTTCTACTTTAGGTACTTTATCCTTTTTGTATATAAGGATATAGCTATGGCTGTCATAGTCACAAGTCAAAAGGCAGATATGCCTTTTGATCCTACAATTGATTTTTGTTAGTGTCTAGTCAATTGTATCCAGCTGGCTGGTTCAAAGTAGCCGGCTGTAGGTTGTAGTATACGTATTTCAAGTTCTTGTATTCTTTCTTTTTATGCTTTGTAACACTTGTAAAAGAACTTGAGAAAGCAATATACTGCCTCCTTGAAACCCAAACTCTCTTGTTCTGTCTCTTTACTTTACTTGTGTTCTTTGTATCACCTTGGTTAATCCAGTTCACTGAAACCATGAACAAATCCCCACTGATCACTCTTGATGATTTTGACACCTGGTGCATGAGGATGGAAGGCTTCATCAGGTCTCTTGATTCAAGAATGTGGGAATCTATTGAGAATGGACCTTTCATACCCAGCACCCCCTCTGCTACTGGTGCTGGTATGATTTCTAAAGATGTGGCCAACTACTTAGATGAAGATAGTAAAAGAGTAGAGATTGATAGGAAGGCCATGACTGCTCTTCAGACTGCTCTCCCAAACTCTGTATACAGAGGTTTTAAGAAGTGCAAGACAGCCAAACAGCTGTGGGATGCACTGAAGCTGATGTATGAAGGCTCCTCTGAAGCCAAGGAGAACAAGAAGGATCTTCTGAACACCAGTTTGAAAACTTCACCTTCAAAGCAGGTGAAACCATGACTCAACAATACTTCAGGTATGTTGAGATAGTGGATACCCTAGTGGATGGAGGAGTTCCTCTTGAGAACAGGGACATTGTAAGGAAGTTCATGTCCTCACTTCCTAGGCAATGGACACACTACTGTGTGGTGATCAAGAGGACTAAGAACCTTAAAACTCTTACTCTGACAGAGTTGTCTGGGATTCTCAGTGGATACCAGATGGAGATGAACATGCAAGGTTCATCTGGCAACTCCAACAATCAAATGGGTTCAGCCCTTCATGTGGTTGAAAGGGACAGCATAGAACCCCAACATCATCTCATATGCTACCCTGACAACTCACAAAAGGGCCCTTTCATCACCTTCCCGGAGACACCAAGGGAGAACTTTACTCAAGGAAGCCCATTCCAAGAGACAAGTTCTTCTCAAGCCTTTGTGTCTACTGATGAAAGCTGTGGGAATTATCTCTTCACTCTTGAAGACCTGGACTGTATCCATCCAGATGACCTAGAATACATGGAGATAGTTCAGCAGATGGCTCTCCTCACTCACAGAGCCAAGAAGTTCTACAAGAGAACAGGAAGAAGATTTCCAAGCAATGCTACCAGTGGTAAGTTTGGGCTGGATAAAAGCAAAGTTAAGTGTTACAACTGTAACCTTATGGGCCACTTTGCTAGGGATTGTAAGGCACCTAAAGCAAATGGGGGCCAAACACAACCTAGACCAAACTACACTGACAAAGCCCCTCAGACTGAAAAGCCAAAGCAACATGCTGCTGTTGCTGTTGAAGAGGGAGGCTTTGACTGGAGCTTTCAGGTGGAAGATGCTTCTCCAAACCAAGCACTGATGGCTGACCATGATGAAGCCAAGGTATTGGAACATCTCTGTACTCCTGAATGCATTGCTAAAGTAAATAGATACAGGTCCTACAACTTAGAGATGAGATCTGATCTTGAGTCATTAAACATATTGAAATCTGATTTTAGAAAGTCTGAAAATGATTACAAGTTAAAGATAGAGGACTTGGAGAAAACCATTTCAGTACTAAAACATGAACATATAGATTTTAGAACTCAGATCCAAGATCTCATAACTAAGTTGACTGAGTGCCAGGCTGAGCTTGTGATCAGCAAAGCCAAGGCAGAGAAAAGTGTTCTTGAAGAAGAGACCTTCAAGAACATCATATCCTCATCCCTGCACAACAAAGTGTGCTATCAAAATAGACAGGGACTGGGATCAAATGAGATAGCTCCTCCACACACAATCTTGTCTGTAAGATCTCCTAGGTGTGGAACTTGTGAAAATGAGCTTCCTCTCATAGATCCTATAAGTGAGGATGATGAAGAAGTGATAGTGAAGAATTCCTCTGAGAAGAGTGAAGAAGAGAATTCTTCCAAGGGCCACTATCCTTCTAAGGAGAAGAAATCTACTGTGATGACCAAGTCCAAGAGAAAGAACTTGATCAGGAAGAGCAAGAGGAAAGCAAAGAAGGCTCAAGAAATCAAGGCTACTTTTGATGCTAAGCAGAAACAAGTTTTTATCTCTGCAGGTTTCAAAGTAGTAAGGACTGAAGACATCAACCAAGACTCCTCAGCTAAGAGTCCTGGTTCGTGTTCAAATCATCTTAGTGCAAAGAAGAAGACTGAGCTGCTGTGTACCACTGCTACACAGCCTGGACCATCAACTCCAGAACAGTTCACAGCCGAAAAGAACTGTCTCACATCTACCAAGATGAAGTGGAGAAGGATGTGACCAAAGCCATCTTGCTCTCAAAGAAGACTCAAAGAAGATGTTAGTGTCTGTGTGAAGTACCTCACAGCTAAGGATTGTACAATCCTAAAAGTGCTGTCACATGACAATCAAAGACTTGTGAAGTAAGAAGGAATCTGTTTCCTGGAGCTCATGAAGAATTGCCTTCAATAAAATGCTAAGGATTCCCATTCTGCAAACACCCAAACAATACAAAGAAAAATAGAAGTCTCTCTTCGAAGAAGAAGTGTCTCACTCAAGATTTACTAAGAAATAATGTACATGAAGGAGTTGTAATTTCGTCAAGTCAAGTCACAAGAGTGTGTGAAGTCCTGCAGCTCAGAATCTGAACTAGTCTAGAGTTCTAGAACAGTCATCAAAACTTGTGAGTCCCAAAGCTTCTAAGGTTTTGAAGGTCAAGTCCAAGACTCCAAAGTGGTGTGGAAGTCTAAGAAAGACCAAATGACTGAAGTTTCTCCATCAACACAGCTGAAGATCCCCATAGTACAACCATAGGATCTATTACTGTTGCATTACCTTCTATTACACTTAGTGAGCCCAAGACAAGTAAGGCTTGGGTTTCCAAATGTAACTAATCATTTTCTTTGTGCAGGAACAGCTCAAGAAAACAGGAATGTCTGGGTAATTGACAGTGGCTGTTCCAGGCACATGACAGGCAATAGGTCTCTACTCCATAATTTTGAGAGAATTGATGGAGGACCAGTTGCTTTTGGAGGAGATGAAGGTGGTTACATTTCTGGAAGGGGCAAGGTCACAAATGGTAAGCTCAGCATTGAGAAGGTAAACTTTGTTAAGGAGCTTGGGTACAATCTTTTGAGTGTATCCAATTTTGTGATCAGAGTCATAACATGCTCTTTACTGAGCATGAGTGCATTGTTCTCAAGCCTGGAGTGGTCATTCCTCATGAGCATATCCTGCTCAGAGCCCCAGGAAAGGGAACATGTACAAGATGGATTTGCAAGAAACATCTCCCTCTGGAGAAGTTTCATGCTTTCTATCTAAAGCAAATAGTGATGAGTCTTTCCTATGGCATAAAAGAATGTGCCATGTAAACTTTAAGAACATGAATAAATTAATTAAACATGATCTGGTAACTGGAATGCCAAAGAAAGAGTTTACAAGTGATGATCATTGTGTTTCATGCCTGAAAGGGAAGCAACACAAGGTATCTCACAAGCCTAAGGAAAAGAAGTCCATCACTACTTCCCTACACTTGTTACATATGGATCTCTTTGGCCCCACCAGTGTAATGTGTCTAGGAAGGACCTCTTACTGTTTGGTGATCACAGATGATTTTACAAGATTCACTTGGGTTTTCTTTCTTAGAACTAAGGATGAAACCCTTGAGATTCTGAAGAATTTCATCTTAAAAGTTGAGAATCAATGTGATCATAAGGTCAAAACCATAAGATGTGATCAAGGAACTGAATTCAAGAACCAAATCCTTGATACATTTTGTGATGAAAAAGGTATTAGAAGACAATATAGTGCTCCCAGGACTCCTCAGCAAAACGGAGTTGCTGAGAGAGAAACATGACACTTATTGAAGCTGCAAGAACTATGTTGTCTGACTTTAAACTGCCTATCACCTTCTGGGCAGAGGCAGTTAATACTGCTTGCTATGTGCAAAACAGAGTTTTAGTAGTTAGGACACATGGTAAGACTCCTTATGAACTTTGGCACAAGAGGAAACCTTTCATTGGTTTTCTCAGGTCATTTGGATGTCCCTGCACCATCTTGAATACCAAAGATCAAATTGCCAAGTTTGCTGAGAAATCAGATGATGGACACTTCATTGGATACTCTTCCCAAGCTAAGGCTTATAGAGTATACAATCTCAGAACTAGAATTGTTGAGGAGTCAGCCAATGTGACTTTCAATGAACACACACCCTGTGTGGCTGGTTCTGGTCCTGATTGGCTGTTTGATCTTGATTTAGTTACCAACTGTTTTAACAAATCTTGTGAGCATGTTTCAGGATCTGCAGAAAGTTTAAATACAGGTGATCCTGATCCAAGATTTGAGCTAGGAAGACCCTCAACTCATACATCTTCAGCTCCAGTTGGAACTACTTCAGCAAATGAGGTTTCTATCAGCACAACAATGACAAATTCAGCTGATACATCTGGTATGCCTACAAATTCCAGCTCAGAGGCTTCTCAACCAGATAAAGACACCTCAATTGTAGAAGACAACAATGGTGATGGTGATAGTGATCAGGAATTTCTTGATGCTAATAACCATACCATAGATGACAACATCAATGATGTCACACACTCATTGGATCAAGTAAATCTTGATAAGTGTAATAATGTGGAGGGTGAATCTTCCAAGCCAGATCTAAATTTCTCAAATTTGGATCTTTCTCAGCAACTTGCTGTGATCCCTCAGCTAAGGATCCACAAGTCTCACCCTACCACAAACATCATTGGAGATGTTGTCACAGGGGTAAGAACAAGAGGACAAACCCATGAAGCAAATGTTTGTCTTCACTCTTGTTTCTTATCTCAGATAGAGCCAAAGAAAGTTGATGAAGCTCTAAAGGATGGAAGTTGGGTTGAAGCTATGCAACAAGAGCTGCTTCAATTCAAAAGGCAGAAAGTTTGGAACCTTTGTCCTCTTCCTCATGGGAAGACTACCATTGGAACCAAATGGGTTTTTAGGAATAAGAAGGATGATAGAGGAATCATCATCAAGAACAAGGCAAGACTAGTTGTTCAAGGATACACACAAGAAGAAGGGATTGACTACACTGATGTCTTTGCTCCTGTAGCAAGACTAGAAGCTGTTAGAATATTCCTGGCATTTGCTGCATCCAAGAACTTCAAGGTCTTTCAACTTGATGTAAAGTGTGCTTTCTTATATGGAGTGATTGATGAAGAGGTTTATGTCAAACAGCCACCTGGTTTTGTAGACCCTGATCATCCTGATTATGTCTGCAAGCTTGACAAGGCTCTTTATGGGTTGCATCAGGCACCCAGGAAGTGGTATGAGACACTATCTGAGTATCTTTGTAAACATGGATACAGGAGAGGTACTATAGATGGAACTCTCTTCATCAAGGGACAGGGAAATGACTTATTGCTGGTTCAAGTATATGTAGATGACATCATCTTTGGTTCAACTAATCCAAAGCTCTGCAAAGACTTTGAGAAGCTGATGAAAGACAGATTTGAAATGAGTTCAATGGGAGAACTAAATTTCTTTCTGGTAATTCAAGTGAAGCAGGTTGAAGATGGCATCTTCATAAGTCAGTCAAAGTATGTTCAAGACATACTCAAGAGGTTCAACATGACTGATTGTAAGTTTGCTAAGACACCCATAGCCAGAAACCACTCCCTTGGTCCTGATCTTGAGGGGGAGTGTGTAGATGAACACTTATACATGGCTATGATTGGGTCTCTTATGTATCTTACAGCTAGCAGGCCTGATATCATGTTTGCTACATGTATTTGTGCAAGATATCAAGCCAACCCTAAGATGTCTCACTTAATCACTGTGAAAAGGATTTTAAGATACCTCAAAGGTGCTTCAACACTTGGTCTATGGTATCCAAAGAATCCTAATTTCAATCTGTATGCCTATACAGATAGTCATTATGGTGGTTGCAACATGATTGCAAAGTCTACATCTGGGGGATGTCAATTCCTTGGTGGAAGGGTTGTCTCATGGCAATGCAAGAAACAATCCTGTGTGTCTGCATCAACTGCTGAGGCTGAATACATTGCTGCTGCAAGCTGCTGTGCTCAAGTGCTTTGGATTCAAAATCAGATGCTGCTGGACTATGGATTTAACTTCAAAGAGACTCCTATCCACATAGACAACAATAGTGCTATCTCTATCACTAAGAACCCTGTGCGCACTCAAGGACAAAACACATCAACATCAGGTATCATTTAATAAGAGATAACTATGAAAAAGGATTAATTAAACTAGTCAAAGTTCATACAGATGAACAATATGCTGATCTGTTCACAAAAGCTTTTGATGAACAGAGATTTAAGTATCTGATATCAGCTATTGGGATGATTAACTTTGAGTAGACTTTTTCTTAAAACTAATTCTAATTATTTCTTCTTAAAATATGTGTGTCCTAAGTTGTCTAGTTTATCACTTTCATAAGCTCATGTTTTCTTTGGATGCAAAATTCTTTTTGAAGTCTTTCCTTAGATTCTTGAAAATTTTCTGATACTTTGGAAGATAAAATTTTATCTTCGGAAGAAAAATATATCTTCAAAATAAATAACTGTCTAAGAGATTTTACCTTCGGAAGAAGTCCAAACTCATCTTCCGAAGCTTATAATTCTTATCTCAGACACTTATTCATTTTTAAGGACTTTTTCCTTCCGAAGCAAAATTAACTTTCGGAAGCTTTGTTTATTCTTATACAAAGCATCCAAGGGTTTATTTCTCTTCCGAAGCATAAATTTTCAAGACTCTCAGGAAAATCTTTCGAAGCCATTTTAGCTTTGGAAGCTTTTTCAATCAAAACTTCCGAAGACAAATTACCTTCGGAAGCTTTTTGAATTCCAAGAAAACTACTTTTTGAGCAAAAGTAAACTACTTTTTCAGAGGTGGGACCAACTTCCGGATTTCAAAGTTTATCCTTTTTCATTAACAAATTACCTAATTCTCTAAACCGCCTTTGCTTTCTACCTTTCTTCACCCTTAAGCTTCTGAAATGGCCTACCTAAACCACAGAAACAACCCAGATTTCTCCATGCAACTTCACAGGCAACATAATCAAGTTGCTCTGATAAGCTCTGAGAAAGATGTAAGTTTCTCAGAGATTTGCCAATTCTTGACTCTGTCAAACTATTTCACC
Source organism: Flaveria ramosissima (assembly GCA_025215565.1). Taxonomy (NCBI): domain Eukaryota; kingdom Viridiplantae; phylum Streptophyta; class Magnoliopsida; order Asterales; family Asteraceae; genus Flaveria; species Flaveria ramosissima. The sequence continues at coordinate 65,370,821 of CM046040.1, forward strand.
TCCCTGACCATTGATCCTACTCTATATGAGGATCACTTGCTTGAATTCTGGAAGACCTGCCAAGAGGTCATTATGGATGGGGAGAAGGCACTGTCTGCCACAGTGCAAGGGAGGACAATCTTCATCACTCCGGCCATCATTAACCAACATTTGCAGCTGGATGATGAAGAAGGTGAGGTGTCCTTCCCAAAGAAAGCTGTTAATCATTCCTTTGAGCAGATGGGCTATGAGGGAGATTTCTCTGTAAGACCTTTAGGAAAGGGAAGGTCTCATCCCAGTGGAAATACCTGCTCCATGTGGTTATCCACAGCTTATCAAACAAGCATGGTGGATGGGACCAGATTCCTGAGGATCTCTCCTTTATAGTTCATGGAATGGTTCAGGGGGTCAAGTTCAGGTATTCACAATTTGTTTATACTAATTTACTTGCAAACTTAGACTCCTTAGAGTATTACATGTTTCCTAGATATGTTCAACACATTCTCAACTGTGAACTGGGCTCACAGTTGAGGGAAACAAGTAATATTCTTAAATTGGGACAGATGAAGCCCGGCATCTTTAAAATAATGAAGAAGCCAACTGTAGGCTTCTCAGGGGTAGAAACAGCCCTAGTCCCCAAAATGTTAGAGCTCATTGCTCAAGGTGACAACCTAGCAACACAAGCTAGTGTTGAACCCACACCTCTTTTAACCTTACCTCTAAAAAGACCAGAAATCACCCTCACCTACCAAAGAAAATCCAAACGAACCCCTGCTCAGGCTATTGAGTCTGTGCAGGCCCCCATATACTCAACATTACAGGAGGAAGTGGATACTAGAGCTCCCACTTCTCCTGAGGAGCAAACCACTCCCATTTCTTCACCTATCAGGGCTGAGGTTCCTCATGCTCACCCTGATGAGCTCACAAGCCCAACAGCCTTAAGCCTTCACTCTGAGTCTCAACACTCAAGTGAACAACCTTCAGGGGACAGTTACCATCCCCAGCCTTTAGATCTCAACCAACCAATTCCCAACATATCCTTCTATACTGATGAAGACTTAGGATTCAGTGAGTACCTTGAGTCTCTCTTCTCTTCCCCTACTCAAAGAGAGATGAGTACCTCAGACTCTCCTCAGTCTATCCCACATCAGTCACCTATTACTTAGGTGGACACTTCTGAACCTGTTCAGGATGTCCATATGGAAGAGGCTCTCACTTTTGAAAGTGATTACATCATTAAGACCTCAACCATGGCAACTCAGCCCACTGGCATCTCAACTGAGGCTGCCAGTGAGCAGAGGAAAACCATCAGCCAAGAACCTCAAGATGGTGGTGAGAGAGAGGACTTTGGTCCAATCATCTCATCCCCCAATGAGTCTTCTGATGAAGATGAGGGGAATTTGAGACTAAAGGTGCAGAAATTGTCAAAAACATGCTCCTATTTAGTCTCTAAGGTTAGTCACTTGGAATCTTAGGTGACTACCTTACATAACAGGGTCAATGATCAGCAACTTCAGATTTCATATCTAAAGGAAAAACTAGCTAGGAGACATTTAAGGAGAGCTCAACCAGGAACACAAGAACCTGTGGAAGTGATTGACTTATCCTCTAGCTCACCTATGCAAGTGGGTGATGCTACCAAAAAGGGGAGAAAGTTATTACAACCACAGAACCTGGGAGTTCTTCACAGAGAATGGACATAGAGGACTCACCATCCTCACTTGCTGTTGTGCATTCTCAGCAACTTCCTCAAGTTCACATTAATGTGGACTCTATAGACTCAATCATCAGGAGTCTCTTTAAGGAAGGTATACCAAGGGCTGTCTCATCTCACCACAAGGAACTGGCAACTACATCATAAGGTGGAGGTATGATGATGACAGAAGAGCCCTTATCCTTCACAGAGTTCAAGGTCAACAAGAAGTTTTTCATTTCCAAAGCCTGAACTTCTATGAAAGATTGGATTTAGTCAACATGCCACTTGTCAATCCAAGCAATTCAAGACAAGCTGACAGGCTGGCTCAAAGAATCCAAGATAGGATCCTTGCAGAGTTCTCTCTAAGAAGGAGACTTAGGCAATCAGGCAATGTCATCGGTCAACTGGATGTTGAGGTGGACCCTAAGATTAGTTTCATAGGGGAAACCTTGACTGAAGGCCCAGTGGCAGAACCTGATACCCCTGTCTCATCATCAACAACTGCTGCAGAGGTCCAAACTCCTTCTGAGACACTTGCTGGTGAAGGTGTTTCTCAGCCTCTCTCTGGCCAGAGCATGGAAGCTACACCAAGCAATGAAGGCCAAGCCTCTATCCACCCTGAGTCACAAAGGTCTGTTGGTGACAAAGGGAAAAGGATAATGACTCCTGAGGAAATTGAGGAGGAAGAGAGAGAGAGAGGAAAAGGAGGCTAAGGGGAGAAAGTTCTTCTGGGTCATCTAGCTTTATGCAAGCTGCAATCAGACTGCAATCTAGATAAGCTTTATGGCTGCAATCAGGGCTAGATTAATACTCATTATGAGTTAAGGGCATCAGGATTACTATTTACGACCATGATATGATATTGATAAATCATCTCCATCCCCTTAGAAGAGTTAAATGAACTGGCTGACATGAAAGTGTCAAGAGAGATGAAGGAGAAAGAGGATGCAAGGCTACTTCTCCAATTCAAAGAGGAGAAGAGACAGAAAAGACTCTACAAGCATGCTCCCACTCTCTCTCCAGTTCAAGAAAGTCCTGCACAGGAAGATGTGGCTCCACAAGAACCTCAGGTAGATAAAGAAGAAGATAGGATCAAGATGATCAACTACCTGAGTGCCACAGGCTTCTATCAGGCAGATGCACTTCTTCCCCTGTCCTATGACTTCATTGAGTTTGAGTACCGAAAGCAACTTGAGCTTGAGCTAGTCAAAGAAAGAAAGACAACCAAAAGAAAGCTAAGGGAAGAAGCTGCAAAGTCAAGAGCCATCATTCAAAAGAGTGTAAAGAAGTCTGCTGACAGACAAAGAATGATGAGCTTCTTGAAGCTATATGGATTCTCCGGAAGGAGACTTGGCCCCATGTCTCTATCCACAATGGATGAGCATATAAGGGTGATCAAGCAGAAGATAAAGAGTGGTGAACTGATTGGCTTGCACTCTCTTCCAAGTCAAGTCCCACCTGAAGTGGAGGTCAAGTTTGAACAACCTGAGACACCTCAACCAGAACCTCCAGCTGAGCCTCAGCAAGCTTCATCTTCTGATCCAAGGCAGGGTCAAACTCCCTCTTCTTCTGAACCTGTGAGGGAGGAACACCCAACTGAGAAAGACAATGATGATCAACATGGTGCTGCAGACCAATCTTCTCAGTTAAAGTCATCTAAGAGGAAGAATAGAATGGCTTCTAAACCAAAGACAAAGAAGAAGAAGCCTAAGTCATCTACCTCTACACCTCAGGCTGAATCAGATCAACCTGAGGAAGTGCATGATGAGGCAGCCCAATCAACTCCTATGCAAGTGGCTCCTCTAACAACTGAGACACCCATCTTGTCCTGGACTTACTCTACCAATCCAGAAAGATGGCATATTATCAAAGATCAAGGTGTTGAGAATGTCTACTCCTGGCAAGATATAATCAACTTACCTCTGCATGATCTTTTTGAGATGAGAAGATACTATGAGAGTCTTGATGATCCTGACCATCTAATGAAGAAAGGAATGGTTATGATTGTACTGAAGACTACCAATATCTGAAGATCTTCTAAGTGTTTTGGTAGCATCAGCCTAGGGGGAGTTTGTAAGGATTCCCTAAGTCTGATGCAACCCAAAACATTCAAAGTGTCTCTGCAACATGCACTAAGTACTGAAGTGAAGAATGCTTTGCAAGTTTTACACAATGCCTTAGAAAATACTCTAAGTGTAAAATCTTCCAAAGCCAAGACCAATATCTTCCGAAGCCAAACATGAAGTCTTCTGAAGCCTCAGAGACAAAGTCTTCCGAAGCTTCAACCTATGAAGAAAGATTTCTTCCGAAGACTTTTAGTATACATGCTTTATCTGATGTACTGTTTCATAAAGCACCTTTTCTGCTGCATCTCTGTAAAGTCACCAACTTACATGAGTTGGTGAAAAGGTCCATGCTTTTTGTAACTGTACATTGAGGTCTTGAGTCTGTAACTTTCTACTTTATGTACTTTATCCTTTTTGTAATGTATAACGATGTGAGCTATGGCATGTCATAGTCACAAGGTCAAAAGGCAGATATGCCTTTTGATCCTACAATTGATTTTGTTAGTGTCTAGTCAATTGTATCCAGCTGGCTTTCAAAGTATAGCCGGCTGTAGGTTGTAGTATAAGTATTTCAAGTTCTTGTATCTTTCTTTATGCTTTGTAACACTTGTAAAAGAACTTGAGAAAGCAATATACTGCCTCCTTGAAACCCAAACTCTCTTGTTCTGTCTCTTTACTTTACTTGTGTTCTTTGTATCACCTTGGTTAGTCCAATTCACTGTTTGATTAAAGTTTAGTTAATCTCCTCATTGTGTTGTTGTGTTGTAATTGTGTTAAAGCCCTTAAATGGTCCTGCAAAAGTTCTTGAAGAAACAAAGTTACCATATCCTCCAAAACAAAGAAACATGTTGAAGACTATTTGCAAGAGAATAGCTCAGCTAAATGAAGGTGTAAGGCCCCGTTCCCGGGAAGCCTCATAGTTGGTTAATCATAGCATAAAATCAGTTTAATAATAAAACATTGCAGCGGAAATAATTAGACATTCATTTAAAACTTAGAAACCATATTGTACTCATACATTTGTTCTTTAATTTCAAACAAAACATGTTACTTGTTCTTAAATTACAATAAAGATTTCATAAACAGTAATGCCATCCATAGCTCCCCAAGTAGCTCCGTGTGGCATCCTTAGCATCAACACTTACCTGCCAACTATTATGCATAAAAGTCAGCTTCGCTGAGTGAGTTTTAGTTTTAAATAATATAAGAAAATATAAACTTTATCCTTCATATAATGACCATGCATACATCTTAGTACATAACATAACTTGCACATTTACTTATAGAAAAATCGTTCTTCCTGTTAAAACCCCTTAAAATCTTGGTCATTTAAAAACGTATATTTAGTATGCATAATAGCCCCAAAACATTGAAAAACTTATAAATAGGAGGATCTAGAACTCACCTGGATACCACGAATAACTTCTAGGCTAAGCTTACAAGGCTAGGATCACTCTACACAGCCTGCAGAATAGCTAACACTTAAAGGGGTTAATTTCTGCCTAAATTCGCTGCAAGATCAGCAATTTCGCAGCTAGATTCGCCAACAGATTCGCTGCTAGTTTCACCAGCAGTTTCGCTACTAGTTTCGCTGGCAACTTCGCTGGCATCTTCGCTGCCAGTTTCGCTGGCATCTTCGCTGCCAGTTTCGCTGGCATCTTCGCTGCCAGTTTCGCCCAACTTTCGTTGGAAAACCATGTCTGCGAAACTACCTGCGAAACTATAGTTTCGCAGGAAGTCCTCATAGTTTCGCTAATTGAATATGCAATTTCGCTGGATGCATATGCAGTTTCGCAGATCACATAAAATTTACGAACCAGACCGTTTTAACCCAAAATCATAACTTTTTACGTCCAATCTCTTAGTTTATCATCCATGAGGCTAAATCTAAGCTTTATACATGTTTTCATACGTAAAAATGAGACCTTTATGCGATTCTTTGCAACTTTTTAAAACCCAAAACCCTAGAATCCGGGTTTGATCTACAGAAGGGTTTAGAGGTTGATTCTTACCTGGATTTGTTGCTTCTTTTCTTAGGTCTTGATGCTCCAACACTCAGATCTTCAATCTTAACCTTGAAAGCTTCAAATCTTGAGTTTTCTTCACTTTCTCTCTCTACTTTCTCTCTCTATGAGTTTTGGGAGCTAGGGTTCAAATGATGGAGATGGAGGCTGATTTGGGTAGGTTAAGGGCTGATTATGGGCCTTAATCAGTTAGGCTCTTGCCCATAAACCCAATTTGGCCCATAACCCATTTCCCTCTTTTATTAAATACCCATTAATTAAGCCCATTATCCTTACTGACTCGTTTCGACTTTTCGGGGTGTTACAAGTCTCCCCCACTTATTTAGGTTTCATCCTCGAAACCTGTCAGTCGTCAAACAATTGAGGGTAAAATTTCCTCATCTCCTCCTCAGTCTCCCACGTAGATTCTGATCCTTTTCTGTGTCTCCACTGTACTCGTACTAGTGGAACCACTTTATTCCGTAAGTGCTTCTCTTTCCAATCAAGGATAGCCACCGGCTACTCTACATAATTCAGCCGTTCATCGACTTCAATGTCTTCTAATGGTAAAACTGCATCATTATCTGCCAGACATTTCCTGAGATGAGATACATGGAACGTAGGGTGAATTCCACTCAACTCATCAGATAGTTCTAATATGTAGGCCACCTCTCATACCCTTGCGATAATACGGAATGACCCTATAAATCTTGGGCTCAACTTTCCCCTTTTTCGAAACGTGATGATCCCTTTTCAGGGCGATACCTTGAGCATAACCTTGTCACCAACCTTAAATTCTATCGGCCTACGCCTCTTATCAGCATAAGACTTCTGGCGGTCCTTTGCAGCTTTCATGAACACCTTAATCTTATCTAACTTCTCAGTTGTGACCTCAATCACTTTAAGACTCCCCAATTCCTTTTGCCCGATGTCACCCCAACACAAGGCGTTCTGCACTTCCTACCGTACAACATTTCGTAAGGTGGCATACCAATGCTGGCATGGTAACTATTATTATATGAGAATTCTGCCAACAGTAAGTGCTCATCCCAACTTCCTCCAAAGTCGATTACACAGGCTCGTAGCATGTCTTCTAAAGTCTGGATCGTCCTTTCCGACTGACCATCCGTCTGGGGATGGTAAGCCGTACTAATATGTAGTCTAGTCCCCATTGAGTAGTGAAACCTCTTCCAGAACTTGGACGTAAACCGCGTGTCCCTATCCGAAACGATAGACAATGGCACACCGTGACGAGCCACGATCTCCTTGATAAATAGCTCTGCCAACCTCTCAGAGGAATACGTCTCACGAATTGGTAGGAAATGGGCGCTCTTTGTTAGACGGTCAACAATCACCCAGTTGCGTCGCTTCCCCTCGCCGTGCGAGGTAGCTTCGTGATGAAGTCCATTGTGATGTGTTCCCATTTCCATTCAGGGATATCCAAGGGCTGGATCTTCCCATATGGTTTTGGTGCTCTGCCTCACTTGCAGGCAAGTCAGGCACTTGCTCACGTACTTAGCCACGTCTCGCTTCATTCCCGGCCACCAGTAATCTTTCTTCAGATCCTGATACATTTTTGTGGCACCGGGGTGTATGGAATATCGAGTTTTGTGAGCCTCATCCATGATTTTTCTCCCTCAGATCCCCATAGAGAGGGATCCACATTCTCCAGATCGGGTTCTAACACCCAGGTGTTTTCCCCTAAGTCTGAAACTTGTCCTTTCATCCTTTCAGAGTTGACTCTATCCTCTCTTAATGCCTCATCCTGGAACTCCCTCACTTGTTTCATAACATCAAGCGTCATGATTATCTGGCAAGCCCTCACCCGAATTGGTTAGGGTCATCCTTTTCGGCTAAGGGCGTCGGCAACCACATTGGCTTTGCCTGGATGATAATGAATTTCGCAGTCATAATCCTTGATCAGTTCCAACCACCTCATCTGCCTCATATTGAGTTCCTTTTGTTCAAAGAAATACTTCAGACTTTTATGATTAGTGAAGTTCGTGCACTTCACCCCATACAGGTAGTGCCTCCAAATCTTCAATGCAAACACCACCGCGGCCAACTCCAAATCATGGGTAGGATAATTTGCCTCGTGAACCTTTAATTGTCTAGAAGTATAGGCTATCACCTTCCCTCGTTGCATCAACACGCAACCCAATCCTGCATACGAGGCATCCGAGTGACCACCAGATCCTCGTTCCCTTCAGGTAACGTCAAGACAGGGGCTTGAGTTAACCTCGTCTTTAGTTCTAGGAAGGCGTTCTCCTGATCAGTACCCCATTCATACTTCACGTCCTTCCGGGTCAACTTTGTCAAAGGAGAAGCTATCTTCAAGAAATCCTGGATAAACCTCCTATAGTAGCCTGCCAGGCCTAAGAAACTGCGAATCTCGGATGGCGTCTTTGGAGGTTTCCCATTGCATCACCGCTTCAACCTTCGCAGGGTCCACCTTGATCCCCTCGGATTAACCACATGACCCAGAAATTGAACTTCTCGAAGCCAAAATGCGTATTTAGAGAACTTAGCATATAGCTTCTCACTTCTGAGCGTCTCCAATACTTCTCGAATATGATCGTCATGTTCCTCTTCACTTTTTGAATAAATCAAAATGTCGTCGATGAATACTATCACCGATTTATCCAACATCGGTCGACATACCTGATTCATGAGATCCATGAAAGCAGCTGGCGCGTTGGTTAAACCAAAGGACATGACGAGAAATTCGTAGTGTCCATAACGCGTGCGGAACGCTGTCTTAGGAATGTCTTGTTCTTTCACCTTCAGTTGGTGGTAGCCAGACCGCAGGTCTATCCTTGAAAACTAACTGACACCCTGAAGTTGATCGAACAGGTCGTCGATCCTTGGTAACGGATACCGATTCTTTATGGTCAGCTTATTGAGCTCGAGATAGTCAATGCACATCCGCATGCTACCATCTTTCTTCTTGACGAATAAAACCGGAGCACCCCATGGAGAGATACTCGGTCGGATGAAGCCTTTATCCAGTAAATCTTGCAACTGGTCCCTTAGTTCTACCATCTCCGAAGGAGCTAATCGATACGGTGCTTTAGCGACAGGTTGTGCCCCCGGTAGCAAATCAATCTGGAATTCGATTTCGCGGTCAGGCGCCACACCGGTCAGGTCTTGAGGAAAGACGTCAGGAAACTCGCGCACTACCGGCACGTCTGATAATTGTGGCTCTGGTGCATCCACATCTTTTACATAGGCCAAGTAAGCGCTACACCCACGCCTCAAGTACTTTTCGGCTGTGATCATCGACACGACCTTCGGTATACAGCACACCTTATCTCCACGAATCGTAACACAACTACCGTCGGGCGCTGTTAGACGAATTATCTTCTTACAACATACTATATTGGCTTCATAGGTAGCTAACCAATCCATGCCTAAAACCACATCGAAACCTCCTAAGGCCATAACATGCAACCTAGCAGGGAACTACAATCCTCTAACTCAATCAGGCAACCCAACACCCACCTCAGTTACCTTAGTGGACTTACCAATGGCTGTTTCTACATAAAAAGGCTCATCTAACTTTCTACTCTTATCATGCAACAAACGACAAAAGGCAGCAAACACAAAACTCCTACTAGCACCAGAATCAGAGGGCACAGAAGCATATTCATGGTCTACCAGAAACATACCTGGAACTACTTCTGGGTCTGCCCTGGCCTCCTCGCGAGTTATGTTGAATGCTCTCGCCCTTCGCCTTGAACCGTTACCCCGTTACCCTTCCCTTATCTGCAGCTTTAACCATTCCTGATCCTTCTGGTTTTCCTTTCTTACAGTCTCTTCCACATGACCCATCTCGCCACACTGGTAACACTTTCCCACCTTGCAATCCCTAGCGTAGTGGCCCTCGCCTCCACATTTGAAACATTTTCCCGTCCCAACTCTGCACTCCCCTGAATGACCTTTTCCACATTTTCTACATACCCCTCCTTCACCAGTATTTCCCTGTCTCCCAGACAGATCCTCAAACCTCATCCTCTTCTCTCGACTCCGGAAGTTATCACCTCCAAACCTCTTCCCATTTCCATTCTTGGTGCCCATTCCATTTCTCCACCCTTCTTCTGTACAGGCACTAGGTCTCTCTCATCGTACAACCTCCCAGCTAAATCCACCACAGACCTAAACGTACCCGGTCTGGCTGCAATCAAGTGCCTCCTGATGTCCACAGGCAAACCCTGTATGTATCTTTTGATCTTCCTGGACGCAGGTGTCACCATGTCTGGCACAAGTCTTGCAAGTTCATTGAACTTGGAGGTATACTCTTGATGAGTCATGTTCCCAGCCTTCAAATACCAGAACTTCTTTTCAATCTTGTCTAATTCCCGATGGGGACAATACTCTTCCAGCACTAACTCCTTCAACTCAGACCACTTCATCTTGGTTATCGATCGCTTCCCTTCAGCCTTGACAATATTGTCCCACCAGCATAACGCTGAGTCAACGAAGGAATGAGTGGCAACTTAACTTTTTGATCTTCTCGGCACTCACTAATTTCCAGTACCGCTTCCATCTCTCTGACCCAACGATGAGCGGCCAGTAGCATTGTCGTTACCGTCAAAGGTTGGGGGCTTGCACCTTTGAAATGCCCCATAGTTGCACCCTCAAGTAGTCTCTCTCTCGGACTCCTCTTCACTGTCGTCGTCATGGACTACCACTTTAGGGTTTGATGGCTCCTCTTCAGATTCCTCAGTCCTCCCAGTGGACTTTCCTGAATTTTTCTCACTTTCCTTCCCTTTCTTCTCAGCTTTCTCTCCATCCTTAACTGCTTTGATCACTTCGGTCACCACCGAGGGTAAGACATTTTGCATGACATTTTAGACCTCGTTAGCGATAGCCTCCTTCACAATGGGTTTGAGGGTGGCTGATCCCTCCCCCTCCGGGTGACTATGGAGGTCTGACTCCTCATGAACAGTCTCGGGAGCTTTAGCTTTGCTCCGGGTGACACGTGGCTCAGTAGTACGCCCGCCACGAGCACCTCCTCGGGTTGCCTTTCCAGATTTTTTACCAGCCATAACTAATTCCTATAAGATTCAAACACCAAAATGGTTATTCAAGATAATTGCTCAGATCTTTATAAGTACGGTAAGTCCTTAATTACAGTGGCCAAGTGTGATTAACCACTTACCTTACCCTCCTGTCCCAAGCAATCACTATCCTAACACATATCAGTATTCAAATCTACAAGCACATAACACAAATAGCACACGCACATAATTCCGGTTTACTTGAAACTTTTACCTGACGGCATGCAGCTACTTGAATTGGCATCCTTCATTTGGTCCCATTTTCAGTTTAAGTTTAGTTTTTGAAAATAGTTTACCCAATTCTCTTAAACTTTGGCTCTGATACCAACTTGTAAGGCCCCGTTCCCGGGAAGCCTCACAGTTGGTTAATCATAGCATAAAATCAGTTTAATAATAAAACATTGCAGCGGAAATAATTAGACATTCATTTAAAACTTAGAAACCATATTGTACTCATACATTTGTCCTTTAATTTCAAACAAAACATGTTACTTGTTCTTAAATTACAATAAAGATTTCATAAACAGTAATGCCATCCATAACTCCCCAAGTAGCTCCATGTGGCATCCTCAGCATCAGCACTTACCTGCAAACTATTATGCATAAAAGTCAGCTTCGCTGAGTGAGTTCTAGTTTTAAATAATATAAGAAAATATAAACTTTATCCTTCATATAATGACCATGCATACATCTTAGTACATAACATAACTTGCATCATAATAAGCATGTTCATTATCTTTCATTCTTTCATTATCTTTCAATATCTTTCACTTTCATCATAAACGAGATTGCACAAAGCAAGAGCTCCATGTTGATCGACAACAAATGTCAATCCCTGTCGGTACACATGAATACGGTAGCTAACCCCCAACAGTTGATCCACACTGCAAGGCACATAGCCCGCTAATGAATACGGATCCATCATCATACATCAGACTCACCTAAGTGAAGTCTATCATAGTGCTTGCAAGACTTTACATCATCAAACGGGCCTGGGGGTAACATTCATTAAGTTTCACTATTTATTAATATCATCTTCCTCTTAATATATATAATACTTAACTTATTAAGTACAACATACTAAGTACTAGCCATCATAAAACATAACCGACCCACCGCGGGACAGCGGGGGTTCGGGGGCGGCAGCCCCCGACAACGGGGTCCTAGGGGCAGCAGCCCCTAGTAGGGTCCAAGGGGCAACGCCCTGGCTGGGGCCGGGCTGCCAGGTCAGCGCGGAAAATTTTAATATTTAAACATTTATATAGCACATTTACTTATAGAAAAATCGTTCTTCCTGTTAAAACCCCTTAAAATCTTGGTCATTTAAAAACATATATTTAGTATGCATAATAGCCCCAAAACATTGAAAAACTTATAAATAGGGGATCTAGAACTCACCTGGATACCACGAATAACTTCTAGGCTAAGCTTACAAGGCTAGGATCACTCTACACACAGCCTGCAAATAGCTAACACTTAAAGGGGTTAATTTCTGCCTAAATTCGCTGCTAATTTCGCTGCAAGATCAGCAATTTCACAGCTAGATTCGCCAACAGATTCGCTGCTAGTTTCACCAGCAGTTTCGCTGCTAGTTTCGCTGGCAACTTCGCTGGCAGTTTCGCTGCCAGTTTCGCCCAACTTTCGTTGGAAAACCATGTCTGCGAAACTACCTGCGAAACTATAGTTTCACAGGAAGTCCTCATAGTTTCGCTGATTGAATATGCAATTTCGCTGGATGCATATGCAGTTTCGCAGATCGCATAAAGTTTACGAACCAAACCGTTTTTAACCCAAAATCATAACTTTTTACATCCAATCTCTTAGTTTATCATCCATGAGGCTAAATCTAAGCTTTATACATGTTTTCATACTTAAAAATGTGACCTTGCGATTCTTTGCAACTTTTTAAAACCTAAAACCCTAGAATCCGGGTTTGATCTACAGAAGGGTTTAGAGGTCGATTCTTACCTGGATTTGTTGCTTCTTTCTTAGGTCTTGATGCTCCAACACTCAGATCTTCAATCTCTTAACCTTGAAAGCTTCAAATCTTGAGTTTTCTTCACTTTCTCTCTCTACTTTCTCTCTCTATGAATTTTGGGAGCTAGGGTTCAAATGATGGAGATGGAGGCTGATTTGGGTAGGTTAAAGGCTGATTATGGGCCTTAATCAGTTAGGCTCTTGCCTATAAACCCAATTTGGCCCATAACCCATTTCACTCTTTTATTAAATACCCATTAATTAAGTCCATTATCCTTAATGACTCGTTTCGACTTTTCGGGGTGTTACAGAAGGTCTTCAAGAACTTCATCAACAACAAAAACCTTCAAATGAAGAAACGGAAAAGTGTGTACCTACGGAGGCAGTACACACAGTTTCGGTAGATAAAGGAAAGAAGAAGCAATTAGCTGATCCTCAACGAAAGAAGAAACCTTCTTCAGTAGAAGATCTGTGGAAAACCAAATCTACTGATTCAGGAGATGATATACAGAAGGCAAAATCAGCAACAAACAAATCAGAGCCTCAAAAGCTAAAAGAGGATAAATCAACTTCAGAACTAAAAAAGGATGCAAAGCCTCAGAAGTTGACAAAGAAGAAGAAAGTAACTGATTCTGACAAAGAATCAGAGGAGATGTATTGCAAATGATGTGACATGAAAAACCACAATACTGAAGATTGTTACTTCAGTAGTTATTGTTCTATTTGCAATATGAACAATCACATGACATCTGACGGATACTTCAACAAACATTGTGCTATTTGTAACAAAAATAATCATTCAACTCAGGAATGTTATTTCAACAAAAAGAACAAGACAAAGAGCACAAAGAAGAAACAATCAGATAAAGCTGAATCAGACACTCAATCTACTGATTGTGAAAAAGATTCAAAAATTAAGAAGCCACAACAAAAACAAAAGCCAAAACCAAAGAAGAAAACATCCACTGATGTTCAACCTTTGAAGAAAAGAACAACATTTCAGCAATCAAAAACACCTCACAAAAGGGTGGATTTGACTGAAAAAGAAACAAATGATGAAGATACTTTCTTTGATAATTTTGAAAAGGGAACTCATGTACCTCATTCAGAATCAAAAGATAATGAAACTTTCAACAATCAAGATTTATTATCAAAACCAAAGCATCAAACCAACAAAAATAAGGTGAATGAAAAAGAGATTGAGAAACCAGGAACTAGTTCAACAACCTCATCTTCAACAAAATCATCCTCACTGAAACAACTCAGAATAAATCAAACAAAACTAAAATTAATACTGAAACTTCAAGACTTATTCATAAAGGAGTAACAATTTTATACACTGCTGGCAAACCAAAGATCATTAAGGCTTGGGTTGTCAATTCTAACTAATTTCTTTCTGTGTGCAGGAACAATCTTGGAGAGCTGACAACAAGTGGTATATTGACAGTGGTTATTCCAGGCATATGACAGGAAACTCTTCACTTCTCCATGACTTCAAGGATAAAAATGCCTCATATGTGGGGTTTGGTGGGGATAAGAAAGGAGGTAAAATAGTTGGTGAAGGAATGGTAACTAATGGTGTGCTCAAATTTGAGAAAGTAAACTATTGTGAAAATTTACAATATAATTTACTGAGTGTGTCTCAAATTTGTGATCAAAATTATACCATATTATTTGATAACACTAACTGTTACATTCTTAAGCCAGTTTTTTTTGTTCCAGAAGATTGGATCCTTCTTAAAGCATCAAGAAAATAAAACACATATGTTTTGGATATGAACAACACTTCACTCACAAGACATGAAACATGCCTCCTATCTAAGTCATCAGAAGATGAATCTCGATTATGGCATAGAAGGCTTGTTCATTCTAACATGAAGAACATAAACAAATTGGTGAAAAATGACTTAGTCATTGGATTGCCAAAGAAAGAGTTTTATTGTTCAAACCATTGTCCTTCTTTTTATAAAGAAAAACAACATAGAGTGTCTCATAAATCCAAAATTATCAATACAAACACTACACCACTCAAATTGCTTCACATGGATCTGTTTGGTCCAACCAATGTGACGAGCATTGGAAAGAGGCAATATTGTTTGGTGATAGTTGATGATTTCACTAGATTCACATGGGTTTTCTTCTTAAAACAAAAGAGTGAAACATCAGAAACATTAATGGACTTTGTCATTAAGATTGAGAATCAACTTGATTTAAAAGTTAAAATTTTCGGGAGTGACAATGGGACTGAATTTGTTAATACTGACTTAGATCCCTTTTACAGGAATAAAGGTATTACAAGACAATTTAGTGCACCAAGAACTCCACAACAGAATGGAGTTGCTGAAAGAAGAAACATAACAATTATTGAAGCAGCAAGAACAATGCTAGCTGATTCATAATTGCCAATCACCTTTTGGGCTGAAGCAGTGAATATAGCATGCAATGTTCAAAATAGGACATTGATTGTCAAAGAACATAATAAAACACCTTATGAGCTTTTATTTAAAAGAAAACCTTACATAGGATATCTTAGAGCTTTTGGGTGTCATGTATCTGTTTTAAACACAAAAGAACAATTGGGAAAATTTTCAAAAAAAGCCTATGATGGTTTCTTTATTGGATATTCTTCAACATTTAAATCTTATATTATCTACATTCCATAACATAACATTATGGAAGAAACTCCTAATGTATCATTTGATGAATCATTATTTCCTAAATCAGTTAAAGGATCATCATGGTTGTTTGATATAGATGCACTAATAGACTCATTTAACTCTGGTTATTTGAATAATGCAGGATCTGATGATACATGTTATCCATTTGTTCCACCAAATATGAATGAAGTGTCATTATCTGCTGATCCTCCAAGGATACACAAATCAAGTATCATGAAACAAGGACCAACAAATAATGACAATGATGCTACACAAGGCTATCAAATTAAATGCACATCCTTAGATGGAAACACTTCATCAGCAGCAGCTGACCCTGCATCCACAGATGTACATTGCGTATCCGGAGATATGAAAAACGTCTCAGCAACTGTTCCATGCTCTCAAGAAGATACAACAAACATCGGAGATTGCAGGACCGATGAAGGGTATGCACTTACAACACAACAACACAATGAGGCGAGTTGTTTAGAACACTTAACAGATCAAATAGGGAATTGGTTAACTTGTTAGTGAAAGATGCTAAGAACACAAGTAAATATGAGATAGAACAAGATGGCAACCAACAAAAGTAATTGGTTTTCAAGAATGCTGTATATTGCTTCTCAAGTTCTATTACAAATGTTATAAAGCATAAAGGAAAGTTACAAGTTCTTGAGATACATATACTACATCCTACAGTCGGCCATACTTTGAAGGCCAGCTGGATACAATTGACTAGACAACTACAAAATTAAATGTAGAGTCAAAAGGCAGATTTGCCTTTTGACTAGTGACTATGACATGCCATAGCTCACATCCTAATATATTACAAAACGGATAAAAATACATAGAGTAGAAAGCATGGACTCAAGACCTCAATGTACAGTTACCAAAAGCATGGACCTTTTCACCAACTCATGTAAGTTGGTGACTTTACAGAGATGCAGCGGAAAGGCAGTCTAGCTTTATGGTAAAGTACATCAGATAAAAGCATGTCTCTAAAAGTCTTCGGAAGAAATCTGTCCTCACTCTTTGGCTTCGGAAGACTTTGTCTTTGAAGCTTCGAAAGACTTCACTTTTCGCTTCAGAAGACTTCACTTTTGGCTTCGGAAGATGTTGGTCTTGGCTTCGGAAGGTTTTACACTTAGAATATTTCTAGTGCATGGTATAAAACTTCCGAAGCATTTCTACTTCTGTTCTTCAGTGCATGCATGCAGAGAGACTTTGGATGTTTTGGCTCTATCAGACTTTTAGGAATCCTTACAAACTCCCCTAGGCTGATGCTACCAAAACATTTAGAAGATCTTCAGATGTTGGTGGTCTTTAGGATGATGATGACCATACCCTTCTTCATCAGATGGTCAGGATCACTCAGACTCTCATAATATCTTCTCATCTTAAAGAGATCATGCAGAGGTAAGTTGATTAAGTCTTGCCATATGTAGACATTCTCAACACCTTGATCTCTGATCACATGCCATCTCTCTGGATTAGTTGTGAAGGTCCAGGATAAGATGGGTCTCTCAGTTGTAAGAGGGGCCACTTGAATTAGAGTTGATTGGGCTGCCTCTTCATGCACTTCCTCAGGTTGATCTGACTCAGCCTGAGGTGTAGAGGTGGATGATTCAGGCTTCTTCTTCTTTGAATTTGGTTTGGAAGCCATCCTCTTCTTCCTCTTAGAAGACTTCAACTAAGAAGACTGGTCTGCAACACCTTGTTGATCATCCTTGTCTTTCTCAGTTGGGTGTTCCTCCCTCACAGGTTCAGAAGGAGAGGGAGTTTGACCCTGCTGTGGATCTGAAAATGAAGATTGTTAAGGCTCAGCAGGAGGTCCAGGTTGTGTTGTTCTCAGGTTGTTCAACCTTAACCTCCTCTTCAGGTGGGACTTGACTTGGAGGGGAGTGTAAGTCAATCAGCTCTCCACTCTTGAACTTCTGCTTGATTACCCTGATATGCTCATCCTTTGTGGATAGAGACATAGGGCCAAGTCTCCTTCCGGAGAATCCATACAGCTTCAAGAAACTCATCATCCTTTGTCTGTCAGCAGACTTCTTCATACTCTTTTGGATGATGGCTCTTGACTTTGCAACATCTTCCCTCATCTTTTTCTTTGTTGCCTTTTGTTCTTTGAGCACTTGAAGTTCAAGCTGTTTAAGATAGTCAAACTCAATGTTTTCAAAGGACAAGGGAAGAAGTGCAGATGCCTGGTAGAGGCCTGTGGCACTCAGGTAGTTGATCATGTTTTGCCTATCTGTTTCCTCGTCTACCTGAGGTTCTTGTATAGCTGCCACATCCTCTTGCACAGGGCTTTCTTGAACTGGGTTGAGAGTTGGAACATGCTTGTATAACCTTTACTGTCTCTTCTCCTCTTTGAATTGGAGAAGTAGCCTTGCATCCTCTCCTTCCTTCATCTCTCTTGACACTTCCATGTCAGCCAGTTCATTTAATTGCTCTAAGGGGAGAGATATAATCTCATCTATGTCATAGTTCCTACTCTGCAGGTAAGTAATCCTGACTGCCCTCAACTCATCATCTTGAGTGTTTGGTCTGAGGGCAGCCCTGATTGCAGCTTGCATGAAGCCTGAAGACCCAAAGGAACTTTCTCCCCTTAGCTTCTTCTTCCTATCTCTCTCCTCTTCCTCAATCTCCTCAGGAGTTAGAATCCTTTTCCCTTTGTCACCCACAGACCTTTATGACACAGGGTGGAGAGAGCTTTGACCTTCATTGCTTGGTGTAGCATCTAGGCTCTGGCCAAGATGAGGTTATGAGACACCTTCACCGGCAGGTGTTTCACTGAGGGAATGAATTTCTGAAGCAGTTGTTGGTGTGATAGGGCTCTCAGGCTTTATCACCGGGCCTTCATCAAGGTTTTCCCTTTGAAGCTAATCTCAGGGTCTGCCTCAACATCCAGTTGACCAATGACATTACTTGATTGCCTTTGTCCCATTCTAAGGCTGAATTCTTCGGTAATTCAGAACCTCATCAGTTTGTCTTGATTGACTTGGGTTGACAAATGGCATGTTGATCAGGTCAAGACCTTCATAGTAGTTCAAGGTCTGAAAATTGAATACTTCTTGCTGCCTTTGAACTCTATGAAGAATGAGGGCTCTTCTATTAGCATCATACCTCCACCCAATAATGTAGTTTGAAGTTCCTTGGGTGGGGATGACATAGCCCTTGGAATGCCTTCCTCAAAGAGACTCCTAATGATACAGTCTATAATCTCCACATCAATGTGAACTTGAGGAAGTTACTGAGTATGCACAATTGCAAGTGAGGATGGTGAGTCCTCAATGTACATATTCCCTGAAGAACTCCTAGGTTCTGTGACTGTAATGATTTTCTCCCCTTTTTGGTAGCATCACCCTCTTGCAAAGGTGAGCTAGGAGTTAGATCAATCACATTCACAGGTTCTTGTGTTCCTGGTTGAGCTTCCCTTAAAGGTCTCCCAAGTAGTTTTTCCCTGAGATAAGATATCTCAAGTTGCTGATCATTGACCCTATTTTGCAAGGTAGTTACCTGAGATTCAAGGTGACTAACCTTAGAGACTAAATAGGAGCATGTTTTTGACAGTTTTTGCACCTTTAGTCTCAGATTCCCCTCATCTTCGTCAGAAGAATAATTGGGGGATGAGATGATTGGACTAAGGTCCTCTCTCTCACCACCAGCTTCAGGTTCTTGGCTGCGGGATTTCCTCTGCACATTGACAGCCTCAGTTGAAGTGTCAATTGGCTGAGTTGCTATGGTTGAGGTCTTAATGATGTAATCACTTGCAGAAGTGAGAGCCTCTTCCATATGGATATCTTGAACAGGTTCAGAAGTATCAACTTCAGTGATGGGTGACTAATGTGGGCTAGACAAAGGAGACTCAGGAGTACTCATCTCTCTTTGAGTAGGGGAAGAGTAGAAAGACTCATGGTACCCACTGAAACCTAAGTCTTCATTAGTATAAAATGAGAGGTTGGGAATGAGTTGATTTAAGTCTAAAGGCTGGGGATGGTAACTGTCCCCTGAAGGTTGTTCACTTGATTGTTGAGACTCAGAGTGAAGGCTTAAGTCAGTTTGGCTTGTGAGCTCATCAGGGTGAGCATGAGGAACCTCATCCCTGATTCTTGAAGATATGGGAGTGGTTTGCTCCTCAGGAGAAGTGGGAGCTCTAGTGTCCACTTCCTCCTATATGGGTGAGTATATGGGGGCCTGCACAGACTCAATAGTTTGAGTAGGGGTTCGTTTGGCTTTTCTTTGGTAGGTGAAGTTGATTTGTGGCCTTTTTGGTGGTTGGAGGTAGAAGGGTGTGTTCACACTAGCTTGTGTTGCTAGGTTGTCACCTTGAGCAATGAGCTCTAACATTTTTGGGACAAGGGCTGTTTCTACACCTGAGAACCTACAGTTGGCTTCTTTATAATTTTAAAGATGCATGGCTTCATCTGTCCTAATTTAAGAATATTATCTGTTTCCCTCAACTGTGAGCCCAGTTCACAGTTGAGAATGTGTTGAACATATCTAGGAAACATATAATATTCTTAGGAGTCCAAGTTAGCAAGCAAATTTGTGTAAACAAACTGAGAGTACCTGAACTTGACCCCTTGAACCATTCCATGTACTATGAAGGAGAGATCCTCAGGAATCTGGTCCCACCCTCCATGCTTGTTTGACAAGCTGTGGATAACAACATGAAGCAAGTATTTTCACTTGGATGAAACCTTCCCTTTCCTGAAGGTCTTTACAGAGAAATCTCCGTCATAGCCCATCTGCTCAAAGGAATGATTTACAGCTTCCTTAGGGAAGGACAACTCACCTTCTTCATCATCCAGCTGCAAGTGAGTGTTGATGATGGCCGGAGTGATGAAGATTGTCCTTCCTTGCACTGTGGCAGACAGTGCCTTCTCCTCATCCATAATGACCTCTTGGCAGGTCTTCCAGAATTCAAGCAGATGATCCTCATAAAGAGTAGGATCCATGGTTAGGGAGCTGAAGTAGTTAAATAGCCAGGAAACGACAAACCTTTGAGAAACTTTCATCTTTCTCAGAGCTTAACAGAGCAACCTGGTTGTGTTGCCTGTGAAGTTGCATGGGGAAATCTGGGTTGTTTCTGTGGTTTAGGTTGGCCATTTGAGAAGCTTAAGGATGAAGAAAGATGAGGAACAAAGGCGGTTTGGGAAAATTTAGGTTTAAGGAATAGTGTATTTGAGGAAGATAGTGAAAGAGGGGTAAAACGTTAGGCATTTATGTGAAAAGGATTTGAGACAAAGTTAATGAAAGAGGATAAACTTTAAAATCCGGATGTCGGTCCCACCTCTGAAAAGTAGTTTACTTTTGTCCAAAAAGTAGTTTTCTTGGAAGCCGAGAAATCTTCAGAAGTAATTTGCTTCGGAAGTTCTAAAGAAAAAGCTTCCGAAGGCAAATTGGCTTCGGAAGATATTTCAAAGGTTTTTGAGAATTTTGCTTCAAAAGAGAATTTACACTCAGAGAATTTTTATTGTAAGGAAAATAAAAACTTCCGAAGGTAAATTGCTTTCGGAAGAAACTTGTTCTTTGAAAACATACAGAGTACTTAATTTGATTTTAAACTTCGGAAGATATTTCAGAAATTACTTCCAAAGGTAAAATTACTGAAGCAATTATTTGTTTAGCAAGACATAAATTTCATCCGAAGGAAATTTTAAGTCTTCCGAAAAGAAAAGAGATCAAAATTTTTAAAAATCTAAGAAAAGTCTTTTGAAAAGATTTTTCCAAAGAAAAGAAGGGCTTATGAAGGTGATAAAATAGACAACTTAGGACACACAGGTTTTAGAAATAAATATGATTAAGTTATAAGAAAAGCTATTCAAAGTTAATCATCCCAATAGCTGATACAAAATATTTAAATCTCTGCTCATCAAAAGCTTTGGTGAACAGATCAACATATTGTTCATTTGTGTTAACTTTGACTAGTTTGATTAATCCCTTTTCAAAGTTATATCTAAATCAATTATACCTGATATTAATATGCTTTTTCCTTAAGTGCTGCACAGGATTCTCTGTGATATGGAGATAGCACTGTTGTTGTCTATGTGGATGGGAGTCTCTTTAAAGTTGAATCCATAGTCCAACATCTGATTTTGAATCCAAAGCACTTGAGCACAGCAGCTTGCAGCAGCAATGTATTCAGTCTCAGCAGTTTATGCAGACACACAGGATTGTTTCTTACATTTCCAAGAGACTACTCTTCCACCAAGAAATTGACATCCCCCTAATGTAGACTTTGCAGTCATGTTGCAACCACCATAGTCACTATCTGTATAAGCATACAGATTAAAGTCAGAATTTTTGGATACCAAAGGCCAAGTGATGGAGCACCTTTGAGATATCTTTAAATTCTTTTGATAGTGACCAGGTGCATCACACCCTGACCGACGGCGGAATCATCGGGGCGGACGAATGGGAGACGATTGCTCATAGCACATGGAACTATTAAGTGGAAATAATATTAATATCTTTATTCATTAAACATTACAAGACAAATAAGTAATTACAAAACAATCAAGATACAACCAATAACGTAAGACTTTCAATTTAAACTAGGTCCAAGTCCTATATGAGCACAAGAAGACCTTCAAGTAGGAAACCCGAAACATGTTAAAAATAAAGGGTCAACTATAAAGTTGGTGAGTTCCCAAGGTTTAAAAACACGCATATATATATATATATATTATATATATATATAATATATATATATATATTATATATATATATATATATATATATAATATAATATATATATATATATATATATAAAGGGTTAAAAGTAGCAATTCATGTCCATGGTTACAAGTTAGCAAGCTTATAGAACACATACAGTTACAACCAAACCTCGACTTGATTACAAGTATATAAGATTGGCTAAGTGTATTTGGTTCCCATGATGAAGAAGCATACGTCATCAGGAGTCGACAATACATCGACTTTAGCACCAAATAGGCTTGTCAGGCCCAAATATCTAAGACGTCGTCAGGCTAGCAATAGTTAATAATTGTAAACAAAATATGTATCTCATATAAGACCTACAATAACACAAATAACCATGACAAAAAGGTAAAGATGAATTGCATGTGCATTTACAAGTATCAAGATGTTTACAAGTGTAAGTTGATAAAGTTAACATGTTTCACCCCAAAAGGTGTGAAATAAAGTAAAAAGGGGCATGGAGAACTCACATGGAAGACTCACAATAATAGTAATGGTTGTAGAGTACATAATAAAGCTTGGATGTTCAAGAGTCAAAGATGATGTCCTAAATGATAAAAAGAAACAATAACTTGAGTTTGAAATACATTACAAGAAGTTAGGACGCTTAGTAATGCCAATAAGCGAAAGGTAGATTGATAAACGATTATTGTACCAATTTTAGATTCTGGACAAAATGTTTCGTACGTGTTTGAACAGATTTTTAATATAGCAAGTGGTTTCATAAAATTTTAAAAATTTATACTTGACTAGTTTAAAGTCTCCGGGAAAACTTTCATTTAGAAACATTTTTATAAAAAGATCTGTAAATAGGTCAAACAAGTAACACAAGATAGAAGGTGCTGAAATGCACACTTATCTTGTGAAGGCTATTGTTGAGTTGTCCGATTGAGTTTGAAGACGTATAAAATGTCGTTGAAAAGGTAATTCAATGAACTTAATATTGGATTCTGAGTTTACTCAAATTTAGTTTGTTATGATCAAGTTATGGTCGGTTGAAGTAAGATTATATTCTGCCAGAATTGTAGTAAGGCACTTATGTGCACTTTTGAAATCGTTAAAGCATGAAACGGGTTAGATCAATTAATTATGTCAATATATGGTATATTAGTCTTCATTTGAGTTATAAAAATATTCTAAGTCTTTGGCATAGCCATCATTTAGAAAACTAATATTGTGGAATAACCGAATGCGGCGGCATAGCCGTCCATATGCAAACGGTATTCTTTGTTTATGTTAGTGTGTTGTTAGCTTGATTTAGGAATGTTAGTGATTTTTATAAGATTAGTGATTATTAAAATGTTAATGATCAAATGATAATGATAAAAAGAGATTTGGTACAAGAAAGAATAATAGTAATGCAGGACCGTTTAAGGGCTTAACTACAATTACAACACAATACACAATGAGGAGAATAACTAATCTCTAATCAAACAGTGAACTGGGTAACCAAGGTGAAGCTAAGAACAACACAAGTAAGAACAGAAGAACAGAGTTGGGTTTCAAGGAGGCAGTATATTGCTTTCTCAAGTTCTCTTACAAGTGTTACAAGCATTAGAAAAGATACAAGAACTTGAAATACTTATACTACAACCTACAGCCGGCCATACTTTGAAGGCCAGCTGGATACAATTGACTAGACACTAACAAAATCAATTGTAGGATGAAAAGGCATATCTGCCTTTTGACCTTGTGACTATGACATGCCATAGCTCACATCCTTTTACAATACAAAAAGGATAAAGTACATAAAGTGGAAAGTTAGACTCAGACTCAAGACCTCAATGTACAGTTACCAAAAGCATGACCCTTTTCACCAACTCATGTAAGTTGGTGACTTTACAGAGATGCAGCGGAAAAGGTGCTTTATGGAACAGTACATCAGATAAAGCATGTGTACTAAAAGTCTTCGGAAGAAATCTGTCTTCATAGGATGAGGCTTCAGAAGACTTTGTCTCTGAAGCTTCGGAAGACTTCATATTTGGCTTCGGAAGATATTGGTCTTGGCTTCGGAAGATTTTACACTTAGAGTATTTTCTAATGCTTTGTGTAAAACTTCCGAAGCATTCTTCACTTCAGTACTTAGTGCATGTTTGCTGAGACACTTAAGCTGTTTTGGGTTGCATCAGACTTCAGGAATCCTTACAAACTCCCCCTAGGCTGATGCTACCAAAACACTTAGAGATCTTCAAATGTTGGTAGTCTTCAGTACAATCAGGACCATTCCTTTCTTCATGAGATGGTCAGGATCATCAAGACTTTCATAATATCTTCTCATCTCAAAGAGATCATGCAGAGGTAGTTGATTATGTCTTGCCATGAGTAGACATTCTCAACACCTTGATCTCTTATAACAGTCCATCTCTCTGGATTGGTAGAGTAAGTCCAGGATAAGATGGGTGTCTCACTAGTTAGAGGAGCCACTTGAATAGGAGTTGATTGGGCTGCCTCTTCATGCACTTCCTCAGGTTGATCTGATTCAGCCTGAGGTGCAGAGGTAGATGACTTTGGCTTCTTCTTCTTCTTGTCTTTGGTTTAGAAGCCATCCTCTTCTTCCTCTTGGTTGTCTTTAACTGAGAAGACTGGTCTGGGCAGCACCATGTTGATCATTAGTGTCTTTCTCAGTTGGGTGTTCCTCCCTCACAGGTTCAGAAGGAGAGGGAGTTTGACCCTGCCTAGGATCAGAAGATGAAGCTTGCTGGGGCTCAGCTGGAGGTGCTGGTTGAGGTGTCTCTGGTTGCTCAAACTTGACCTCCACTTCAGGTGGGACTTGACTTGGAAGAGAGTGCAAGTCAATAAGTTCTCCACTCTTAATCTTCTGCTTGATCACCCTAATGTGCTCATCCATAGTGGATAGAGACATGGGGCCAAGTCTCCTTCCGGAGAATCCATACAGCTTCAAGAAGCTCACCATTCTTTGTCTGTCAGCAGACTTCTTTGCATTCTTTTGAATGGTGGCCCTTGACTTTGCAGCTTCTTCCCTTAGTTTCCTTTTTGTTGTGTCTTTCTTTCCTTGACTAACTCAAGCTCAAGTTGTTTTAAGTACTCGAACTCAATGAAGTCATAGGACAAAGGGAGAAGTGCATCTGCCTGATAGAAGCCTGTGGCACTCAGGTAGTTGATCATCCTGATCCTATCTTCCTCTTTTTCTACTGAGGTTCTGTGGAGCCACATCTTCCTGTGCAGGACTTTCTTGAACTGGTGAGAGAGTAGGAGCATGCCTTGTAAAGTCTTTTCTGTCTCTTCTCCTCTTGAGTTGGAGAAGTATCATTGCATCCTCTTTCTCCTTCAACTCTCTTGACACTTCTCTGTCAGCCAGTTCATTCAGTTCTTCTAAGGGGAGGGAGATGATCTCATCAATATCATAGTTCCTGGTCTGTAAGTAGTTAATCCTGACTTGCCCTTAACTCATCATCCTGAGTATTTGGTCTGGGGGCAGCCCTGATTGCAGCTTGCATGAAGCTAGATGACCCAGTGGAACTTTCTCCCCTTAGTCTCCTTTTCCTCTCTCTCTCTTCCTCCTCAATTCCTCCTCAGATCCTTACTCCAAACAGAGACACCTGCCTTGGTGAAGTGTTTCTCAGCCCTCTCTGGCCAGAGCATGGAAGCTACTCAAGCAATGAAGGCCAAGCCTCAATCCTCCCTGAGTCACAAAGGTCTGTTGTTTGACAAAGGGAATGATATGACTCCTGAGGAAATTGAGGAGGAAGGAGAGAGTGGAAAAGTGAGACTAAGGGGAGAAAGTTCCACTGGGTCCATCTAGCTTCATGCAAGCGCATCAGGGCCTTGCCCCCAGACCAATACTCAGGATGATGCCTCCCTGAGTCACCAAGTGACACTTGAGGATGGTGAGTCCTCAATCCTCCCTGAGTCACAAAGGTCTTTTCTGTCTCTTCTCCTCTTTGAGTTGGAGAAGTATCATTGCATCCTCTTTCTCCTTCAACTCTCTTGACACTTCTCTGTCAGCCAGTTCATTCAGTTCTTTAAGGGGAGGGAGATGATCTCATCAATATCATAGTTCCTCCCCTGGTCTGTAAGTATTAATCCTGACTGCCCTTAACTCATCAATCCTGAGTATTTGGTCTGGGGGCAGCCCTGATTGCAGCTTGCATGAAGCTAGATGACCCAGTGGAACTTTCTCCCCTTAGTCTCCTTTTCCTCTCTCTCTCTTCCTCCTCAATTTCCTCAGGAGTCATTATCCTTTTCCCTTTGTCACCAACAGACCTTTGTGACTCAGGGAGGATTGAGGCTTGGCCTTCATTGCTTGGAGTAGCTTCCATGCTCTGGCCAGAGAGAGGCTGAGAACACCTTCACCAGCAGGTGTCTCTGTTGGAGTTTGGACCTCAGCAGCAGTTGTTGCTGATGAGACAGGGGTCTCAGTTCTGTCACTGGGCCTTCAGTCAAGGTTTCCCCTATGAACTAATCTTAGGGTCCACCTCAACATCCAGTTGACCGATGACATTACCTGATTCCCTAAGTCTCCTTCTTAGAGAGAACTCTGCCATGATCCTGTCTTGGATTCTTTGAGCCAAAGCCTATCAGCTTGTCTTGAATTGCTTGGATTGACAAGTGGTAGGTTTTTGACTAAATCCATCCAGTCTTTCATAAAAGCTCAGGCTTTGGAATTGAAAAACTTCTTGTTGGCCTTGAACTCTTTGAAGTATGATGGCTCTTCTGTCATCATCATACCTCCACCTTATGATTTGATTGTTGAGTTCCCAGTGGTGGAGATGAGACAGCCCTTGGTATGCCTTCCTCAAATAGACTCCTGATGAGAGAGTCTATAGAGTCCACATTAATGTGAACTTGAGGAAGTTGCTGAGAATGCACAACAGCAAGTGAGGATGGTGAGTCCTCTATGTCCATTCTCTCTGAAGAACTCCCAGGTTCTGTGGTTGTAACAACTTTCTCCCCCTTTTTGGTAGCATCACCCACTTGCATAGGTGAGCTGGAGGATAAGTCAATCACTTCCACAGGTTCTTGTGTTCCTGGTTGAGCTCTCCTTAAAGGTCTCCCAGCTAGTTTTTCCTGCAGATATGAAATCTGGAGTTGCTGATCATTGACCCTGTTTTGTAAGGTAGTCACTTGAGATTCCAAGTGACTAACCTTAGAGACTAAATAGGTGCATGTTTTTGACAGTTTTTGCACCTTTAGCCTCAAATTCCCCTCATCTTCATCAGAAGATTCATTGGGGGATGAGATGATTGGACCAAAGTCCTCTCTCTCACCACCAGCTTGAGTTTCTTGGCTGCTGGTTTTCCTCTGCTCACTGGCAGCCTCAGTTGAGATGCCAATGGGCTGAGTTGCCATGGTTGAGGTCTTAATAATGTAATCACTTTCAAAAGTGAGAGCCTCTTCCATATGGACATCCTGAACAGGTTCAGAAGTGTCCACCTCAGTAACAGGTGACTGATGGGGGATAGACTGAGGAGAGTCAGAGGTACTCATCTCTCTTTGAGTAGGGGAGGAGAAGAGAGACTCATGGTACTCACTGAATCCTAAGTCTTCATCAGTGTAAAAGGATAGGTTGGGAATTGGTTGGTTGAGATCCAAAGGCTGGGGATGGTAGCTGTCCCCTGAAGGTTGTCCACTTGAGTGTTGAGACTCAGAGTGAAGGCTTAAGGTTGTTGGGCTATTGAGCTCATCAGGGTGAGCTTGAGGAACCTCAGCCCTGATAGGTGAAGTAATGGGAGTGGTTTGCTCCTCAGGAGAAGTGGGAGCTCTAGTGTCCACTTCTTCCTGTAAGGTTGAGTATTTGGGGGCCTGCACAGACTCAATAGTCTGAGCAGGGGTTCGTTTGGATTTTCTTTGGTAGGTGAGGGTGATTTGTGGTCTTTTTAATGGTAGGGACAAAAGAGGTGTGGGTTCAACACTAGCTTGTGTTGCTAGGTTGTCACCTTGAGCAATGAGCTCTAACATTTTTGGGACTAGGGCTGTTTCTACCCCAGAGAAGCCTACAGTTGGCTTCTTCATTATTTTAAAGATGCCGGGCTTCATCTGTCCCAATTTAAGAATATTACCTGTTTCCCTCAACTGTGAGCCCAGTTCACAGTTGAGAATGTGTTGAACATATCTAGGAAACATGTAATACTCTAAGGAGTCTAAGTTTGCAAGTAAATTAGTATATACAAATTGTGAATACCTGAACTTGACCCCTTGAACCATTCCATGAACAATGAAGGAGAGATCCTCAGGAATCTGGTCCCATCCACCATGCTTGTTTGACAAGCTGTGGATAACCACATGGAGCAGGAATTTCCATTGGGATGAGACCTTCCCTTTCCTAAAGGTCTTTACAGAGAAATCTCCTTCATAGCCCATCTGCTCAAAAGAATGATTTACTGCTTCTTTTGGAAGGACACCTCACCTTCTTCATCATCCAGCTGTAGATGTTGGTTAATGATGGCCGGAGTGATGAAGACTGTCCTCCCTTGCACTGTGGCAGACAGTGCCTTCTCCCCATCCATAATGACCTCTTGGCAGGTCTTCCAGAATTCAAGCAACTGATCCTCATATAGAGGAGGATCAATGGTCAGGGAGGTGAAGTAGTTAGATAGAGTCAAGAATTGGCAAATCTCTGAGAAACTTGCATCTTTCTCAGAGCTTAACAGAGCAACTTGATTATGTTGCCTGTGTAGTTGCATGGAGAAATCAGGGTTGTTTCTGCGGTTAAGGTTGGCCATTTTAGAAGCTTAAGGGTGAAGAAAGGTAGAAAGCAAAGGCGGTTTAGAGAATTAGGTTAGAGAAACAGTAGAATTGAGGAAGATAGTGGGAAAGAGGGGGAACCGTTGGGTATTTATATGAAAGGGATTTGAACCAAAGTTAATGAAAGAGGATAAACTTTGAAATCCGAAAGTCGGTCCCACCTCTGAAAAAGTAGTTTACTTTTGCTCAAAAAGTAGTTTTCTTGGAATTCGAAAAGCTTCCGAAGTTTATTTGTCTTCGGAAGTTTTGTTTTAAAAAGCTTCCGAAGCTAAAATGGCTTCGGAAGATTTTCCTGAGAGTCTTGATAAGTTATGCTTCGGAAGAGAAATAAACCTTTGAATGCTTTGTTTGAAAATAAACAAAGCTTCCGAAGGTTAATTTTGCTTCGGAAGGAAAAGGTTCTTGAAAATAGATAAGTGTCTGAGATAAGAATTTTAAGCTTCGGAAGATGAATCTTTACTTCTTCCGAAGGTAAAATCTCTTAGACAGTTATTTATTTTAAAGACATGTTTTTCTTCCGAAGATAAAATCTTATCTTCCGAAGTATCAGAAATTTTCAAGAATCTAAGGAAAGTCTTCAAAAAGAATTTTACATCCAAAGAAAACATGAGCTTATGAAAGTGATGAACTAGACAACTTAGGACACACATATTTTAAGAAGAAATAATTAGAATTAGTTTTAATAAAAAGTCTACTCAAAGTTAATCATCCCAATAGCTGATATCAGATACTTAAATCTCTGTTCATCAAAAGCTTTGGTGAACAGATCAGCATATTGTTCATCTGTATGAACTTTGACTAGTTTGATTAATCCTTTTTCATAGTTATCTCTTATTAAATGATACCTGATGTTGATGTGTTTGGTCCTTGAGTGCTGCACAGGGTTCTCAGTGATAGAGATAGCACTATTGTTGTCTATGTGGATAGGAGTCTCCTTGAAGTTAAATCCATAGTCCAGCATCTGATTTTGAATCCAAAGCACTTGAGCACAGCAGCTTGCAGCAGCAATGTATTCAGCCTCAGCAGTTGATGCAGACACACAGGATTGTTTCTTGCATTGCCATGAGACCACCCTTCCACCAAGGAATTGACATCCCCCAGATGTAGACTTTGCAGTCATATTGCAACCACCATAATCACTGTCTGTATAGGCATACAGATTGAAATTTGGATTCTTTGGATACCATAGACCAAGTGTTGAAGCACCTTTGAGGTATCTTAAAATCCTTTTCACAGTGATTAAGTGAGACATCTTAGGGTTGGCTTGATATCTTGCACAAATACATGTAGCAAACATGATATCAGGCCTGCTAGCTGTAAGATACATAAGAGACCCAATCATAGCCCTGTATAAGTGTTCATCTACACACTCCCCCTCAAGATCTGGACCAAGGGAGTGGTTTCTGGCTATGGGTGTCTTAGCAATCTTACAATCAGTCATATTGAACCTCTTGAGTATGTCTTGAACATACTTTGACTGACTTATGAAGATGCCATCTTCAACTTGCTTCACTTGAATTCCCAGAAAGAAGTTGAGTTCTCCCATTGAACTCATCTCAAATCTGTCCTTCATCAGCTTCTCAAAGTCTTTGCAGAGCTTTGGATTAGTTGAACCAAAGATGATGTCATCAACATATACTTGAACCAGCAATAAGTCATTTCCCTGTCCTTTGATGAAGAGGGTTCCATCTATAGTACCTCTTCTGTATCCATGCTTGCAGAGATACTTAGATAGTGTCTCATACCACTTCCTGGGTGCCTGATGCAGCCCATAAAGAGCTTTGTCAAGCTTGCAGACATAATCAGGATGATCAGGGTCTACAAAACCAGGTGGCTGTTTGACATAAACCTCCTCATCAATCACTCCATATAAGAAAGCACACTTTACATCAAGTTGGTAGACCTTGAAGTTCTTGGATGCAGCAAATGCCAGGAATATCCTAACAGCTTCTAGTCTTGCTACAGGAGCAAAGACATCAGTGTAGTCAATCCCTTCTTCTTGTGTGTATCCTTGAACAACTAGTCTTGCCTTGTTCTTGATGATGATTCCCCTATCATCCTTCTTGTTTCTAAAAACCCATTTGGTTCCAATGGTAGTCTTCCCATGAGGAAGAGGACAAAGGTTCCAAACTTTCTGCCTTTTGAATTGAAGCAGCTCTTGTTGCATAGCTTCAACCCAACTTCCATCCTTTAGAGCTTCATCAACTTTCTTAGGCTCTATCTGGGATAAGAAACAAGAGTGAAGACAAACATTTGCTTCATGGGTTTGTCCTCTTGTTCTTACCCCTGTGACAACATCTCCAATGATGTTTGTGGTGGGGTGAGACTTGTGGATCCTTAGCTGAGGGATCACAGCAAGTTGCTGGGAAAGATCTAAATTTGAGAAATTTAAATCTGGTCCTGAAGATTCACCCTCCACATTATCACACTTATCAAGATTAACTTGATCCAATGAGTGTGAGACATCATTGATGTTGTCATCTATGGTGTGGTTATTAGCATCAAGAAATTCCTGATCACTATCACCATCACCATTGTTGTCTTCTACAAGTGAGGTATCTTTATCTGGTTGAGAGGCCTCTGAGCTGGAATTTGAAGGCATGCCAGATGTATCAGCTGAATTTGTCATTGTTGTGCTGATAGAAACCTCATTTGCTGAAGTAGTTCCAACTGGAGCTGAAGATGTATGAGTTGAAGATCTTCCTAGCTCAAATCTTGGATCAGGATCACCTGTATTTAGATTTTCTGCAGATCCTGAAACATGCTCACAAGATTTGTTAAAACAGTTGGTAACTAAATCAAGATCAAACAGCCAATCCGGACCAGAACCAGCCACACAGGGAGTGTGCTCATTGAAAGTCACATTGGCTGACTCCTCAACAATTCTAGTTCTGAGATTGTATACTCTATAAGCTTTAGCTTGAGAAGAGTATCCAATGAAATGTCCATCATCTGATTTCTCAGCAAACTTGGCAATTTGATCTTTGGTATTCAAGATGGTGCAGGGACATCCAAATGACCTGAGAAAACCAATGAAAGGTTTCCTCTTGTGCCAAAGTTCATAAGGAGTCTTACCATGTGTCTTAACTACTAAAACTCTGTTTTGCACATAGCAAGCAGTATTGACTGCCTCTGCCCAGAAGGTGATAGGCAGTTTAGAGTCAGACAACATAGTTCTTGCAGCTTCAATAAGTGTCCTGTTTCTCCTTTCAGCAACTCCATTTTGCTGAGGAGTCCTGGGAGCACTATATTGTCTTGTAATACCTTTTTCATCACAAAATGCATCAAGGATTTGGTTCTTGAATTCAGTTCCTTGATCACATCTTATGGTTTTGACCTTGTGATCACATTGATTCTCAACTTTTAAGATGAAATTCTTCAGAATCTCAGGGGTTTCATCCTTAGTTTCTAAGGAAGAAGACCCAAGTGAATCTTGTAAAATCATCTGTGATCACCAGACAGTAAGAGGTCCTTCCTAAACTCATTACACTGGTGGGGCCAAAGAGATCCATATGTAACAAGTGTAGGGGAGTAGTGATGGAGTTCTTTTCCTTAGGCTTGTGAGATACTTTGTGTTGCTTCCCTTTCAGGCATGCCACACAATGATCATCACTAGTAAACTCTTTCTTTGGCATTCCAGTTACCAATCATGTTTAATTAATTTATTCATGTTCTTAAAGTTTACATGGCACATTCTTTTATGCCATAGGAAAGACTCATCACTATTTGCTTTGATAGAAAGCATGAAACTTCTCCTGAGGGAGATGTTTCTTGCAAATCCATCTTGTACATATTCCCTTTCCTGGGGGCTCTGAGCAGGATATGCTCATGAGGAATGACCACACCAGGTTTGAGAACAATGCACTCATGCTCAGTAAAGAGCATGTTATGACTCTGATCACAAAATTGGGATACACTCAGAAGATTGTACCCAAGCTCCTTGACAAAGTTTACCTTTTCAATGCTGAGCTTACCATTTGTGACCTTGCCCCTTCCAGAAATGTAACCACCTTCATCTCCTCCAAAAGCAACTGGTCCTCCATCAATCCTCTCAAAATTGTGGAGTAGAGACCTATTGCCAGTCATGTGCCTGGAACAGCCACTGTCAATTATCCAAACATTCCTGTTGGTCTTGAGCTGTTCCTGCACAGAGAAGATGATTAGTTACATTTTGAAACCCAAGCCTTACTTGTCTTGGGCTCATTAACAGTCAAAGAAGGTAATGCAACAGTAATAGATCCTATGGTTGTACTATAGGGATCTTCAGCTGTTGTTGATGGAGAAACCTCAGTCATTTGGTCTTTCTTAGACTTCCACACCACCTTTGGAGTC
Source organism: Flaveria ramosissima (assembly GCA_025215565.1). NCBI lineage: Eukaryota > Viridiplantae > Streptophyta > Magnoliopsida > Asterales > Asteraceae > Flaveria > Flaveria ramosissima. Next base: position 65,404,022 of record CM046040.1, read on the forward strand.
TTGGACTTGACCTTCAAAACCTTAGAAGCTTTTAGAACTTCATAAGTTTTGATGACTGATCCTTCGGAAGAGTCTACAGTCACTGCAGCAGACTTTAGTGCTTCGGAAGAATTCCTTTCTTCCGAGACCAACTTTGCTTCCGAAGGTATTTTCCACTTACCTCCTTCTTTGATTTGAAGCTTCCGAAGGAAACAGACTTTCCTTCCGAAGCTTGAGATTTCTTGAGACTCTTTGAAGTCTTTGTTTTAGTCATGTGGACAGTACTTTTAGGATTGTATGGGCAATCCTTAGCAATGTGAGAAGTACTTTCACACATGACACATAACATTATCTTCTTCAAAGAAGTCTCCCTTTGAGAACAAGACTGACTTTGGTCACATCCCCTCTCCATCTTCATCTTGGTAGATGCTGAGACAGTTCTCTTGGGCTGTGAACTGTTCTTGGAGTTTGATGGTCCAGGCTGTGCAGCAGTGGTACACAGCAAATCAGTCTTCTTCTTGGTACTGAGATGATTTGAACAAGAACCATGACTCTTAGCTAAGGAGTCTTGGTTGATGTCTTCAGTCCTTACTACTTTGAAACCTGCAGAGATAAAAACTTGTTTCTGCTTAGCATCAAAAGTAGCCTTGATTTCTTGAGCTTTCTTTGCCTTTCTTTTGCTCTTTCTGATCAAGTTCTTTCTTTTGGACTTGGTCATCACAGTTGATTTCTTCTCCTCAGAAGGATAGTGGCCCTTGGAAGAATCCTCTTCTTCACTCTTCTCAGAGGAATTCTTCACTATCACTTCTTCATCATCCTCACTTACAGGATCTATGAGAGGAAGCTCATCTTCACAAGTTCCACACCTAGGAGATCTTACAGACAAGATTGTGTGTGGAGGAGCTATCTCATTTGATCCTAGTCCCTGTCTGTTTTGATAACAAACCTTGTTGTGCAGGGATGAGGATATCATGTTCTTGAAGGTCTCTTCTTCAAGAACACTTTTCTCTGCCTTGGCTTTGCTGATCACAAGCTCAGCCTGGCACTCAGTTAACTTAGTGATGAGATCTTGGATCTGAGTTCTGAAATCTGTATGTTCATGTTTTAGTACTGAAATGGTTTTCTCCAAGTCTTCTATCTTTAACTTGTAATCATTTTCAGACTTTCTAAAATCAGATTTTAATATGTTTAATGACTCAAGATCAGATCTCATCTCTAGGTTATAGGACCTGTATCTATTTACTTTAGCAATGCATTCAGGGGAGCAGAGATGTTCCAATACCTTGGCTTCATCATGGTCAGCCATCAGTGCTTGGTTTGGAGAAGCATCCTCCACCTGAAAACTCCAGTCAAAGCCTCCTTCTTCAACAGCAACAGCAGCATGTTGCTTTGTCTTCTCAGCTTGAGGAGCTTTGTCAGCAAAGTTTGGTCTGGGTTGTGTTTGGCCCCCATTTGTTTTAGGTGCCTTACACTCCCTGGCAAAGTGACCCATAAGGTTACAGTTGTAACACTTAACTTTGCTTTTATCCAGCCCAAACTTGCTGCTGGTAGCATTGCTTGGAAATCTTCTTCCTGTCCTCTTGTAGAACTTCTTGGCTCTGTGAGTGAGGAGAGCCATCTGCTGAACTATCTCCATGTATTCCAGGTCATCTGGATGGATACAGTCCAGGTCTTCAAGAGTGAAGAGATAATTCCCACAGCTTTCATCTGCAGACACAAAGGCTTGAGAAGAACTTGTCTCTTGGAATGGGCTTCCTTGAGTAAAGTTCTCCCTTGGTGTCTCCGGGAAGGTGATGAAAGGACCCTTTTGTGAGTTGTCAGGGTAGCATAAGAGATGATGCTGAGGTTCTATGCTGTCCCTTTCAACCACATGAAGGGCTGAACCCATTTGATTGTTGGAGTTGCCAGATGAACCTTGCATGTTCATCTCCATCTGGTATCCACTGAGAATCCCATACAACTCTGTAAGAGTAAGAGTTTTAAGATTCTCAGTCCTCTTGATCACCACACAATAGTGTGTCCATTGCCTAGGAAGTGATGACATGAACTTCCTTACAATGTCCCTGTTCTCAAGAGGAACTCCTCCATCCACTAGGGTATCCACAATCTCAACATACCTGAAGTATTGTTGAGTCATGGTCTCACCTGCTTTGAAGGTGAAATTTTCAAACTGCTGCTTCAGAAGATCTTTCTTGTTCTCCTTGGCTTCAGAGGAGCCTTCATACATCAGCTTCAGTGCATCCCACAGCTGTTTGGCTGTCTTGCACTTCTTGAAGCCTCTGTATACAGAGTTTGGGAGAGCAGTCTGAAGAGCAGTCATGGCCTTCCTATCAATTTCTACTCTTTTTCTATCTTCATCTGAGTAGTTGGCCACATCTTTAGGAATCATACCAGCACCAGTAGCAGAGGGGGTGCTGGGTATGAAAGGTCCATTCTCAACAGATTCCCACATTCTTGAATCAAGAGACCTGATGAAGCCTTCCATCCTCATGCACCAGGTGTCAAAATCAAGAGTGATCAGTGGGGATTTGTTCATGGTTCCAGTCTCCATATCAGTCTTAGAGATGGCAGCCATTTGAAGAGTTTAGCTTTTGTGTGTTGTGAGGGATCTTAAGATGGTTAGATCTTATATCAAGAGCCTGGAAAGCTCTGATACCAATTGCAGGACCGTTTAAGGGCTTAACTACAATTACAACACAACACACAATGAGGAGAATAACTAATCTCTAATCAAACAGTGAACTGGGTAACCAAGGTGAAGCTAAGAACACAAGTAAGTAAAGAGACAGAACAAGAGAGTTGGGTTTCAAGGAGGCAGTATATTGCTTTCTCAAGTTCTCTTACAAGTGTTACAAAGCATTAAGAAAAGATACAAGAACTTGAAATACTTATACTACAACCTACAGCCGGCCATACTTTGAAGGCCAGCTGGATACAATTGACTAGACACTAACAAAATCAATTGTAGGATCAAAAGGCATATCTGCCTTTTGACCTTGTGACTATGACATGCCATAGCTCACATCCTTTTACAATACAAAAAGGATAAAGTACATAAAGTGGAAAGTTACAGACTCAAGACCTCAATGTACAGTTACCAAAAGCATGACCCTTTTCACCAACTCATGTAAGTTGGTGACTTTACAGAGATGCAGCGGAAAAGGTGCTTTATGGAACAGTACATCAGATAAAGCATGTGTACTAAAAGTCTTCGGAAGAAATCTGTCTTCATAGGATGAGGCTTCGGAAGACTTTGTCTCTGAAGCTTCGGAAGACTTCATATTTGGCTTCGGAAGATATTGGTCTTGGCTTCGGAAGATTTTACACTTAGAGTATTTTCTAATGCTTTGTGTAAAACTTCCGAAGCATTCTTCACTTCAGTACTTAGTGCATGTTTGCTGAGACACTTAAGCTGTTTTGGGTTGCATCAGACTTCAGGAATCCTTACAAGTAAGAACACAAAGTCATGAGAACAATTGGATGTTAGGATGATTATAATGTATAATATAAAAGCAATAAAATATTACCTTAGTATTAAGAATTTTTTAAATCTCTTGTAAAATAAAATTCTTCAAATTGATCATAACCAATAGATAAAAGAAAGATATGAGAGTGAGATATTTAGAGAATGAGCAAATGAAAAGTGAGGCCTAAGCCTTGTTTTTATACTTGAGGTTAGGAGTAGGTTATGAATGGTGTTAATGGTGAGTTATAAGTCTTTTAAAAGGGGGTTATGATTGGAATTTGAAATAAATATAAAATTAAATAATTTAAATAAATAAAAGAATCATTATAATTTAAAATTTAAATTCTTGAAGTTTATTAAAATTCATTTTATAACTTCAAAAGTTTTAATAAGTCTTTTCCATTTAGTTATTTTTTGTAACATGATTAATAAACTTTATGTTAGGACCTGGTATTTGAACGAAATACCTAGTGATTAGCGTGTAAACCAGATCAAATAGTGCGGAATCCTATTTGATTGGCGATCCAATCAGTGAGAACACACGAAGAATCAATCAAGAATTGAATCTAACGTTAGAAGTCGATTGGGAATCGATCTAATGTGTTCTGTGAACTTGGAGAACGATTTGGGAGGCTTCTGGACGGCTAGGGTACGTCTGGAGTCGTAATGGTATGAATGCTTACGTTTTTCCACGAATTGGGTCTATTTATAGGTTAGTGTTGTTCATTCGTGCGACTGGACCATAAGTATGGTTCAGTCGTGCGATTGAACCATGCGGTTGATCCATCCGCACGACTGAGTGTTCAGTCGTGCGACTGAGCCAATCTTATGTGTCAATCATACGACTGATCCAATCTCCTGGTTCAGTCGTGCGACTGAGTCAATCGTATGAAGTTATTCATGCGTGTGGTCCATTCGCATGGGCCATTCGCATGACAACTTCGTTAAGTTAAGTTTGAATGTTTCAATTAATATAACATTATGTGTAACCATTCAAACAATCACAACCTAATTAACCAATTCAATATCGACTCATTAATGAAATATTAGACATTACAAATCACAAACAATCAATATCATTTCATTAATCATTACACATTACATCATAATCAGACAAACAAGATCTATTACATTACATATCATGATCTAGGGACATACATGCATCAACAAACTCCCCCTTGGACCTAGATCTCTCTATTCTCTTGTTTTCTGCATAACCTCCTTGTATTTCTTGTACTTCTCCTCTTTTGTGACTCCCGCGTGAATTTCAAACGCGAAGCAGAGTCGTATAACATTTTGGAACTGGAGGGCTTGTACAATATCCTGCGTGTCATAGAACAGTGGCCATTTGTATAGCGTATAGACATCATTAGCCGACAAGTTAGTAAGCCACATCGGGTCGAATACCCTGATCGTATCCATTTGTCCCTCTTTGCTTAGGACTATGACCGCGTCAGCTGTTCTCCAATCATAGTACCACCACTTAAAATGTGGAGTGAAGTCCTGTGGCATTTCCCTGAGTAGGATTCTTGACATTGTGCGCGGAGGACTCCACTTCAACACTATCTTGGGCTTGCCAGTAATGGCATCAACCTCAGACCTTCTGATATACCTAGTAGGCTATTGGGGTCTGAAGTTAACCCATCTGGTGTGGTACTCCTTCTTTAGGGCAGCCTCGAACCAGCCTGACATCTTCCTCGAGTCAGCATACAAAAGCTTTAGCTTAGCCAGCTGGTTGAGCTCAAAACCTGGTAGAGTCTTCAGATCATGTGGGAATCTGAAGTACTCTATGCCCTGTTCCCTCTTAACTGCATAAGCATTAAGATCCTCAAAATACGCCCATGCTATGATCCTGCCTGACACCTTGTGATGTTTCTTGACTCTGTAGAGTTTGGTGTAGGCATCCTTCTTTGGTGCAGCACGTTGGGCTCTAACTTCTTCAAAACATGCAGCCCACTCAGCCTTTCGAATGTCGACATCATCATTTGAGGCTTGGGCTGTTCCTTCTGCTTTCGCTGTTTCTTGCTCCATCTTGTTCAACACCTCAAAAGTATCACTGACGAGGGATTCACCCAGATTGGGGACCACATTTCCCTCATTGTCAGCGTACTGAGGGTAATCCTCGGCGGTGACATCTTCGATCTCGACTTCATCAACATCGTTGAGCTCTTCATCACTAGTCGAATCGCATGTAGGAGCATCTTTCACTATCTCATCCGGATTTAGCTTGAAAATCTCTGCCAGTTGCTCGTTTGATAGGTCATGAATTATTTCCCCTTCTTCAGGGGTATAATTCACTGACCTCCTAACGATCCCTTGCAGATCAAGAATCATTGTTAGCTGAGTCTTGACCTACTGAAGGGGAGCAACATCAAACTCATCTCTTTGATAATTTGGATCTGTTTGATTTAAACATTCAACACATAAATCATTAGTAATTAATCAAACAGAAATGCATTAACTTAATATAAACATTCAATACATCGTTTTCAATACATGATTCAAAATACAAAAGTAAATAAATACATAAACATCTAGTTTTTACTTTTATCCTGAATCATCGTCTCGTCACTTGGAGGAGCAGAGGTAGAGGCTGATTGGTCCTGTCTGTTCTTTGACCTCCTCTCTTGACCTGAAGCAGAGGCCGATGCAGCTGCATCCCCTCCTTCTGCTTCATCATCGTCGTCTTTCTCCTCTGTCCTTTCCCCTTCAGTTTCCTCATCCTCTTCTGTATCATCCTCATCATCCTCATCATCATCTTCACCATGTCCCAGCAGCAGAAGCATTCTCCATGTCAAAACGACTGAGAATGTCTCCTACATACTTGTTCTGATGTAGAAAGATCCCATTTGGTGTCTGATCCACCTGTAACCCGAGAAAGAACTTCATCTCCCCCATAGCACTCATCTCAAACTCTTTCTTCATAACTGCTTCAAACTCTTTGCATAGCTCTTCGTTCTTTGAACCGAAGATTATGTCATCAACATAGATCTGTACGAGCAGTAGTCGCCATCCTTTTCTTTAATAAACAGCGTGCAGTCAATGACTCCCCTGCGAAAGCCGTGTTTCACAAGATGAGTCGAGAGTTTCTCATACCAGGCTCTTGGAGCTTGATGAAGCCCGTATAAAGCCTTGTCGAGCTTGTAAACTCTATCCCGATGATAAGGATCTTCAAATCCCTCGGGTTGACTGACATAGACTGTTTCTCTGATTTCCCCATGAAGGAATGCACTCTTCACATCTAATTGATAGACTTTAATCTTCATGTACGATGCATAGGCAAGGAAGATACGAATGGCTTCCATCCTTGCCACGGGTGCAAACACCTCATTGTAGTCAATTCCCTCGACTTGGCGAAAACCCTGAACCACCAATCGAGCTTTGTTCCTGATAATGACCCCTTGGTCATCCTTCTTACATTTCAAGACCCATTTGGTGCCAATGACTTTAGCACCTTTAGGTCTATCAACCAGAGTCCATACACCTAACTTCTTGAACTGAAGAAGTTCTTCTTGCATGGCACTCACCCACGCCTCATCATTTAGTGCATCACTGACATATTTTGGCTCAAACTGCGAGACAAAACACCGATAAGCACCATCATGAATGTAACCCTTCTCCATAACTGAGGCGTAATCAGCTGAATATAGCTGATTTCGAGTTTGTACTCCTGATCTGACATCCCCAATGACATTGTCAAGGGGATGATAGACGTTTAGTCGTGATCCTGGAGTAGTAGGAACAGCTACCTCAGAGCCAAGATTATGAACATTTGGTTCTGCATCTGAGGTAGTTGGAGTTTGAGGTTCCGAAGTCGAAGGTGCATCACTGGTAGATGCTTGTGGACTTTCAGGAACTAGAACCTGTTCCTCCTGACTGTTCTAGTCATCTTGTTCAGCTTCATCTTCAGAGGAGGAGTCACTGTCGTCGACTACTCCCCCTGACTGAGTAGATGATTCTCCCTGTGAGCTAGATGGTGTATTCAAGATGTCATACATCATTCTAGTAGCTAACTCGTCATCCGAGGGAGAGAGAGGGATGTTGAAGGACTTGAAGAATCCATCATAGTCGAAGAAGTAGGCGGGTCCTTTGCCAGTAGGTGGTGTGGTATATCTCTGAACGTCAACATTACACCACACTTCTACTAGACCCGTTGAGTTGTTGTAAACTCTCTTGTTCGGTATGTTGTATCCTAGAAAGATTCCTTCATCCGCCTTCTCGCTGAATTTTCCTTCTTGTGTTTTCTTCAGAAGTGTGCAGGGCGCGCCAAATGGTTCGAGATACTCCAAATTCGGTTTGCGTCTTTGTAGTAGCTCGTAACATGTCTTTCCGTGGCGCTTGACAATCAGAACTTGATTCAGTGTATAACATGCATTAGCCACTGCCTCATTCCAGAATTGGATAGGCAGTTTCGAGTCTGCTAGCATAGTCCGTGTTGTCTCTATCAAGCTTCTGTTCTTTCTCTCAACAACGCCATTCATCTGAGGCGTGTAGGCAGAAGTGAATTGATGCACAATTCCCTTTTCCTTGCAGTATGCCTCCATCCACTGGTTCTTGAATTCTGTCTCGTTGTCTGAGCGTACTTGTCTAACCTTTAGCTTGTAGAGAGATTCCAGTGTGGTTACTAACTCCTTGAATGACTCAAATGTTTCTGATTTGGAATTCAGAAACATTACCCAAGTGAACCTTGAATAGTCATCAGTGACCACAAAACAGTACAAGTCGCCTGCAATGCTCTTTGTACTGACTGGACCAAACAGATCCATGTGAAGAAGTTCAAGAGGAAGTTCTATTGAGTGAACTTTCTTTTCCTTATGAGACTTCTTCGTCTGTTTGCCTTTCTTGCAAACTATACAAAAGTCAGGAAGCTGGAAGTTCTTGACATTAACTCCTCTCACTAGATCCTTCTGAATCAAGTGATTCATCTTCCTTTGACTAATGTGTCCCATTCTCCTATGCCAGGAGATGGAATCCTTCTCAGTAGCTATAGATAGAAAGCACTGAACCTCATGATCCGTTGTAACAGCTGTTGACAGATCCAAAACATAAAGATCTTTATATCTTGAAGCAGTCATCAGAACTTGGTCCTCTGGGATCACGTAGTCTATCTTTAGCACGTAACACTTCTTGTTGTCGAAGATGACTTTGAACCCCTTATCACAGATTTGGGAAACAGAAAGTAAGTTATTTTGAAGTTGTTGAACGTAGTTCACCTTATCAAACTTAACTTTCTGATTCCCCACTTCTCCCTGAGCTGTGATATAGCCTCCCTTGTTTCCAGCAAATGAAACATGCCCTCCTTTTATTTGCTTGACGTTTGATAGAAGAGCCCTATTTCCTGTCATGTGCCTGGATGCTCCGCTGTCTACAATCCACGTGTTAGTTTCAGCATTGTATCGAACACCCTGCACATACAAAGTAAAGAATTAGTTTAGGTTAGGAACCCAAGCCTTTATTGGCTTGGGTTTCCCAGAGGCATCACACGTCATAAATTCCACCCATTGACCCTTAGAGGGTGAGGGTAGCTCAGGTTCCTTCTTGTCATCAGTATCAGATACGCAGGATGACTTCTCTTTCCATAAGCCAGATTTGTGCAAGGCCTGTTTGTGATAAACAGTCGACTGGCTTACAGGTTGAACTTTAGGTTCACTAGTTCTTCTAGGTGGAGTTAGTGAACTCCTCTTAGAAGACCTAGGCTTTGAATCCTGAAGTTCAATCTTCTTCCTAGGTGTCTGATAGAAAGGACAATAGGAAGCAATGTGTCCACATTCTCCACAGTTGTAGCATGATCTGCTATCAACTTTATGATTAAAGTTTCTTTGTGGAGAAGTGTGTGACAGTCTAGTAACATCAATCACTTTAGGTTTTGACTCTGGTTCTTTTGATGTTTTCTCATGTTTAACAAAGTTAACTGTTTTAACCTGTTTAATATCTTTTTCTTTTTGGTTAACTGGTTTTTGACTTGAAGCATGTGAAAGATTAACATTAGAAGTCTTTTTAGGTTCTGATTTGACTCTGTTTGACCCTGACTTTAAGTTAACCTTTTCAAATTCCTTCTCCAGATTAACACAAGGCAATTTACCCTTTGCCTTTGAAGTGGCTTCCTTTTGTTTGTTTCCAGATTCAATAGATGAACATGAGGAATCTGGATCACTAACAAGAGGAGTAGACACCACATGATCCTTGATGGGGTTATTATTAATTGGTCTAGTCTTAGTGTTCATCAAGGTCTCAGGTGGTGGTGGAACCACTTTGTAACCCAATCCCTCCCCGTTATTCCTTTCTCTCACTAAGTGTTGAACTATGTGTGAAGAACTAGTCCAACTGTGCAGTTTCTGTTTTAATGAGTTTACTTCTACTTCTAGAACTGCCTTTTGTTTCTTAGTGTCTTCTAGGGAGTTTAGATAGTACCTAATGTCATTAGCTTGGTTAAATGCAACTACTTCGGTTTCCCTAAGCTGTTTAGTCAAAAGGTCTATCTTTTCTTTATAACTATGCTCATTTTGTTTTAATACTCTATTAGCCTCAGTGCACAGTTGCAAATCTTTTACTAAGTTATCATTATGATCTAATAACCTAGCAAATTTTTCATCTATGCTATTCCTAAAAGTATCACAATCAGAACAAGCATGATTATCAAACATTTGGTCAGTAGTAATTACCTGAGTTGGTTCAGAAGAGTTAGCCATCAACGCAGCATTAGATGTCTCTGGTTCTGGTGATTCTGTCTTTTCTGTCTCTGACGTGGTAGTCTCCTCTTTTGGCTTGTAACTGACCTCGGTTGCAGTTGCTTCTTCACTATGTGACATCGCTATCTCAACTGCAAGATCTCCTTTACTCGCGGAATCATCGTCAATATCTTCTACACTTGCAATGTTTGATTCCCCTTGAGAGACAAACCTGAAGCTCCAATCCTGTCCTTCATCATCATGAGCAGTCAAGGCTTTTGGATCCTTGCTTGATGAAGTAGAAGTAGAAGCTTGCTTGTCTTGGCGAGTGAAGGACGAGAACGGGTTCCCGTTACCCGTCTTCTTTGGCTTGACACATTCTCTTTTGAAGTGCCCCTTCTCTCCACAATTGAAGCAGGTCACTTTGCTCTTGTCAAAGCCAAATGTGGTATCCTTAGTAGCTACCAAGTTCTGTCCTGTCTTTTTAACAAACTTCTTCGCCCTCCGGACAGCACTAGCTAAGGCCCACATTATGTCCATCCTCTCAAGCTCCATTTCGTCCACCTGCTCGTAGTCCTCGTCTGCCAGATGGCAGTTTCCAATCTTCCCGGCAACAAGTCCATCATATGAATGAACCACTGCAGCCAAAAGATCCATGTGTTCTCGAGCTACTTCCACAGTCACATTACCGAGGTTCTCGGTCTTCAGTTTAGTAGCACTTGCTTCAGATCCAATATAGTGGGTACTAGAAGATCCCGACATGTCTGATCCTGAAGGAGAAGCATGTGAAGGACTCGACGAGCTAGACACAAATGCAGTCTGGAGAGGTGCTCCAGATGTCTTAGCTTGAGGCGTGGCATTGTACAAAGCTGGATTTTGAGTGCACGAAGACTTCTGAGCTCTGTACTTCATCCTAAGTGCTTCTTCTCGCAGCTTAAGAATGAAGTCATTAATATCCAGTTTTGCCAGCATTCCATTCTGTCTCAGGTTAGACACGAATGAAGCCCACTTTTCTGGCAATCCGTTTGCAAAGTTAGTAGCTTTTTCTTCCATGGTAGTAGCCACCCCATGTGTATGCAGTTCGCTCATCAGATGGTAGAATCTATCTATGACATCGTCTAAACCCTCGTTCCCCATCGATGAGAAGTTATCGAATTCCTTCTTTAACTCCTTGGCCGTGATTGCCTTCAACGAAGCATTCCCGTCGTACCTCTTCTCCAGCTCATCCCAAAGTTTCTTGGACTGCTTATTCTCTGAGTACTGGTGGAATATGTCTTTGGGGATAGACTGTGTAATCAATGCATAAACTCTTTTCTCTGCATTGTATTTAACTTTCTGCGCGTCCGTCATCCCTCCTAACGTTAGCTTAACTCCATCAGCTCCCACCGGTGTACTATATCCAATCTCGATGGCTTCCCACAGATTCGGATCCACTCCATTGAGGTAGATCTCAAAACGTTGTTTCCAATGGGGAAACTCATCTAACGTCAAGAGCTTTGGTGGTTTATTATGATTACCCACCTCACTCTCAAGCAACAGCAGGTTCTGTATCCTAGAGTCCTTCCCAGCAGTAAAGGCTGACATTTGATCTTCCATGGCGAAAAACTTTAAGTCTAATAAAACAAACTGTCACTGGTGCGACTGAAGGATGCGAATGGTCTAGTCGTGCGTATGAACTCTGCGACTGGTTCAATCGTGCGGCTGAACTAAGCGATTGGTTCAGTTGTGCGAATGAAGCTGATGCGTATGAGCAATGCGAACGAACTGTTCAATCGTACGAATGGAGATGCGACTAGGTCCAATCGTGCGTATGGGCAATGCGAATGGAGTCCAGTCGTGCGAATGGGTCACTCGTGCGACTGAAGCTGCTGTTTTGCGAAATTTTCTAGGTTAAACGTGTTTCAGCCATAAAAATTCGAATTTTCAAGCAAAGGTCTAATCGCCTAAGTCGTCGTAGAAACCAAACTTTGATGAGCAGGGAACGTCAAAGATCACTTTTGACACCAAAGATTGCGTTTTTAGTGAAAAAACACAAACTTTTATGCAATCTTGATTGAATCACACGTAATCAAGAGCAAAGCTCTGATACCACTTGTTAGGACCTGGTTTTGAATGAAATACCTAGTGATTTAGCGCGTAAACCAGATCAATAGTGCGGAATCCTATTTGATTGGTGATCCAATCAGTGAGAACACACGAAGAATCAATCAAGAATTGAATCTAACGTTAGAAGTCGATGGGAATCGATCTAATGTGTTCTGTGACTTGGAGAACGATTTGGGAGGCTTCTGGACGGCTAGGGTACGTCTGGAGTCGTAAGGTATGAATGCTTACGTTTTTCCACGAATTGGGTCTATTTTATAGGTTAGTGTTGTTCATTGTGTGGACTGGGACCATAAGTATGGTTCAGTCGTGTGCGATTGAACCATGCGGCTGATCCATCCGCACGACTGAGTGTTCAGTCGTGCGACTGAGCCAATCTTATGTGTCAATCATACGACTGATCCAGTCTCCTGGTTCAGTCGTGCGACTGAGTCAATCGTATGAAGTTATTCATGCGTGTGGTCCATTCGCATGGGCCATTCGCATGAGAACTTCATTAAGTTAAGTTTGAATGTTTCAATTAATATAACATTATGTGTAACCATTCAAACAATCACAACCTAATTAACCAATTCAATATCGACTCATTAATGAAATATTAGACATTACAAATCACAAACAATCAATATCATTTCATTAATCATTACACATTACATCATAATCAGACAAACAAGATCTATTACATTACATATCATGATCTAGGGACATACATGCATCAACACTTTATAATGTTATGAAAAAAAATTATTTATCAATCAATAAGTTGTTTACATATTTAATGTATTTGATCCATTTATTAAGTAAATTAATAATGGAAGCTCAAAATGAGTTCGGGTTTGGGTTTTAACTTGGAAAAATAGCGGATGTTACAAGGTGTGACATCTTGGGGTTGGCTTCATATCTTGCACAAATGCATGTAGCAAACATGATATCTGGCCTGCTAGCTGTGAGGTACATAAGAGACCCAATCATTGCCCTATAGAGATGCTCATCAACACACTCCCCCTCAAGATCAGGTCCAATGGAGTGATTTCTGGCTATGGTGTCTTAGCAACCTTAGAATCAATCATGTTGAACCTTTTAAGTATGTCTTGTACATACTTTGACTGACTTATGAAGATGCCATTGTCAACTTGCTTCACTTGAATTCCTAGAAAGAAATTGAGTTCCCTTGTGGCACTCATTTCTAACCTGTCCTTCATCAGCTTCTCAAAGTCTTTACAGAGCTTTGAATTAGTTGACCCAAAGATAATATCATTTACATATACTTGAACTAGCATTATGTCATTTCCTATTCCTTTGATGAAGAGAGTTCCATCTATTGTACCTCTTTTGTAGCCATGTTGACAGAGATACTGAGATAGAGTCTCATACCACTTCCTTGGTGCTTGGTACAACCCATAAAGAGCTTTATCAAGCCTGCAGACATAATCAGGATGGTCAGGATTTGCAAACCTAGGTGGTTGTCTGACATAAACCTCTTTATTAATCACCCCATAAAAAAAGCACACTTGACATCAAGTTGGTAGACCTTGAAATTATTAGATGCAGCAAAAGCTAGGAATATTCTAACAGCTTCAAGTCTTGCTACTGGAGCAAAAACATCTGTGTAGTCAATTCCTTCTTCTTGAGTATACCCCTAAACAACTAGTCTTGCCTTGTTCTTGATGACAAGTCCCTCTATCATCCTTCTTATTCCTAAAAGCCCATTTAGTTCCTATGCTAGTCTTCCCTTGAGGAAGGGGACATAGGTTCCAAACCTTTTGCCTTTTGAATTAAAGCAACTCCTCTTGCATAGCTTCAACCCAACTTCCATCCTTTAGAGCCTCATCAATTTTCTTTGGCTCTATCTGGACAAGAAACAAGAATGAAGACAAACATTTGCTTCATGGGTTTGTCCTCTTGTTCTCACCTGAATCAACATCTCCAATGATGTTTGTGGTAGGATGAGACTTGTGGATCCTTAGCTGAGGGATCACAGCAAGTTGCTTAGACAGATCTAAATTTGAGAAATTTTGATCTGGCAAAGAAGATTCACCCTCCACATCAGCACACATATCAAGATTGAACTTGACCAATGAGTGTGTGACATCATTGATGTGTTTCAGTGGAGTGGTTATCAGCATCAAGAAATTCTGATCACTTCACCACCACCATTTTCTCCATCATTTGAAGCTCCTCTCCTGAGTTTTGTGCCTCTAAGCTGGAATTTGAAGGCATCTCAGAAATATCAGCAGGATTTGTCATTGATGTGCTGGTAGAAGCATCATTTGTCATTGATGTGCTGGTAGAAGCTTCATTGATGTGCTGGTAGAAGGTCTTCTTAGCTCAAATCTTGGGTCAGGATCACCTGTAGGTAGTATATCTGTAGATCCTGAAACATTCTCACAAGATTTGTTAAAACAGTTGGTAACTAAATCAAATCAAATAGCCAATCCGGACCAGAACCTTTCACACTAGGAGTGTGCTCATTGAAAGTCACATTGGCTGACTCCTCAACTACTCTAGTTCTGAGATTGTATACTCTGTAAGCTTTAGCTTGAGAAGAGTATCCACTAAAGTGTCCATCATCTGATTTCTCAGCAAACTTGGCAATTTGATCTTTGGTACTCAAGATGGTGCAAGGACATCTAAATGACCTGAGAAAACCAATGAAAGGTTTTCTCTTGTGCCAAAGTTCATAAGGAGTCTTACCATGTGTCTTAACCATATAAACTTTGTTTTGCACATAGCAAGCAGGTCACTGCATCTGCCCAGAAGGTGATAGGCAGTTTAGAGTCAGACAACATAGTTCTTGCAGCTTCAATTAGTGTCCTGTTTCTCCTCTCAGCAATACCATTTTGCTGAGGAGTCCTGGGAGCACTGTATGTTCGTAATACCTTTTTCATACAAATGTATCAAGGATTTGATTCTTGAATTCAGTTCCTTGATCACATCTTATGGTTTTGACCTTGTGATCACATTGATTCTCAATCTTTAAGATGAAATTCTTCAGAATCTCAGGGGTCTCATCCTTAGTTCTAAGAAAGAGGACCCAAGTGAATCTTGTAAAATCATCTGCGATCACCAAACAATAAGAGGTCCTTCCTAGATTCATTACACTGGTGGGGCCAAAGAGATCTATATGTAATAAGTGTAGGGGATTAATGATGGAATTCTTTCCTTTGGCTCGTGAGATACCTTGTGTTGCTTCCCCTTCAGGCATGCAACACAGTGGTCATCACTTGTAAACTCTTTCTTTGGTATTCTAGTTATCAAATCATTCTTAATTAATTTATTCATGTTTTTAAAGTTTACATGGCACATTCTTTTATGCCAGAGGAAAGATTCATCGTTATTTGCTTTAGACAGAAAGCATGAAACTTCTCCTGAGGGAGAAGTTTCTTGCGAGTCCATCTTGTACATGTTCCCTTCCTAGGGACTCTAAGCAGGATGTGCTCATGAGGAATGACCACCCCGGGCCTGAGAACAATGCACTCATACTCAGTGAAGAGCATGTTATGACTTTGATCACATAATTAGGATACACTTAGAAGATTGTACCCAAGCTCCTTAACAAAGTTTACCTTCTCAATGTTGAGCTTACTATTTGTGACCTTGCCCCTTCCTGTAATGTAACCTCCTGCATCTCCTCCAAAGGCAACTGGTCATCCATCAATTCTTTCAAACTTTTGGAGTAGTAACCTATTACATGTCATGTGCCTGGAACAGCCACTATCAATGATCCATACATTTCTGTTTGTCTTGAGCTGTTCCTACACAAAAGAGATGATTAGTTACATTTGGAACCCAAGCCTCATTGGTCTTGAGCTCATCAAATGAAGTTCAAGACAATGCAATAGTAATTGATCCTATAGTCATGCTAGAAGGATCATTTGCTGATGTGATGATTTGAAACCTTTCAGCCACTTGGTCTTTCTTTGACTTCCACACCACCTTTGGAAGCTTAGACTTGACCTTCAATGCTTCGGAAGTTTTGATTACTTTGGAAGTTTTGACGACCGGATCTTCGAAAGATCTTGCTTTCACTGCAGCAGGCTTCAGTGCTTCAGAAGTATTCCTTTCTTCCGAGACCAAATTTTCTTCCGAAGGCAAGTTTCCACTTGTCTTCTTCTTCATTTTGGAGCTTCCGAAGGAAACAGATTTTCCTTCCGAAGCTTGCTTTTTCTTTTCCAAACTCTTAGAAGTTTCTTTCTTGGTCATGAGGAGAGTACTCTTTGGATTGTAAACACAATCCTTAGCAAGATGAGAAGTACTCCCACACATAACACAATCCATTTTCTTCCTTCTAGGAGTTTTCCTTTGTGAACAAGGCTGAACTTGATCACTTTCCTTCTCCATCTTCATCTTTGCAAATGCTGTGGCAGTTTTTGTGGGGATAGAACTACCTTTGGAGCTGGATGGTTCAGGTTGTACAGCAGTGATGCACAACTGATCAGCCTTCTTCTTGATGATGGGATGATTTGGACATGAACCATAACTATTGTTGATGGAGTTCAAGTTGGTGTCTTCAGCCTTTACCACTTCAAATCCTGCAGAGATGAAGACTTATTTCTGTGCAGAATTGACGGTTGCTTTGATCTCTTGAGCCTTTTGGACTTTCTTTTGGCCTTCTTGATCAAGTTCTTTCTTCTTGATTTGGTCATCCCAACAGTTTTGCTCACCTATGAGGGATGGTGACCCTTCTTAAAATGCTCTTCTTCACTCTTCTCAGAGCTATTCTCCACCATCTCCTCTTCATCCTCTTCAGTCACAGGATCTATGAGGGGAAGCTCATCTTCACAAGTTCCACACCTAGGAGATCTTACAGACAGGATTGTGTGTGGAGGAGCTATCTCATATGATCCTAGTCCCTGCTTATTTTGATAACAAACTTTTGCATGCAAGGATGAGGATATTATGATCTTGAAGGTCTCTTCTTCAAGAACACATTTTTCTGCCTTGGCTTTGCTGATCACAAGCTCAGCCTGACATCAGTTAATTTAGTAATGAGGTCTTTGACTGAGTCCTGTGTTTGTTAGCTCATGTTAAGAGTTGAAATGGTTTTCTTAAATCCTCTACCTTTAGTTTATAATCATTTTCAGCTCTTTTAAAATCAGCTTTTAAGATATTTAAGGACTCAAGATCAGATCTCATTTTTAAATTATAGGACCTGTATCTATTGACTTTCGCAATGCATTTAGGAGTGCAAAGATGTTCCAATACATTGGCTTCATCGTGGTCTGCCATGAGTGCTTGGTTTGGAGATGCATCTTCCACCTAAAAGCTCCAGTCAAAACCTCCTTCTTTAACAGCTACTGCAGCTTACTGCTTTGGCTTCTCATTCTGGGGGCTTTCTTAGTGTAGTTTGTCTGGTTTGTGCTTGGCCACCATTTGTCCTTGGTTCCTTACACTCTCTTGCAAAGTGTCCCATCTGGTTACAGTTGTAACACTTTACTTTGTTTTTATCCAGCCCAAACTTTCCACTGGATGCATTGCATGGAAACTTTCTCCCTGTCCTCTTGTAGAACTTCTTGGCTCTGTAAGTGAGAACAGCCATCTGCTGGACTATCTCCATGTACTCTAGATCATCTGGATGGATACAGTCCAAATTTTGAAGGGTGAAGAGAAAGTTGCCTGAGGTTTCATCAGCAGAGACAAAGGCATGAGAAGAACTTGTCTCTTGGAAAGGACTTCCTTGAGTGTAGCTTTCCCTTGGAGTCTCTAGGAAGGTGATGAAAGGGCCCTTTTATGAGTTGTCAGGGTAGCATATAAGATGATGTTGTGGCTCAATGCTTTCCCTTTCAACACATGGAGGGCTGATCTCAGTTGATTGCTGGAGTTACCAGATGAGTTTTGCATGTTCATCTCCATCTGGTAGACACTAAGGATACCATACAACTCTTTAAGAGTAAGAGTCTTAAGGTTCTCAGTCCTCTTGATAACAACACAGTAATGTGTCCATTGTCTAGGAAGAGAGGACATAAACTTCCTTACAATGTCCCTGTTCTCAAGAGTTACTCCAACATCCATTAGAGTATCCACAATCTCAACATACCTGAAGTATTGTTGAGTCATGGTTTCACCTACCTTAAAGGTGAAGTTTTCAAACTGCTGCTTCAAAGATCCTTCTTGTTCTCCTTTGCTTCAAGTGACCCTCATACATCAGCTTCAGTGCTTCCCATAGTTGCTTGGCGGTTTTGCACTTCTTGAAGCCTCTGTAGATGGAGTTTGGAAGAGCAGTTTGAAGGTCTGTCATGGTTTTCTGATCAATCTCTATTCTTTTCCTTTCTGCTTCAGAGTAATCAGCCACAGCGTTAGGAATCATACCACCACTAGTAGCAAAAGTGGTGCTTGGTGTGTAAGGTCCTTTAAAAACAGAGTCCCACATCCTGGAGTCTTGAGACTTGATGAACCCTTCTATTCTTTGACACCAAGTATCAAAGTCTTCAGGAGTGATCAATGGAGACTTTGTCATAGTTCCAGTTTTCATATCAGCTTTGATAATATCTGCCATTTGAGTTGTTAAGTATTTGTGTGTGTGAGGAATCTTAAGATGGTGAGATCTTATATCAAGAGCCTAAAATGCTCTGAAACCAAATGCAGGACCGGTGAAGGGTATGCACTTACAACACAATAACACAATGAGGAGAGTTTCTTAGAACACTTAACAGATCAAATAGAGAACTGGTTAACTTGTTAGTGAAAGATGCTAAGAACACAAGTAAATATGAGACAGAACAAGATGGCAAACAACACAAGTAATTGGTTTTCAAGAATGCTGTATATTGCTTCTCAAGTTCTATTACAAATGTTACAAATCATAAAAGAAAGTTACAAGTACTTGAGATACAAATACTACATCCTACAACTGACCATACTTTGAAGGCCAGCTAGATACAATTGACTAGACAACTACAAAATCAAATGTAGAGTCAAAAGACAGATTTGCCTTTTGACTAGTGACTATGACATGCCATAGCTCACATCCTAATATATTACAAAAAGGATAAAAGTACATAAAGTAGAAAGCATGGACTCAAGACCTTAATGTACAGTTTATAAAAGCATGGACCTTTTCAACAACTCATGTAAGTTGGTGACTTTACAGAGTTGCAGCGAAAAGGCGGTCCAACTTTATGGTAAAGTACATCAGATAAAAGCATGTCTCTAAAAGTCTTCGGAAGAAATCTGTCCTCACTATTTGGCTTCGCAAGACTTTGTCTTTGAAGCTTTGGAAGACTTCACTTTTGGCTTCAGAAGATGTTGGTCTTGGCTTCGGAAGATTTTACACTTAGAATATTTCTAGTGCATGGTGTAAAACTTCCGAAGCATTTCTACTTTGTTCTTCAGTGCATGCATGCAGAGAGACTTTGGATGTTTTGGCTGCATCAGACTTATAGGAATCCTTACAGAGATGAATCATCAAGTCCTCATATACCATCCGTAGAAGTTCCTGTAACTTCTACGGAAGAACAAAATGCTTTCGGAGAAGTTCCTACAGAAGATATTAATGATGCTCCTGATGTTCAAACTTAGGAAGCCCACTCCATACCCAATGATAAACAGGAGGAACACTTTGACTACTTCCTAAATTCATCAACTGGATTGGATCCGTCTGCATCAATGAATATGACTAACTTGGAATCATCTATTCCAGTTGAATCAACTCCAACAACAAGAATTCATAAGACTCATCCAGTAAACAACATTATTGGTGATCTTGACAAAAGAACTACAATAAGCCAAAGTGGAACTGAAAACATCTGTCTTTTCACTTGTTTTCTTTCACAAGTGGTTCCTCCAAACATCACAGCTGCTCTAAAGGACAAGAGCTGGATTGACCTATGCAAGAAGAGCTTCAACAATTTAGAAAGCAGAAAGTCTGGAATCTAATTGATTTACCTGAAGGCCAACATCCAATTGGAACAAGATGGCTCTTAAAAAATAAACTTGATGACAGAGATATAATTGTGAGAAACAAAGAAAGGTTGATTGCACAAGGTTACACACAAGAAGAAGGAATAGACTATGATGAAGTTTTTGCACCAGTTGCAAGAATTGAAGCCATATGACCTAGCATATGCATCATATAAGAAGTTCACTGTTTATCAAGTGGATGTCAAGTGTACTTTCCTATATGGAAAAATTGATGAAGAAGTCTATGTATCACAACCTCCTGGATTTGAAGATCCTCACTACCCACACAGGGTATACAAGCTTGATAAAGCTTTGTATGGTCTTCACCAAGCACCAAGAAAGTGGTATGAAACATTATCATCTTTCTTGCTCAAGCATGAATACAAAAAAGGAACCATTGATCAGACTCTCTTTCTCAAACAAGAACATCAAGATCTCTTAGTTGTTCAAATTTATGTTGATGACATAATATTTGGATCAACTAACAAGAGATTGCGTGTAAGATTTGAAGAGCTGATGAAATCTGAGTTTCAGATGAGTTCTATGGGAGAATTAACTTTCTTTATTGGTCTACAAGTTCATCAGAAGACAGATGGCATTTTCATTAATCAAGAGAAATACATTCATCAAATATTGAAGAAGTACAACCTTGTTGATACATCTTCATGCAAAACACCAGCCTCAACAATTGAAAAGATTGTACCTGTCCCACAGGAAAACTGTTGATCAAAGATTATATAGATCAATAATAGGATCACTTATGTATTTAACTGCCAGTAGACCTGACATTATGTTTACTGTGTGTGTTTGTGCTAGGTATCAATCAGATCCAAAAGAGTCTGATTTGAATGCTGTGAAGAGAATTTTCAGATATCTCAAAGGAAAACCAACCCTTGGACTTTGGTATCCAAAGGATGGTGATTTCACTCTCTACTCATATTCAGATAGTGACTTTGGAGGATGCAACAACAACAGAAAATCCATAACTGGTGGATGTCAATTCATAGGACCAAGACTAGTTTCATGGCAGTGCAAGAAGCAAACCAATATATCTGTATCCACAGCTGAGGCCGAGTACATAGCTGCTTCAGCTGGTTGCTCTCAAGTCCTTTGGTTGCAAAACCAACTACTTGATTATGGTTACAATTTCCTTCAGACTCCAATTTATATTGACAATTCAGCAGCTATATTTATCACTGCTAATCCAGTGCAACATAGTAAAACAAAGCATATTGAAATAAGATACGAGAGATTGCTCAGAAAAAGTTTTGATCAAGTTAGTCAAAGTGGATACAACAAATCAGCTTGCTGATTTATTCACTAAAGCCTTTGATTCAGTTAGATTTAATTTTCTAATTGAGTCTCTGGGCATGATTAACTTATATTAATCATTATGAAAACCAAAGAAAAACATGTGTTTGTATATAGTAATACTAAACAAAAAAAATATTTTCTTTCGAAGGATTTATAATTACCTTTGAAAGAAATTTATGTCTGAGTACAATTTTCTTCCGAAAGCAATTTACCTTCGGAAGAAACTTCTGAAACATCTTCCGAAGCTTATGATAAAAATATTTTCTTTCTTGCTGTGTATTTTAATTCAGCATGACATATGTTTGGGAAATTATAGTACACTATGCCTTTGTTCTACCTGAATTCTTAAGTATCATTAAAATCTGATCAAGTTACTTGATATGAGAGTAGGTTCATCTTGAGTGGAAACTACACTAAGAGCATGCCAAACATAATGCAAAGTGATTTTTTGTGGAAAACTTCATTTTGAGGATACAGAAAGTGAGTCTTATTCTGATGTGACAAAATCACTCATCTAAGCACACTATGTACCAACACTTTATAATATCTATATTTGCAAATCATATTCCCTCTGTTTTGTGTAAACAAAGACCTGTGTGTATGATCACCATGGTATACATTTGTAACCAACTAGTGAAAAGATCATGATCCTCGTCCTCCCTCTGTTTTGTGTAAACAAAGACCTGGGTTGAAGGCACCTCTGTTTTATATAAGTAAAGACCTAGTGACCTGATGATGATCATATCTAAGTTCTCAAAAGAATCCTCTGTGATCAACTGTATATTATATCTAGAGCTTTTACATAAATGCATTAATGAGATGTCCAATGCATCTCAAGATAGAACTTATAACTTAAAGTACATAGTTTCTAAGTGTGAAAAAGTGATGATTTGACTCACAAAGAGAGGACAAACTCTAAGTGAATTAAATGTGGAGCCCATAACAGTTACTCACTAATAAACATGAAAACATGATAAACAGCATGCCTAGTTGATACAATACTCTTGTATGGATTTAAGTGGACAAACATACTTGCAATCAGAACTAAGATCAGGTATCGTTTCACCAAATTAATTCATCAGGAAGATGCTTTGTGTTATAGTATGATCCCATTCTATGTGTATATATGCTTGTACATAGTACTCCTTTCAATTTTGTTCAGTTTAATTTCTTTTTGTTTGGACAGACATGTGTCTTTCATGATATTCTTCTTAGAAACTTATGATAAATGCTTTCATTCATCATTAATAAAAAATTTAGGGGGAGTAGAGTCATGAAAATAAGTTAACAAAGCAAACATGTCAAATGAATTGTCAATATGAAGGAATTGGATCTTGAGCACTAACTTGGCTTTTGGTAAAATTTAAACCTTCTTGTGCACAATTGTTATGAATACAAAGTCAACAAGGTCCAATAGCAATAAATGGTTCTATTAGTTGATTAGAACCATACAATAAAATAAGTTTCAAACGTGGCATTTTAAGCATCAATAGATGCTACAGTGCGAAACTTAAGGGGGGGGGGGAATATGACTATCCGTAGATTGGTAACCTACGAATGAGTTAATATTTTACAAGTATAATTCATTTCAATAGATTGGTAACCTATGGAAAATCAAGTTATACTTCTATACAAACTTTAAATTTCAGTGTTAAGTTAGGCATCCGCAGATGTCCTACGGATGAACTGAAATCTGCGGAACAAATAAATTCCACGGAAGAGTAATAAGAAAAGTGGGACCCACTTCACTAAATAAAGGAATGTGGTCAAGTGTTCATAAATGATGTTTTTGACTTTCATATTCATTATTCACTTTTTAAAACAGTTTTTCAGACCTAGAAAAACCCACTCAAGGATGAAGGAACTTTCAGTTTTAAAGAGCTGATTAGAAGTATCTAAGCCTAAGGGGGAATATTGTTAGATCTGAACAACAGATCTAGATCATTTTGTAAAGGCTTAGAACTTTAATCAATACTTGTAATGAATGATTGTAATTCATTATTTTGATGTATGCATTGTGTATATAGGTTAACCCATATGTGTGTTAATATGTGTATGGTTGCAGGTACAAACATTATTCTTGGTCAATTACTGAAATTGACCAAGTGTAAGAAACATCTACGGATGAACATTTTGTTCTTCCGTAGATATGTTTCTTACAAGTAACATACATCCGAAGATCATCTGCGGATGAACAATCAGCTATGGAGCAAGTGGATTCGATCAAAGAGTTCAAGTGAAGACTCCTGCGGATGAGCAAACTCCCGCGGATGAGCAAACACCTTCGGAAGACAATACCTTCGGAAGACTGAATACCTTCGGAAGACTGAATACCTTTGGAAGAACAAACACCTATGGAAGACTATGCAGCTGCGGAGTCCAAACACTTGTATTTAAATAATGCAAGTATTACAAGTCAACAAGACTGTCACCCCCCCGCTAAAGCGGAAACACGGGGATGTAACGAGATCGGGATCGTCATAACACATAGTAAGCAGTGGAGATGCAATAATAAATAATGATGATAAAGCGTGTCATGACGACACCCGACACAAATGGAGACTTGTGTCGTGTTTAGTCAATATTCACGACAGCATAGCCATAAGCATAAACATGTTAAATGATTCATAGTCAAATAGTAATAATGGTAATGTAAATTCCCACAACCTGGGAACAAGTATCAAAAGAATGTAATTGTTTAATCAGGCTACAACATTGTATCAAAATGATTGTTTGTCAAATATGTTTAGTCTCAAAAATGCATCCTAGGGTCTTCACTAAGGCAGCACACCTAGATCCTTAATTTGCATGATCACCTGAAAAGATATGCTCAAAATGGTCAACAAAATTGTTGGTGAGCTCGCAGGTTTAAATAGTAAATAAGTAATTGATGCTGTATAGTAAATGATGTAGAATACCGTGTATACAGTTATCAGTAAGTAAAATCACATGACAATGAGCTTTGCAACCAAACCTAATGACGTACACAAAGATCTTGTCGGAATATACTCACCCAAGGGCCCGTTCCTGGCCACTGTTGGTACTAACTAGTATACCAACAAACAAGGGTGGGGGTGTCAACCCAATAGTACTACCAATACCTATCCATTGGTTCCCACATTGGAATTAAATAGTTGCAAAGAAAGTACCACACAGCAAACTCAAGCATGTATCAGATAAGTACTCACAAAACAGTAACACGTTGATTCCAAGTATGTAAATTGTATAGCATTGAAAATGGGTGAGCATATTTTTCCCCCAAGTTTGTAAACGATTGAAATGTTGTAAGCATAAAAAGGGGCCATGAAACTCACTTGTTAGTTGGTAAGTATGAATGATCAAAGTTTCCAAAATGTTGTATGAAATGCACGGTCAAACACCTATTGACAGTTTTTGTTAAGCATTAATGATATGTATAAAGTAAATAGTAACGTTCGGTCGGTTTGGGTTGTATCGGTTGGGTCGTGTGTAACACACACACACACACGTACTAGATCTTATGTAGATCCAAGTACTAGAAATCGTTGCCATCGATGATGATATTTGAGTAAAAGTTCTATTGTTATTAAAGAATTATTTGGTAAACACTAGTAGTCATAAATCGGTTATTGGTACTTGTAAAATATTAAGTTGATTTGGTTTGGAATAACATTAGTAAGTTTGATAGCGTTGACTTTAACATTGTCATTAGTAATGGTAACCGTGTCGATGTCACCTTAACATCACACGACATACACACACCACACACAAGAAGGAAATCACACACAACAACTTCAGTCACACGACAGGACCAGACGCACGACTCAACACTCCATTCGCACGAATCAACCCTCAATCGTACGAATCAGCTTCATTCGTACGATTGAACCTTCATTCGTGCGACTGGCATTCAGTCGTACCACACAACACTCAATCGCACGACTCAACCTCCATATGCACGAATCAACCTTCATTCGTACGAATCAGCTTCATTCGTACGACTGAACCTTCATTCGTGCGATTGGCCTTCAGTCGTGCGATACACGCACAATCGCACACATTCATTTGGTCGCCTGACTCAATCGCACACATTCATTCGCTCGCATGACTCAATCGCACACATTCATTCGCTCGCATGACTCAATCGCACACATACACACAGTCGCACGACTCAGTCGCACGACACACCTAGTCGCACAACTCAGTCGCACCATTGACTCAGACGCATAATTCAGTCGCACGACTCGCCCAGTCGCGCGGCTGAATCGCATGACAGGCCCAGTCGCCTGGACAGAAAGTCGCGACTACGGGAGGGCTGAGCACGGGTTTTACACAACAAGGACTTCCAGAAACACACTCAGAAGGACATCACACGCACCCACACGACCTCATGTGTTCGGGTTGAACCCGAACACCCGAAACCCTAGAATGGACAGCTGTGAATAAGCAAGAAAAAGGACAACCAAGGTCGTCTACCTGCTAGAATGGAGTAGACTCGGTTGTAGATGAAGTCTAGACGGTGAAAACGAGACCAAACGGGGCGGTTTTGGTGCAAGGAGGAGGAAGAAGGGTGAAAAAAAAGAAGTGAAGAAGAAGGTGAAGTTATGGTGGCTAGGGCTGGAATATGGGTTTATATACCCAGCCCAAGTTTGCAAAATGTCAATTCTAGTCCCTGCACTTAGCCCCCGAGTTCCCAAAGTTGTTTCGGTTGAAAACGACTTTATTAGGTTAATTATATTAATTATAAAAATGTATTTAATGAGATTTGTAACTTAAAAATGGTTTTATTAATGATAATAATATTACATAAAAATGGTATATTTAGCGGTAATGATGATGAAAGTTTTAAAAGTTTTTAAAGATAGTATACGTTAATGATGAGAATACGAGCATAAAGATGATAAAGCAAGTATGATATCCACACAAAGAGTCAATAAAGATGAGGAATGAATGATCAAAGAATAGTTAACGGAAAACCACATTAATTGACGGACCTTAAGGTGACATGTCACAGTATCCCCCAGTTGAGAGAATTTCGTCCCGAAATTCAGCTGGAGTTAGGTCCAAGAGTGTCATCCTCGAATAGATGTGGATATTTGAGTTTCATCTGATCGTCTCGTTCCCATGTAAACTCTAGCCCTCGTTATGAATTCCACCTTACGCGAACAATAGGTATTCTACTGCGCTTCAATTGCTTGACCTTTCGATCCATGATCTCAATGGGTTCCTCAAGAAAATGAAGGTTTTCGTCAATCTTGATGTCCTCAATTGGTACGTGAAGAGATTCGTCTGCCAAACACTTCTTGAGGTTCGACACGTGGAAAGTATCATGTACACCGCTGAGTTCTTGTGGCAACCTTAATCGGTAAGCCACTAGACCGATTCTTTCTGTAATCTCGAATGGTCCTACATATCTTGGGGCTAACTTCCCTTTCTTTCCAAATCGAATGATTCCTTTCCAAGGAGAGACTTTAAGTAAAACTCGATCCCCAATATTGAGTTCTAGAGGCTTCTGATGGTTGTCGGCATAGCTCTTCTGGCGATCTCTGGCAGCTTTTAGTAGGTCTTTGATTTGAAAAATCTTGTCGGTTGTTTCTTGAATGATCTCTGGGACTGTTAACTGAATTTCACCAATCTCGGCCCAACAAACGGGTGATCTACATTTTCTTTCGTACAACGCTTCGAACGGAGCACATTCAATGCTTGTATAGTAGCTGTTGTTGTAAGAGAACTCGATCAGCGGTAGATGAGCATCCCAACTACCACCAAAGTCGATTACACACGCCCTCAACATGTCTTCTAGCGTTTGTATAGTTCGTTCACTTTGGTCGTCTGTCTGAGGGTGATAGGCGGTACTCATATCTAATCCAGTGCCCATCGCTTTCTGCAATTTCTGCCAAAATCGTGAAGTAAATCGACTGTCACGGTCGGATATGATCGACACTGGTACTCCGTGTCTTGTCACGACCTCTATTATGTAAAGTCTCGCCAATTTATCCATTTTGTAGTCTTCTCGGATCGGCAAGAAATGAGCTGATTTCGTCATTAGATCCACTATGACCCATATCAAGTCATGTCCGCAGCTTGTTCTAGGGAGTTTGGTAATAAAATCCATAGATATATTCTCCTATTTCCACTCGGGAATTTCAGGTTGCTGTAATAATCCCGATGGTTTCTGATGTTCAGCTTTAACTTTCGCGCATGTCAAGCATCTGCTTACGTACATGGCAATGTCTTTCTTCATACCTAGCCACCAGTACAGATCTTTGAGATCATGATACATCTTGTCTGCACCAGGATGAATAGAATATCGCGTCTTGTGGGCTTCATCCATTACTAAGGTACGTATACCTCCCCATCTGGGTACCCATATACGATCCATGAAGAATTGTATACCATCATCCTTGCAAATCATCTGTTTATCTAACCCTCGGAATTCTTCTCCCGTAAGGTTTTCTTCTTTCAACGCTTCACTTTGTGCAATTTGGATCTGGGCTTTCAAATTCATTTGAATGGTCAATCCCAACGCGCGAGCACGTAGTGGTTTCACGCGTTCTTTACGTCTTAAAGCATTAGCCACCACGTTAGCTTTCCCCGGATGATACCGGATTTCACAATCGTAGTCACTAAGAAGCTCTACCCAACGTTGCTGTCGCATATTAAGTTCCTTCTGATCCAGGATATGTTGGAGGCTCTTATGATCTGTGTAGATGATGCATTTGGTTCATACAGGTAATGCCTCCAAATCTTGAGTGCAAATACTACAGCTCCCAACTCAAGATCATGAGTTGTACAGTTCTTTTCGTGCACCTTAAGTTGTCGCGAAGCGTAGGCAATCACCTTATCCTTATGTATTAGCACACATCCCAATCCTTGATGTGAAGCATCACAGTACACCACAAAATCATCAGTTCCATTTGGGAGGGACAATATAGGCGCGTTGCACAACTTCTCTTTCAACGTTTGGAACGCTTGCTCTTGTGCATGTCCCCAATCAAACTTCTTGTCTTTCAGAGTGAGCAGTGTTAACGGCTGCGCGATCTTTGAAAAATTCGCGATGAAGCGTCGATAGTAACCGGCCAATCCTAAGAATTGCCGTATCTCTGACGGTGTCTGGGGTGCATCCCATTTCTTCACCGCTTCGATCTTGCCGGGATCTACATGAATCCCATCCTCGTTAACCACATGACCCAAAAACTTCACTTCTCGCAACCAGAATTCACACTTCGAGAACTTGGCGAAAAGTTTCTCTTCCCGTAGCAGTTCCAGTATTGCCCGAAGGTGTTCTTCATGATTCTCTTTCGATCGGGAGTAGATAAGTATATCGTCTATGAATACGATCACAAACTTATCCAAGTAAGGTTTGCACACCCGATTCATTAGATCCATAAACATAGCTGGTGCGTTAGTCAGCCCGAACGACATGACCAAGAACTCATAGTGCCCATAACGAGTTCTAAACGCTGTTTTCGGTATGTCGTCCTCGAAAACCCTTACTTGATGATATCCAGAACGAAGGTTGATCTTTGAGAAATATGAAGCTCCTTGCAGCTGATCAAACAGATCAATGATTCTGGGGAGAGGATATCGATTCTTCACGGTTAACTTGTTCAACTCACGGTAATCGATACACATGCGGAACGACCCATCCTTCTTTTTGACAAATAATACCGGTGCTCCCCACGGTGAGTGACTCGTTCGAATAAAACCCTTCTCTAGTAGTTCCTGTAACTGACTAGATAACTCTTGCATCTCAGATGGTGCTAACCGATATGGCGTTTTTGCTACCGGTGTAGCTCCAGGAACCAACTCTATACGAAATTCCACCTGTCGTGGAGGAGGCAAACCAGACAAATCATCAAGAAATACATCTGGGTAGTCCCGTACCACTGGAATATCTACTAGTTTCCTCTCCTCTTCCTTCTTTTCTACCACATGGGCAAGAAGCGCATAGCACTGCTTTCGTAAACTTTGGCGTGCTTTCATGCAGGAGATAAGCTTTAAGTTCCTTCCCGGTCGTTCGCCTTGAATTCTGAGTACCTCCCCGTTTGACATAGGGATTCGTACTACTTTTTCCCAACAGACAATCTCAGCTTCGTGCTTTGACAACCAATCTATACCCACAATCACGTCGAAACTTCCTAACTCAAAGGGTATCAAGTCTATATCGAAGGAATGGTCCTCCAAGATTATCGAGCACTTCCTAATAATCTCATCGGCCTGAACCATTCTACCATTGGCCATTTCTACAGAGTAGCTAGTTTCTAGCCTACTAGGACTCAAATCAAGCAATTGCACGAACTCATAACATGTAAAGCTATTATCTGCTCCAGTATCAAATAATATAGATGCGAAGTGATGATTGCGTAAGTGCGTACCCGTGACAACATTCGGGTCTTGACGAGCATCGTTGGCTCCAATGACAAAAGCACGTCCCCGAGCTGTGTTTCCTTGATTTGCCGGGCCTTAATTTCCGGCTATGGCCATCACCTAATGCTGGTTGTTCCCTTGTTGACCCGACGCCCGATTCAGTCTAGGGCACATGTTTCTGTAGTGATCAGGGCCTCCACACTCACCACAGACCCTAGCATTCCCGGCGGGGTTAACCGCGTTGACCGGTGCCACAAGATTCGGCTCTGTTCTGCAGTCTCTCGCTAGATGCCCCGGGCGTCTACAGTTCGCGCACACCCGGCACGACACTCCTGGGGGATGATGATAGTTGCACCTGTCACATTTGGGGTGCGGCCCAACATACTCTCTTCTGCCCTGAGTCACGGCCACAAAATTTCTAGTTGTCTTGGCCCTCTTGTCAAACTTCCCGGCACTTGACCGGCTCATTTCCCCAACATCCTTCCTTTTCTCTGTTCCTCTACCCAAAACCCCTGTTCTCACCATCTCATCAGTTAGAGCGCCAGCCTTCACAATTGCGCTCTGGATTGTAGGAGGAGCAGTTGATGTTACCATTGCCTTGATTTGAGGCGCAAGTCCCCAAATATACCTCTCAACTCTCTTTGATTCCGGCGTGACCAGATGCGGAACCAATCTTGCCAGCTCATGAAAGCGGTCAGTGTAAGATGCGTCCCCAGCCCCCACCATAACATGATTCCAGAATTCATGCTCCAATTTCTACATCTCGTTGAGGGGGCAGTATTCCTCGGTTATCAATGCCTTGAATTCATCCCATGACATTTGCATCGCTGATTTCTCTTCCCCTAGCCTGAATCTGAGTGTTACACCAGGTTAGGGCCTTGCCCTGTAATGAACACGTGGCATACTTGATTCTCTGGCTATCGAGGCATTCACTGATATCAATCACTGCCTCCATCTTTTCAAGCCATCTGGTCAGGGCTATCGCTCCGCCCTTCCCATCAAATTCCTTTGGTTTGCAGGCCACAAACTCCTTATACGAACATCCCCTTCTGGCATTAACAACCCCAGTCTCTTTACCGGTTGTTCCACCATTCCCGGTTTCCTGATTACTTTCGTTCCAGTCGGGTTCCCATCACCTACTTTAGTTTCAATCCCACCTTGACCTCTTTCTCCACCATCCTCGTTATCATTGCCACCAACCCCGTGGGGGTGGTGTTGCTGAAGAGCATCACTCACTTGGGCCACGATAGTCGGAATCAGTGCGACCAGTTGTTGAGCGATCAGAGCTGCCATATCAGAGTCTCCTGTTCCCTGATTATTACTGGCAGGTCCATCACTTGTTCTCGGTGTTCTGCCTCTACCTCTGCCTCTGCCCCTCGGGGCTTCACTTCCGCCACTGTTGCTGCGGGTAACTCTTCGAGGCGGCATTTTCTAAGCATAAAAGTAGTAAACAAGTAAGCTTTAATCATTTCAAATTATATTGCCCACATCGTTCATCAAATTCCAGCATTCCAAGTTAATATCACACTTATAGTCACCATACATCACATGCAAGTCGTATAGTTCTCACACCATGAATTGGTAATGTTCCAACAATAGTCCATCAATGCAATTGTGAATCCATGTATATAATCACGTTTGGTCTAGCGGAGGTTGTCTATCTCCTCCTCTTTCAAGGTTTCAGACATAACCTCCTCAGGGTCAATCTCAATGTCCGAGGTCAAGTGCAATAGCATGATCTGTGAAGATCTCTTCGGGTTTAATACAAGGATTTGATAAACCAACTCGGCGCGCAGAGGGAACAAAAGATCCAATAGAAGCATCCCATAAAGAGTGAGCACAAGGGCTCTCTCACAGGGTGAAAAGATCACATAACAGATAGATAAATGAATCAAGTAAAGAAAAACACATACACGAGATATAATATGCATACAAATCCTAGCATGCAAATCTACATGAAGGTTCCTAGGTTATAGTCTAGGTCAAGTGTATTGCCTAATTCTCTATAAACCTGGCTCTGATACCAATCTATTACACCCCCGCTAAAGCTGAAACACGGGGATGTAACGAGATCGGGATCGTCATAACACATGGTAAGCAGTAGAGATGCAATAATAAATAATGATGATAAAGCGTGTCATGACGACACCCGACACAAATGGAGACTTGTGTCGTGTTTAGTCAATATTCACGATAGCATAGCCATAAGCATAAATATGTTAAATGATTCACATAGTCAAATAGTAACAATTGTAATGTAAATTCCCACAACCCGGGAACAAGTATCAAAAGAATGTAATTGTTTAATCAGGCTACAACATTGTATCAAAATGATTGTTTGTCAAATATGTTTAGTCTCAAAAATGCATCCTAGGGTCTCCACTAAGGCAGCACACCTAGATCCTCAATTTGCATGACCACCTGAAAAGATATGTTCAAAGTGGTCAACAAAATTGTTGGTGAGCTCGCAGGTTTAAATAGTAAATAAGTAATTGATGTTGTATAGTAAATGATGTGGAATACCGTGTATACAGTTATAAGTATGTAAAATCACATGACAATGAGCTTTGCAATCAAACCTAATGACGCACACAAAGATCTTGTCGGAATATACTCACCCAAGGGCCCGTTCCTGGCCAATGTTGGTACTAACTAGTATACCAACAAACAAGGGTGGGGGTGTCAACCCAGTAGTACTACCAATACCTATCCGTCGGTTCCCACACTAGAATTAAATAGTTACAAAGAAAGTACCACACAGCGAACTCAAGCATGTATCAGATAAGTACTCACAAAATAGTAACACATTGATTCCAAGTATGTAAATTGTATGTAAATTGTACAGCATTGAAAATGGGTGAGCATACTTTTCCCCTAAGTTTGTAAACGACTGAAATGTTGTAAGCATAAAAAGGGGCCATGAAACTCACTTGTTAGGTGGTAAGTATGAATGATCAAAGTTTCCCAAATGTTGTATGAAATGCACGGTCAAACACCTATTGACAGTTTTTGTTAAGCAATAATGATATGTATAAAGTAAATAGTAACGTTCGGTCGGTTCGGGTTGTATCGGTTGGGTCGCGTGTAACACACACAAACAGACACACGTACTAGATCTTATGTAGATCCAAGTACTAGAAATCGTTACCATCGATGATGATATTTGAGTAAAAGTTCTATTGTTATTAAAGAAGTATTTGGTAAACACTAGTAGTCATAAATCGGTTATTGGTACTTGTAAAATATCAAGTTGATTTGGTTTGGAATAACATTAGTAAGTTTGATAGCGTTGACTTTAACATTGTCATTAGTAATGGCGACCGTGTCGATGTCACCTTAACATCACACGACATACACACACCACACACAAGAAGGAAATCACACACAACAACTTCAATCGCATGACAGGACCAGACGCATGACTCAACACTCCATTCGCACGAATCAACCCTCAATCGTACGAATCAGCTTCATTCGTACGATTGAACCTTCATTCGTGCGACTGGCATTCAGTCGTACCCCACAACACTCAATCGCACGACTCAACCTCCATACGCACGAATCAACCTTCATTCGTACGAATCAACTTCATTCGTACGACTGAACCTTCATTCATGCGATTGGCCTTCAGTCGTGCGATACACGCACAATCGCACACATTCATTCGGTCGCCTGACTCAATCGCACACATTCATTCGCTCGCATGACTCAATCGCTTACATTCATTCGCTCGCATGACTCAATCGCACACATACACACAGTCGCACGACACACCTAGTCGCACAACTCAGTCGCACGATTGACTTAGATGCATGATTCAGTCGCACGACTCACCCAGTCGCACGGCTCAATCGCATGACAGGCCCAGTCGCCCGGACAGAAAGTCGCGACTGCAGGAGGGCTGAGCAGCCTCCGGCTGCTCCGAGCACGGGTTTTACACTACAAGGACTTCCAGAAACACAAATACAAACATACACAAACAAGAAGCACACTCAGAAGGACATCACACGCACCCACACGACCTCATGTGTTCTGGTTGAACCCGAACACCCGAAACCCTAGAATGGACAGCCGTGAATAAGCAAGAAAAGGGACAACCAAGGTCGTCTACCTGCTAGAGTGGAGTAGACTCGGTTGTAGATGATGTCTAGATGGTGAAAACGAGACCAAACGGGGCGGTTTTGGTGCAAGGAGGAGGAAGAAGGGTGAAGAAGAAGAAGTGAAGAAGAAGGTGAAGTTATGGTGGCTAGGGCTGGAATATGGGCTTATATACCCAGCCCAAGTTTGCAAAATGTCAATTTTAGTCCCTGCACTTAGCCCCGAGTTCCCAAAGTTGTTTCGGTTGAAAACGACTTTATTAGGTTAATTATATTAATTATAAAAATGTATTTAATGATATTTGTAACTTAAAAATGGTTTTATTAATGATAATAATATTATATAAAAATGGTATATTTAGCGGTAATGATGATGAAAGTTTTAAAAGTTTTTAAAGATAGTATACGTTAATGATGAGAACACGAGCATAAAGATGATAAAGCAAGTATGATATCCACACAAAGAGTCAATAAAGATGAGGAATGAATGATCAAAGAATAGTTAACGGAAAATCACGTTAATTGACGGACCTTAGGGTGACGGATGTCACAAAGACAGTTGTGTGAATCCCAAGAGATATGGTGTTTCCTTAACTGAAACACATGTGCCTATAAATATGGATCCTAGGTTTCACATCAAAGGACGAAACACGAACACAAACAACCAAGCATCAATATGGCAAACCCAAACATCAAATCAATTCTCACAAACATAAACCCTAGCAGCCGTCACATCAACATCAACACGTTCGAAGCGTTTATTGTTCATTATTTATTTATCTGTAATCATTAATCAATTTAATGAAATACGTTTGAATCAAATCTTTTCTTTTGCTTATTAATTGTGTTCTTCTCATTGTGTTCGTCATAATCATTAATCATTATATTTGATATTTAGTTATTAAAACAATTAAACAAGGTTAATGTTGATTCCGGAAACATTAACTTGATTCCCTATTAACACCGATAATTTGCGATCCTCGGATTCACAATATGTATTTTGGTATTTTATACTTAAAAGATGTTAAAAGATGTTTATTTAATTGGTTAGTCATGTTTAACATCTCATTTAAAAGATGGTTATAAATGTACTATATCCTATTTGTAATCCATATGGGGTTTCTAGTAGCATTATCTAGGCTTAAGTTCATATCGTGCATGTTGGTAGTCGATGTGTTGCGCTTGTTTTAATTCAAGGTTCATATTTATATATAGGTGTAAATTTTTATGTTCATGAATATCTTTATGTTCGACTCAAATTGTCGACTATGAGTTGGTCATTGATGTTGATAGTGTGTCTTTGTGATACATGTTCGATATTTTTGACGACTTGCGTCGGTTAAATTACTAATGCTTGATAGTTCAGTGAAACATCATAAATGTTAAGTTGTAATACATATTAATGGTTTTAAAATTATTTAGGTTCACATAAAATGGTTCAAGATGTAGTTATCCTATTTTGATTGTCGTATTATCATATGATCATCTATTACTTTATATCTTAAACTAGTTAAGTACGCATCGTATAAAATAATAAAATTAATAAAATATATAGAATTTTCAGAAATGTTACACGTTTGGGTAGATTCCTTTGAATTTGCTTTGATTACCGTCAAACCCATTATTTTCATCAAACTTAGGTTTTGAAAACCTTACATTAATTTAGTCAACAAATAAACTATTTGTTGTATGATTTGATAAATCTTGATGAAGAGTTGTTTTTCTACATAATTTCAACATCACCAGAAGTATCATAATTATAATCAAAACGTTAATCTTTATGTTTATTTAAACATTATGAATATTTTTTATTAGACATGTTAATCTTAGAGTCTTAAGGTTAGGATTCACAGAAGATTCAACAAATTTATCTCTTTGTTGATTAGTTTTGATAGATCTGGGATGTCATGAATCGTAAAAATCATCATCATGTAGTGAAACTATAACATGATTTTTAAAAGAAAGACTTTTGTGATAGGCATATTTTGATGGAATTTGTGAAACTAGTTTCTTCTAGAGAGATGCCAATCATTTCATGCATGTCACATACTACAAAATATTTGTTTACTCTATTATTAAATTATTATGCATGTCACATATTGAGCACTACTTGTTGAAGTAGCATTCGATAGTGTTGTGCATCATAAAGTTCATAGTACTTAGTTTGCTTCTTTATAATGGATGTTGACGCTTTTGATGATTGAAAGACTTTTGAATTTGAATCATTTTTTGTCTTAGAGCTTGAATAACATCATTCCTTTCAAAGACTGCTTTTTGTTGGGTATCATTGAGAGCAAAGATATTTGTTGGGTATACAGGTGATCAATTTTAGGTTTTATCAAAATAAGTTTGATAGGCTTTTATCAAATAGATCAGTAAGTAATAAACATGGTGGAATAAACAATTGATCAACATATCATACAGGATCTATGTTACAAACAATGCAAATACAACGTTCAATTAAAATAAACAAATCTACCAATGAAATAGATATACTTTTGCGGTTAACGATTAACTAGTTGCGACATCAAAGTACAACAAATGAGTGTTAGATCATGAACCAACACAAAATAGGGAACTTGGCCGCGTTGAAGGGGTGCGGCTCAAGTTATTTGCAGGTCTTGGGTTCTCGGGTTAACGGGTGTAAGGTCGCGAGTACATGACTAGTTGGAAAACAAGGTTGTGATGGCCGACTGAAGGAAGCAATGGTGGTCTCATGGTGGGTGGTCGATCGAAGGGCATTGTGCGCGCGCGCTCTCTCTCTTTCTATTGTGTGAAATTTTACCCTAATTATTCGTACTAATCTTTAATTAATCCATCTCACAGAGTCCGCGCCCGGCCAGATTAATTATAGCTCACGAGACGACCCAAAATCTAAAATCTTTAATGTTATTTGTGCGTAATTATTAAAACCTATTAAATAATATAATTATACAATATAATTATATACATTCCATTATATGTTTGTAATTACAAGTTAATCAAATTGAGTAGATTCAGTGTTACTTGCCCAAGGTGTAACTCTTACGGGTCATATCTCAGTTAGCAACATTGACTACATGAACCGGTACATTTTCATATCTTACAATATTCTCACAAAAGCAAGTTTTCTCTTCTAGAATTTTTTCTGTTTTTGACAGTTTTCTCTTTTAATTTTTTTCTATTTTCAAAAGTTCTCTCTTCCAATTTTCATATTTTCAAAGTTTTTGTGTTTTTAGAACTTCTTATTTTTTTCAAATTGTTATCTTTTTTCAAAGTTTTCTTAAAAACCCAACCTATGTAAGACTAGTCTAATTATAAACTAAGCGAAACTATCGACTAGACTCCAACCTATGTGAAAACTATCTAACAAATAATCAACTATGTGAAAACTATAGAAAGTGTTCACAAAATCCATAGGTTAGGCTTACTCAACCAAACTTCCCAAATCTATTAGAAAACCTTCAAATCTCAAACCCAAGCTCTCTCAACCAAAACCAGAGTTATTTTGACCAATGTCGAGTAATTTCACCAATGAAATTGAATGAAACAATCACCAATTCAATCAGAAACACAAAAACAACCTTCGATCCAATTGTCGAACCCAAAATCAATTCAACTCACCTTCAAATTTGAATAAAGACCCTCTAAAACTCAACCAAGTTGTTTGCAACTTATAATCTGGTGACTTTGATGCAAAATGACACTAAAATCAATGGAATCAAACATCAAGTGAACCGCAAATCCTCTTTAGAGCACCAACGTAGCTCTGATATCAATTGTAAAAGTTCGGGATTATTCTTTGAAATCACCAAAAACATATCGATTATCATTATACAAAAGCGGAATTAATGTATTACTCACTCAATCGAATAGTGTTAAATCAAAACAATATGAATTACATCATTTCAAATAACACACAAACATACTAAGTAAATAAATTTCACAAGAAGATCATCAAAAATTTATGTGTTTATAGAGAATATGAGATTTTACAATATAGACTGAACTCAAGACTACTAAAAAACACAAACACACTCCTATTTATACCTCTTGTTCTCCAAGTTTTCGCACAACAGCAATCTTCAAGATAGTTTTCGCAATCAGCAACTCAAACCTAGTTCTCGCTTTTCAGTAAGTTTACATTTCCGTATTAGTTTTTGTGTTTAGTATTTTGATTAACCCAGCCTTTATTTATTTAACTCTACATAATTTTGCAACGTTGAGAAATTGTTTAAAGAAATTATTCTAAATTTATCTTCTACAAACTTTAATATTATTATTAT
The DNA here is from genome assembly GCA_025215565.1 of Flaveria ramosissima. Lineage (NCBI taxonomy): Eukaryota > Viridiplantae > Streptophyta > Magnoliopsida > Asterales > Asteraceae > Flaveria > Flaveria ramosissima. The sequence goes on from CM046040.1 coordinate 65,442,162, forward strand.
TATTATTAACTAACTATATCAATATACATATCTATGAATTTTAACACAAATGTTCTTTTTCACGCTTGGGTTAGAGAAAAGAAAAAAAGTATAATGGTTTTTCTATATGAATAAACATGAAATTTTAATAGTGTTATGAGATATGATATTCGATACTAAACTTGCAGGACTGGTGAACGGTATGCACTTACAACACAACAACACAATGAGGAGAGTTGCTTATAACACTTAACAGATCAAATAGGGAACTGGTTAACTTGTTAATGAAAGATAACAAGATTGCAAACAACACAAGTATTTGGTTTTTCAAGAATGCTGTATATTGCTTCTAAAGTTCTATTACAAGTTACAAATGATCGATATGAAGTTACAAGTACTTGAGATACTTTATACTACATCCTACAGCCGGCCATACTTTGAAGGCCAGCTAGATACAATTGACTAGACAACTACAAAATCAAATGTAGAGTCAAAAGGCAGATCTGCCTTTTGACTTGTGACTATGACATGCCATAGCTCACATCCTAATATATTACAAAAAGGATAAAAGTACATAAAGTAGAAAGCATGGACTCAAGACCTTAATGTACAGTTACCAAAAGCATGGACCTTTCACCAACTCATGTAAGTTGGTGACTTTACAGAGTAGCAGTGGAAAGGTGGTCCAGCTTTATGGTAAAGTACATCAGATAATGACATATCTCTAAAAGTCTTCGGAAGAAATCTGTCTTCACTCTTTGGCTTCGGAAGACTTTGTCTTTGAAGCTTCGGAAGACTTCACTTTTGGCTTCGGAAGATGTTGGTCTTGGCTTCGGTAGATTTTACACTTAGAATATTTCTAGTGCATGGTGTAAAACTTCCGAAGCATTTCTACTTCTGTTCTTTAATGCATGCAGAGAGACTTTGGATGTTTTGGCTGCATCAGACTTATAGGAATCCTTACAAACTCCCCCTAGGCTGATGCTACCAAAACATTTAGAAGATCTTCAGATGTTTGTAGTCTTCAGGACAATGATGACCATACCCTTCTTCATCAGATGGTCAGGATCACTCAGACTCTCGTAATATCTTCTCATCTCAAAGAGATCATGCGGAGCTATGTTGATTATGTCTTTCCATGTATAGACATTCTCAACACCTTGATCTCTGATCACATGCCATCTTTCTGGATTAGTAGTGAAGGTCCAGGATAAGATGGGTGCCTCTTCATGCACTTCCTCAGGTTGATCTGACTCAGCCTGAGGTGTGGAGGTGGATGATTCAGGCTTCTTCTTCTTTGACTTTGGTTTGGAAGCCATCCACTTCTTCCTCTTAGAAGACTTTAACTGAGAAGACTGGTCTACAACACCTTGTTGATCATCCTTGTTTTTCTCAGTTGGGTGTTCCTCCCTCACAAGTTCAGAAGGAGAGGGAGTTTGACCCTGCTGTGAATCAAAAGATGAAGCTTGCTGAGGCTCAGCAGGAGGTCCAGGTTGTGTTGTCTCAGGTTGTTCAACCTTAACCTCTACTTCAGGTGGGATTTGACTTGGAGGAGAGTATAAGTCAATCAGATCTCCACTCTTGATCTTCTGCTTGATTACCCTGATATGCTCATCCATTATGGATAGAGACATAGGGCCAAGTCTTCTTCTGGAGAATCCATACAGCTTCAAGAAGCTCATCATCCTTTATCTGTCAGCAGACTTCTTCATACTCTTTTGGATGATGGCTCTTGACTTTGCAGACTTCATCAAGTTGTTTGAGATACTCAAACTCAATGTACTCAAAGGACAAGGGAAGTAGTGTAGATGCCTGGTAGAGACCTGTGGCACTCAGGTAGTTGATCATGTTTTTCCTATCTGTTTCCTTATCTACCTGAGGTTCTTGTGTAGCAGCCACATCCTCTTGCACAGGACTTTCCTGAACTGGGAGAGAGTTGTAGCATGTGTAGGTACATGTGTCCCTAGTTTCTGAACTGAATGTAATATGTCTTTAGTGTCTTACACTTATATATTTGTTGGGTACTTGTGAAGTCACTAGATCGGTAGACATCCGAGCATGTTCTTGACGGAAGGATAGACAACAGCCAAAACCAAGAGACAATCAATAACACGAACTATAATATAATGGTTTCATTGATAAAACCTAACGATTACAAGCTCGTTACAACATAAGAATCAAGACTCTTGGCAAGGGGAGATAGAGCATGACCTCCCCTCTCATCCGGCAACCCTAGGCCCCGGGCAGACTGTAGGGGTTTTAACAAGTTTATCAAAGCTCATATAATCTTGTTTATATGAAAACGCAGCGGAATATATATATGTTTTAAAACATGTTAATAAGATGATGATTATTAAACCATTTAATAAAGAACCCCATGCCATGGATCATTATACAAGTGCATACAAAAGATAAACATGAGATGATGAAACTACAACCTTTGTAGCTGCTGGATTTCGAGATTAGAGAGGTGAAAGAAGATGAAAACTTGGCTGAAGCTTCAAAGTCGAAGCCCTCAAGACGTGATACCCCAAGCTTGTACAAACACCTTTGATTGCTAGGAATCTTGACACCAAATTTCAGCAACCAAAACCCCTTTTGAAAGCTGAAAAATTCTGCTCCTTTTCTTCTTTCAAAACCGTGAGAGAGAGAGAGATATGGAGAGTTCAAACGGCTTTTGCATGTAAGAGTGAATGATGGTTTAGATGGAGTGTGTTAGTCTCTTTAAGTCACCAATTTTCAAGACCAAAAATTGGAACCCAAAGGCCCTTTTTTGGGCGGCCAAAAATAAGAAAAAAAGGGTCCCACCCTTTTAAACTTTTAAACATAACTAACACACTTTAATCTTTTGTTTATAAAGTTGGAAACTAATTTTTAAACTTTATAAATTAAACACTCTTTTATTTGTTATCATTTAGTAAAACTAAATAATGAAAAACAAATAATATCTCATGAACAATTATCCACATAATAATGTTCATTTACAAAAGCAATATTTAGAAAATCCAATTTTCTAAATTGGTGTCACTACTTATTTGTATGATCTTATCAACAAATAAATTATCTTTCGGTGTTGGTTTGGCTTGTTATTGGGTATGACCCGTCTTGGATCATATCACACTAGCCACATCAATTTAATATGAATCTTGGGCAGATCAAATCCTTCAATCTCCCACTTGCACAAGATTTATAGAAGATTGATGCAAGCAGCAAATAACGCCTAGCAACGGTTTGCTACCCCTAATGTATCTGACTAAGTGCCATTCAATAACATCATCCTTTTCAAGTACCTTACTTGAATATGTTTTAGGTGAATTAATCATCTATCCTTTTGTTGCAGATGTCATGTTAAATCCAAGAGACACAGAATCGTCATTCTCTGATGATTTAACTTTAACTGGCCTTAGACATCTAACTCTCAACGAATAAGAGGAACAAATTCCATCTTGACTACATACGTCTCTCACAATCACCTCATGTCATACCTGAACTCAGCCTTATGTACTGCCTTTTCAGGACAGCAAAGGACTAAGTCAAAGTACAATACTTGGTGAATATCAAGACCCAATATGTATCTCAGGTCTGAGGATACAATGATATTCGCCTTTACTCAAAATCTCTTATGACTAATCAGAAAGATTCCATGCAGAAATAATTGAGAGCGGGTCAGTCCAATATCTATATCCCATAGATATCAATGAACCTTGGTAGCAACCTCTTGCTCTATATTCATACCTTATGAATATCAACCAATCCAAGTTTATTATAGTCTTACATTCATAGTTGTTCCCACAAGTATGATCGACTACGGACGTTGAGAATAATTCATTTATTCACGGATTTAAACATGCTAAAATAGAAGAACAAATGAAATTATAACCATATAATTAAGTCAAATAACATTAGTTCCAATATCCAAATACAAAATACAACATCAAACCCAGTCACTTGAATATCTAAGTCCCATGGCACAAATATGACTTTCATGCTTTGCCTTTTCAAGGAGCTTTGTGAGTGGATCCGCAACGTTTTTATCAGTGTGGACTTTGCGAATACATATCTTTCCTTTTTCAACTTTATCTCTTATGTAGTTGAATCTCCGTTCAATGTGCCGAGTCTTTTGATGAGCACGAGGTTCCTTGATTTGAGCAATCGCACCCTCGTTGTCACAAAAGATCTCTAGGGGATCCTGAATGGAAGGGACTACCCCTAGATCGGTAATGAATTTCTTCAGCCATGCAGCTTCCTGTGCTGCCATTGAAGCGGCGACGTATTCTGACTCTGTAGTGGACAACGCTACGACTTCTTGCTTTGAGCTTTTCCAAGAAACAGCTCCCCCATTCAGATTAAAGATGTACCCCGATTGAGATAGTGAATCATCTCGATCGGTTTGGAAACTCGCATCCGTGTAACCTTTTACAACGAGTTCCTCTTCACCAGACCCGTAGATCAAGAACATGTCCTTAGTCCTCCTTAGGTACTTCAGAATGTTCTTGACAGCCATCCAATGACTATCACCAGGATTTTGCTGGTATCTACTTGTCATGCTTAAAGCGCATGACACGTCTGGTCTAGTGCATATCATTGCATACATGATGGATCCTATAGCAGATGCATATGGGATTGCCTTCATTCTATTTTGCTCCTCCTTGGAGCTTGGACACTGAGTTGTACTCAATATTGTCCCTCTTTGAATAGGTACAGTACCTTTCTTAGAGTTTTCCATCTTGAACCTTTTCAAGATTTTGTCAATGTATGCACTTTGATTCAAACCAATTAGCCGTCTTGATCTATCCCTATAGATCTTTATTCCCAGAATATAGGCGGCTTCACCAAGATCCTTGATGGAAAAACAACTTCCAAGCCAGGTTTTTACACCTTCCATGGTTGGAATGTCGTTTCCAAACAGTAGTATGTCATCAACATACAATACTAGGAAGGTTATTGTGCTCCCACTAGCCTTCTTATACACGCAAGCCTCATCAGCGTTTTTGATGAAGCCAAATTTCTTTACTTCATCATCAAAACGGTGATTCCAACTTCTTGATGCTTGTTTCAATCCATAGATTGATTTCATTAACTTGCATACTTTATTAGGATATTTTGGATCGACAAAACCTTCAGGCTGAACCATATAGACATCTTCCTCAAGATATCCATTTAGGAAAGCGGTTTTGACATCCATTTGCCAAATCTCATAATCATAATGAGCTGCTATGGCAAACAATATCCTTATAGACTTAAGCATTGCAACAGGTGAGAAGGTTTCATCATAATCAACCCCTTGAGTTTGAGTGAAACCCTTTGCTACAAGTCTAGCTTTGTAAGTATCCAAGTTTCCATGCATATCGGTTTTCTTCTTGAAAACCCACTTACTTCCAACTACTTTGGAATTAAGAGGTGGCACAACAAGTTCCCAAACTTGATTGTCATACATGGATTGCATCTCAACGTTCATGGCCTCAAGCCATTTGTCACAATCCAAATTGGACACTGCATCATGATATGTGGTTGGTTCATCTGAATCCACCACATAGCATCCATCCATGAAAAATCCGTATCTTTCAGGTGGATTACTAGTTCTACCACTTCTGCGAACGTTTTGTGTGTATTGATCAACCGCTTGATCATCCTCAACATCCTCACGTTGAGTGCTAGTTTCAACCAAACGTGCATCGGGCTGTGTTTCTTGATCCTCCTCAAGATCCACTGTTCTACTGCTAGTTCCTTCCATAAGGAACTTTGTTTCTAAGAACTCACCCTTTCTGGCAACAAACACTTTTTGTTCCAGTGGATCATAGAAATAATATCCCATAGAATCTCTAGGATATCCAACAAAGATACACTTGGTGGATCGGACATCTAATTTGTTTGGGGTGGGAGTCTTAACATAAGCCTCACAACCCCAGACCCTTAAGTACGATAGGGATGGAACTCTTCCATGCCATATCTCAAAAGGTGTCTTTTCCACCTTTTTGGTTGGGGCCATATTCAGAATACGGGTCGCGGAGAGCAAAGCGAAACCCCAAAATGATAGAGGTAATGTGCTTCTAGCCATCATAGATCGAACCATATCCAATAAGGTTCGATTCCTCCTCTCAGACACACCATTATGTTGTTGTGTTCCAGGTGGAGTGAGTTGTGAGACAAACCCACAACTCCTAAGATGATCTTGAAAAACATCACTTAGGTATTCGCCACCTCTATCGGTGCGGAGAATTTTAATTGACTTGTTGAGTTGATTTTCTACTTCATTCTTGAAGATTTTGAACATTTCAAAAGCTTCATCTTTGTGCCTTAATAAATACACATACCCATAGCGACTATAATCGTCGGTAAAGGTAATGAAGTATCTTTCACCATTCCTAGTCATTGGCTTAAAAGGACCACATACATCCGAATGTATGATACCTAATAAATCTTTTGCCCTCTCGTTAGTTCCACTAAAGGGTGCCTTAGTCATTTTACCTTGTAAACAAGATTCACATACATTAAATGAATCACATTCATTTGTTTTTAAAATACCATTCTTTTGAAGTGTTTGTATACGTTTCTTGTTTATATGACCAAGACGGCAATGCCAAAGGTAGGTATCACTCAAATCTAATTTGAGTCTTTTGGTGGTTGCTTGGTATATTGAGCTATCATATGTTACGTTTTCATGAACCAATTCATAAATACCATTACAAGGTATAGCTTTAAAATAAAATACATGATTTAAAGAGACATGAATATCATTGTCAACAAACTTGAAATCATAATCATATTGTCTTAAACGGGAAACAGAAATTATGTTCCTAGTCAAACTAGGAGCATATAATACATTATATAAAATGACTTCCAAACCACTTGGAAACTTCAAAATGTAGTCTCCTTGGGCTTCAACGTGAACCTTTGCACCATTGCCCATGAATAGACTTATTTCCCCTTTTGCATAACGCTCATTTCTTTTGAACCCCTGCAATAAATTGCAAATGTGAGTTCCACATCCGGTATCTAATACCCATGTGTTAGAAGAAATAACATTTAGCTCAACATGTATCATGTAAATTATACCTGAGGTTTGCCCTGCATCCCTCTTTTCTCTCAACTCTTTGAGATAGACTGGACAATTTCTCATCCAATGCCCTATCTCACCATATTTGAAGCATGGGTCGTTTACAACAACCTTTTGCTTCTTCTCCTTGGGCTTCGGAGGTTCAGCCCTAACAACCATCTTCCCCTTTCCTCCAACGTGCCCCTTTCCTTTGGCAACATTTGCCTTGGGAGGGGGTAGAGACCTCTTCCTTCTCCCACCTTCATTAATGGTGAGAACGGGTAAAACCCTTTTACCCATTCCCGCCTCAGCTGATTTGAGCATCGAATGAAGTTCATTTATGCTCTTGTCCCATCCGTTCATGTTGTAATTCATGACGAATGCCTCAAACCTTTTAGTTAGGCCATTAAGGATCAAATCCGTGGCCAACTCCTTTAAGACAGGACAATTTAGCCTTTGAAGGCGGTCGATGTGGCTTTTCATCTTAAGAACATAAGATGAAACTGATTGGGATTCTTCCATCCGACATGCATGAAGCGCTCGAACCGTTTCGAAGCGCTCCACTCTAGCTTGTTGCTGGAACGTTTCCCGCAACTGAGTGATCATGTCATAGGCTCCATGGAGCTCATACTCCTTTTGGAGTTCGGGTGTCATACTTGCTAACATTAAGCTAGAGACTTGGATGGAGTCTTCCGTATATCTAACCCAATCATTATAGGCCTCCACATCCTCCTCGTTAGGTTCATCGGGGATGGGATCATCAAGAATGTAGGCCCGCTTTTCTTGCTTGAGAACAATTCTCAAGTTGCGGTACCAATCCATGAAGTTGTTAGGTGTTAGACGATCCCTTTGAAGGATCGCCCTAAGAGATTGGTTGTTTTGGTTTTGTACATCGTTATTAGCGTTGTTGTTGTCGGCCATCTACAAGATTTTACAAAGTTCCATTTTAGTAATCGTTGATATAATTATAAATTTCATTTATTAATACCCTTTACGTCTCATAGACTATTAATAAAAAAAATTTTAGAATCCAACGTTATATTTAAATATTGGTAAGGTGACCTTTATCCCATTATTTAAATAAACAAGGTAGTCATAAATGACAATTGCAACCCATTGCAACTTCTAGTGGTATGGGATCGTTTGAACATCTTATGTTTATAACGGCATGTTTACCCCATCAACACCTTTTATAAAACACATTTTAGGTGATCCATTCAATATATTTTATAAATCAAGTCGTCCTACTTACACACACGTGTGAGTTTACCATATAAGTGGTTAGGTGACCTTTATCCCACAAACATGGCAGGTTGGGAATGGGTTGATTTTAGTCTAAAGCTGGGGATAGTAATTGTCCCCTGAAGGTAGTTCACTTGAGTGTTAAGACTCAGAGTGAAGGCTTAAGGCAGTTGGGCTTGTGAGTTCATCAGGCTGAGCATGAGGAACCTCAGCACTGATTCTTGAAGAGATTGGAGTGGTTTGCTCCTCAGGGGAAGTGGGAGCTCTAGTATCCACTTCCTCCTGTATGGGTGAGTGTATGGGGGCCTGCACAAGCTTAATAACTTGAGCAGGGGTTTGTTTGGATTTTCTTTGGTAGGTGAGGGTGATTTGTGGTCTTTTTGGTGGTTGGGAGGTAGAAGGTGTGGGTTTAACACTAGCTTGTGTTGCTAGGTTGTCACCTTGAACAATGAGCTCTAACATTTTTGGGACAAGGGCTGTTTCTACCCCTGAGAAGCCTACAGTTGGCTTCTTCATGATTTTAAAGTTGCCGGGCTTCATCTGTCACAATTAAGAATATTACCTTTTTCCCTCAACTGTGAGCCCAGTTCATAGTTAAGAATGTATTGAACATATCTAGGAAACATGTCATACTCTAAGGAGTCCAAGTTAGCAAGCAAATTTGTGAAAACAAACTGAGAGTACCTGAACTTGAGCCCTTGAACCATTCCATGCACTATGAAGGAGAGATCCTCAGGAATATGGTCCCACCCTCCATTCTTGTTCGACAAGCTGAGGATAACCACATGAAGCAGGTATTTCCACTGGAATGAGACCTTCCCTTTCCTGAAGGTCTTTACAGAAAAATCTCCTTCATAGCCCATCTGCACAAAAGAATGATTAATAGCATCCTTTGGGAAGGACAACTCACCTTCTTCATCATCCAACTGTAAATGAGTGTTGATGATGGCCAGGAGTGATGAAGATTGTCCTCCCCTGCACTGTGGCAGACAGTGCCTTCTCCCCATCAATAATGACCTCTTGGCAGGTCTTCCGAAATTCAAGCACATGGTCCTCATAGAGAGTAGGATCAGTCGTCTGACTGACCCATGCGACTGATTCATACGCACGACTGAAAGTTCAGTCGTGCAACTGATTCAATCTCATGTCTCACTCGTACGACTGATCCAGTCGTCTAGTTCAGTCGTGTGACTGGTTCATTAGCATGATGTATTCATGCGTATGGTCCATAATTATGGTCCATTAGCATGAATCATCATATAACAACTTCAAACCTATATAATAAGTTTATATATATATGAATCACATATAAGTAAACATCAAAGCACAAATCATATATTATTACATTGTTTCATTACACATATGTAAGCCATGACATACTTTTACATTAAGCACATAAACTAGGGACATATGTATCAACAGAGTACCATGTGTCTCTCTACTCTTCCCTTACTTGAAGAGAAATGAGTGCTTTTGAGTCCTCTATGTTTAGCCCACATCAGTCACCCATTACTGAGATGGATCAACCTGAACCTGTTCAGGAGATCCATATGGAAGAGGCTCTCACTTCTGCAAGTGATTACATCATTAAGACCTCAACCATGGCAACTCAGTCTATTGACACCTCAACTGAGGCTGTCAATGAGCAGAGGAAATCCAGCAGCCAAGAACCTGAAGCTGGTGGTGAGAGAGAGGACTTTGGTCCAATTATCTCATCCCTCAATGATTCTTCTGATGAAGATGAGGGGAACTTGAGACTAAAGGTGCAAAAACTGTCAAAAACATGCACCTATTTAGTCTCTAAGGTTAGTCACCTTGAATCTCAGGTGACTACCCTGCATAACAGGGTCAATGATAAGCAACTTGAGATATCTTATCTTAGGGAAAAACTAGCTGGGAGACCTTTAAGGAGAGCTCAACCAAGAACACAAGAACCTGTGAATGTGATTGACCTAACTCGTAGCTCACCTATGCAAGAGGGTGATGCTACCAAAAAGGGGGAGAAAGTCATTACAATCACAGAACCTAGGAGTTCTTCAGGGAGTATGGACATTAAGGACTCACCATCCTCACTTGAAATTGTGCATACTCAGCCACTTCCTCAAGTTCACATTGATGTGGACTCTCTAGACTCTTTCATTCAGAGTCTCTTTGAGGAAGGCATTCTAAGGGCTATATCATCCCCACCCCAAGGAACTTCAAATTACATTATTGGGTGGAGGTATGATGCTGATAGAAGAGCCCTCATTTTTCAAATAGTTCAAGGACAACAAGAGGTGTTCAACTTTCAGACCTTGAACTACTATGAAGGTCTTGACCTGATCAACATGCCACTTGTCAACCCAAGTCGATCTAGACAAGCTGGCAGGCTGGCACAAAGGATTCAAGACAGAATTACTGAAGAGTTCAGTCCAAGAAGGAGATAAAGGCAATCAGGTAATTTCATTAGTCAACTGGATGTTGAGGCAGACCCTGAGATTAGCTTCAAAGGGAAAACCTTGGCTGAAATTCATTCCCTCAGTGAAACACCTGCTGGTGAAGGTGTATCACAACCTCTCTCTGGCCAGTGCTTGGAAGCTACACCAAGCAATGAAGGCGAAAGCTCTCTCCACCCTGTGTTACAAAGGTCTGTGGGTGAAAAAGGGAAAAGGATTTTAACTCCTGAGGAGATTGAGGAGGAGGAAAGAGAGAGGAAGAGGAAGCCAAGGGGAGAAAGTTCCTCTAGGTCTTCAGGCTTCATGCAAACTGCAATTAGGGCTGCTCCCAGACCAAACACTCAAGATTATAAGTTGAGGGCAGTCAGGATTACTAACCTGTAGACCAGGAACTATAACATTGATGAGATTATATCTCTCCCCTTAGAGGAACTTAATGAACTGGCTGACATGGAAATGCCAAGAGAGATGGAGGAAGCAGAGGATGCAAGGCTACTTCTCAAAATCAAAGAGGAGAAGAGACAGAAAAGATTATACAAGCATGTTCCAACTCTCTCCTCAGTTCAATAAAGCCCTGTGCAAGAGACGGTGGCAGCTACACAAGAACCTCAGGTAGACAAAGAAACACATAGGGAAAATATGATCAACTACCTGAGTGCCACAGGTCTCTACTAGGCATCTGCACTTCTTCCCTTGTCCTTTGAGTACATTGAGTTTGAGTATCTCAAACAGCTTGAACTTCAAATACTCAAAGAACAAAAGGCAACAAAGAGAAAGATGAGGAAACAGGCTGCAAAGTCAAGAGCCATTATCCAAAAGAGCATGAAGAAGTCTGCTGACAGACAAAGGATGATGTGTTTCTTGAAGCTGTATGGATTCTCCAGAAGGAGACTTGGCCCTATGTTTCTATCCACAATGGATGAGCAGATCAAGGTAATCAAGCAGAAGATCAAAAGTGGAGATCTAATTGACTTACACTCCCCTCCAAGTCAAGCTCATCCTGAAGTAGAGGTTAAGGTTGAACAACCTGAGACAACACAACCTGGACCTCCTGTTGAGCCTCAGCAAGCTTCATCTTCTGATCCACAGCAGGGTCAAACTCCTTCTCCTTCTGAACCTGTGAGGGAGGAACACCCAACTGAGCAAGACAAGATTGATCGACAAGGTGCTGCAGACCAGTCTTCTCAGTTAAAGTCCTCAAAGAGGAGGAAGAGGATGGCTTCTAAACCAAAGTCAAAGAAGAAGAGGAAGTCTAAATCATCAACCTCTATACCTCAGGCTGAGTCAGATCAACATGAGGAAGTGCATGAAGAGGTAGCCTAATCAACTCCAATCCAAGTGGCTCCTCTTGCATCTGAGAGACCCATCTTATCCTGGACCTTCACAACTAATCCAGAGAGATGACATGTGATCAGAGATCAAGGTGGTGAAGATGTCTACACATGGCAAGACCTATTCAACCTACCTCTGCATGATCTCTTTGAGATGAGAAGATACTATGAGAGTTTGAGTAATCCTGACCATCTAATGAAGAAGGACATGGTCATCATCATAATGAGGACTGTCAAAAGCTGAAGATCTTCAAATGTTTTGATAGCATCAGCCTAGGGGGAGTTTGTAAAGATTCCTATAAGTCTGATGCAGCCAAAACATCCAAAGTCTTTTTGCATGCATGCACTGAAGAATAGAAGTAGAAATGCTTCGGAAGTTTTACACCTTGCATTAGAAATATTCTGAGTGTAAAATCTTCCGAAGCCAAGACCAACATCTTTCGAAGGCAAAAGTGAAGTCTTTCGAAGCTTCAAAGACAAAGTCTTCCGAAGCCAAAAAGTGAAGACAGATTTCTTCCGAAGACTTTTAGATATATGCTTTTATCTGATGTACTTTACCATAAAGCTGGACCACCTTTCCGCTGCAACTCTGTTTAGTCACCAACTTACATGAGTTGGTGAAAAGGACCAGGATTTTGATAACTATACATTAAGGTCTTGAGTCTGGGCTTTCTACTTTATGTACTTTTATCCTTTTTGTAATATATTAGGATGTGAGCTATGGCATGTCATAGTCACTAGTCAAAAGGCAATCTGCCTTTTGACTCTACATTTGATTTTGTTGTTGTCTAGTCTTATGTATCCAGCTGGCCTTCAAAGTATGGCCAGTTGTAGGATGTAGTATAAAGTATCTCAAGTACTTGTAACTTTAATCTATGCTTTGTAACATTTGTAAAAGAACTTGAGAAGCAATATACAACATACTTGAAAACCAAATACTTGTGTTGTTAGCTATCTTGTTCTGTCTCATTTTTACTTGTGTTCTTAGCATCTTTCACTTAAGTTACCAGTTCCCTATTCGATCTGTTAAGTGTTCTAAGGAACTCTCCTCATTGTGTTGTTTTGTTGTAATTGCATACCCTTCACCGATCCTGCATGTTCCTCAATAACAAAGGTTCTAGTGCGCCTAGCCTCAAACATGAATGTACAAACATAACTCTCGAATCTATGCCCTTGAACATGATTGTATATATACCTAATAGGCAATTTACCATTTAGTCTATCATCGTCTTCCACTCTATTGATATTTGACATTATGCAATGCGACCATTTGGCCATAGCCTCCAAAGTAAACTAGGATATATAATATAATATGCTATTGCTTGATAATTACACACGATACATATCGGTTTATCGCTTATAATTCAAATCCGATACATATTCAAAATTTGTTCAAATTCACAAATTTCTTAAAAACAATTTAACATGTCCAAAAAATTAGGCTCGCGTCATTTTTTAGTGATTATATGTAGTAGCCTTAGAGTGCTTTGAGATTCTGATGCGTTAGACATAATGCCTAATTCAATCTCATCTTCATCCCATATTGATGTTACGAGAGTTTCTAATTTTGTTTTGATTATCAACAAATAATAACCAAAACCTAACCAAAAGCTGACATGATAATTGAGGTAACAAACCGAATTTTGGTTATCAGTTTCCGTGGTGCATTTTACAAAAAAATGAACTTCGGTTATCGGTTTTTGTGGTATGTAGAAACCGAACCAAACCGACATTTGCACACCCCTATTCTACAATTTTGTTTCTCATGCTCGCTTACTTCTCAACAAATGGCAAATCGTAACACATGATTCGTCAACTTAAGAAAACCATTTCCTCCTAACTTACTCACTCATGCAACACTTCCCCCTCGCTTTTGGGTGAAAGCTTTACACACTACCACCTATGTAAATAACTTCCTCTCTATATCATACTTCAAAACAACACACCCACATTAGCTATCTTTCTTCACAATACCATGTATGAACACCTTTGTGTGTTTGGTTGCGCATATTACCCAAATATCTCCGGCACTCAACCACACAACTCACACCCTGCTCGACTTTGTGTGTTTTACTTGAGCACCACCCAAGAAACTTTGCTATCAATGCCTTGACCTACCATGGGTAAGGTTGTACTATAACGTCATGTCACTTTTGCTCAATTCATTTTTTCCTACTCCACCTCACCTTCTCCTAATGTCCATGATTACTCATTTCTAAGATCTAACCTTACTCTCTTCATTTCAAGCTCGTCACCTTGTCACTCTCCTTTCCCACACAATTGTATCCCTCACCATAGCATATTTCCCTATCGCCAACCCATCAAGCTTTCTAATTAACCTACTCTTGCCAAACCAACTCAACCCACTTTCATTGTGGAACCACCTTCAAACACTACGCATTCACCACTCTCACACATCTACAAAAAACCTGTAAGGTTTTATGTAAGGCTGATGCACCTAAAACATCCAAAGTCTTTCCTGCATGCATGCACTGAAGTACAGAGTAGAAATGCTTCGGAAGTTTTACACTATGCATCAGATTTATTCTAAGTGCAAAATCTTCCAAAGCCAAGACCAATATCTTCCGAAGCCAAAAGTGAAGTCTTCTGAAACTTCAAAGACAAAGTCTTCTGAAGCCAAGACATGAAGACTGATTTCTTGCGAAGACTTTTGAACACATGCTTTATCCGATGTACTTTACCATAAAGCTGGACCACTTTCTGATGCAACTATGTTTAGTCACCAACTTACATAAGTTGGTGAAAAGGTCCATGCTTTTGGGAACTATACATTGAGGTCTTGAGTCCTTTACCTTCTACTTTATGCACTTTTATCCTTCTTGTAATATATTAGGATGTGAGCTATGGCATATCATAGTCACTAGTCAAAAGGCAATCTGCCTTTTACTCTACATTTGATTTTGTTGTTGTCTAGTTCAAATGTTTCTAGTTGGATTTCTAAGTATGGTCGGCTGTAGGATGTAGTATAAAGTATCTCAGGTCCTTGTATCTTTTCTTATGCTTTGTAACACTTGTAAAGAACTTGAGTGCAATATACAGCATTCTTGAAAACCATATACTTGTGTTGTTTGTTCTTGTTCTGTCTCATACTTGCTTGTATCCTTAGCATCAAACCATATTTGTTCCCAGTTCCCTATTTGATCTGTTCAGTGTTCTAAACACTCTCCTCATTGTGTGTTGTCTTGCAAGTGACCATCCCTTAACCGGTCCTGCAATTGGTATCAGATCATTCCAGGCTCTTGATTGTAAGATCTCACCATCTTAAGATCCCTTACACACAAAATACTTAACGTCTCAAATGGCAGCTCTTACTAAAGCTGATATGGAAACTGGAACCATGACAACGTCCCCACTAATCACGCCTTAAGACTTTAACACTTGGTGCCAACGAATGGAAGGGTTCATCAAGTCACAAGACTCCAGGATGTGGGAATCTGTTGTCTCAAGGTCTCACATACCAAGCACCTCCTCAGCTGCAGCTTGAGGTGGTATGATACCAAAGGCTGTGGCTAACTATTCTGAAGAAGACAGGTTGATAATAGATATTGATCAGAAAGCCATGACAGCCCTTCAAACTACTCTTCCCAACTCAATATACAAAGGCTTCAAGAAGTGCAAAACAGCTAAACAATTATGGGATGCACTGAAGCTGATGTATGAGGGGTCAACTTAAGCCAAGGAGAACAAGAAGGATCTCCTGAAGCAGTAGTTTGAAAACTTCACCTTCAAAGCAGGTGAAACCATGACTCAACAATACTTCAGGTATGTTGAGATTGTGGACACTCTAATGGATGTTGGAGTGACTCTTGAGAATAAGGACATTGTAAGGAAGTTCATGTCCTCTCTTCCTAGACAATGGACACATTATTGTGTTTTTATCAACAGAACTGAGAACCTTAAGACTCTTACTTTGTCAGAGGTGTATGGTATTCTAAGTGGATACTAGATGGAGATGAACATGCAAGGTTCATCTGGTAACTCTAGCAATCAACTGATTTCAGCCCTCCATGTGGTTGAAAGGGATAGTAGAGAACCACAACATTATCTTATCTGCTATCCTGATAACTCACAAAAGGGTCCTTTCATCACCTTCCCAGAGACACCAAAAGAAAGCTACACTTAAGGAAGCCCATTCCAATAGACAAGCTCTTCAGAAGCCTTTGTGTCTTCTGATGAAGCACAGGCAAATTTCTCTTCACCCTGAAGATCTGGACTGTATTCATCCTGATGATCTGAAATACATGGAGATAGTTCAGCAAATGGCTCTTCTCACTCATAGAGCCAAGAAATTCTACAAGAGGACAGGGAGGAAGTTTCCAAGCAATACAACCAGTGAAAAGTTTGGGCTAGACAAAAGCAAAGTAAAATGTTACAGCTGTAACCAAAAGGGTCACTTTGTAAGGGAGTGTAAGGCACCAAGGGCAAATGGTGGCCAAACACAAGCCAGACCAAACTACACTGAGAAAGCCACCCAGAATGAGAAGTCAAAGCAGCAAGCTGCAATTGCTGTTGAAGAAGGAGGCTTTGACTGGAGCTTTCAGGTGGAAGATGCATCTCCAAACCAAGCACTAATGGCTGACCATGATGAAGCAAAGGTATTGGAACATCTCTGTACACCTGAATGTATTGCTATAGTGAATAGATACAGGTCCTACAACTTAGAGATGAGATCTAATTTTGAGTCTTTAAATATTTTAAAATCTGATTTCAAAAGAGATGAAAATTATTATAAACTAAAGATAGAGGACTTAGAGAAAACCATTTCAACTCTTAAACATGAACATACCAACTACATGACTCAGATCAAAGATCTCATAACGAAGTTGACTGAATCTCAGGCTGAGCTTGTGATGAGCAAAGCCAGGGCAAAAAAATGTGTTCTTGAAGAAGAGACCTTCAAGAACATGATATCCTTATCCTTGCATTCAAAAGTTTGTTAACAAAATAAGCAGGGTCTGGGATCTAGTGAGATAGCTCCTCCACACACAATCATGACTGTAAGATCTCCTAGGTATGGAACTTGTGAATGAGCTTCCTCTCATAGACCCCATATGTGAAGAGGATGAAGAGGAGATAGTGAAGGATACCTCTGAGAAGAGTGAAGAAGAGCATTCTAATAAGGGTCACTATCCCTTTAAGGAGAATGAAAGGGTTGGGATGACCAAGTCAAAAAGAAAGAACTTGATCAGAAAAGGCCAAGAGGAAGTCCAAGAAGGCTCAAGAGATCAAGGCCACCTTTAACTCTATGCAGAAACAAGTCATTATCTCTGCAAAATTTAAGGTGGTTAAGGCTGAAGACACAAACCTGAACTCTAGTACCAGGAGTTCTAGTTCATGTTCAAATCATCCCAACAACATGAAGGTAGACCAGTTGTGTACCACTACTGCACAACCTGAACCATCCAACTCCAAAGGTAGCTCTCACCCTAAAAAAATTGGCACATCATCTGCAAAGATGAAGATGGAGAAGAAAAGTGATCAAGTTCAGCGTTCTCAAAAGAAGACTCTCAAGAAGAAGAAGATGAACTGTGTTATGTGTGGTAGTACTTCTCATCTTGCTAAGGAATGTCTCTACAATCCAAAAAGTACTGTCCACATGACCAAGAAGGAAACTTCTGAGAGATTGAAGAAGAAGAAAGATTTGGAAGGAAAATCTTTTCCTTTCTGAAGCTCCAAAACAAAGGAGAAGACAAGTGAAAATTTGCCTTCGGAAGAAAATGTGGTCTCGGAAGAAAAGAATGCTTCCGAAGCACTGAAGCCTGCTGTAGTGTTAGCAAGATCTTCCAAAGGTTCAGTCATCTAAACTTCCGAAGTTATCAAAACTTCCGAAGTAATGAAGGTCAAGTCTATGCTTCCATAGGTGGTGTGGAAGACAAAGAAAGACGAAGTGACTGAAAGTTATTCATCAACATCAGCAAATGATCCTCAAAACATGACAATATGATCAATTACTATTGCATTGTCCACAACTTCTTTTGATGAGCCCAAGACCAATAAGGCTTGGGTTTCCAAATATAACTAACCATCTCTTTTGTTCAAGAACAGCTCAAGACGAACAGGAATGTATGGATCATTGATAGTGGTTGTTCTAGGCACATGACAGGCAATGGGTCACTACTCCAAAATTTTGAGAAAATTGATGGAGGACTAGTTGCTTTTGAAGGAGTGCTTTTGGAGGAGATGTTAGAGGTTATATAACTGGAAGGGGCAGGGTCACAAATGGTAAGCTCAGCATTGAGAAGGTAAACTTTGTCAAGGAGCTTGGATACAATCTTTTGAGTGTATCTCAATTTTGTGATCTGAGTCATAACATGCTTTTTACCAAACATGAGTGCATTGTTCTTAAGCCCAGGGTGGTCATTCCTCATGAGCATATCCTGCTCAGAGCCCCCAGAAAAGGGAACATGTACAGGATGGATTTGCAAGAAACATCTCCCTCAGGAGAAGTTTCATGCTTTCTATCTAAAGCCCATAGTGATGAGTCTTTCCTCTGGCATAAAAGAATGAGCCATGTAAACTTTAAAAACATGAATAAATTAATGAAGAATTATTTGGTAACTAGAATGCCAAAGAAAGAGTTTACAAGTGAAGACCACTGTGTTGCATGGCTCAAAGGGAAGCAACATAAGGTATCTCACAAGCCAAAGGAAAGAAACTCAATCACTACACCCCTACACTTATTACATATGGATCGCTTTGGCCCCACTAGTGTAATGAGTCTAGGAAGAACCTCTTATTGTTTGGTGATCACAAATGATTTTACAAGGTTCACTTGGGTCTTCTTTCTTAGAACTAAGGATGAGACCCCTGAGATTCTGAAGAATTTCATCTTAAAGATTGAGAATCAATGTATTCACAAGGTCAAAACCATAAGATGTGATCAAGGAACTAAATTCAAAAACCAAATCCTTGATATATTTTGTAATGAAAAGGGTGTTACAAGACAATATAATGCTCCCAGGACTCCTTAGCAAATTGTTATTACTGAGAGAAGAAACAGGACACTAATTGAAGCTGCAAGAACTATGTTGTCTTACTCTAAACTGCCAATCATCTTCTAGGCAGAGGCAGTGAACACTGCCTGCTATGTGCAAAACAGAGTGTTAGTAGGTAAGACACATGGTAAGACTCCTTATGAACTTTGGCACAAGAGGAAACGTTTCATTGGTTTTCTCAGATCATTTGGATGTCCTTGCACCATCTTGATTACCAATGATCAAACTGCCAAGTTTAATGACAAATCAGATGATGAACCTTATATTGGATACTCCTCTCAAGCTAAGGCTTATAGAGTATACAATCTCAGAACTAGAGTAGTTGAGGAGTCAGCCAATATGACTTTCAATGAGCACACTCCTAGTGTGAAAGATTCTAGTCCTGATTGCCTATTTGATCTTGATTTAGTTACCAACTGTTTTAACAAATCTTGTGAGTATGTTTCAGGATCTACAGATATACTACCTACAGGTGATCCTGATCCAAGATTTGAGCTGAGAAGACCTTCAAGCTATACTACTTCAGCTCCAGTTGCAACTAACCCTGCAAATGGAGTCCCAATCAGCATAACAATAACAAACTCAGCTGATACTTCTGGGTGCCTTCAAATTCCTGTATAGAGGCATAAAACTCAGATGAAGGAGCTTCAAATGTAGGAGGAAATAGTGGTGGTGAAAGTGATCAAGAGTTTTTTGATGCTGATAACCACTCCATTAAAGACAACATTAATGATGTGTAAGGCCCCGTTCCCGGGACGCTTACAGTTGGTCATTCATCGCGCATAAAACATATAATTACATTTGTCTCATAAAAATATTGCAGCGGAAACATTCAAAAATGACATCTCATTTCATTATAAACACTTTTGCCCAATAATACATCATTATCCGATTACAAAATACATGTTTGCATTATAACACAAAAGCTTTATAAATGGATGCCATCCCAAAAGAGCTGAGTAGCCTCGCGGTGCCATCCTCAGCAAACATTACCTGCCAACTGGAAAACATATAAAAAGTCATCATTGTTGAGTGAGTTCTAGTTTCATTATAAAACATACTTTACTTTCATATAAAACCATTTGTTACTTTTGCATGATCACACATCATACGTACGCATAGATAATATCATTATTATCTTCTTCATTCATTCATTCATTCGTTCCATATAACTTTACTTGCGCATCGGACATCATCCGTACCAATACCATGTGCTACACCCCGATCAGTCTTAGCTACTGGGCCGAAGTCAAAAAAATGAACAGCTAAACGTATGCCACAGTACTAGGGGTAAGCGGTAGAGGTTCTACATTAATGGTCAATCACAAAGAAGGACCCGTTATCCGATGCATGCAAGACTTTTCATTTCTTTCCACTTTACGTTACATAATACTTCATTTCATTCATAGCATAATACGTAAAGCCATAGGAAAGATAAACATACATCATACTAAGGATCATTACATGCATCAACATCACTTCATACAGGGCAACATCATACATACATAACACGCATCATGCATAAACATGCAACATCATCATCACTATGCCCTACATGCTTTCTAAGGCCATAACAGTTATCTTACATGCTCTTACGGGAACCTTTACGTCAAAACTTACATCTGCACTTTCCCCCGAAAGCCAGAAGTCTAACTACACTTTCTTTCGGGTGCAACAGCCCTATTCGTGCGTATGGACACCCTTCAGTCGCATGGCCTTCATGCGACTGAACATCATGCGATTGGACCCAAGCGGATGAACATCTATGCGAATGGACATCCAGTCGTGCGTATGGACCTCATGCGGATGGAACTAATACGAATGAGCACCTATGCAACTGATCTAATGCAAAAGAACTCATGCGACTAAGCACTTATGCGACTGAACCCTCAGTCGCATGACTCCCCATGCGACTGGACTCCCAGTCGTGCGAATGAAACCTTAGTCATGCGATTGAACCCTCAATCGTGCGAATGAATCCCAGTCGTGCGAATGAAACCTTAGTCATGCGATTGAACCCTCAATCGTGCGAATGAATCCCAGTCGTGCGAATGACCCTCAATCGCCTCTCAATCGGCCGTATGGCCTTCATTCGGTCGCATAGCCCTAGCTGATGCAGAATGGAGTTCATCCCGAACCCAATCTGCCATTTTCGGCCTCCAAGCTCATCCAAACCCATTCTAAGCCTAAATCAACGATCCTAGACCTTAGGAATGCATACCACAACACCATACAAGCACACACAAGCCCGGAAACATACTTGAAACGCATCACACACATCACACCCAAATGGGTCAAACACACACACATACAAAAACGGGTTTTTGATGCTTTCCAGCCCCAAAATCGGTTGAAAACAAGTAAAAGTGGGGTCCTAGAACTCACACAAACGAGCACAACGACAAGGGCTTCGATTTGGCTTGCTACACAACGAGTTTGGCCACTCGAACCACCCGAACCAACCCTTTTTTCTCTTTTCTTCTTCTTTCTCTCTTCTCCTCTCTTTGATAGCTGAAATGTGGGTTTGTGGGGAGAGTTTGGCTGCCCTCTCCCTACTAATATCACCACATTTCCAACTTTCCTTCGTTGGCGAGTTTGGTCCCTCGACTTTGAACTTTATTTCCTTTTCTTCCTTCGTCGGCTTCAAAATAATAAATATCCGGGTGTTACAAGTCCACCCCCCTTAAATAGGTTTCGTCCCCGAAACCTGTTATCCTTCGAACAAACGTGGATAATGCTGTCTCATTTCTTCCTCTGTCTCCCACGTTGACTCGGATCCCTTCCTGTGCTTCCACCGTACACGCACAAGCGGAACCACTTTATTTCTCATCCTTTTCTCTTTCCGATCGATGATTGCCACTGGTTGCTCCACATAATTGAGCCGTTCGTCTACTTCGATATCCTCCAGTGGAACAATCATATCTTCATCAGCTAAGCACTTTCTTAGATGAGATACATGGAATGTCGGGTGAATTCCACTTAACTCATCCGGTAACTCTAGTCTATAGGCCACCTCTCCTACTCGAGCAATGATTCGGAAAGGGCCAATATACCTTGGGCTCAATTTGCCCCGCTTTCGGAAGCGAATGATACCCTTCCAAGGTGAGACCTTCAACATAACCCGGTCACCCACCTGGAACTCAATCGGCCTACGTCGTTTATCAGCATACGACTTTTGTCTGTCTTTGGCTGCCTTCATGAAGGCTTTGATCTTCTCAAGCTTCTCAGTCGTAGCCTCGATTACCTCGACGCTCCCCAATTCCTTTTGACCAATATCACCCCAGCAAACGGGTGTTCTGCATCTCCTACCGTATAACATCTCATATGGAGGCATACCAATGCTGGCATGATAGCTGTTGTTGTATGAGAATTCGGCTAACGGTAGGTGGTCATCCCAACTTCCACCAAAATCAATCACACATGCCTGAAGCATGTCTTCCAGCGTCTGAATGGTCCTTTCTGACTGACCATCAGTCTGGGGATGATAAGCCGTGCTAATATGTAACCTCGTCCCCATAGCGTCGTGGAATTTCTTCCAAAATTTAGATGTAAACCGGGTGTCGCGATCCGACACAATAGACACCGGCACACCATGACGAGTTACAATTTCCTTGATGAACAGATCAGCCAACCTCTCTGATGAATATGTCTCGCGGATCGGTAGGAAGTGAGCACTCTTCATCAAACGTTCAACTATCACCCATATGGCATCGTACCCTTTCGGGGTACGCGGCAGCTTTGTAATGAAATCCATGGTGATGTGCTCCCACTTCCATTCCGGTATATCCAAAGGTTGTATCTTCCCATACGGCTTTTGGTGCTCGGCTTTCACCTATAAGCAAGTAAGACACTTACTCACATACTCCACCATATCGCGCTTCATACCCGGCCACCAATAATCTTTCTTCATATCATGGTACATTTTCGTGGCACCAGGATGAATGGAGTACCGAGTCTTGTGAGCTTCATCCATGATCTTCATCCGTAGATCCCCAAAACGAGGAATCCACACACGACCGAATCGGGTTCTAACACCGAGTGTGTTTTCACCCAACTCCGCGGCCAGATCTCTCATTCTTTCAGAGTTAAGATGATCTTCTTTCAATGCCTCATCTTGAAACTCTTTGACCTGCTTCATCACATCCGAGGTCATAATCAACTGGTATGCTTTCACCCGAATCGGCTTGGGCCTTTCTTTCCGGCTAAGGGCGTCAGCCACCACATTGGCCTTGCCCGGATGGTAGTGGATCTCGCAATCATAGTCCTTTATAAGTTCAAACCACTGTCTCTGCCTCATGTTCAGATCCTTCTACTCGAAGAAGTACTTCAGACTCTTGTGGTCAGTGAAAATGGTGCACTTCGTCCCGTACAGATAGTGCCTCCAAATCTTTAACGCAAAGACCACGGCTGCCAGCTCCAAGTCATGAGTAGGATAATTGACCTCATGAACCTTCAACTGTCGGGATGCATAGGCTATAACCTTTCCTCTTTGCATTAACACACATCCCAACCCCGAGTAGGAAGCATCAGAATAAACCACCAGATCTTCACTTCCCTCGGGTAATGACAGAACAAGAGCTTGAGTCAATCTCGCCTTCAGTTCTTCAAACGCCTTCTCTTGAGCTTGACCCCATACAAACTTCACATCTTTTCGGGTCAACATAGTTAGTGGAGACGCAATCTTAGAGAAGTCTTGAATAAATCTCCTGTAGTAGCCCGCCAAACCCAAGAAGCTACGAATCTCGGATGGCGTCTTTGGTGACTTCCATTGCATAACCGCCTCCACTTTCGCCGGGTCCACCATAATCCCGTCGGAATTCACCACATGACCCAAGAACTGAACCTCGCGCAACCAAAACGCGCACTTGGAGAATTTAGCATACAACTCTCCCTTCTCAACGTCTCTAGAACCTCTCGAATGTGACCGGCATGCTCTGCTTCGCTCCTCGAGTAAATCAGGATATCATCAATAAACATGATCACTGATTTATCCAACATCGGCCGACACACTCGATTCATCAAATCCATAAAAGCAGCTGGCGCGTTGGTCAAGCCAAAGGACATGACAAGAAACTCGTAGTGACCATAGCGCGTACGGAAAGCTGTTTTAGGAATATCTTGCTCCTTCACCTTCAACTGATGGTAACCAGATCGAAGATCTATCCTCGGAAACCAACTGGCACCCTGAAGCTGATCGAACAAATCATCTATCCTCGGTAAGGGGTATAGGTTCTTCACCGTCAACTTGTTCAGTTCGCGGTAGTTAATGCACATCCTCATACTACCGTCCTTCTTTACGAACAGGACTGGAGCACCCCAAGGAGAGATACTCGGTCTAATGAACCCCTTATTAAGCAGCTCTTGCAACTACTCCATCAACTCTTTCATCTCGGTCGGCGCCAACCGATACGGTGCTTTGGCGACAGGTTGGGCGCCCGGTATCAAATCAATCTGAAACTCGATCTCTCTGTCAGGTGGCACTCCTGATAAGTCTTCTGGGAACACATCTTGAAAGTCACAGACAACCGGTACATCGGCTAGTTGTGGTTTTGGCGTATCCACATCCTTTACATAGGCCAAGTAAGCACTACATCCCCGCCTCATACACTTTCCCGCCACCGCCATCGAGATCACCTTCGGAATCGTAGTAACCCGATCACCATAAACCGTCACTGAACTACCATCAGGCGCCGACAACCGAATCATCTTCTTGCGACACACAATGTTCGCCTCGAAGTCCGCTAGCCAATCCATCCCAAGAACCAAATCAAAACCACCTAAGGCCATCACGAATGGTCTAACTGGAAACTTATGACCCTCAAGCTCCACATCACAGTTCTCTATCATCTCAGAAATCCTAGTAGACTTACCTATGGTAGTTTCTACATCCAAGGGTGTATCAACACGTCTACCACTAACAGGCAGCTTAGCACAGAAAGCAGCAGAAATAAAACTCTTACTAGCACCAGAATCAAATAACACAGAAGCTAAAGTTTGGTTCACTAGAAACGTACCGGACACAACATCAGGGTCCGTCCTAGCTTCCTCCTGTGTCATGGTGAATGCCCTGGCGCTCGCCCTCGGTCCTTCACCTCCCGTCCTCTTCGCCCCGGAACTCTCAGCCCTCGGCTTCTTACAATCCCTGCTCATATGACCAGTTTCCCCACAGTTAAAGCATTTGCCCGACAGGCAATCCTTTGCCATATGCCCTGTCTTCCCACACTTGAAGCACACGTTCGATCCCATCCTAAATTCTCCCGCATGCTTCTTTCCACACTTGCCACACCTCCTTGATCTCGTTCCTGGTGTGGCCACGCGGCGGTCATCCACCCTTGCCTTTTTGTTCCCCGTCGAGGCATCACCCCGACCAAACCTTTTCCCGTTCCAGTTCCGATCACCACCACCCTTCTTATTCGCTTCAACCACCACCATTTCCCTCTCATCATATAGTCTTCCGGCCAAATCGACCGCCGACCTAAACGTACTTGGCCGGGCGGCGATCATATGCCGGCGAACATCCACCGGTAAGCCCTTAATGTACCTCTTAATCTTCCGAGAAAGAGGCGTCACCTGATCCGGCACCAACCGTGCCATCTCATTGAACTTGGTAGTGTATTGCTGGTGTGTCATGGATCCCGCCTACAGCTGTAGGAACTCCCTCTCTATCTTATCCATCTCCCTGTGAGGACAGAACTCCTCAATCACCATCTTCTTCAGTTCGGGCCATCTCATTCTCCCGATTGCCTGGTTACCCTCCTCTTGGACGATGTTGTCCCACCAGCATAGTGCCGAGTCCACAAATGAATGAGTGGCAAACTTCACCTTCTGATCTTCCCAGCACTCGCTGATGTCGAGAACAGCCTCCATTTCTCTCACCCATCGGTGAGCAGCGGCAGCATTGCCATTACCGTCAAAAGTAGGGGGCTTGCATCTCATGAACACCCCATAGTTACAGCCTCGTGCCACCTCTCGCACAGGCTCATCTTCCTCTTCCTCGTCTTCATTATCAGAGAAAATCGTTTCAGGCTCCGGTTGTTCTCGTTCCCCCGAAGGCCTGTTTCTCTCCATTCTTTCTCCTTCCTTCACCGCCTCAATGACTTCGGTCACCACAGACGGTAAAATTGTCTGCATGACCTAGTGTACTTCTTCAACAACAGCCTCCTTTATGGAGGCCCTCAAGTTTGCACTCTCATCCCCAGCTTCCAGATGAGGAGTCTCTGGTTCTTCACGAACCACCTTTTCGACCCTTGGTCTTCCTCTCTTGGGTCGCGGCTCAACATCAGGCCCGCCACGGCCTCCACCCCTAGATGCTTTAGAAGATCTACCTCCAGTCATTCTCTAACTCACACTGAAAGATTCAAACACCAACACGGTCATTCAAGGAAACAACTCAGTTTATGTCAAGTATAGTAAGTCCCTAATTACAGTGGCCAGTTGTGATTAGCCACTTACTTTACTCTTCATACCCCAAGTATCACCTGTCCTGACTACATTAGTACTTAAATCTACATACAACACATAACCACATACCATGCGCACATAAAACCGGTTAACTTTAAGAAAATACATGATGGCACGCAGCTACTCAGATGGGCATCCCATTCCCTTTACGTCCCATTTTCAGTTTAAGTTAAGGTTTATTTGAAAGTTTTACCCATTTCACTTAAACTTTGGCTCTGATACCAACTTGTAAGGCCCCGTTCCCGGGACGCTTACAGTTGGTTATTCATCGCGCATAAAACATATAATTACATTTGTCTCATAAATATATTGCAGCGGAAACATTCAAAAATGACATCTCATTTCATTATAAACACTTTTGCCCAATAATACATCATTATCCGATTACAAAATACATGTTTGCATTATAACACAAAAGCTTTATAAATGGATGCCATCCCAAAAGAGCTGAGTAGCCTCGCGGTGCCATCCTCAGCAAACATTACCTACCAACTAGAAAACATATAAAAAGTCAGCATTGCTGAGTGAGTTCTAGTTTTATTATAAAACATACTTTACTTTCATTTGAAACCATTCGTTACTTTTGCATGATCACACATCATACGTACGCATAGATAATATCATTATTATCTTCTTCATTCATTCATTCATTCGTTCCATATAACTTTACTTGCGCATCGGACATCATCCGTACCAATACCATGTGCTACACCCCGATCAGTCTTAGCTACTGGGCCGAAGTCAATAAATGAACAGCTAAACGTATGCCACAGTACTAGGGGTAAGCGGTAGAGGTACTACATTAATGGTCAATCACAAAGAAGGACCCGTTATCCGATGCATGCAAGACTTTTCATTTCTTTCCACTTTACGCTACATAATACTTCATTTCATTCATAGCATAATATGTAAAGCCATAGGAAAGATAAACATACATCATACTAAGGATCATTACATGCATCAACATCACTTCATACAGGGCAACATCATACATACATAACACGCATCATGCATAAACATGCAACATCATCATCACTATGCCCTACATGCTTTCTAAGGCTATAACAGTTATCTTACATGCTCTTACGGGAACCTTTACGTCAAAACTTACATCTGCACTTTCCCCCAAAAGGCAGAAGTCTAACTACACTTTCTTTCGGGTGCAACATCCCTATTCGTGCATATGGACACCTTTCAGTCGCATGGCCTTCATGCGACTAAACATCATGCGATTGGACCCAAGCGGATGAACATCTATGCGAATGGACATCCAGTCGTGCGTATGGACCTCATGCGGATGGAACTAATGCGAATGAGCATCTATGCGACTGATCTAATGCAAAAGAACTCATTCGACTAAGCACTTATGCGACTAAACCCTTAGTCGCATGACTCCCCATGCTACTGGACTCCCAGTCGTGCGAATGAAACCTTAGTCATGCGATTGAACCCTCAATCGTGCGAATGAATCCCAGTCGTGCGAATGAAACCTTAGTCATGCGATTGAACCCTCAATCGTGCGAATGAATCCCAGTCGTGCGAATGACACTCAATCGCCTCTCAATCGGCCGTATGGCCTTCATTCGGTCGCATAGCCCTAGCTGATGTAGAATGGAGTTCATCCCGAACCCAATCTGCTATTTTCCGCCTCCAAGCTCATCCAAACCCATTCTAAGCCTAAATCAACCATCCTAGACCTTAGGAATGCATACCCCAACACCATACAAGCACACACAAGCCCAGAAACATACTTGAAACGCATCACACACATCACACCCAAATGGGTCAAACACACACACATACAAAAACGGGTTTTTGATGCTTTCCAACCCCAAAATCGGTTGAAAACAAGTAAAAGTGGGGTCCTAGAACTCACACAAACGAGCACAACGACAGGGACTTCGATTTGGCTTGCTACACAACGAGTTTGGCCACTCGAACCACCCGAACCGACTCTTTTTTCTCTTTTCTTCTTTTTTCTCTCTTCTCCTCTCTTTGATAGCTGAAATGTGGGTGTGTGGGGAGAGTTTGGCTGCCCTCTCCCTACTAATATCACCATATTTCCAACTTTCCTTCCTTGGCGAGTTTGGTCCCTCGACTTTGAACTTTATTTCCTTTTCTTCCTTCGTCGGCTTCAAAATAATAAATATCCGGGTGTTACATGATGTCACACACTCATTGGATCAAGTTAAACTTGACAAGTGTGTTGATCTGGTAGGAGAAATTTAAATGTCTGATCTAAATTTCTCCAATTTAGATCTCTCCAAACAACTTGCTGTAATCTCTCAACTAAGGATTCACAAGTCTCACCCCACCACAAACATCATTGGAATTGTTGATACCAGGGTAAGAACAAGAGGACAAACCCATGATGCAAATGTTTGTCTCCACTCTTGTTTTCTATCCCAGATAGAGCCAAAGAAAGTTGATGTGGCTTTAAAGGATAGAAGTTGGGTTGAAGCTATGCAAGAGGAGCTGCTTCAATCCAAAAGGCAAAAGGTTGGGAACCTATGTCCTCTTCCTCAAGGAATGACTACCATAGGAACCAAATGGGTGTCTAGGAATAAAAAGGATCATAAAGGAATTATCATCAAAAACAAGGCTAGACTAGTTGTTCAAGGATACACACAAGAAGAAGGAATTGACTACACAGATGTCTTTGCTCCTGTTGGAAGACTTGAAGCTGTTAGAATATTCTTAGCTTTTGCTGCATCCAAGGATTTCAAGGTCTACTAAGTTGATGTCAAGTGTGCTTTTCTTTATGGCGTAATTAATGAAGAGGTGTATGTCAAACAACCACCTGAGTTTGCAGATCCTGATCATCCTTATTATGTCTGCAAGCTTGATAAAGCTCTTTAGGGGCTGCACTAAGCTCCTAGGAAGTGGTATGAGACTCTATCTCAATATCTCTGTCAACATGGATACAAAAGAGGTACTATAGATGGAACTCTCTTCATCAAAGGAACAGGGAATGACTTAATGCTAGTACAAGTATATGTAGATGACATTATTTTTGGGTCAACCAATCCAAAGCTCTGCAAAGAGTTTAAGAAGCTGATGAAGAATAGATTTGAAATGAGTGCAATGGGAGAACTCAATTTCTTTCTAGGAATTCAAGTGAAGCAGGTTGACAGTGGCATCTTCATAAATCAATCAAAGTATGTGCAAGACATACTTAGAAGATTCAACATGACTGACTGTAAGGTTGCTAAGACACCTATAGCAAGAAACCACTCCCTTGGACCTGATCTTGAGGGGGAGTGTGTGGATGAACACCTCTACAAGGCTAAGATAGGGTCTCTTATGTTCCTCACAGCTAGCAGGCCTGATATCATGTTTGCCACATGTATTTGTGCAAGATATCAAGCCAACCCCAAGATGTCACTCCTGGTCACTATTAAGAGGATTTTAAGATATTTCAAAGGTGCCTCAACATTTGGCCTTTGGTATCTAAGGAATTCTGACTTCAATATGTATGCATATACATATAGTACCTATGGTGGCTGCAATATGACTGCAAAGTCTACATCAGGGGGATGTCAGTTCCTTTGTGGAAGGATAGTCTCTTGGCAATGCAAGAAATAATCTTGTGTATCTGCATCAACTGCTAAAGTTGAATACATTGCTGCTGCTAGCTGCTGTGCTCAAGCGCTTTGGACTCAGAATCAAATGCTAGACTATGGATTCAACTTCAAAGAGACTCCCATCCACATTGACAACAACAGTGCTATCTCCATTACAGAGAATCCTGTACAACACTTAAGGACAAAACATATCAATATCAGGTATCATCTGATTAGAGATAACTTTGAAAAAGGATTAATCAAACTAGTCAAAGTTTACACAAAAGAACAATATGCTGATCTGTTCACAAAAGCTTTTGATGAGCATAGATTTAAATATCTTATATCAGCTATTGGGATGATTAACTTTGAGTAGTTTTTCTTAAAACTAACTCATGTATTTCTAAAACCTGTGTGTCCTAAGTTGTCTTTTTTTATTATCACCTTCATAATCCTTTTGTTTACTCTAGAAGAAAAATCTTTTAAATGATATTTCTTAGATTTTTGAAAATTTTGATCTTTCTACTCTTCGGAAGATATGCATTTACCTTCGGAAGAATTTTATGTCTTCAAAACAAAAGTGAATTTACCTTTGGAAGAAATTCTCAAAATATCTTCTGAAGCTTAAACTACTCTTGAATACTTGTAAGTTTTAAAAAACAAATTTCTTCTAAAACTTTATTCTTTTTCGAATAAAATTTCTTAGTCTTAATCTCTTATGAAGCAAATTTTTTAAACTCTTTGGAATATCTTCCGAAGTCATTTTGGCTTCGGAAGCTTTTTATCAAAACTTTCGAAGTAAAATTATCTTCGGAAGATTTTAGACTTCCAAGAAAAATACTATTTTGGGCAAAAGAAAACTACTTTTTTAGAGGTGGGACCGGCATCCAGATTTCAAAGAATATCCTTTTTCATTAACTTTGTCTGAGATCCATTTCATATATATACCCAATGGTTCCCCCCTCTTTCACTCTCTTCTTCCTCTGCACTATTCCAAAACCTAAATTCACCCACAAAGTGACTTTGTTCTTCACTTTCTTCACCTTTAATCTTTCTAAATGGCAAACCTAAACCACAGAAACAACCCTGATTTCTTCATGTAACTTCACAGGCAGCACAAACAGGTTGCCCTGTTGAACCTTGAGAAAGATTCTAGTTTCTCAGAGGTTTGCCAGTTTCAGGCTTTATCCAAATACTTCACCTCCCTAACCATTGATCCTCCACTCTATGTGGGTCATCTGCTTGAATTCTGGAAGACCTATCAAGAGGTCCTTATGGATGGGGAGAAGGCACTATCTGCTACAGTGCAAGGGAGGACAATCTTCATCACTCCAGCCATTATCAACACTCATCTTCAGCTGGATGATGAGGAAGGTGAATTTTCCTTTCCAAAGGAAGCAGTAAACCACTCCTTTCAGTAGATGGGCTATGTAGGAGATTTCTCTGTAAAGACCTTTAGGAAAGGGAAGGTCTCATGCCAGTGGAAGTACCTACTTCTTGTGGTCATCCACAACTTGTCCAACAAGCATGGAGGATGGGACAATATTCCTGAGGATCTCTCCTTCATTGTTCATGGAATGGTTCAAGGGGTCAAACTCAAGTACTCTCAATTTGTGTAAGGATTCCTATAAGTCTGATGTAGCCAAAATATCCAAAATCTCTCTGCATGCATGCACTGAAGAACCGAAGTAGAAATGCTTCGAAAGTTTTACACCATGCACTAGAAATATTCTAAATGTAAAATCTTTCAAAGCCAAGACCAACATCTTCCGAAGCCAAAAGTGAAGTCTTCTGAAGCTTCAAAGACAAAGTCTTCCGAAGCCAATGAGTGAAGACAGGTTTCTTCTGAATACTTTTAGAGACATGTCTTTATCTAGTGTATTTTACCATAAAGCTGGACCACCTTTCCGCTGCAACTCTGTTTAGTCACCAACTTACATGAGTTGGTGAAAAGGTCCATGCTTTTGGTAACTGTACATTGAGGTCTTGAGTCTATGCTTTCTACTTTATGTACTTTTATCCTTTTTTTAATATATTAGGATGTGAGCTATGGCATGTCGTAGTCACTAGTCAAAAGGCAAATCTACCTTTTGACTCTACATTTGATTTTGTAGTTGTCTAGTCAATTTCATCCAGCTGGCTTTCAAAGTATGGCCGGTTGTAGAATGTAGTATATGTATCTCAAGTACTTGTAACTTTCCTTTAAGCTTTGTAACATTTGTAATAAAACTTGAGAAGCAATATACAGCATTCTTGAAAACCAATTACTTGTGTTGTTTGCAATCTTGTTCTGTCTCATCTTTACTTGTGTTCTTAGTATCTTTCA
The DNA here is from genome assembly GCA_025215565.1 of Flaveria ramosissima. NCBI lineage: Eukaryota > Viridiplantae > Streptophyta > Magnoliopsida > Asterales > Asteraceae > Flaveria > Flaveria ramosissima. Next base: position 65,474,551 of record CM046040.1, read on the forward strand.
CTAAAAGTTAACCAGTTCCCTATTTGATCTGTTAAGTGTTCTAAGTAACTCTCCTCATTATGTTGTTGTGTTGTAAGTGCATACCCTTCACCGGTTCTGTATTTGGTATCAGAGCGTTTCAGGCTCTTGATATAAGATCTCACCATCTTAAGATCCCTCACACACACAAAATACTTACAACTCAAATGGCAGCTATAACCAAAGCTGATATGGAAACTAGAACTATGACAAAGTCTCTACTTATCACTCCTGAAGACTTTGATACTTGTTGTCAAAGAATGGATGGCTTCATCAAGTCTCAAGAATCGTGGATGTGGGACTCTGTTGTCAAAGGACCTTACATACCAAGCACCACTTCTGCTACTGGTGGTGGTATGATTCCTAAGGTTGTGGCTGGTTACTCTGAAGAAGACAGGAAGAGAATAAAGATTGATCAGAAAGCCATGACAGACCTTCAAACTGCTCTTCCAAACTCCATCTATAGAGGCTTCAAGAAGTGCAAAACTACCAAGCAACTATGGGATGCACTGAAGCTGATGTATAAGGGGTCTACTGAAGCAAAGGAGAACAAGAAGGATCTCCTGAAGCAGCAGTTTGAAAACTTCACCTTTAAGGTAGGTGAAACCATGACTCAACAATACTTCAGGTATATTGAGATTGTGGATACTCTAATGGATGTTGGAGTAACTCTTGAGAACAGGGACATTGTAAGGAAGTTTATGTCCTCTCTTCCTAGATAATGGACACATTACTGTGTTGTTATCAAGAGGACTAAGAATTTTTAAGACTCTTACTCTGACAGAGTTGTATGGTATTCTTAGTGGCTACCAGATGGAGATGAACATGCAAAACACATCTGGTAACTCCAGCAATCAACTGAGATCAGCCCTTCATGTGGTTGAAAGGGAAAGCATTGAGCCACAACATCATCTTATATGCTACCCTGACAACTCACAAAAGGGCCCTTTCATCACCTTCCTAGAGACTCCAAGGGAAGGTTACACTCAAGGAAGTCCTTTCCAAGAGACAAGTTCTTCTCATGCCTTTGTCTCTGTTGATGAAACCTCAGGCAACTTTCTCTTCACCCTTGAAGATTTGGATTGCATTCATCCAAATGATCTGGAGTACATCGAGATAGTCCAACAAGTGGCTCTTCTCACTCATAGAGCCAAGAAGTTCTACAAGAGGACAGGGAGAAAGTTTCCAAGCAATGCAGCCAGTGGAAAGTTTGGACTGGATAAAAGCAAAGTAAAGTGTTACAACTGTAATCAGATGGGACACTTTGCAAGGGATCGTAAGGCACCGAGGACAAATGGTGGCCAAGCACAAACCAGACCAAACTACACTGAGAAAGCCCCCCAGAATGAGAAGCCAAAGCAGCAAGCTGTAGTTGCTATTAAAGAAGGAGGCTTTGACTGGAGCTTTCAGGTAGAAGATGCATCTCCAAACCAAGCACTCATGGAAGACCATGATGAAGCCAAGGTATTGGAACATCTTTGTACTTCTGAATGCATTGTTAAAGTCAATAGATACAGGTCCTATAACTTAGAAATGAAATCTGATCTTGAGTCCTTAAATATCTTAAAAGCTGATTTTAAAAGAGCTGAAAATGATTATAAACTAAAGATAGAGGACTTAGAGAAAACCATTTCAACTCTTAAACATGAGCATACAAACTACAGGACTCAGATCAAAGATCTCATTACTAAGCTAACTGAATGTCAGGCTGAGCTTGTGATCAGCAAAGCCAACGCAGAAATATGTGTTCTTGAAGAAGAGACCTTCAAGAACATAATATCCTCATCCTTGCATGCAAAAGTCTGTTATCAAAATAAGAAGGGACTGGGATTGTGAGATAGCTCCTCCACACACAATCTTGTCTGTAAGATCTCCTAGGTGTGGAACTTGTGAAGATGAGCTTCCCCTCATAGATCCTGTGACTAAAGAGGATGAAGAGGAGATGGTGGAGAATGGCTCTAAGAAGGGTGAAGAAGAGCATTCTAAGAAGGGTCACCATCCCTTTGAGGAGAGCAAAGCTGTTGGGATGACCAAGTCAAGGAGAAAGAACTTGATCAGAAAGGCCAAAAGAAAGTCCAAAAAGGCTCAAGAGATCAAGGCCACCTTCAATTCTGCACAGAAACAAGTCTTCATCTCTGTAGGCTTTGAAGTGGTGAAGGCTGAAGACACCAACTTGAACTCCATCAACAAGAGTTCTGGTTCATGTTCAAATCATCCCATCATCAAGAAGAAGGCTGATTAGTTGTGAACCATTGTTGTACAACCTGAACCATCCAGCTTCAAAGGTAGTTCTATCCCTACAAGAATTGACATAACATCTACAAAGATGAAGATGGAGAAGGAAAGTGATCAAGTTTAGCCTTGTTCACAAAAGAAAACTCATAGAAGGAAGAAAATGGATGTGTTATGCGTGGGAGTACTTCTTATCTTGCTAAAGATTGTGTTTACAATCCAAAGAGTACTCTCCACATGACCAAGAAAGAAACTTCAAAGAGTTTGGAGAAGAAGAAGCAAGCTTCGGAAGGAAAATCTGTTTCCTTCGAAAGCTCCAAAATGAAGAAGAAGACAAGTGGAAACTTGCCTTCAGAAGAAAGTTTGGTCTCGGAAGAAAGGAAAACTTCCGAAGCACTGAAGCCTGCTGCAGTGAAAGCAAGTTCTTCTGAAGGTCCAGTCATCAAAACTTCCAAAGTCATCAAAACTTCCGAAGTATTGAAGGTCAAGTCTAAGCTTTCAAAGGTGGTGCGGAAGTCAAAGAAAGACCAAGTGACTGAAAGTTCTTTATCAACATCAGCAAATGATCCTTTTAGCATGACTATAGGATCAATTATTGTTGCATTGTCTTCAACTTCTTTTGATGAGCCCAAGACCAATGAGGCTTGGGTTCCAAATGTAACTAACCATCTCTTTTATGCAAGAACAGTTCAAGACAAACAGAAATGTATGGATCATTGACACTGCCTGTTCCAGGCACATGACAGGCAATAGGTCACTACTCTAAAAGTTTGAAAGAATTGATAGAGTACCAGTTGCTTTTGGAGGAGATACAGGAGGATACATTACAGGAAGGGGCAAGGTCACAAATGGTAAGCTCAGCATTGAGAAAGTAAACTTTGTCAAGGAGCTTGGGTACAATCTTCTGAGTGTATCCTAATTTTGTGATTAGAGTCATAACATGCTCTTCACTGAGTATGAGTGCATTGTTCTCAGGCCTGGGGTGGTCATTCCTCATGAGCACATCTTGCTTAGAGCCCCCAGGAAAGGAAACATGTACAAGATGGACTTGCAAGAAACATCTCCCTCAGGAGAAGTTTCCTGCTTTCTATCTAAAGCAAATAATGATGAATCTTTCCTCTGGCATAAAAGAATGTGCCATGTAAACTTTAAAGACATGAATAAATTAATTAAGAATGATTTGGTAATTGGAATACCAAAGAAAGAGTTTACAAGTGATGACCACTGTGTTGCATGCCTAAAAGGGAAGCAACACAAGGTATCTCACAAGCCAAAGGAAAGAAACTCTATCATTAATCCCTTACACTTATTACATATGGATCTCTTTGGCCCCACCAGTGTAATGAGTCTATGAAGGACCTCTTATTGTTTGGTGATCACAGATGATTTTACAAGATTCACTTGGGTCTTCTTTCTTAGAACTAAGGATGAGACTCCTGAGATTCTGAAGAATTTCATCTTAAAGATTTAGAATCAATGTGATCACAAGGTCAAAACCATAAGATGTAATAAAGGAACTGAATTCAAGAATCAAATCCTAGATACATTTTGTGATGAAAAAGGTATTACAAGACAATATAGTGCTCCCAGGACTCCTCAGCAAAATAGTGTTGCTGAGAGGAGAAACAAGACACTAATTGAAGCTGCAAGAACTATGTTGTCTGACTCTAAACTGCCCATCACCTTCTGGGCAGAGGCAGTAAACACTGCTTGCTATGTGCAAAATAGAGTTTTAGTGGTTAAAACACATGGTAAGACTCCTTATGAACTTTGGCACAAGGGAAAACCTTTCATTGGATTTCTTAGGTCATTTAGATGTCCTTACACCATCTTGAATACCAAAGATTAAATTGCCAAGTTTGCTGAGAAATCAGATGATGGACACTTTATTGGATACTCTTCTCAAGCTAAAGCTTATAAAGTATACAATCCCAGAACTAGAGTAGTTGAGGAGTCAGCCAATGTGACTTTCAATGAGCACACTCCCAGTGTGAAAGGTTCTTGTCCGGATTGGCTATTTGATCTTGATTTAGTTACCAACTGTTTTAACAAATCTTGTGAGAAATGTTTTAAGGTCCACAGATATACTACCTAAAGGTGATCCTGATCCAAGATTTGAGCTAAGAAGACCTTCAAGTTACACATCTTCAGCTCTAGTGGTAACCAATCCTGCAAATGAAGCTTTTACCAGCACATCAATGACAAATCCTGCTGATACTTCTAGGGTGCCTTCAAATTCCAGCTTAAAGGCACAAAACTCAAAGGAAGGAGCATCAAATGTTGGAGAAAATGGTGGTGAAAGTGATCAGAAATTTCATGATGCTGATAACCACTCCATTGAAGACAACATCAATGATGTCACACACTCATTGGATCAAATCAATCTTGATAAGTGTGCTGATGTGGAGGCTGAATCTTTCTTGCCAGATCAGAATTTCTCAAATTTAGATCTATCTAAGCAACTTGTTGTGATCCCTCAACTAAGGATCCACAAGTCTCATCCTACCCCAAAAATCATTGGAGATGTTGATTCAGGGGTGAGAACAAGGGGACAAACCCATGAAGCAATCGTTTGTCTTCACTCTTGTTTCTTGTCCCAGATAGAGCCAATGAAAATTGATGAGGCTCTAAAGGATGGAAGTTGCGTTGAAGCTATGCAAGAGGAGCTGCTTCAATTCAAAAGGCAAAAGGTTTGAAACCTATGTCCTCTTCCTCAAGGGAAGACTACCATAGGAACCAAATGGGTTTTTAAGAATAAGAAGGATGATAAAGGACTTGTCATCAAGAACAAGGCCAGACTAGTTGTTCAAGGGTATACTCAAGAAGAAGAAATTGACTATACAGGTGTTTTTGCTCCTGTAGCAAGACTTGAAGCTGTTAGGATATTCCTAGCTTTTGCTGCATCCAAGAACTTCAAGGTCTACCATCTTGATGTCAAGTGTGCTTTTCTTTATGGGGTAATTGATGAAAAGGTGTATGTCAGATAACCTCCTGGGTTTGCAGATCCTGATAATATTGATTATGTTTACAGGCTTGATAAAGCTCTTTATGGGCTGCACCAAGCACCAAGGAAGTAGTATGAGACTCTATCTTAGTATCTCTGTCAGCATGGCTACAAAAGAGGTACTATAGATGGAACTCTCTTCATCAAAAGAACAGGAAATGACATAATGCTAGTTCAAGTATATGTAGATGACTTATCTTTGTGTCAAGTAATCCAAAGCTCTGTAAAAACTTTGAGAAGCTGATTAAGGACAGGTTTGAAATGAGTGCCATGGGGAAACTCAGTTTCTTTCTAGGAAATCAACTGAAGCAAGTTGACAATAGCATCTTCATAAGTCAGTCAAAGTATGTACAAGACATACTTAAAAGGTTCGACATGACTGATTGTAAGGTTGCTAAGACACCCATAGCCAGAAATCACTCCCTTAGACCTGAACTTGAGGGGGAGTGTGTTGATGAGCATCTCTATAGGGCAATGATTGGGTCTCTTATGTACCTCACAGCTAGCAGGCCAGATATCATGTTTGCTACATGCATTTGTGCAAGATATCAAGCCAACCCCAAAATGTCACACCTGGTCACTGTCAAAAGAATTTTAAGATATCTCAAAGGTGCTCCATCACTTGGCCTTTGGTATCCAAAGAATTCTGACTTTAATCTATATGCTTATAGAGATAGTGACTAGGGTGGTTGCAACATGACTGCAAAGTCTACATCAGGAGGATGTCAATTTCTTGGTGGAAGAGTAGTCTCTTGGCGATGTAAGAAACAATCATGTGTGCCTGCATCAACTGCTGAGGCTGAATACATTGCTGCTGCTAGGTGTTGTGCTCAAGTGCTTTGGATTCAAAATCAGATGCTGGACTATGGATTCAACTTCAAGGAGACTCTTATCCACATAGACAACAACAGTGCTATCTCAATCATAGAAAATCCTGTGCAGCACTCAAGGACAAAGCATATCAATATCAGGTATCATTTGATTAGAGATAACTTTGAAAAGGGATTAATCAAACTAGTCAAAGTTAACACAAATGAACAATATGCTGATCTGTTCACCAAAGCTTTTGATGAGCAGAGATTTAAATATCTTGTATCAGCTATTGGGATGATTAACTTTGAATAGTTTTTCTTAAAACTTAATCATATTATATCTAAAACATGTGTGTCCTAAGTTGTCTATTTTATCACTTTCATAAGCCCTTGTTTTCTTTGGAAGAAAAATCTTTTCGAAAGACATTTCTTAGATTTTTTAACATTTTCATCTTTTAGTTTTTCGGAAGATTTAAAATTACCTTCGGAAGAAATTTATGTCTTAGTAAACAAATAACTACATTAGTAATTTTACCTTCGGAAGAAATTTCTAAAATATCTTCTAAAGCTTAAAATCAACTAAAGTACTCTTATGTTTTCAAGAACAAGTTTCTTCCGAAAGCAATTTACCTTCGGAAGTTTTCATTCTCTTTAGAATAAAAACTCTAAGTGTTAATTCTCTTCTGAAGCAAAATTTTCAAAAAACCTTTGAAATATCTTTCGAAGCCAATTTGCCTTCGGAAGCATTTTCTTCAGAACTTTCGAAGCAAATAACCTTCGGAAGATCTCTCGACTTCCAAGAAAACTACTTTTTGGGCAAAAGTAAACTACTTTTCAGAGGTGGGACTGACATTTGGATTTCAAAGTTATCCTCTTTCATTAACTTTGTCTCAAATCCTTTTCACATAAATACCCAGCGGTTCCCCCCTCTTTCACTATCTTCTTCAATTACACTATTCCTTAAACCTAAATTCTCCCAAACCGCCTTTGTTCTTCATCTTCCTTCACCCTTAAGCTTCTCAAAATGGCCAACCTAAACCACAGAAACAACCCAGATTTCTCCATGCAACTTCACAGGCAACACAACCAGGTTGCTCTGTTAAGCTCTGAGAAAGATGAAAGTTTCTCAGAGATTTGCGGTTTCTTAGATCTATCCAACTACTTTACCTCCCTAACCATTGATCCTACTCTCTATGAGGATCATCTGCTTGAATTCTGGAAGACCTGTCAAGAGGTCATTATGGATAGGGAGAAGGCACTATCTGCCACAGTGCAGAGGAGGACAATCTTCATCACTCCGGCCATCATTAACACTCACTTGCAGCTGGATGAAGAGGGAGATTTCTCTGTAAAGACCTTCAGGAAAGGGAAGGTCTCATCCCAGTGGAAATACCTGCTTCATGTGGTTATCCACAGCTTGTCAAACAAGCATGGGGGGTGGGACCAGATTCCTGAGGATCTCTCCTTCATAGTGCATGGAATGGTTCAAGGGGTCAAGTTCAGGTACTCTCAGTTTGTTTACACAACTTTGCTTGCTAACTTGGACTCCTTAGAGTATTATATGTTACCTAGATATGTTCAACACATCTCAACTGTAAACTGGGCTCACAGTTGAGGGAAACAGATAATATTCTTAAATTGGGACACATGAAGCCCAGCATCTTTAAAATTATGAAGAAGCCAACTGTAGGCTTCGTAGGGGTAGAAACAGCCCTTGTCCCAAAAATATTAGAGCTCATTGCTCAAGGTGACAACCAAGCAACACAAGCTAGTGTTGAACCCACACCTTCTACCTCCCACCACCAAAAAGACCACAAATTACTCTTACCTACCAAAGAAAATCCAAACGAACCACTGCTCAAGCTATTGAGCTTGTGCAGGCCCCCATACACTCACCCATACAGGAGGAAGTGGACACTGGAGCTCTCACTTCCCCTGAGGAGCAAACCACTCCCATCTCTTCAAGAATCAGTGGTGAGGTTCCTCATGCTCACCCTGCTTTGCTCACAAACCCAAGTGCCTTAAGCCTTCACTTTGAGTCTCAACACTCAAGTGAACAAACTTCAAGGGACAGTTACCATCCTCAGCCTTTAGACTTAAATCAACCCATTCCCAACCTCTCATTCTATATGATGAAGACTTAGGTTTCAGTGAGTATCATGAGTCTTTCTACTCTTCCCTACTCAAAGTGAGATGAGTACTCCTGAGTCTCCATTATCCAGCCCACATCAGTCACCTATCACTGAGAAGGATCTCCCTAACCCTGTTCAGGAGGTCCATATGGAAGAGGCTCTCACTTCTGCAAGTGATTACATCATTAAGAACTCAACCATGGCAACTCAGCCCATTGACACTTCAACTGAGGCTGTCAATGTGCAGAGGAAATCCAGCAGCCAAGAACCTGAAGCTAGTGGTGAGAGAGAGGACTTTGGTCCCATCATCTCATCCCCCAATGATTCTTCTGATGAAGATGATGGGAATTTGAGACTAAAGGTGCAAAACCTGTCAAAAACATGCTCCTATTTAGTCTCTAAGGTTAATCACCTTGAATCTCAGGTGACTACTCTGCAAAATAGGGTCAATGATCAGCAACTTGAGATATGCTATCTCCGGGAAAAACTAGCTGGGAGACCTTTAAGGGGAGCTCAACCAGGAACACAAGAACCTGTCAATGTGATTGACCTAACTCCTAGCTCACCTATGCAAGAGGGTGATGCTACCAAAAAGGGGGAGAAAGTCATTACAGTCACAAAACCTGAGAGTTCTTCAGGGAGTATGGACATTGAGGACTCACCATCCTCACTTGCAATTATGCATACTCAGCAACTTCCTCAAGTTCACATTGATGTAGACATTATAGACTCTGTAATTAGGAGTCTTGTCACACCCCGACCGACGGCGGAATCATCGGGGCGGACGAATGGGAGACGATTGCTCATAGCACATGGAACTAATTAAGTTGAAATAATATTAAATGTCATTATTTATTAAACATTACAAGACAAATCAGTAATTACAAAACAATCAAGATACAAACAGAAACATAAGACTTTCAATTTAAACTAGGTCCAAGTCCTATATGAGCACAAGAAGATCTTCAAGTAGGAAACCTGAAACATGTTAAAAATAAAGGGTCAACTATAAAGTTGGTGAGTTCCCATGGTTTAAACACATGCATATATGTATATATATAAAAGGGTTACAAGTAGCAATTCATGTCCATGGTTACAAGTTAGCAAGCTTATAGAACACATACAGTTACAACCAAACCTCGACTTGATTACAAGTATATAAGATTGGCTAAGTGTATTTGGTTCCCATGATGAACAAGCATACGTCATCAGGAGTCGGCAATACATCGACTTTAGCACCAAATAGGCTTGTCAGGCCCAAAGATCTAAGACGTCGCCAGGCTAGCAATAGTTAATGATTGTAAACAAAATATGTATCTCATATAAGACTTACAATAACACAAATAACCATGACAAAAAGTAAAGATGAATTGCATGTGCATTTACAAGTATCAAGATGTTTACAAGTGTAAGTTTATAAGGTTAACATGTTTCACCCCAAAAGGTGTGAAATAAAGTAAAAGGGGCATGGGAAACTCACAAGTATAGTGATGGTTGTAGAGTACATAAGAAAGCTTGGATGTCAAGAGTCAAATGTGATGTCCTAAATGATAAAAAAACAATAACTTGATGTTGGAATTCATTACAAGAAGTTAGGACGTTTGGGGAATGCTAAAAAGCGAAAGGTAGATTGAAAAAGGATTATTGCATCAATTTTAGATTCTGGACAGAATATTTGGTATGTGTTTGAACAGGTTTTAAAAATAGCAAACGGTTTCATAAATTTATAAAAATTTATACTTGACTAGTTCAAAGTCTCCCAGAAAACTTTCATTCAGAAACATTTTTATGAAAAGATCTTTAAATAGGTCAAACAAGCATCACAAGACAGAATGTGCTGAAATGCGCACTTATCTTGTGAAGGCTATTGTTGAGTCGTCCGATTGGGTTTGAAGACGTATAAACTGTCGTTGAAAAGGTAATTCAATGAACTTAACATTGGAGTCTGATTTTACCCAAATTTAGTTTGTTATGATCAATTTATGGTCAGTTGAAGTAAGACTATATTCTGCCAGAATTGTAGTAAGCCACTTATGTGCACTTTTAAAATCGTTAATACATGAAACGGGTTAGAACAATTTATTATGTCAATATATGGTATATTAGTCTTCATTTGAGTTATAAAAATATTCTAAGACTTTGGCATAACCATCATTTAGAACAATAATCTTGCGGAATAACCGAATGCGGCAGCATAGCCATCCATATGCAAACGGGATTCTTTGTTTATGTTAGTGTGTTGTTAGCTTAATTTAACAATGTTAGTGATTGTTATAAGGTTAGTGATTATTAAAATGTTAATGATCAAATGATAATTATTAAAATAAATAGAGATTTGGTAGAAGAAAGAATAATAGTAAGAACATAAAGTCATGAGAACAATTGGATGTTAGGATGATTAAAATGTATAATATAAAAGCAATAAAAGATTACCTTAGTATTAAGAATTCTTGAAATTTCTTGTAAAATAAAAATTCTTCAAATTCATCATAACCAATGGATGAAAGAAAGATATGAGAGTGAGGTTTTTAGAGAATGAGCAAATGAAAAGTGAAGCCTAAGCCTTGCTTTTATACTTGAGGTTAGGAGGAGGTTATGATTTGTGTTAATGGTGATTTATAAGTCTTTTAAAAGGGGTTATGATTGGAATTTGAAATAAATATAAAATTAAATAACTTAAATAAATAAAAGAATAATTATAATTTAAAATTTAAATTCTTGAAGACTCTAATTTTAACAACTTTTTTTATAAAATATTTATAGACTTTATAAAACCAATTTGAATAATCAATCAAATTATTTATTTGTTAATCTTTATAACTTTTATAAAACTTTTAAACTTTATAATTTGATTATTTATTTTCAATATTTAAAATTCATAATTACTTTTAAAACTTTATAAGTTTTATAAAATTCATTTTATAACTTTATAAGTTTTAATAAGTCTTTTCCATTTAGTTATTTGTTGTAGCATGATTAATAAACTTTATAATTTTATGAAAAAGAATTATTTATAAATCAACAAGTTATTATGAGTTGTTTAAATGATAAATTGAATAAATCAATTTAAACTACACGTCTAATCTATATAATTCATTAATATAAATAAATAAGTTAAATAAAGAAATTCATATCGTAAGAAAGTTCGATTTTAGTTCGGGTTCGGGTTTGTAACTTGAAAATGGCGGATGTTACAGTCTCCCCTACTTTAAGAAATTTCGTCCCGAAATTTAATCACGAGAAGATTGATTTCCAAGATATGAGGAGACTTGAATTTCATTTCGTGTTTGCAAGTGAACTTTTGGGAACGTTTATATTCAATAAGTTTGGTTATGGTGTTTTTCTACGCTTAAGTTTGTTCGATTTCATAATTCATGATTTCGTGTGTTTCTTGATAAAGTGTACAAGAACATTAAGTTAAATATTTGATTAATAAACTTTTGTATTTCAGACGGTTCAAGACGATTAGGAAGGTTTTGACACAACACCATGTTTTTAGATCGACACAAGACTCAGCTTAACGAACATGAGTAGTGTGTTCAAAACACTTTTTGGATGAGATATGAATTTCATAGAAGCTTCTCAAGTAAGTAACTTTAACAAGGTTCTTAGATGATCGATTCGTATTTACTTATGTCATTGAGGTTTCAAAGGTTCATCCCCACTTCAAGGAACTTCAAACTACATTATTAGGTGGAGGTATGATGTTGATAGAAGAGCCCTCATTCTTCAAAGAGTTCAAAGGCAGCAAGAGGTGTTTAATTTTCAGACCTTGAACTACTATGAAGGTCTTGACCTGATCAACATGCCACTTGTCAACCCAAGTCAATCAAGACAAGCTGACAGGTTAGCACTCAGGATTCAAGACAGAATTACTAAAGAGTTCAATTTTAGAAGGAGACAAAGGCAATCGGGTAATGTCATTGGTCAACTGGATGTTGAGGCAGACCCTGAGATTAGCTTTAAAGGGAAAACCTTGGCTGAAGGCCTAGTGTAGAGCCTGAGAGCCCTGTCACACCAACAACTGCTTTAGAAATTCATTCCCTCAGTGAAACACTTGCTGGTGAAGGTGTCTCACAACCTCTCTCTGGCCAGAGCTTGGAGGCTTACCAAGCAATGAAGGCCAAAGCTTTTTCAACCCTGTGTCACAAAGGTCTGTTGGGTGACAAAGGGAAAAGGATTCTAACTCCTGAGGAGATTGAGGAGGAGAAGAGAGAGAGGAAGAGGAAGCTAAGGGGAGAAAGTTCCTATGGGTCTTCAGGCTTTATGCAAGCTGCAATCAGGGCTGCCCCCTAACCAAACACTCAAGATGATGAGTTGAGGGCAGTCATGATTACTTACCTGCAGACCAGGAACTATGACATAGATGATGAAGATCATGCATAGGTTGGACTCACCTTAGATTAGAATGTTTATTTTTGCTTGTAATAGGTCTTATGTTAGTTTCCTTTATGTATGCTATTAGCTTTATATAGTTTTGCAGTCCAGCGAAACTGTATAGTTTCGCTCACAGTTAGATGTTTAGTTCGCCGGGCGAAACTATAGTTTTGGCAGAACAGTTTCGCTGACAGCGAAACTGTCTGCGAAACTAAGACTGCTATATATACTTATGTTCATTTTCATTGTTGGGTAAGCTTGCAAAAACCCTAATCGTGAATCATTGTTGCAAGTTGCCTTTTCAAAGCAGTTATTACACAGAAATATCATTGTGCTTGAAGTTATTGATTGTTATAATGTTGATTGTCTTATATTGAATGAGTTCTTATTGTGATCAATCTTCTTTGGTCATGTTGTTTATTGTGTTTGTTGGATATTGAACGATTCTTCATATCATTTGCACTGTAATACGATCAAATGGACCAACAATATGGTATCAGAGCCTTAGTGCTCTTAATTTGTTGAGTTTTTGGTGGTTTTAGTTAAATATCTAGTTTCAATCAATTTTCAGTGCATTATCAGGTGTTTTTGATATGGAAATTGATTGAGTTCTGCTAGTTTTTGGTTGTGGAAGATCTTGTAATCATCAGATCTCAAATTCATTGAGTATTTGATGATTTCAGATTGATTTTGGGTTGAAAAGGGTTTTAGGATCGATCAGCGAAACTATAGTTCTTACAGCGAAACTGTTAATCTTCTTCCAGCGAAACTATGGGTTATATTGCTATTGAAATCGTTCTCTAGTTGTTCTGCGAAACTAGTCTTTTTGAACAAAAGTTCATTAGTGATTGTGAAGGGTTAACAAGCAAAATTGCTGCCGAAATTGTTTTTGAACGAAAGTTCAAGCTTGTTTCATGCGAATTTACCAGCGAAACTAAGCCTGTTATGACATTTGGCTAGCGAAAGTGCTGCCAAAATTGTCAGCGATATTAGCTTCCACTGCGAAAGTATCAGCGAAATTAGTTTTTCTGCGAAATTGTCTGCGAAGTTACCTTTTTCTGCGAAAGTGTCAGCGAAATTATCTTCTCTCTTGCCGAAACTACATCAATCTCTGCGAAACTACCATGTCTAGGTTAACATCACTCACACTTGCTGATCTTGAAAGTGTTGCTCCCAATAGGCCTCCGAGACTCATTAACGGAGACAATTTTAAAGATTGGAAGAGATGTCTCAAAGCCTTCTTCTTCTACACTGATCTCAACCAATGGGAATCGATTACTTCTGGTCCTCACATACCGACGGTTACTGTTGGTGATGTTGTCTCTCAAAATAAGGACCCATCTTCCTATACTGAAAAGGATCTGAAGTTGATCAACCGTGACCAAAAGGCTTTTGGTGCTTTAACTGTTTGTCTGGCACAAGACATTTACAATCGTTTTGCAGAGCATAAAAATGCTAAATCTCTTTACGATGCCCTATGTGAGTTTTATGATGGTAATGCAGGTTTGGTAAAGGATAAGAGCATTCAGGCTGAGAAGGAATTCAATTCTTTTGTTGGATACAAGAACGAGAGTCTGACAGATCTCACAAATCATTTCTTAATTGTTTCAAGCACCTTAAAGAAGTATGATGAAAGGCTTTCCAACAGTGAACAAGTTAACAGGCTTCTAGATTCTCTTCCACCTTAGTGGAGTCTTCAGGTGAGGATGCTTAAACAAGAAAGAGGGTTCACAGACTACAAGCTGATGGATATTATCAATAAGCTGAAATCCTTTGAGTTGGACATGAAGAGACGGGAATTTAACCATACTATGATGCCCACATCTGGTTTTTCACAAAATGCTGCTTTATTGTCATTCGCTGCAAATTCTCAAATACATAATTCAATTCAAGGAGGAATTAATACAAGTACTTTCTCAGGTGGAAACATAGTGTTGGAAGAGATCTGGGTAATTCTAAGGCCAATGTTGAAACTTCAATCCCATCAGAAACAATGGCTCTTTTTGGAATGTTCATTCAAAGCTATGAAGCACTTGTAGCTGGAGAGTTGAAAGGGAAGGGAATGACTATGGAAGACATGTATGAGGTGGATCCTGATGATCTTGAAGAAACTGATATTCAATGGCAAATGGCTATGTTGACCCTTAGAGCTCGAAGATTTATGGAAAGAACTAGACGAAAGAACTTTGGTGGTCAAACATCTAATTCAAAACTGGGATTTGATAAGTCCAAATTGAGATGTTTTAACTGTAAACAATTGGGACACTTCAAACGTGAATGTCCATCACCAATTGTCACCGATTCCAGTAATTTAGGAGTTCCAAGACTGACAGCTGAGAAAGAGAAGGAAGATGTGAATCACAAAAGGGAGACTGCATTTGATTTCTAACTTTGATTGGAGTGCTGAGGTTGAGGAAACAAGAACTGAGATAAATCATGCTTTAGTTGATGAGCTTGTTGAAAGGAATGAGGTAAAATGGGAAAGGAATTGATGTGTGAAAGAAGAAAAAGATGCTGGAATTGGGGAAGGTAAAACTGCAGGTTTAAAGGAGGAAGGAAGTTCATGCGCTGGGCAAAGAAAGGATTATGATGATGATACTGCTACCGTTGAGGAAAAGAAGTCAAGTACTCTGGTGTGCCAATGTGAAAAAGCCTTAGCTGCTAAAAGGATGGTGATAGGACTTCCATATGAGGTAATTTAGGATATGTGCTCATCTGCTTGTAAAATTAGATTATTTTGGATTTATAAAGCTAATCGTCTATTAATTGATAATAAAAAGTATTTAAAGCGAATCAATGATGAACTTAAAATCAATGAATCAAAATACTTTGTTAAATTAAATGAGGCTTTAAAAGAAAATGATCATTTAAAACGAATTGTTTTGGAAAGAAATGTTGAGATTAACACTTTGACCGAAAGAGTTGCCCTTGCTGAATTTGAAGCAAGCAAACTTCAGTCAAAGTTAGACAAATGGACCATATTAGGAATGAAACATGATGATCTATGTAAATCTCAACGGGGAGCTAGGATTAAAACGAGATTGGGTTACGAAAACGTAAAGGTCTATCCTCCGCCTAGTACATACTGTTATTCTCCTATGCCTGTTCCTTATCCTTCTAATGATTTAATCAAAACAGATACTGACAGTATGTCTACAGGTTTAGAGGGTGTTAACTCTAAGCACATTCGTGAAGACTACGACTATGGACCAACTAGTGGGCCTGGATGCACTAGTATTAGTACACCTGATTGTCAGCAGTCTGTTTTAGATCACAAGTCTAGTTTAAATTATGTTTTTGTTTCTAGTTCTCTTGTAACAGACTTTGTTGTCTCATGTTCTCATGACGGTTCTATTTCATCTTTTAATTCAGTTCATTGTGGTGATGTCTTTTGTTCTGGTGATGATTATGATGCAACTGATCTTTCTACAAAGTCAACCGAGCAAATTAAAACTAATTGTTTTGAAAAATTCTTTCATCATCCCATTCCATCTTTCGCTCCATCAAATATGTCTTTATCTGATGAAAGAATTATCTCTTCATCTGAAACTAGTACCAGTGGAACTAGTTCTACTAGTACATCGGACGAACATTCATCTATTTTTGTAAATAATAATTCTTGTTCAAATAAACTTCAATCTCGTGGCATGGATGAGACATTTAGTGACATTGATTCTAGTATATCTGAATGTGATGAGGAAATTATCATTGATCATATTCTTACCTCAGCACATCACAGACCTAGACACAAACCTCATTGTTTCAGGTGTGGTCAAGAGGACCATCTTTTCAAGAATTGTCCTACATTGCTTCATGGTCATCTTAATAGGAACTGCTTTGGTAATAAATTAACAAAATTGGTTAATAATTTCTTTTGCAAAAAATCTGCTTCATCTAAAGATAAAGTTGTTCAATCTTGGGTTCCTATTACACCTGGTTAATTGGTTTATTATTTCATTTCAGGAGTCATCCACTAAGATTGTAAACAGCTTGTGTCATATAGATAGTGGTTGCTCCAAACATATGATAGGGCTGAAAGACTTGCTGACCAATTATCGGATTATTGATGGAGGATATGTTGCTTTTGCTGGTGACAAAAAGGGTGGAAAGATGATTGGGCAAGGAGAAGTTACCAATGGTTCTTTAACCTTGGAAAAAGTCAATTATGTTCCTGAGCTGGCATTTAATCTTCTGAGTGATTCTCAAATCTGCGATAAAGACATTCCAGTCTTGTTTAAATATGATGAATGTCTATTTTTAAAATCAGAGATTGATATTCCAGATGATTTGATTCTTATGCGTGCTCCAAGAAAACATGACACATATCTTCTTGATAATAACTCCAGCGAGTCAAAGTCTACTACAACTTGTCTTCTTTCTAAAGCTTCAACCTTTGAGTCTCTTTTATGGCATCGTCGATTAGGCCATGTTAATTTTAAAATAATAAACAAATTAGTAAAAAACAATCTCGTTAGAGGACTCCCTTCAAAAGATTTTTCTGTTGACGTTGTTGAAGGGTTTGCTAGAACACAAAATCCAAGTTTAACCATTTAAACTTTCAGAAAACGCAGCGGATATGTAGCTTTTAAAACCGATTTTTAAAGCTGAAAATTTCATGTTCTTAGTTATGTTTTAAGATGAAAACAAACCCAAATCAAAAAGGATCATTTATGTGAATGAACAAGCTATGAACATAATGAAATGCACATAAAATCACAGCCACTAAGAGCTGTGATTACTACCTCTTCCAGCAGCAAGAAAACGACCAAAAGGAGATGTGGATGCTGAAAATTTCGGCCAAAACTCCAAGGAAGGAGTCCTCAAGCTTGTATACCCCAAGCCTCCTTGCAAAACACCTTCTTGTTAGGAAGATACACCACCAAGTACAACTCAAACTCTTCTATTTTGCTGCTGAATTCGTGGGTTCAAGAGAGAAAAAGAGAGAGTTTTTCTTGTGTTTGCATGTATTGAGATTAGATGAGAGAGGTTTTTGGTCTCCAAGACTAGTTAAATGAGTATTCTAGTTACAAGACAAAAGGTCCAATGAATATGAAGGGGGGGTGGCCGAAAATGCATATTCAAAAGGGTTTCCCCCCCTTTTTTTTAATTGAACACACACATATATGTTAAATGGTCTTGTAACTAGACATACAATTAACCATTTAATTGTATGTACAAGTTATATAACTTATACAATTAACCTTTTAACTTATAAGTTATAATCTCTCATTATTATTTGGTGTCATCTAACCAATTTAAATAACACATCAAATAATATTATTGAACAAAATATCCTAATAAGTTGTTCCCTCTCATATGCAAATTATTTAGAAAACCTATTTTCTAAATTGGTGTAAATATTTAATTGTATGATCATATCATCAATTAAATATTAATTGGTGTTTGCTAAGCTTGTTATTGGGTATAACCCGACTTGGATCATAACGTACTAACCACATCATGAACCAATTCATAAATACCATTAATGGGAATAGCTTTAAAATAGAACATACCATTTAAAGAAACATGAATATCATTTTCAATAAAGGATAATACATATCCAAATTGTTTTAACAGGGCTACAGAGATAATATTCCTAGTCAAACTAGGAGCATACAAAACATTGTTCAAAATCACTTCCAAACCATTTGGAAGTTTCAAGATGTAGTCACCACGGGCTTCAACTTGAACTTTAGCCCCATTGCCCATGTAGAGGCTTACATCCCCTTTCTTGAAGTCACTACTTCTTTTGAACCCCTGCAACAAATTGCAAATGTGAGTTCCACATCCGGTATCTAATACCCATGTGTTAGAGGATATCATGTTTAAATCAATATGGTCATGTATATTGTACCTGAGGTCTGCCCGGCATCCCTCTTTGCTTTCAACTCTTGGAGATGGACAGGACAATTCCTTCCCCAATGTCCAATCTCCCCACACTTGAAGCATGGGTCGTTAGTAGCAACCTTTTGCTTTTTCTCTTGTGGTTTGGGTGGTACCCTTACCACCCCTTTCCCTTTTCCCCAAGCGGGTCCCTCACCCTTAGCAACCTTTGCTTTGGGTGCGGGACGAGGCCTTTTATTGTTCCCACCTTCATTGATGGTGAGAACGGGTAAAACCCTTTTACCCATGGCCGCCTCGGCCGTTTTAAGCATTGAGTGAAGCTCACCAATGCTCTTGTCCCAAGCATTCATGTTGTAGTTCAACACAAATGTCTCGAACTTCTTGGTAAGGCCATTAAGGATCAAATCCGTGGCCAATTCCTTCTAGACGGGACAATTAAGCCTCTCGAGGCGGTCAATATGACTTTTCATCTTAAGAACATAAGATGAAACAGATTGGTTGTCGTCCATACGACATGCATGGAGTGCTCGAACCGTTTCGAAGCGCTCAACCCTTGCTTGCTGTTGGAACGTTTCCTTCAGCTGGGTTATCATGTCGTAAGCTCCGTGATGTTCATACTCCTTTTGGAGATCCAGAGTCATGCTCGCTAGCATGAGATAAGACACTTGGACGGAGTCCTCAGTGTACTTCAACCAATCGTTGAAGGCCTCCTCATCATCCTCGCTAGGTTGATCGGGGATAGGGTCGTCTAAAACATACGATCTTCTCTCTTGCTTGAGAACGATTCTCAAGTTTCGATACCAATCGATGAAGTTGTTATGATTTAGACGTTCCTTTTGGAGGATCGCTCGTAGAGATTGGTTGGACGCGGATGAGTTATCGGAATTATCATTATTTGAGGCCATCTACAAAATTTAACAAAGTTTTATTTTAGTATTTTCGATATTGTAATTTTAATAATAAATGTCTTTTAACGCCTTTTCATATTAAAATCTAGAACCCAACATTACATTTAAATTGTGGTTAGGTGACCTTTATCCCACGTTTTAAATTAATAAGGTGGTCAACGTTTGACGATTGCAACCATTTGCAACTTCTAGAAGTATGGGATCGACTTGAAACATCATATGTAAAGTCAGCATGTTAATCCCATCAACACCATTTGGAAACCACATCGTAGGTGATCCATTTGACATGATTTGCAAATCAAGACACCCTACTTACACCCACGTGTGAGTTTGCCAAAACAAGTGGTTAGGTGACCTTTATCCCACAAATAAGGCATTCTCACCTCAAGTCACAAGTTCCTCAAAATGGTTAGGTGACCTTTATCCCACTAAGAGTTCCCAAGTGACTCAAGTGTTGTGTAAAAGGACGGTGTTGATCTTGTTTGTAAAAAAAAATTTAGAGGTTTCAAAATTCTAGTTTAGAAAACTCTATGTACTTGTATTTGCATGCTTTCAAATACAAGGTACCCTATGGTTCTTTGATTAAAACCTATTTTAATCTTTAAAATCATTAAATCATTTTAATAACCTTTTATTAACTTTTAAGAACCATCAATTTTCAGCTTGTTAAGTTTGTTAATGAGTTTGTTATGAATATCCAAATATCAACCAAACAATCAAACAACAAACAATCAACCAAGCATAAACATAAACAACCATATGTGCATATGTGCATAACCATAGCATCTAAAGTGGTCCACACTTGTTTGCCATCACAAGTGTGGTCCATAGGACATTCCTAAGGGTCACAAACAAAGCATATAGAAAACTTCCAAAAGCCTCCCACTTGAAACCGCATCCAAAATGCTCCATGTTTCTTTCATGACCTTCCTTTGTGCTTCCAATGTGAATGTCTTCATATTACAAGATATAAAGTCCTAATACAAGATATCTAGTAAAATGAAAATACACCTAATCTATTTATTACAACCCAATAATAAATAAATTACATTTGAAACAAAGCACAAACAACAAATAATACAACCCAATTGAATGAATGAATACAACCATTACAAACACCCAAACAACACAAGGTCAATGGCTAGGTTATGCACTAAAATAAGCATCCATTATATCATCCAAAATATAACTATGAATCCCCTTAAAACCAACGAATTTTCAGCCAACATAAACTGAAAATTCGGGTTTAGATGTTGTCCAAACAACACAACATATCAACATATATATATCTTTCAAGATTTAATCTTAAGCATGTAAAATATAATCTTGAAAGTTGGGGATTCAACAAAACAGAAACATAGCAGCCCCAAATCAGCTTATATATATATCATTATCATCCTTTAAAACCTATTTTAAAGGACAAAACAAGCAAGTCATCCACATAACCGGCTCTTGATGCCATTGAAGGGTTTGCTAGAACACAAAATCCAAGTTTAACCATTTAAACTTTCAGAAAACGCAGCGGATATGTAGCTTTTAAAACCGATTTTTAAAGCTGAAAATTTCATGTTCTTAGTTATGTTTTAAGATGAAAACAAACCCAAATCAAAAAGGATCATTTATGTGAATGAACAAGCTATAACATAATGAAATGCACATAAAATCACAGCCACTAAGAGCTGTGATTACTACCTCTTCCAGCAGCAAGAAAACGACCAAAAGGAGATGTGGATGCTGAAAATTTCGGCCAAAACTCCAAGGAAGGAGTCCTCAAGCTTGTATACCCCAAGCCTCCTTGCAAAACACCTTCTTGTTAGGAAGATACACCACCAAGTACAACTCAAACTCTTCTATTTTGCTGCTGAATTCGTGGGTTCAAGAGAGAAAAAGAGAGAGTTTTTCTTGTGTTTGCATGTATTGAGATTGGATGAGAGAGGTTTTTGGTCTCCAAGACTAGTTAAATGAGTATTCTAGTTACAAGACAAAAGGTCCAATGAATATGAAGGGGGGGTGGCCGAAAATGCATATTCAAAAGGGTTTCCCCCCCTTTTTTTTAATTGAACACACACATATATGTTAAATGGTCTTGTAACTAGACATACAATTAACCATTTAATTGTATGTACAAGTTATATAACTTATACAATTAACCTTTTAACTTATAAGTTATAATCTCTCATTATTATTTGGTGTCATCTAACCAATTTAAATAACACATCAAATAATATTATTGAACAAAATATCCTAATAAGTTGTTCCCTCTCATATGCAAATTATTTAGAAAACCTATTTTCTAAATTGGTGTAAATATTTAATTGTATGATCATATCATCAATTAAATATTAATTGGTGTTTGCTAAGCTTGTTATTGGGTATAACCCGACTTGGATCATAACGTACTAACCACATCAATATTCTAAGTGTCTTGGGCACATAGAATCCTACAGTTGTTTTGGATACAAACAAATGATTGACTATGGAATTAACTTCCTCCACAAGCCGTTGTTGTGCGACAACGAAGCAGCCATTGGGATTGCAAAAAATCCTATTCATCATTCCCGAACCAAGCATATCGAAACATAGATTCATGCAATTCGTGATGCTCAAGAAAAGGGTTTTATCGATATTATACCCATTGACACAAAAAATCAAAAGGCAGATCTTTTCACAAAAACTTTTGATAAACCTTGTTTTTATGAATTGATCTCTATGCTCGGGTTAGTATCCTTTTAAACCTCCATTAAAAAAATTATAAAAAAATAAAAAATAAAAAAAATTCTTTTAAAATAGAATAATAACAATAATCCTTTTAATAATATTATCCTTTTAAAATACAATTTTGGGGGAGTAACTAAATAACCTGAGTGTTGAATTTGAAATGACGAGAAATGATTTTATATCTTCTGGATATGTTCCTTTATGCATGACTTATACTTAAATGAGAAATGATAGTAACTGATGCTGGTCTCTGTTTTACATCTTATTTTTTATTGAATATTAAAGTCAAGAAAACAAACAGGTTCTTTAACGATATGCTTGGTAGGCTCTGCCTGAAGAATAAAGTATACAGCAGCAATATGATTTAAATTAAAATCCCTGCTTAAGGATGTCTGGTTTTAGGCGATCATTTTCGCCTGCGTGAAAATTGAGTCCCAGCAAAAAGTGGATTGAGAATTGATCTTTGGCTCTTGTCCTGTACATTTGTGTCTTGTACTTGTGCTAATCTCCTCTGTTGTACGGAAGTACTGTCCTGGAGTGATGTTCTCCTTTGCTGTATGATAGTACTGACCTGGAGCTCTCATCGGCACATGATTAAATGGTCATCTCCTTTGTTATACGTGAGTATAGACCTCGAGCTCTCACCATTTTGGTCTAAGTTGTGTCAAATCATCTAAATGATAATTTCATCACAGAAGGCAATTCTCTGTCAATAATTACATGCACACTAATACACAAGCCTTGCTCAATAAAGATCGTAGCAAAATTCAAGAAATCCTGAGGTTGGGTGAGGGTTTTTGCCAAATGATTGTGGGGTCCTAACATTCTAAAGCATCTAATCGAACCTTAACAAATCATAAGCTGTTTGTTGAAAAAGGATAAGGCATGGGTTTAAGTGAACAAATATATCAGCAATCGTTATTGTTCTGTTTCTGAATTTCAACACTTCCTTTGCAGATTGTATTGTGATCAGATTCAGCTATCAGTATGATCTCATTGGCGGTCGATGATTAAAGTCATCTTTGTGTTAATGCATATCTCAAGGATGTGATCTCTGATTGATTTAGATCTCAGTGCTTGAAGTTAATAAAAAAAGGCGAAACTATACTTTCGCTCTTTGTTTCGCTAGACAAAATTGCAATTTCACTCAGCTCGCTCATTCTGTGCAAGGTCATTTTTTATCTGTGTATCACTTGGCAAAATTGCAGCTTCGCTTGGCGAAACTGTAAATTCGTCAGGCGAAACTATAGTTTATATTAGTCTTTTTGCGAAATTATTTTCTCATTTTCGCACAATCGACCTGTGATGTCCCTTAGGGTTTCTCCGTGAACTTTTTAGGCGATTTTATGATTCTGTGTTTAATCTTTCTGATTGATTGTTGATTCAAGTTCGCCAGTGAGTTTTGAACTTAGGACCATCCTTTAATCTTGTTAATATCATCTCATTGTGGGTATTTTTGATCGAGACTCTTCGGTAGCCTCGCTGTTCTTCCAGCGAAACTACCGATAATCCAGCGAAACTGAACGAAAGTTCTTGCATCCTTAGCGAAACTGTAAGGTTATGTTGTCCAAGCGAACTTAACAGTTTCGCTGGCTATTTTTCAGTTTCGTTGTGCCAAAACTATAGTTTCGGCTTGTCGAATCTACTTCACTGTTTGAGCGAAACTAATGTGATTTTGCTGGCGAAACTAGACTTTCGGCCGCCGAAACTATATATCATTCTGCGAAACTATAGTTTCGGCCAGCGAATTTATTTTAGTTATTGTTTATTCTTTATTCTTTTCTTATTTTTTAATTATTTTAGTACTTAATTATTTATTCTAATGTATTTCATTTGTATTTTGGATGATACACATCCGAAAGCCGCCGGGTTTAGAGATTGTATTAGATGGCTGCAAAGATCTCCCATATCTTATGCTATATCTCATTCCACTACCATATATGACCTTCATATCAGAGATTTCTGGAGATCTGCTGAATATGACACAATACTCAAAGAATTACTGCCAAAGTCTTAGTGCACGAGGTGATTATTACTGCAGAGACAGTTTCAAGGATTTTGAGGCTAGAGGAGGATTCTGGCGAAGAGGTTTCTATGACCAACTTTTGGTTCAAGAATGGAGA
Source organism: Flaveria ramosissima (assembly GCA_025215565.1). Lineage (NCBI taxonomy): Eukaryota > Viridiplantae > Streptophyta > Magnoliopsida > Asterales > Asteraceae > Flaveria > Flaveria ramosissima. The sequence goes on from CM046040.1 coordinate 65,498,719, forward strand.
TCAAGAAGTCTTTTCTCTCCAAGGAATGGAGATTTATTGCTCACGTATTCATCATGTGCCTAGATCACCGTAAAGGTGGTTCAGACGGGCTAAACATTGACTGGGCTAAAGCAATGGTGTTGTGTTGCAAATGAGAGAAGGCAAACATAGCCAGACTGATATTCGCTTGCATGGCTGAGAATGTTATAGCCTTGAAGAAAGATAAATGGTTGTTGTATCCTTGATTTCTTCAAATGATTTTTGACGATCTTATACCAAATGTGCCAAAACACGGGGAGGTGAAAAGGCTGGTACAAATGAATCCTCGTATCTTTGCTGATTGTTGTGCTATTCGCCATGATTTTAGTGGAAAGATAACCCATCTCTGGGAAAAGATGTACCACCGGAGAGATGGAACTACATCAGACGGGTGGATGAATCTGAGAATAAAAGAACTGAAGAAACCAGGGCACAGCAAGCTGATGCAACCAAGAAAAGAAAAAGATATGCTAAGGAGAAGGATTATGATTTTGAAAAAGAAGTAAATGAAAGGGCTGATGAAATAAGGGTTGAAAAGGAGAAGAGATAGAAGAAGAAAGCTGATGTAGCAGAATCAAAGAGGCGAACTAAACAAAGACATCAAGCATTCACTGAGAGGAGGGAAGAAAGAGGAGATCTAGATGAAGATATGATCCGTAATCTTAACAGTTCTTTGGCAAATGAACTGAGTATGATAAAGACGAAGCTCATCAACCAAGAGATATGGGAGAAGCAAAAAGATAAGATGATAGATGGAATGAAGAAGATGCTTATAGATCAAAACTGTCTGCTGAAGAAGCTGTTTGAGGAGATTGGCCAACTGAAAGCTGCTGTTGGCCTGCCCAATCAACTAACTCAATCTGAGTTAAATGATTTAACTGGCACTTCTAAATACCCGTTCTTGAACGTGGGTACTTCCTCCAGGGCAGGATAGGGCACATCTGGTGCAGCATCTGCTGGTGTTGAAGATCCTGAAACAAGACGTGAAGATGAAGGTAGGGAAAATGAGGAGATTATTGAAGCTGGGTTTGTCAATATGCAGTTTGACTTTGAGAAGGACTTAGTGGGTGAAGAAGTGATAGTAGAGAAAACTGTTGAAGAAGCTGTTGAGAAAGGAAAGGGACTAGTTGATGAAGAAGAGGATGATGAACAACTTGTAGACTATGATTCTAAACCTGAGTTCTATGAAGTTTATGAGAGACCGTTGATCTATGTAGCAAATAAGGGAGAGGATCTTGAAGATGTATTTGAGATGGATAGAGCAGAATGGTTTGTAAAAGAAAATGAGCCAAAAGAAATCACTCCTCTTTTCCAACATATGGATGGGTTGAGTAAGCAAGAGGCCAACAAGAAGATTATAAGCTGGTCCTATTACCCCGGCCTAAAAATGTTCATGATAAAGAGGAGGGGGTAGTATTAGCTACATGCATAAGAGGAAGGCTTTTAAGACCTTGCCTAAATGGGATCTTAGGCGGTTGGCAGCTCTACCACTTCTGAATGCACATCTGAGCGAAAGAGCAACACTTCTGGAGAAAGAGATACAGAACGGGATTAATGACAACTTTGAGTCGTTTGGTTTCATGAAGGCAGAAAGGAGAAGGTCCAAGAAAGACAAAGACTGGGAAACTAGGAAAGGGAAGAATTGTTTTGAGAGTTAAACCGCCAGAGACTGTGAACAGGGTGAGATTGTCTGATCCCCTTCCCTGACAATTACAGGATTTCGAGAAATGGTTTTATGATAATAACACTGGGGAAGCTGTGATTAGGGTGAAGAATGGCAAAGAATTTAAAGTTTTTGATCCTATGGAGTTGTTCAGTTTCTGCGACGAAGATTTATTAGTGTTGTGTGAGAATCACATAAAGGCTTGGGCTGGGGAAGAGACTTGGAAAGAAGCTAGTCTCTTTATGAATGTAGCAAACAAGATCAGAGGGGTGAGGGCAGAGGTGAAGAAATTAGCCGAGAGGGTAAGGGCCCAAGATGATCTTAACATGGATATTCAAGATTTGGCCAAGCAGTTTGAGAGGGCTAGTGGTCATCCCGAAGGAGCTCGTGAAGCAGGAGGAAACCATGGAGAATCATGTGCTGAAGCCTCTGAGGAAGTCATTGCAGGAGGCGTAGAAGACAAATCAAATGCAGCAGAGGAAACTGGAGCTGACAAGATAAATCAAGATGAGTGAAGGCGGTGAGGTCCAACCTAGGGGGAGTATTGAAGATCATCATAGGTTGGACTCACCTTAGATTAGAATGTTTATTTTTGCTTGTAATAGGTCTTATGTTAGTTTCCTTTATGTATGTTATTAGCTTTATATAGTTTTGCAGTCCAGCGAAACTACGCTCACAGTTAGCTGTTTAGTTCGTCGGGCGAAACTGTTGTTTCTGCCGGGCGAAACTATAGTTTCGGCAGAACAGTTTTGCTGACAGCGAAACTATCTGCGAAACTAAGACTGCTATATATACTTACGTTCATTTTCATTGTTGGGTAAGCTTGCAAAAACCCTAATCGTGAATCATTGTTGCAAGTTGCCTTTTCAAAGCAGTTATTACACAGAAATATCATTGTGCTTGAAATTATTGATTGTTATGATGTTGATTGTCTTATATTGAATGAGTTCTTATTGTGATCAATCTTCTTTGGTCATGTTGTTTATTGTGTTTGTTGGATATTGAACGATTCTTCATATCATTTGCACTGTAATACGATCAAATGGACCAACAGATGAGATTATATCTCTCCCCTTAGAGCAATTAAATGAACTGGCTGACATGGAAGTGTCAAGAGAGATGAAGGAAGCAGAGGATACAAGGCTACTTCTCCAATTCAAAGAGGAGAAGAGACAGAAAAGATTATACAAGCATGTTCCTACTCTCTCCCCAGTTCAAGAAAGCCCTATGCAAGAGGCTGTGGTAGCTACACAAGAACCTCAGGTAGACAAGGAAAAAGATAGGCAAAACATGATCAACTACCTGAGTGCCACAAGTCTCTACCAGGCATCTGCAATTCTTCCCTTGTCCTTTGAGTACATTGAGTTTGAGTATCTCAAACAGCTTGAACTTCAAGTACTCAAAGAACAAAAGGCAACAAAGAGAAAGATGAGGGAAGAAGCTGTGAAGTCAAGAGCCATCATCCAAAAGAGTATGCAGAAGTCTGCTGACAGACACAGGATGATGAGCTTCTTAAAGCTGTATGGATTCTCCGGAAGGAGACTTGGCCCTATATCTCTATCCACAATGGATGAGCATATCAGGGTAATCAAGCAGAAGATCAAGAGTGGAGAGCTGATTGACACTCTCCTCCAAGTCAAGCTCCACCTGAAGTGGAGGTTAAGTTTGAACAACCTAAGACAACACAACCTGGACCTCCTGCTGAGCCACAACAAGCTTCATCTTCTGATCCACAGCATGGTCAAACTCCCTCTCCTTCTTAACCTGTAAGGGAGGAACACCCAACTGAGCAAGACAAGACTGATCAACAAGGTGTTGCAGACCAGTCTTCTCAGTTAAAGTCATCTAAGAGGAAGAAGAGGATGGCTTCCAAACCAAAGTCAAAGAAAAAGAAGAAGCCTGAATCATCCACCTCTACACCTCAGGCTGAGTCAGATCAACCTGAGGAAGTGCATGAAGAGGCAGCCTAATCAACTCCAATTCAAGTGGCTCCTCTTGCAGCTGAGAGACCCATCTTATCCTGGACCTTCATAACTAATCCAGAAAGATGGCATGTGATCAGAGATCAAGGTGTTAAAAATGTCTACACATGGCAAGACTTATTCAACCTACCTCTGCATGATCTCTTTGAGATGAGAAGATATTATGAGAGTTTGAGAGATCCTGGCCATCTGATGAAGAAGGGCATGGTCATCATCATTATAAGGACTGTCAACAGCTAAAGATCTTCAAATGTTTTGGTAGCATCAGCCTATGGGAAGTTTGTAAGGATTCCTATAAGTCTGATGCAGCCAAAACATCCAAAGTCTCCTTGCATGCATGCACTGAAGAACATAAGAAGAAATGCTTCGGAAGTTTTACACCATGCACTAGAAATATTCTAAGTGTAAAATCTTCCGAAGCAAAGACCAACATCTTCCGAAGCCAAAAGTGAAGTCTTCTGAAGCTTCAAAGACAAAGTCTTCCGAAGCCAAAGAGTAAAGACAGATTTCTTCCGAAGACTTTTAGAGACATGTCTTTATCTGATGTACTTTACCATAAAGTTGGACCACCTTTACGCTGCAACTCTGTAAAGTCACCAACTTACATGAGTTGGTGAAAATGTCCATGCTTTTGGTAACTGTACATTGAGGTCTTGAGTATGTGTTTTCTACTTTATGTACTTTTATCATTTTTGTAATATATTAGGATGTGAGCTATGGCATGTCATAGTCACTAGTCAAAAGGCAAATCTGCCTTTTGACTCTACATTTGATTTTGTAGTTGTCTAGTCAATTGTATCCAGCTGGCTTTCAAAGTATGGCCGGTTGTACGATGTAATATATGTATCTCAAGTACTTGTAACTTTCCTTTAAGCTTTGTAACATTTGTAATAGAACTTGAGAAGCAATATACAGCATTCTTGAAAACCAATTACTTGTGTTGTTTGCAATCTTGTTCTGTCTTATCTTTACTTGTGTTCTTAGCATCTTTCACTAAAAGTTCACCAGTTCCCTATTTCATTTGTTAAGTGTTTGAAGTAACACTCCTCATTGTGTTGTTGTGTTGTAAGTGCATACCCTTCACCGGTCTTGCGATTTGTCTATACAAATTTACTTGCAAATTTGGACTCCTTAGAATATTATATGTTTCCTAGATATGTTCAATACATTTTCAACTATGAATTGGGCTCACAGTTGAGGGAAACAGGTAATATTCTTAAATTGGGATAGATGAAGCCTGGCATCTTTAAGATAATGAAGAAGCCAACTGTTGGCTTCTCTAGGGTAGAAACAGCCCTTGTCCCCAAAATGTTAGAGCTCATTACTCAAGGTGACAACCTAGCAACACAAGCTAGTGTTGAACCCACACCTTCTACTTCTCAACCACCTACACAGCCTAAAATAGTCCTCACCTTCCAAAAAAATCCAAATGAACCCCTGCACAAGCTCCTCAGTTTGTGCAGGATCCCATATCATCACCCATACAGGAAGACGTGGACACTAGAGCTCCTACTTCTCCTGAGTAGCAAACCACTTCCATCTCATCAAGAACCAATACTGAGGTTTCTCATGCTTAGCCTGATGAGCTCATTAGCCCATTATCCTTAAGCCTTCACTCTAAGTCTCAAAATTCAAGTGAAAAACCTTCAGGGGAAAGTTACCATCCCCAGCCTCTAGATCTAAATCAACCCATTCCCAACCTTGAATTCTATGATGATGAAGACATGGGATTCAGTGAGTACCATGAGTCTCTCTACTCCTCCCCCACTCAAGGAGAGATGAGTGCTCCTGCCTCTCCCTTGTCTAGCCCACATCATTCACCCATCACTGAGGTGGATCTCTCTGAACCTGTTTAGGAGGTCCATATGGAAGTGGCTCTCACTTCTGCAAGTGATTACATCATAAGACCTCAACCATGGCAACTCAGCCCATTGACACTTCATTTGAAGCTGTCAGTGAGCAAGGGAAATCCAGCAGCCAAGAACTTGATGCTGGTGGTGAGAGTGAAGACTTTGGTCTAATTCTCTCATCCTCCGATGATTCTTCTGATGAAGATAAGGGGAACATGAGACTTAAGGTGTAGAATTGTCACAAACTTGCTCCTATTTAGTCTCTAAGGTTAGATATCTGGAATCTCAGGTGACTACCTTACAAAATAGGGTCAATGATCAGCAACTTGAGATATCTTATCTTAAGGAACAACTAGATGGGAGACCTTTAAGGAGAGCTCATCCAGAAACACAAGAACCTGTGGATGTGATTGACCTAACTCCTAGCTCACCTATTATGCAAGAGGGTGATGCTACCAAAAAGGGGGAGAAAGTCATACCAATCACAGAACCTGGGAGTTCTTCACAGAGTATGGACATTGAGGACTCACCATCCTCACTTGCAATTGTCCATACACAGCAACTTCCTCAAGTTCACATTGATGTGGATTCACTAGGCTTACTCAATCAGAGTCTATTTGAGGAAGGTTATCCTAGGAACTTCAAATTACATTATTGAGTGGAGGTATGATGCTAATAGAAGAGCCCTCATACTTCAAAGAGTTCAAGGGCAGCAAGAAGTCTTCAACTTTTAGACCTTGAACTACTATAAAGGTCTTGACCTGGTCAACATGCCACTTGCCAATCCAAGCCAATCTTGGCAAGCTGATAGGCTGGCTCAAAGGATTCAAGATAGGATTATTGAAGAGTTCAGCTTAAGAAAAAGACAAAGGCAATCAGGTAATCTCATTGGACAACTGGATGTTGAGGCAGACCCTAAGATTAGCTTCAAAGGGAAAATCTTGACTGAATGCCCAGTGATAGAGCCTGAGAGCATTGTCACAACAACAACTACTTCAACAATCCATTCCCTCAGTGAAACACCTGCTGGTGAAGGTGTATCACAGCCTCTCTCTGGCCAGAGCATGGAAGCTACTCCAAGCAATAAAGGCCAAATCTCTCTCCACCCTAAGTTACAAAGGTTTGTTGATGACAAAAGGAAAAAGATACTGACTCCTGAGGAGGAGGAGAGAGAGAGGAAAAGGAAGTTAAGGGGAGAAAGTTCCACTACTGGGTCTTCAGGCTTCATGGAAGCTGCAATCAGGGCTGCCCCCAGACCAAATACTCAAAATAATGAGTTAAAGGCAGTTAGGATTACTTACTTACAGACCAGGAACTATGAAATTAATGAAATCATTTCTCTCCCCTTAGAGGAATTAAATGAACTATGCAGATATAGAAATGTCGAGAAAGAGGAAGGAAGCAGATGATGCAAGGTCGCTCCTCTAAATCAAAGAAGAAAGGAGACAGAAAAGACTGTACAAACATGCTCCTACTCTCTCTCCAGTTCAAGAAAGCCCTGTGCAAGAGACTGTGGCAACACAAGAACCTCAGGTAGATAAAGAAACTGACAGACAAAACATGATAAACTACCTGAGTGCTACAGGATTCTAACAGGTAGCTGCACTTCTTCCCTTGTCCTTTGAGTGTATTGAGTTTGAGTAGTTCAAACAACTTAAACTTCAAGTACTCAAAGAACAAAAGGATACAAAGAGAAAGATAAGGGAAGAAGCAGTCAAGTCAAGAGCCATCATCCAAAAGAGTCAAAAGAAGTCTGCTGATAGGCAGAGGATGATGAGCTTCTTGAAGTTGTATGGATTCTCCATAAGGAGACTTGGCCCAATGTCTCTATCCATAATGGATGAGTACATAAGCGTGATCAAGAAGAAGATCAAACACGGAGAGCTCATTGACTAACACTCCCCACCAAGTCAAGCCCCTCAAGAAGTGGAGGTTAAGGTTGAACAATTTGAGACAACACAAGTTGGTGAAAAGGTCCATGCTTTTGGTAACTGTACATTGAGGTCTTGAGTTCTTTACCTTCTACTTTATGTACTTTTATTCTTTTTGTAATATATTAGGATGTGAGCTATGGCATGTCATAGTCACTAGTCAAAAGACAATCTGCCTTTTGACTCTACATTTGATTTTGTTGTTGTCTAGTTCAATTGTTTCCAACTGGCTTTCTAAGTATGGTCGGCTGTAGGATGTAATATAAAGTATCTCAGGTCCTTGTATCTTTTCTTATGCTTTGTAACACTTGTAAAGAACTTGAGAGCAATATACAGCATTCTTGAAAACCATATACTTTTGTTGTTTGTTCTTGTTCTATCTCATACTTGCTTGTGTTCTTAGTATCAAACCATATTTCTTCCCAGTTCCCTATTTGATCTATTAAGTGTTCTAAACACTCTCCTCATTGTGTGTTGTGTTGTAAGTGGCCATCCCTTAACCGGTCCTGCAAAACCTCCAAACCCCTGTTCCTAAATTCACACATCATATGCTTACACGGTCCAAATATAGTATCATTAAACCTTTCACACCTCTCAATCTTCATGTTACTACTACCTCAAACATCTCTCCCTTACCCAAATCACACCTAACTGCACTCACTACTCTATGTTGGAATGAGGCTATGCATAACGAATATAGAGCTTTATTGGAAAAACAAAGCTCGTTTGAGACCCTAGATGCTCATATCAATTGTTGTATGCGGCAATTTAGGCATAAGTTTCATTTCAATGGTACCTTTAAACTGTACAAAGCATAAGTAGTTGTCAATGGCCAAAATCAAAAAGTTAGTATTGATTGTGATGAGATGTTTAGTCTTGTGGTTTAATCCACAATGATTAGAACCTTTCTCAGCTTTACCGTCTCTTGTTTGTTGTCGGTTTATCAATCAAACATTAAAATGAATTTTACATAGAGACCTACACAAGACAATTGATATGTTCCAACCCTGAGGGTTTGTTAATAAAATTGGACATGGACATGTCTCTCCATTATGCAATCGGCTTATGGTCTGAAACGTCCAAAATAAGCCCCCTGGCATGATATTATAGATTCGCCACGTATACTACAAAATGCGGTTTTCATAGCACTGTATCTGAGAGCTCACTATTTGTTTATATATAGGGTACCAAAATGACTAATTTATTATTTTATGTTGATGATGTAACTCTAACAACCTCATACACGAACCTTCAAATGAAATTATTTAAAAAAATTTATCTGGTGAATTCTCCATGAAGGACTTACGTTCTCTTCACCACTTTCTTCGTATAAAGGTCACACAACAAAGTGGTTTAATTTTTCACAATCATATACCACTGATATACTACTTGTAAGGTTATACTTGAAAGGCTGATGCAACCAAAGCAACCAAAGAGTCTCCAGCATGCATGCATGAAATGCAGAGTAAAAGTTCCTTCGTAAGTTTTACACATTTCAGAGAAAATATCCTAAGTGTAAAGTCTTCCGAAGCCAAAGACCAAATCTTTCGAAGCCAAAGATGAAGTCATCCAAAGCTTCAAAAACAAAGTCTTCCGAAGCCAAAAGACTGAAAACTGATTTCTTTCGAAGACAGAGAAGACATGCTTTCTCTGATCAATTTTTGCATAAGCTGACCATTTTTCCGTTGCCACTCTGAAGACTCACCAACTTATACAAGTTTGTGAAAAGGTCCATGCTTTTGTCAACTGTAGATTATGGTCTGTGATCTGTAAATTTCTACTCTTGTACCTTTTATCCTTTTGTAATGTATTAGGATATGAGCTATGACATGTCATAGTCACAAGTCATAAAGCAATCTGTCTTTTGACTTTACATTGATCTTGTTGTCTAGATTAGTGTTTCCAGCTGGCCTTCAAAGTATGGCCGGCTGTAGGATATAGTATAAAATATATTAGGTTCTTGTAATTATTTTGATGCTTTGTAACACTTGTAATAGAACTTGATATCAATATACAACATTCTTGAAACCATGCAAAAATGATTGATTGTAAACAATGTTCCACTTCTGTCGAAGCTTTATGCAACATTAGTGTTAATTGTGCTCCATTTCTTTCAAAGTTTCACGTAACTACATGTAACCAAAGTGCTAATACATGAGAACTCATACCCATGGCTCTATTGTTGTCGCATAGGAGCACTACAATATTTGACTTTTACCCGACATCTCATACACAATTCATCGAATGTCTCTTCATGCATGCTCCACGTGAATCGCACTTCTAATTTATGAAACGGGTACTCGCTATATTAAGGGCACCATAGATCATGGTCTACGTATTACAACATTCAAATAATTAAACTTACAGCTTATGTAGACATGGATTGGGTGGTGTTGACTCTCAGTGATCAACTTCTGAATGCTGTGTGTTTTTCAGTGAGAGCATCATCTCTTGATCCTCTAAGCAATAATCTACATGTTAAAACAATCTAGAACTATAGTCTTCTGCTTGAGCTTTTGGTTCTCTCAACCCAGGCCACCATTATGTAGTGTGATAACATTTTGACAATTTACCTCACTACTCATATAGCATCAGAAAACTAAACATGTTAAGATAAACATTCACTTTATACATGAGAAAGTTAACGTGGGAACCATATGAGTGCTTCATATGCTCGCCTAAAACTAGTATGCGAACATCTTTACTAAATGGTTATTGAAGCAATTATATGAAATATTTAAAGCCAATCAAAGCATTTGACTGTATACTACAAGGGCATGTTAACCGATCCGCCATTATGTATTGATTGTGTTTTTATTATATATGTCGCCTAGTCAACTAAGTTAGTTTAGCCAAGATATTACCCTCTATACACTAGGTTTTTTCTGTTGTATCTCCTTTAGTTATATATCATCTATTTGTATTCTAGCTTCCAATAAATGAATCATTGGGATTATTTAAGAAATTTACGCAAGCTACATGATTTTTAGTAGAGACAATCACATATATTGGTTTCTAATCTATCAATTAATAACCTAAAGTCATAGGTTGGATTGGTAGTTTATTGATAAGAGTAAAAGGCTTTTTAAAAAAAGACTTAAAACTAGTTAGAATTAAAATAAGAGGCCTTATATATTCTTGAAAGAAAAAAATATTGCTGAAGTAGTTAATCTGAACCAGACAAGATTAAAAATAACTAGTGTCAATGATTGACATGTAGGTATGAAGCTTTGGGAGATGGCAAGGCCTGTCATGTGAGTAAAGTGCCACTTTCATAATTTCCAGTTATAAAGAGCAAAGTATGTTGTACCACAGGCCATAGTGATTGTACATTCCTTTATTATCTCTCTTGTCATTGACATTTGGTTGCAGATTTGTTAACACCTCTATTATAAAAATTTGTTGCTTGTTTGTTTTATTTCTGGGTTATGCGTGCAGTTTTCAACATCAAGAACAATCACACAGTTGTACAAACATACAATTCTACCATCTACAACCTCTGTTATGATCACCCTAGTCCAGTCATTGAACAGTCTGGTGGTGATAGAATGCGGTACAAAAAACAATGGTCCGAGCTAACTTTGATCACCCTAAGATACTAGGGATGATGACAGTGTTGATAATAATGATAATGACTAGAAGAAATTAAATGGAATGATAACAGAAACCTCAGCATTGGGATTCAGCAAGATTTTGATCATGCTAGTTGTTGGTAGATTAAGGTTTTACATACTTGTATCAAAGTTGTTATTTGTAAGTTCTATAAGGTGATGAGTCCGCATAGAAAAGATTTCTAAAGATTTCATAGATAAACATGGTTTTTAAGGTTACAAAATGTTTTTTTTTCTATTTTCGTTTCTGTTTTACGAGTAACGAAAAGTTTCTATCGCATGCAGAGTTAAACGTACATATCAAGATAATAACGATAGCAGTAAGATGCATCATCGGAGAATTTGGTGTCTGGTGTTTCCGGTACACCGGCATGCACATGCTTGCTGAAGCAAATCTATCTCCAGATTGTCGGTGCCTGTCACAAAAATAAATATGTAATAAAGCCATTATCATTAATGAAATTAAATGTTTTAAACCCCCAAGCAGTAATTTGAAAGACTCTTCACAAGCATAGCATCAAGTATGGCATCAATGTAGCAATTCCAACCCATTTACCCGTGAACGATTCATCTCTGATCGAAATAACACATTCATTGAAATTTAAAGGGAAGACTAAAGAAAAACAAAATCAACTCCTTTCACGAGGTGGCCTTTTGTACGATAAGAACTACTTTTTCCAGGTAGGTAAATCAAATGTGTTTTTGACAAGGGCATTGTTAGCCAATTGATCACAGAAACACAATGACAGCAGTGATTTTTGGGGGAAAACACACCCACGACTCTTTTCTTTTTATTAAAAAAAACAACACATTAAACTCTTAGACAATGACCCTCTTTTATACTAATCCTAACCATAATTATTAAGGAAAAACTCCACTAAAATACAGCTGGAATGACAGCCCATTCACAATTAAAACAAAACACTGAATCCCTTAAAAAATCTACTATTAGACTCTATATGATCCCCCCCCCCCCCCCAAAAAAAAAATCTTCCAAAAAAATCACATATGAACCACATTTAGGATTAACTTCTAACAGGCACTAAAGTGGGTATATGTAACATCCGACTTCTCATACAAATCAATATTATCCGCCTTTACCCATAAGAAGCTCATGGATTTGTTTTGTTGCCCGAGCAAAGACTTCTTAGGTCACCCATCCTAGAATTTTCCCCACTCAAACACACTTAATTATAAAATTCTCTCATCCAAAGTGAAGACGCCCATAACAAATTAGTGGTATTGGAGGATAGACATTTCCTATGACCCAGTAGGTCCCAGTGTCACTCATGTCAGCGGAACGATGTAAGATTTGCCTAAGGTGTATAATTAAATATATTTTCTATCTAGAGGACAAAGAAAGTTACAACCCTAAGGGCCTACTTATACAAAATTAAAATAGTTTTCAAATAAAAACTACAATTCCTTGTCTTTATTTGCAATAAACCTTATATAAAAACTCCAGACATATCTAATATGTAATAAGAGAACAAACGACCTAGGTAACAATAATAAATAGTATATGCTTAACACATTATACTAACATTTATGCAACTGATCCAGTTAGAATTCAGTCTATTCCATCGGTCCCATGTCCCACCAGTGTGCCTGAAACGAGTGACTAGTAATTAAGAAGCGCATGAGAGCTTACCCTAATATGCCCCAGATTGAGTTCCATAAAGATGTGCCAAGTTTTTTGCTGGCTTGGCTTGAAGATGCATCTTTTTTGTGCTTATCATCCTGTCCTGAGGAAATGCAATATATGAAAATATAAGATTATCAGAAAATATCCGTTCAATAATTTAATTTCTTTTTAAGTTTTATTAGTCCACAATTTTCATGCTTTAATTTTGGTGCATGTGGATCCACATTTCATTGCAGCCGTCTACTTTCACTTACTTTTTGTGAGTATTAGAGGTGGCAGATTAAGTGGGTTAGGTAACAGGAAAAAAACAGGTTTGGGTTGTATGTACATGAAAGAAATATTCCAATAAAATTTTGGGGTACTTTTAACCCGTTGAACGCATTCAACTCCTTTCCCTTTTGGCTAAAACAAGTCAAACAACTGACTCATTGACCTGTTAGGGATATACATAACCAAATTGACCAATTATCATATGGGAGGACATTGCCACCTCTAACCAGTATGAAAAGTACTGTGAACTTGACAAGAAAATAATCAAATACACATACCGTAAATTGTGTGATTCCGAATTGCCGCCAACTTTTCAACTAATAGACGTTCATCATCGCTGACATGGCAAGGACATTAACTTACTTGGTTCGGAAATTTAAAACAATATGACAGAAGAAACAATGAACTCATTTACAGACTATCATCATTATGCTAATTATACAACATATGCATTAATCATAAGTCAAAGGTGTAGATTATTTTCTCAGTTCTTAAGCAAAAGAATCATAATGCAATTGAGATCAAAGAACCATATAATATTAATCACAAAAATCTGGAAAGAAGGTATCAATTTATTATACATATTTTGCATATATAGTGTTTTAGTGCATGAGATAATTTTCCTGTATTCACAAAATTAGAGGGAAAAAAATATGGCAAATGGCACCCAAAGAAACATACTTCGAGAGTTTGAGTCAGTTTTCATTTTAAGGAACGTACGTAAAAAAAAATATTTCGAGAGTTCAGTTTTCATTTTAAGTAACGTACTTTAAAATCCAATATTTATGGTCCTATACTTGGAAAGCAAATATTTCAGAGTCCTAGAATCTTGTAACCAGTTCTAGCTGATGTGGCTGAGGTTGTCAGGGGCCATGAAGTAAAATTAAAAACAATAAATAAAAAACAAGATAAAAGACAACACTTTGGCTCAAGACCAGACTTAGAATGCACACAATCTAGGAGATGATTTTGAATTTCAATGTTTCAATCTGAACACCCAAAACTACAAAGAACTGAGAATACACTCAAGATAGGATTTGGATTTTGAAGTATCCATCTGAACAGACACACACGCACACTCACCATTGCTCAAGAACACAAGCACACTCTTGCTCATGCCTGAGGAGTCACTGGCTGGGGTTTGGGGGCTGTCAAATCTCAGAAGAGCCTTTGTAAGGGATGGGTAAGGGCAATAAGGCTTGAAAAAATCAATTAGAAGATTTTTTTTATCAAATTTAGTTTTCCATTTCAGCAAACAAAAAAAAAACAGTTTTGCCACGTCAGCACGAGTTAGCGGTTAATGGCTATACCACTAACAAGGTTGCTTTTATACGATTAGAGTTGAACTTTTGACCCTTGAACATGTTCCTTCTTGAAGTATGATCCCAAAAATGAATACTAACACAAGGATGTTCGGTATTGATGTCATGCCCTAAAGAAATTCAAAAACTTTCCAAGATAATAATTTAAAAGGTAACAGTAACACAAGCTCAGTAGAAAAGTTTACCTGATATATTTTGGGATCTGGACATGCACAATGAAGTGATGATGTCCTCTAACAGATGGCTTATTGATGTCTGGAACTCCCATTTTTGAAAGTTTTATGGTTTCCCCAGGCTGAATCCCAGAAGGAACATGAAGGTCCTTTGGACCATCAACAGTTTCAACCTAAATTAGAAACAACTTTAACTTAAAACTTCATAGCAGACTATATAAACTCAGCTACTAATTTTCTAAACAAACACACTTGACGTAAAATCGCATAATCAATAAAAATGCTTCGGCTTGGATTAGTAGAATACACTTTTAAAGAGGACTGATCATAAGTTGTTAATATAGTTGCTATAATCATGATCATCGAAGGGGTGCCAAGTAATCTGAAAAGAATGTGGATGGTACAAGAAGGCATAAATTGAATAAACAATGTATGTTTTAACCGAGATAATATCCTATACCATATCGTAAACCATATCGTAACAAATTGAATAAACAATGTATGTTTTAACCAAGATTTTCAATTGATAAGCACCAATAATCGTATAGAATGAAGATAGATTCAGCAGTAGCATCAGGATTACAAAATTAAGGCATAACTGCATAAGTTTATTAAAATGTGGCCTAAATGTAATAACCGGCTAGCATAAAGAATAACATAAAAAAGTTGTTCCATAATCAACAAAGCATAAATTTAGATATAACTGATCTAAGATTACAAGTTACCTTTATTACAGTACCTAATATTGCCTGTGAATAATCAATTTTAATATCCGAGTAAAGATGAAGACCGTCCCTTCGTATTCCTTGTTTTTGGTCAACATGAAGAATTATATACAAATCACCAACTCTATTCCTGCATTGAATATCAAGAGTATTAACAGCTAATTTAGTGAAAGAACTGAAAGAAGTATAAATGACAAGTTCCCATTTTGACCTGTTGAGAATGCCCAGTTGCTGTAGTAATTTTTAAATTAAACTAAAGTTAGTAGTCATCCTTATCAATTGTGCATGTTTGTTTGCAAAGGGATTTTCCCTTAATGGTTTTATAATCATTAACTAATACCCAATTCAACTTTTCTGTTTTAACTGTTGCTTGTCTGCCTAGCGCTATTAATGGTTTTACCAGTCTAGATTCGACGGGCTGTTTCATCTACTATATTTACTCTGGTGTGTGCTTGCTTTGCTTTTTCAGTACTGATTACTTAACCAGAAATTTGCACCTCTAAATTTTAACAAAATTATTTTTGTTTACTTCTAGCTAATATTGTGATGTTATAGGTATTACGATTTCTGTAACAGGTTCCTTACTGCTAGAGGCTCAAGTTTCATCTTTAAAGTTCAAACAATACTGCTTCCAAAGAATCTTGGAACTTCTTTAGTTTTCCTTTATGGTTTTTCCCTCAAACGTTTTCCTCGGCTTACTTATTAAGTTTTAGCTGTACATAGTAACACGATTATGTTATTAGTTACTAGACGTTTTGTTATCCTTTGTTGTTTGTTCCAGCTATAGTTTAGAGCGTATGGTAGTCAAGCTAAAAAGAATTTTGCCTTGTATAATAGCAATGATGTTGAGTGTAACACTTGTTTTTGGAAGTGTTTTACCTTCTAACATTATGCTATGGCATCTTACATCTATATGAAAGAACGGGAGCCACACTTATGAAGGTAAAAAATATCAAATAATCGACTTTACAAGGTAAATCTCCAAATTGCCCAACCAATCTGTTTTCTTACTAAAGTAAACGAGAAAGCATGGCTTTGGCATGCTCGTCTCAGTCATTTAAACTTTGACGTCCTTTACAGCTGGCTGGAGAAAAGATGGCAGAAGGAGTTCCTTTGATTGACCACCATTCACAATTGTGTGATGCATGCTTGGTCGGGAAACAAAGGAGATCAGCATTCCCGTCCAAAGCCTCGTATAGAGCATCACAGCCACTGGAGTTAATACACGCTGACCTTTGCGGGCCTATTACACTGAGTACTCCATCGGGTAACAGGTACTTTTTACTGATTGTTGATGATTTTAGCAGGTTTATGTGGGTCCGCATAATAAAAATCCAAGGATGAAGCTTATGAAGCTTTCAAGGCATTCAAACAAGCTGCTGAAACAAAACGTGGTTATAAGGTGAAAGCTTTGAGAACTGATCGTGGAGGAGTGTTCATTTCAGCAAAATTTGAGCATTTATGCAGCGAACATGGGATTAAACGGTTCCTAACAGCTCCATTTACACCACAGCAGAACGGTGTTGTGGAAAGAAGGAATCAAATAGTCCTTGGAACCACAAGGTCAATGATGAAAAATATGAAGATGCCAAGATGGATGTGGGATGAGGGTGTACGACATGCTGTGTACATTCTAAATCAAACCCCAACTAAAGTTGTTAAGGGAAAAACTCCCTATGAAGCCTTAAAGAATCGGAAGCCAAAATTAAACTACCTAAGGGTGTTCGGGTGCATGGCCCATGTTAAGGTTCCATCGGTTAATCTCACAAAATTAGATGACCGAAGTGAACCTATGGTGTACCTTCGAAGTGAGCCGAGAAGTAAAACCTATCGACTTTATAACCCTCGAAGCAAAAGGGTTGTAGTTACTCGGGACATGAAATTCGAAGAAGATAAGCCGTGGAATTGGTTAACCAAGTCTAAAGAAGATGAAAAATGGGTCGAATTTACTGTTGAAACTGAAACACAGGAAGCTGTGTTTAATTCAGCCCAAACCTCGCCCGATAAAAGCGAGAGTAATTCTGCAACAAGCGACTCATCCTCTCTTGGCAGCACAGGAAATGCTAGCAGCAGCCCTCTGGACGATTTCGGTGACTCAACACAGTCAAATTTGGGCCCAAACAGCCCAATACCTGAGCCATTTAGTCCAGAACAGCCTGGTTCATCAGGTGAGAGCCCTGTTCCCAGCTCTCACTATGATGACACACCGCCCAAAGGCTTTCAACAGGTGAATAATGTGTATTCAAGAACACAATCACTGCAACAAATTCCATTCAACCCACCTCAGTTCGATGACTCAGATTTCCTGCTGTTAAATGAGGAACCAGCCAACTTCAACGAAGCTAATGAAAGCAAAGAATGGAAGCTAGCAATGCAAAAAGAGTTAAAGTCTATTGAGAAAAACAACACTCGGAAACTGGTTCAACCACATGACAAGGTTAAACCAATCGGTTTAAAGTGGCTTTATAAAGCAAAATGAGATGCCAAAGGTGACATAACTCGCTACAAAGCGAGATTAGTTGCAAAGGGTTATGTTTAGAAACATGGTGTTGATTATGAAGAGGTTTTCGCCCCTGTTGCTCGGATGGAATCTGTTCGACTAATTCTTTCCTTGGCCGCAACAAGTGGATGGCAAGTTCACCACCTCGACGTCAAACTGCTTTCTTGAATGGTGATTTGCAGGAGGATGTCTATGTATCTCAACCCAAGGGGTTTGAGAAACCAAGGAAGGAACACATTGTATACAAGCTCAATAAAGCCTTATATGGCTTGAAACAAGCACCAAGGGCATGGAACTCTAAGCTAGATTCAACAAGCGACTTTATAACCAAGGGAGTTACTCGGGACATGAAATTCGAAGCAAAAGGGAGCACGCAATGTACAAACATGTTGCAAAATCAGGAACATTGGTGGTAGGAATTTATGTTGATGATTTGATTGTTGCAGGTCCAAGTGAAGAAGAAATCAGAAAATTTAAAACTGAAATGAAGAATCACTTTGAGATGAGTGATTTGGGGCTGTTAACCTATTATCTAGGCATTGAGGTAGACGAAAGTAATGATGGAATTACTTTGAAACAGGTTGCATACGCCAAACGAATTCTGAAAGAAGCAAACATGAGGGAGTGCAACCCCACAAAGTTCCCCATGGACCCAGGGATTAAGCTCGGTAAAAATGAAGATCAAGAAAAAGTCGATGCAACCAAGTATAGAAGACTTGTGGGTTGTCTTCAGTACCTCACACACACTCGACCAGACCTTAATTATGCAGTCGGCATTACTAGCAGGTTCATGGAGACCCCAAAGGGATCACACTTGCTAGCTGTTAAACAAGTGTTGCAATATGTGAAGGAATCAGTCGATTTTGGGGTCTATTATGATCGAAATGGAGAAAGAATGCTGGTTGGCTACAGTGATAGCTCCCATGCCACTGATAGAACCGATGGAAGGAGCACCACAGGGATGATCTTTTATTACGAGGGAGGTCTGGTAGCATGGTGTAGTTAAAAGCAACAAACTGTTGCCTTATCTTCCTGCGAGGCAGAATTCATGGCAGTTGCTGCAGCTGCATGTCAAGGGGTCTGGATGAAAGGTTTACTTGAAGAAATTACAGGTCAAACTATGGAAACAATCACTATCTATGCGGACAACACGTCAGCAATCAAGTTAATTAAGAATCCCGTTTTTCATGGACGTAGTAAGCACATTGACACGACGTATCACTTCATTCGTGAATGTGTGGAAAATGGGTTGGTGAAAATAGAGTATGTTAGTGGCAGTGAACAGAAGGCAGATATTTTGACTAAAGCTCTGCCACGTATGAAGTTCTTGGAGATGAGAGAATTCTTTGGAGTCAAGGAATTGAAGGTTGGAATTAAGGGGGAGAATATTAGTTAATTCCAAGATTTTGGCGATGAAGGAAATCAAGGCAATCAAAGATTTAGGAATATTATTGCTGGAAATAAGTTGTGATTGATTTCTGTCTATCAATTTCAATCTTTCTCCTTTTAGTTGATGTTTTATATCCCTTACAAATAGATGCTAGAATAATGAGAATAATGTACCAATTCCCTACTTGTTTTTCTTAATAAGATCTGTGCTGACTACCTTGAAAGTTAGTCTTTGTGCCATTTGTTTTCTAACAGCTCTCTCCTGACATGTGTGGAAATCTACCATTGTAGATGAGTTTAATGCACATGTTGAAAATATAACATGGGACCTTACACCTTTTTTATAAGAATATTATGTGGATTTTAAACATAAGACTAATGCTAAAGGCTCCATTGAACAATACAATGCGCATCTTGTTTAGTTGTTTGTGACGACAGGTCCCAACTGGTCGGTATCGATTGTGGCAAGACATTTAGCCCGGTTGTGAAACCCGTCACTATCACAACGGTTCTTAGCATCGCCGTCTCACACGACTGGCCTATTCGTTAGGTAGACGTGAAGCATGCATTTCTTCACGAGTACTTTGCTCAACTATCTATGTGCACCAACCCATGGGTTTTCATGACTCCCGCTTCCCAGACCATTAATGCAAACTCAACCGGTCCTTATATGGGATTAAGCAAGACCCACTTGCTTGATGCCAAAGGTTTACCGATTTTGTAACAACCTTAGGGTTTCAACACCGACAGGTATGAAACATACCTTATATTCTATAATACGTAGATGACATATTCTCACAAACTCCATAGACGTGCTTCATCACCACTTCATGTCACAACTTCCCAATGAAATTGCTATGAGAGATATCGTAACCTGACTTAATTTCTAAGGATTTCTGTCACAAAAACAAATACGGGTTATTCTTATCTCATGAAAGTATGCCTCGGAAATCTTAGAAAGAGTCAAAAGGTCTTCATGCAAACCAATTGCCACTCCATTTGACACCACCATGAAGTTGAGCGCACGTCCTATCGCAATTTAGCCGAGGCACTACATTATCTTACTTTCACATGCCAAAACTTACACTTATTGTCCAGCAAATCTACATATTTGCATGCACGAGCTCCACATCATCATGTTCTCTAGCGTATCTTACGATATGTCCATGGCAATTAATCTCACAGACCAAATATTTATAGGTCCTTGGTCACCTCTCTTATTGCCTATGCCGATATTAACGTCGTTTTGGGCTGGTTATCCCGGCACACGTCAATCTATGAAGAGCTATTGTGTTTTTATGGGGGGTATTCTCTTGGCATATTTCTCTAAACAACAATCCACATTATCCAACTCTAGTGTCGAAGCCATATATCAAGGTGTGGCTAACATAGTCTCTAAACTATGTTAGTTACGAAACTTACTTTTGGAGCTACATCACCCAACTATTCATGCATCCATTGTCTAGTATGACAATGTCAGCGCCATCCACCTTTCCGCCAACCTTTCTGCCAACCCGATACAATGTCAGCAGACAAAGCACACTAATTGGATATTCACTTTGTCTATGAAAAGGTGCAAGGCGGTCAAATACGGGTCTATCACGTGCCTTCACGCTATCAAATAGCCAACATCTTTACCAAAGGCCTACATCGAATATATTTGAAGATTTTTAATCTAGTCTCAACATCCCATCACCTTCTTCTTTGACTAGACTGCAAGGTATATTAAAATAGGCCAATGAATTAAGGAATATGTTTATATTAGTTTGAATATTGTGATAGATATCTTGTCCATAATTATAGGATATTATGTAATTATATATACAGGAATGTTCAATGAGAATGGCACGGATTAACCTTCCATCATTTTAAATCTTATTATTATGGAATTTCTAATAGTATGACAAAAGTCATAAATATATTCAACAACATTTATTTAACCACTGATGATGACTATTACTGTGCCTTTTAAAAAATAACTATGGGAAAACAATGCTCATAAAATAATAGGACTCTTATCATTATTATAAAGTGTCCCTTATATAAATAAATAATCTAAATTAGTACTAGCCCATATGTGATGCCAATAAGTTATAATTTCACACAATTAAACATAGCAAAATATAAGTACAAAGATATATGTTTACGAGGAATTACTGCATGGGAAAATACAAATAGTGGTAACAAAATGAACAATAAACAATCCCAATTAGGTAAAATTATAATATAATATAAAATATGGTTATCATGAAAGTAAGAAAAGGTTGATAAAGCTGATGTAGTGGTCTTGCATTAACTTTAGGTATGGGATAGTTAACAACCTAGAGATAGGAGGATAGTTTGTTTGATCCGTTAAGTAGTGCAAATGGATTGGAGGATCAGCTAAACAAATGTCCAAGGCAGGTCACATGCCAGTGAAAAACTTATGTTGTCGAAGACGCACTCAAGGCGCATAGGCCTCGTCTGGAGCTTAGGCGCAAAAAAAGGCGCACGCCTTAGACAATGAAGGCGCAATAATAAAAAAACAAAAATATATGTATATAGCATATAAAACTAATATTACTCTCTGAATATATTTATAAACTAATATAATTTAGCAATTAATATCATCTAACTAATATCAAAAAAATTAAAACCTTTAAAAATAATCAGAGTATAGGATATTCTAATAAATATATTCATATATATATATATATATATATATATATATATAATAATATATTATATACACACACACACACACACACTAGTATACTGGCTATAGAAAATAAAAACATTAAAGAAAAAATGAATTTCTTTAATTATGGTGACTGTTTTGAAATGGTATGGTTTCTGCAAAATGGTGTAGCTTTTCTACAGCACTACAGCCAATATTAAAAAGCTAAGTTTTTAAACTCAGTTTGTTTTCATTTTCGCATCTTCTTCTTTCTTTCCAGAGTTTCCTCTTCGAAATTCTGCATTTCGGTTATGCAACCACAGCCATAGACCTGTTTAAACAGAATCTAGCAAATTCGCTGGACGCTGGTCGGGATCTGCCCAGAAAGTTGTTTTTGGCCGGAATCTCACCTAAAGAGTGCCTTTGACTGAGCAAGGCGTTTTTGGTTCGCCTCGCCTCACTTGAGACCCTTTGGCGCTTTTGACAACATAGTGAAGAACTAACAAGAAACCGAAGTTTATAAGGCTAACCTCTAAAGCTAAATGTGAGTCGTATTAATGTAAAAGTCTATACGAATATAGAAAAATGAAAAAAAACTACAGCCAAGGCAGACACCTGTTCTTGTCAAAATTACCCTCTCCTTCTATTCTCATGGTGGCTTCATCATTCACGCCTGATGGGATCACCACTTTGACCCTTCTTAGTGACTGTACTTCACCTTTGCCTCCACAATACTTACAGTGTTCTGTAATGATCTTACCATCACCACCACACTTTGAGCAACTAGATACCTAGAATTTAAAGGGTATAATAAATATTCACCATCAACAAGTCAAAAGTATGACATGTTAAAAAAAGCATCAAACTATTTAAAAAAATGTGTATATGTTTAACAGCACAATCACTCACAATCACTGCTATAGAAAAATTGAAATAATAAACTGATTATCATAAAGTGGTTATTCCTAGTACATATGTTAAAATATATATATTACCTGGGACATAACCCCAAATGGTGTTTTCTGAGTTTCTACCACTGCTCCTCGTCCTTTGCAATGGTTACATGATGTTATACAATTGTTTGACTTAGCTCCTGTTCCACCACAATAATCACATGTCTCGAAGCAGGAAACTTCAATGTCCCGTTTTGCTCCAAAAATTGACTCTTCAAAGCTCAAAAAGACATCTTGCCTGAACAATTAAGTTGTAACTTGGCAGAGTGAAAAAACAAACAATGGTCATTGGTTAATCAGTACAGAGTACATAGAATAGAAACCAATGCCTTATGATCATGAAGTGACAGCCTCACGTATTATAATCAAATCATAAATAATCAGGGCAAAGAGAAATATCAGTTCTTTCTGCATATCAATATATCATTGGTATTCAAGTGCACATGTAATAGACACCATTAGTAACAGAAAAAAAAAACGAGTTCTTACTCAATAAAAAGGCATGTAGCAATGCAAAATGGGGCCACAAAGATAAATTGTCTTTTTGGTTTGTTCAACAGAATGACAACGAAATAATGTTGAAGAAAGGTGAGGATGTGATGGATTAGTATGGAAGTAGGCTTTCTTTACAATATTTTTCTTCTAAACAATTTCTTTTCATGGACTAAAAGTGTTACTACATTGTCTAAGCATCGGAAACAGTAACCTTGTAGGTGGGATGATTACCATATGTTCAAGCCATGACTTCCCTTGCTTCTATAACTGAAATTGTTACCTCCTGATTCATTCATACCGCCAAAAAACCCATCTGAATCCCCAAAAAAGGTGCCAAAAACATCATAAGGATCCACCTAAAAGAAAAAAATGCGTAACATATAAAAGAAGATATGCTAATATTATTGTCCCAATGTGATACAATCTTACCTCCTGGAAACCAGCACCTGATCCATCATATTCCCCTCGTAAACCAGCCTCACCAAAACGATCATATAATGATCGTTTCTCTTCATCGGATAAGATCTACTCAAGACAAACATAAATGATTTTTTTAAAAGAAATCTATATGCACACAAAATAAACAGAAAAATATATGCCATAAGATCGAAGACAAGCTCATTGCCATGTGAAGAAATACCATCAAAAAGAAGTTGACAACTGATTTGTAAGAATCCAGCATGTCACTGTCTAAGTAGACGTGGCAAAGTACCAGTGTAAGATGGAAACAAGTTAAAACAAGTAGCTTTTTGGTGCATGTGACTGAAAACACTTTTTGTGTTAAATTCTAGGGCCAAATTATTTAAGCAGTTTAATGCAATAAAATAAACGTTTTACAACTTTCAACCCATCTGATCCATATCCTCTTTAGCTATTTTATTTTAGTGGTTTGACCTGTTAGAGATGAAACATAACCCGAATCGACCTACTCATAAGTAAATGGGCAAAATTGCCACCCTTATAGAGTGTCTAAATCCCTAGTTGTTGAAATGCAAGGCGCACTCAAGGTCCAAAGGGTGAGTCTTGGGCCTAGGTGCTAGGTGCAAAAAGGCGCACCCCCAAGACAAGCAAAGCGCAATAAGAATAAAAAAATAGAAAGTATGTATAGTAGGTATATAAAATTAATATTACTCCCTGAATATGTCAATAAAACTAATAAAATTCGCAACTAAAATCATATAACAATATCAAATATATAAAACCTGTTATATGATCAGGTTACAAAAAAGTGTAACACGTCTAATAGACTAGTAGTATACTAGCACTACTCAACCACAAGAAAATAGAACCATCACATGGCATGTCCTTCACTTGGTGTTTGCCTTTCTACTATGGTGTCTATTTTAGCTACTTTTCTACATGATTAGTGTCCCCTTTTCTGCCCTAATCTTATTATTTCTGCTACTAATAAATATTTTAAGCTATAAGATACCTCATATGCAGCACTTATTTCTTTGAACTTTTCTTCTGCCCCATCACCCTTGTTCATATCTGGATGATACTGTGCAAGAGAATAACAGAATTACAAAGCAAATGAGACCAAAATTTGATTTGACAAAGTGAATACAGGATTATTGGAATATCTGAAGAAACTAACCTTACGAGCAAGAGCTCGATAGGAGGTTTTAATCTCCTGCAAAGAAGCGTTTTTAGCAACTTTAAGAACTTTGTAGTAGTCAGGACGTTTGGTGGATGCAGCGGCGCAAACGAGTCGACGAGGGCGAGAAGATGCAAATCCAACACTATTTCGGAACGCCAAACATCGGAAGGTATCGCTGGGAAAGATGGAGGGGCACAATAAGCTACTACAAGCCATGGATTGTTCGAGAGCTAGGACGTTTCTGGAATATAGGATCACCCCTTTCCTTTTCCTTTCCTGATGATAAACACATAAAACTACTAGAATTTGCCCTCGGCGGAGGCGACACTTTTTAACATCTTTAAACCTTTATGTGCACCGATATCGTAATGCAGATGCAGGACCTTTTAATAATTGTTAGTCACTTACGAAACAACACACACAACAAGGAGAGTGTTATAAAATATTTAACAGATCAAATAAGGAATTAGAAATTATATGGTTTAATACTAAAAACATAAGCAAGTATGAGACAGAACAAAAACAAAACAATACAAGGATATTAGTTTTCAAGAATGTTGTATATTACTCTCAAGTTCTTTACAAGTGTTTCCAAACATAAAGAAAAGATACAAATACCTGAAATATTTTATATTACATCATATAGCCGGCCATACTTTGAAGGTCAGCTGGAAACATTAATCTAGACAACCAAATAAATTTAGAGTCAAAAGGCAGATTGTCTTTTGACTAGTGACTATGACATGTCATAGCTCACATCCTAATATACTACAAAAAAGATAAAAGTACATAAAGTAGAAAGCAAAAGACTCAATACCTCAATGTAGAGTTACCAAAAGCATGAACATTTTCACCAACTCATGTAAGTTGGTGAGTAATTAGAGTCGCAACAGAAAGTGGTCCAGCTTTATGGAAGAGTACATCAGATAAAGCATATCTTAAAAGTTTTCAGAAGAAATTAGTTCTTGGCTTCAGAAGACTTCGTATTTGAAGCTTCGGAATACTTCACTTTTGGCTTCGGAAGATTTTGGTCTTAGCTTCGGAAGATTTTACACTTAGAATAATTCTGATGCAGGGTGTAAAACTTCCGAAACATTTCTACTTTGCACTTCTGTGCATGCATGCAGGAAAGACTTTGAATGTTTTAAGTGCATCAGCCTTACATGAAACCTTACAAACTCCCCCTAGGCTGATGCTACCAAAACATTTGAAAACCTTATATGTTGACAGTCATCATCATGATGATAACCATACCCTTCTTCATTAGATGGTCAGGATTACTCAGACTTTCAAAGTGTCTTCTCATCTCAAAGAGATCATGTAGAGGTAGGTTGAACATGTCCTGCCATGTGTAGACATCTTCAACACCTTGATCTTTGATTACATGCCATCTTTCTATTAGTAGTGAAGGTCGAGGATAAGATGGGTCTTTCTGATGCAAGAGGAGCTACTTGAATTGGAGTTGATTGAGCTGCCTCTTCATGCACTCTCTCAGGATGATCTGATTCATTCCAAGGCTTGGAGGTGGATGACTCTTACTTCTTCTTGTTCTTTGACTTAAATTAGAGGCCATCCTTTTCCTACTCTTTGGAATCTTCAACTGAGAAGACTGGCCTTCGACACCTTGTTGTTCAGTCTTGTCTTTCTCAATTGGTTCTACATCCCTCGCTAGTTCAGAAGAAGAGAGAGTTTGACCCTGTTGTGGATCAGAAAATAAAGCTTGCTGAGGTTTAGCAGGAGGTCCAGGTTGTGTTGTCTCAAATTGCTCAACCTTAACCTCCACTTCTTGAGGAGCTTGATTTGGTGGAGAGTGTAAGTCAATAAGCTCTCCTCTTTTGATCTTCTGCTTGATCACCCTTATGTGCTCATCCATGGTGGATAGAGACATTGGACCAAGTCTCCTTCCGGAGAATCCATACAGCTTCAAGAAGTTCATCATCCTCTGCTTATCAGCAGACTTCTTTTGACTCTTTTGGATAATGGCTCTTGACTTGGCTGCTTCTTCCCTCATCTTTCTCTTTGTAGCCTTTTGTTCGTTTAGTACTTAAAGTTCAGGTGTTTGAGATACTCAAACTCAATATACTCAAAAGACAAGGGAAGAAGTGCAGCTGGCTAGTAGAGTCCTATGGCACTTAGTTAGTTGATCATGCTTTGTCTATCAACTTTTTTATCTACCTGAGGTTGTGGAGTTGCCACAGTCTTTTGCACATGGCTTTCTTGAACAGGGGAGAGAATAGGAGCATGTTTGTACAGCCTTTTTGTCCTTCTTACTTCCTTAATCTTGAGGAGCAACTTTAAATCATCTACCTCCTTCCTCTTCCTAGATATTTCCATGTCTGATACTTCATTCAATTACTCTAAAGGGAGAGAGGTGATATTATCTATATCATAGTTCCTTGTCTGTAGGTAGTTAACCCTGACTGCTTTTAACTCATCATTCTAAGTGTTTGGGATGGGAGCAACCTGATTGCAGCTTCCATGAAGCCTGAAGACCCAGTGGAACTTTCTCCCATTAGCTTTCTCTTCCTCTCTCTCTCTCTCTCTCTCTCTCTCTCTCTCTCTCTCTCTCTCCTCCTCAATCTCCTTAGGAGTCATTATCATTTTCCCTTTGTCACCCTCAGACCTTTGTGACTCAAGGTGGAGAGAGCTTTGGCCTTCATTGCTTGGAGTAGCTTTCATGCTCTGGCTAGAAAGAGGTTGTGATACACCTTCACCAGCAGGTGTTTCACTGAGGGGATGGATTGTTGAAGTAGTTGTAGTTGTGACAATGCTCTCAGACTCTATCACTGGGCCTTCAGTCAAGGTTTTCCCTTTGAAGCTAATATCAGGGTATTCCTCAACATCCAGTTCACCAATGACATTACTTGATTGTCTTTATCTTCTTCTTTGACTAAACTCTTCAGTAATCCTGTCTTGAATCCTTTGGGCCATCCCGTCAGCTTGCCTAGACTGACTTGGATTGGCAAGTCGCATGTTGACCAGATCAAGACCTTCATAGTAGTTCAAGGTCTGAAAGTTGAAAACTTCTTGCTGCCCTTGAACTCTTTGAAGTATGATGGCTCTTCTGTCAGCATCATACCTCCACCCAATTATGTAGTTTGAAGTTCCTTGGGGTGGGGATGACATAGCCCTTGGAATTCTTTACTCAAATAGACTCTGAATGAATGAGTCTAGTGAGTCCACATTAATGTGAATTTGAGGAAGTTGCTAAGTATAGACAATTGCAAGTGAGGATGGTGAGTCCTTAATGTCCATACTCTGTGAAGAACTTCCAGGTTCTGTGATTGCTATAACTTTCTCTTCCTTTTTGGTAGCATCACCCTCTTGCACCAGTGAGCTAGGAGTTAGGTCAATCACATCAACAGATTCTTGTGTTCCGGGATGAGCTCATCGTAAAGGTCTCCCAGCTAGTTTTTCCTTAAGATAAGATATCTCAAGTTGCTGATCATTGGCCCTGTTTTGTAAGGTAGTCACCTGAGATTCCAGATGACTAACCTTAGAGACTAAATAGGAGCATGTTTGTGACAATTTCTGCACTTTTAGTCTCATGTTCCCCACATCTTCATTAGAAGAATCATTGGGGATAAGATAATTGGAACAAAATCTTCTCTCTCACCACCAGCATGATGTTCTTGGCTACTGGATTTCCCTTGCTCACTAACAACTTCAAATGAAGTGTCAATGAGCTGAGTTGCATGGTGAGATCTTAATGATGTAATCACTCGCAGAAGTAAGAGACTCTTCCATATGGACCTCCTAAACAGGTTCAGAGAGATCCACCTCAGTGATGAGTGAATGATGTGGGTTAGACAAGGTAGAGGCAGGAAAACTCGTCTCTTTTTAAGTGGGGGAGGAGTAGAGAGACTCATGGTACTCATTGAATCTCATGTCTTCATCGTCATAGAATTCTAGGTTAGGGATAGGTTGGTTTAGATCTAGAGGCTAGGGATGGTAACTTTCCCTTGAAGGTTGTTCACTTGAGTGTTGAGACTCAGAGTGAAAGCTTAAAGCTGATGGGCTAATGAGCTCATCAGGCTGAGCATGAGAAACCTCAGCACTGATTCTTGATGAGATGTGAGTGGTTTGCTCCTCAGGTGAAGTGGAAGATCCAATGTCCACTTCTTCCTGTATGGGTGATGATATGGGGGCATGCACAAGCTATATAGCCCACTGCTCAAAGGAATGGTTTACAACTTCCTTAGGAAAGGACAATTCACCTTCCTCATCATCCAGCTGAAGATAAGTGTTGATGATGGCTGGAGTAATGAAGATTGTCCTCCCCTGCACTGTGGCAGACAGTGCCTTCTCCCCGTCCATAATGACCTCTTGGCAGGTCTTCCAAAATTCTAACAGATGATCCTCATATAATGGAGGATCAATGGTTAGGGAGGTGAAGTAGTTAGACAAAGAAAAAAACGGCAGTCCTGTGAGAAACTTGGATCTTTCTCAGAGTCCAACAGAGCAACCTGATTGTGTTGCCTGTGGAGTTGCATGGAAAAATCTGGGCTGTTTTTGCGGTTGAGGTTAGCCATTTTAGAGAGCTTAGTGGTGAAGGAAGATAAGAACAAAGGCGGTTTGTGGGTGAATTTAAGTTTTGAGAATAGTTCAAATGAAGAAGAGAGTGAAAGAGGAGGGAACCATTGGGTATATATATGAAATGGATCTGAGACAAAGTTAATAAAAGAGGATAAACTTTGAAATCTGGATGTCGGTCCCACCTTTGAAAAAGTGCCCAAAAAGGTAGTTTTCTTGGAAGTATAAAATCTTTTGAAGGTAATTTTACTCCGGAAGTTTTGATGAAAAGCTTCCGAAGCCAAGATGACTTCGGAAGATATTCCAAAGAGTTTAGAACATTTTGCTTCGGAAGAAATTTGTACTTGGAGAATTTTATTCTAAGTGGAATAAAACTTTCGAGACTAATTTTCTCTTCGGAAGAAAATTGTTCTTCAAATACATACAAGTACTCAAGAGAAATTTAAGCTTCGGAAGAAATTTCATAAATCTCTTCCGAAGATAAATTTTTCTAAAAAAGTTGTTTGTTTTCAAAGACATAAGTTTCTTTCGAAAGTACATATCTTCCGAAGGACAAAATATTCAAAAATCTAAGGAATGTCTTCTAAAAAGATTTTTCTTCCAGAGTAAACAATGGCTTATGAGGATGAAAAAATAGACAACTTAGGACACACAGGTTTTAGAAATAATATGAGTTATTTTTAAGAAAAGCTACTCAAAGTTAATCATCCCAATAGCTGATATAAGATATTAGAATCTCTGCTCATCAAAAGCTTTGGTGAACAAATCAACATATTATTCATTTGTGTTAACTTTGACTAGTTTGATTAATCCATGTTCAAAGTTATCTATAATCAAATGATACCTGGTATTGATGTGTTTTGTCCTTGAGTGTTGCACATGATTCTCTGTAATAGAGATGGCACTGTTGTTGTCTATGTGGAGGGAAGTCTCTTTGAAGTTGAATCCATAGTCTAGCATCTGATTTCCAAAGCACTTGAGCATAGCAGCTTGCAGCAGCAATGTATTCAGCTTCAGCAGTTGATGCATATACACAGGATTGCTTTTTTGCATTGCCATGAGACTATCCTTCCACCAAGGAACTGACAGCCCCCTGATGTAGACTTTGTAGTCATATTGCATCCACCATAGTCATTATCTGTATATGCATACAGATTGAAGTCCGAATTCTCTGGATACCAAAGGCCAAGTGTGGAGGCGCCTTTGAGATATTTTAGAATCCTCTTAACAGTGACTAGGTGTGACATCTTGGGGTTGGCTTGTTATCTAGCACAAATACATGTGGCAAACATGATATTAGGCCTGCTAGCTATGAGGTACATGAGAGACCCAATCATAGCCCTGTAAAGATGTTCATCCACACACTCCCCCCACAAGATCAGGTCCGAGGGAGTGGTTTCTTATTATGGGTGTCTTAGCAACCTTACAGTCAGTCATGTTGAAACTTGTAAGTATGTCTTGTACATACTTTGACTGACTTATGATGATGCCACTGTCAACCTGCTTCACTTGAATTCCTAGAAAGAAATTGAGTTCTCCCATTGCACTCATTTCAAATCTATTATTCATCAGCTTCTTAAAGTCTTTGTAGAGCCTTGGATTTGTTAACCAAAAAAATAATGTCATCTACATATACTTGAACTAGCATTAAGTCATTCCCTGTTCCTTTGATGAAGAGAGTTCCATCTATAGTACCCCTTTTGTATCCATGTTGACAGAGATACTGAGATAGAGTCTCATACCACTTCCTTGGAGCTTGGTGCAGCCCATAAAGAGCTTTATCAAGCTTGCAGACATAATCAGAATGATCAGGATCTGCAAACCTAGGTGGTTGTCTGACATCAAGAAGAAAGAGCTCTTCATCAATTACCCATAAAGAAAAGCACACTTGACATCAAGTTAATAGACTTTGAAATCCTTTGATGCAGCAAAAGCTAAGAATATTCTAACAGCTTCAAATCTTACCACATGAGCAAAGACATATGTGTAGTCAATTTCTTCTTCTTGTGTATATCCTTAAACAACTAGTCTAGCCTTTTTTATTATGATAAGTCCTTTATCATCCTTCTTATTCCTAAACACCCATTTGGTTTCTATGGTAGTCTTCTTTTAAGGAAGAGGACATAAGTTTCAAACTTTTTGCCTTTTGAATTGAAGAAGTTCCTCTTGCATAGCTTCAACCCAACTTCCATCCTTTAAAACCTCATCAACTTTCTTAGGCTCTATTTGGGATAGAAAACAAGAGTGAACACAAACATTTGTATCATGGGTTTGTCATCTTGTTCTTACCCCTTTGTCAACATTACCAATGATGTTTGTGGTGGGGTGAGACTTGTGAATCCTTAGTTGAGGGATTCCAGCAAGTTGTTTGGAGAGATCTAAATTAGAGAAATTTAGATCAGACATTAAAGTATCTCCCACCACATTAGCACACTTATCAAGTGTAACTTGATCCAATGAGTGTGTGACAACATTGATGTTGTCTTCAATGTAGTGGTTGTCAGCATCCAGAAATTCTTGATCACTGTCACCACCTTCATTGCCTTCCACATTTAAAGCTCCTTGCTTTGACTGTTGTGCCTCTGAGCTAGAATTTAAAGGCACCTCAGAAGTATCAGCTGAATTTGTCAGTGTTGTGTTGATAGGAACTTCATTTGCAGGATTAGTTACAACTGGAGCTGAAGTAGTATAATTTGATGGTCTTCTTAGCTCAAACCTTGGGTCAGGATCACCTGCTGATAATATATCTGTGGATCCTAAAACATGCTCAGAAGATTTGTTAAAATAGTTGGTAACTAAATCAAGATCAAATAACCAATCAGGACCAGAACCTTTCACACAAGGAGTGTGCTCATTGAAAGTCACATTAGCTGACTCCTTAACTACTCTAGTTCTGAGATTGTATACTCTATAAGCCTTAGCTTGAGAAGAGTATCCAATAAAATATGCATCATCTTATTTCTCATCAAACTTGGCAATTTGATCCTTGGTATTCAAGATGGTACAAGGACATCCAAATGACTTGAGAAAACCAATGAAAGGTTTCGTCTTGTTCCAAAGTTCATAAAGAGTCTTACCATGTGTCTTAACTACTAAAACTCTATTTTGCACATAGAAAACAGTGTTCACTGTCTCTGCCCAGAAGGTGATGGGTAGTTTAGAGTCAGACAACATAGTTCTTGCAGCTTCAATTAGTGTCATGTTTCTCCTCTCAGCAACACCATTTTGCTGAGGAGTCCTAGGAGCACTATATTTTCTTGTAATACCTTTTTCATCACAAAATATATCAAGGACTTGATTCTTGAATTCAGTTCTTTGATCACATATTATGGTTTTGACCTTGTGATCAAATTAATTCTAAATCTTTAAGATGAAATCTTTCAGAATATCAGATGTCTCATCCTTAGTTCTAAGGAAAAAGACCCAAGTGAATCTTGTAAAGTCATCTGTGATCACCAAGCAATAAGAGGACCTTCCTAGACTCTTTACACTGGTGGGGCCAAAGAGATCCATATGTAATAAGTGTAGGGGGTGTAGTGATAGAGTTTCTTTCCTTTGGCTTGTGAGATACCTTGTGTTGCTTCCCTTTGAGGCATGCAACACAATGATCATCACTTGTAAACTCTTTCTTTGGCATTCCAGTTACAAAATCATTTTTAATTAATTTATTCATGTTCTTAAAGTTTACATGGAACATTCTTTTATGCCAGAGGAAAGACTCATCACTATTGGCTTTAGATAGAAAACATGAAACTTCTCCTGAGGGAGATGTTTCTTGCAAGTCCATTTTGTACATTGTAAGGATTCCTTAAGTCTGATGCAACCCAAAACATCCAATGTGTCTCTGCAACATGCACTAAGTACTGAAGTAAAGAATGCTTCGGAAGTTTTACACAATGCACTAGAAAATACTCTAAGTGTAAAATCTTCCGAAGCCAAGACCAATATCTTCCGAAGCCAAACATGAAGTCTTCCAAAGCCTCAGAGACAAAGTCTTCCGAAGCTTCAACCTATGAAGACAGATTTCTTCCGAAGACTTTTAGTACACATGATTTATCTGATGTACTGTTCCATAAAGCACCTTTCCGCTGCATCTCTGTAAAGTCACCAACTTACATGAGTTGGTGAAAAGGTCCATGCTTTTGGTAACTGTACATTGAGGTCTTGAGTTTGTAACTTTCTACTTTATGTACTTTATCATTTTTGTAATGTATAAGGATGTGAGCTATGGCATGTCATAGTCACAAGGTCAAAAGACAGATATGCCTTTTGATCCTACAATTGATTTTGTTAGTGTCTAGTCAATTGTATCCAGCTGGCTTTCAAAGTATAGCCGGCTGTAGGTTGTAGTATAAGTATTCCAAGTTCTTGTATCTTTCTTCATGCTTTGTAACACTTGTAAAAGAACTTGAGAAAGCAATATACTGCCTCCTTGAAACCCAATTCTCTTGTTCTGTCTCTTTACTTTACTTGTGTTCTTTGTATCAACTTGGTTAATCCAGTTTACTGTTTGATCAAAGTTTAGTTGCTCTCCTCATTGTGTTGTTGTGTGTTTGTTGTTAATTTGTTCACAAACGCTTCGCTGCAATTGGTATCAGAGCTTTTCAGGCTCTTGATATAAGATCTCACCATCTTAAGATCCCTCACACACACAAAAACTAAACTCTCCAAATGGCATTCATCTCAAAGACTGATATGGAGACTGGAACCATGAACAAATCCCCACTGATCACTCTTGATGATTTTGACACCTGGTGTATGAGAATGGAAGGTTTCATCAGGTCTCTTGATTCAAGAATGTGGGAATCTGTTGAGAATGGACCTTTCATACCCAGCACTCCTTCTACTACTGGTGCTGGTATGATTCCAAAAGATGTGGCCAACTACTCTGATGAAGATAGAAAAAGAGTAGAGATTGATAGAAAGGCCATGACTGCTCTTCAGACTGCTCTCCCAAACTCTGTATATAGAGGTTTTAAGAAGTGCAAAACAGCTAAACAGCTGTGTGATGCACTGAAGCTGATGTATGAAGGCTCCTCTGAAGCCAAGGAGAACAAGAAGGATCTTCTGAAGCAGCAGTTTGAAAACTTCACCTTCAAAGCAGGTGAAACCATGACTACAATACTTCAGGTATGTTGAGATAGTGGATACCCTAGTGGATGGAGGAGTTCCTCTTGAGAAAAGGGACATGTAAGGAAGTTCATGTCCTCACTTCCTAGGCAATGGACACACTATTGTGTGGTGATCAAGAGGACTGAGAACCTAAAACTCTTACTCTGACAGAGTTATATGGGATTCTCAGTGGATACCAGATGGAGATGAACATGCAAGGTTCATCTGGCAACTCCAACAATCAAATGGGTTCAGCCCTTCATGTGGTTGAAAGGGATAGCATAGAACCCCAACATCATCTCATATGCTACCTTGACAACTCACAAAAGGGTCCTTTCATCACCTTCCCGGAGACACCAAGGGAGAACTTTACTCAAAGAAGCCCATTCCAAGAGACAAGTTCTTCTCAAGCCTTTGTGTCTACTGATGAAAGCTGTGGGAACTCTCTCTTCACTCTTGAAGACCTAGACTGTATCCATCCAGATGACCTGGAATACATGGAGATAGTTCAGCAGATGGCTCTCCTCACTCACAGAGCCAAGAAGTTCTACAAGAGAACAGGAAGAAGATTTCCAAGCAATGCTACCAGTGGAAAGTTTGGGCTGGATAAAAGCAAAGTTAAGTGTTACAACTGTAACCTTATGGCCACTTTGCTAGGAGGTAAGGCACCTACAAATGGGGGGCTACGTAAGGCACCTGTCTGGACAATGCGCCGCCCTACACTGAGCCCCTCAGAATGAGAAGCCAAAGCAACATGCTGCTGTTGCTGTTGAAGAGGGAGGCTTTGAC
The DNA here is from genome assembly GCA_025215565.1 of Flaveria ramosissima. Lineage (NCBI taxonomy): Eukaryota > Viridiplantae > Streptophyta > Magnoliopsida > Asterales > Asteraceae > Flaveria > Flaveria ramosissima. The sequence continues at coordinate 65,533,936 of CM046040.1, forward strand.
TGGAGCTTTCAGGTGGAAGATGCCTCTCCAAACAAAGCACTGATGGCTGACCATGATGAAGCCAGGTATTGGAACATCTCTGTACTCCTGAATGCATTGCTAAAGTAATAGATACAGGTCCTACAACTTAGAGATGAGATCTGATCTGGAGTCATTAAACATATTAAAATCTGATTTTAGAAAGTCTGAAAATGATTACAAGTTAAAGATAGAGGACTTGGAGAAAACCATTTCAGTACTAAAACATGAACATACAGATTTAGAACTCAGATCCAGGATCTCATAACTAAGTTGACTGAGTGCCACTGAGCTTGTGATCAGCAAAGCCAAGGCAGAGAAGAGTGTTCTTGAAGAAGAGACCTTCAAGAACATGATATCCTCATCCCTGCACAACAAAGTGTGCTATCAAAATAGACAGGGACTGGGATCAAATGAGATAGCTCCTCCACACACAATCTTGTCTGTAAGATCTCCTAGGTGTGAAACTTGTGAAGATGAGCTTCTTCTCATAGATCCTATTAGTGAGGAGGATGAAGAAGTGATAGTGAAGAATTCCTCTGAGAAGAGTGAAGAAGAGGATTCTTCCAAGGGCCACTATCCTTCTGAGGAGAAGAAATCTACTGTGATGACCAAGTCCAAGAGAAAGAACTTGATCAGGAAGAGCAAGAGGAAAGCAAAGAAGGCTCAAGAGATCAAGGCTACTTTTGATGCTAAGCAGAAACAAGTTTTTATCTCTGCAGGTTTCAAAGTAGTGAGGACTGAAGACATCAACCAAGACTCCTCAGCTAAGAGTCCTGGTTCTTGTTCAAATCATCTCAGTGCAAAGAAGAAGACTGAGCTGCTGTGTACCACTGCTGCACAGCCTGGACCATCAAATTCCAATAACTCCAGTCACAACAACCCAAAGAACTGTCTCAGCATCTACCAAGATGAAGATGGAGAAGGGATATGACCAAAGCCAGTCTTGCTCTCAAAAGGAGATTCCTTTGAAGAAGAAAATGTTATGTGTCATGTGTGAAAGTACCTCTCATATTGCTAAGGATTGCCCATACAATCTTAAAAGTACTATCCACATGACCAATACAAAGACTTCAAAGAGTTTCAAGAAGTCTCAAGCTTCGGAAGGAAAGTCTGTTTCCTTCGGAAGCTCCAAATCAAAGAAGAATGTAAATGGAAAATTACCTTCGGAAGTAAAATTGGTCTCGGAAGAAAGGAGTTCTTCCGAAGCACTGAAGCCTACTGCAGTGACTGTAGTTTCTTCCGAAGGATCAGTCATCAAAACTTGTGAAGTTCCAAAAGCTTCTAAGGTTTTGAAGGTTAAGTCCAAGACTCCAAAGGTGGTGTGGAAGTCTAAGAAAGACCAAATGACTGAAGTTTCTCCATCAACAACAGCTGAAGATTCCCCTAGTACAACCATAGGATCTATTACTGTTGCATTACCCTCTATTACACTCAGTGAGCCCAAGACAAGTAAGGCTTGGGTTTCCAAATGTAACTAATCATTTTCTTTGTGCAGAACAGCTCAAGACAAGTAGGAATGTCTGGATAATTGACAGTGGCTGTTCCAGGCACATGACAGGCAATAGGTCTCTACTCCATAATTTTGAGAGAATTGATGGAGGACCAGTTGCTTTTGGAGGAGATGAAGGTGGTTACATTTCAGGAAGGGGCAAGGTCACAAATGGTAAGCTCAACATTGAGAAGGTAAACTTTGTTAAGGAGCTTGGGTACAATCTTCTGAGTGTATCCCAATTTTGTGATCAGAGTCATAACATGCTCTTTACTGAGCATGAGTGCATTGTTCTCAAGCCTGGAGTGGTCATTCCTCATGAGCATATCCTGCTCAGAGCCCCCAGGAAAGGGAACATGTACAAGATGGATTGCAAGAAACATCTCCCTCTAGAGAAGTTCATGCTTTCTATCCAAAGCAAATAGTGATGAGTCTTTCCTATGGCATAAAAGAATGTGCCATGTAAACTTTAAGAACATGAATAAATTAATTAAACATGATCTGGTAACTGGAATGCCAAAGAAAGAGTTTACAAGTGATGATCATTGTGTTGCATGCCTAAAAGGGAAGCAACACAAGGTATCTCACAAGCCTAAGGAAAGAACTCCATCACTACTCCCCTACACTTGTTACATATGGATCTCTTTGGCCCCACCAATGTAATGAGTCTAGGAAGGACCTCTTATTGTTTAGTGATCACAGATGATTTACAAGATTCACTTGGGTCTTCTTTCTTAGAACTAAGGATGAAACCCCTGAGATTCTGAAGAATTTCATCTTAAAAGTTGAGAATCAATGTGATCACAAGGTCAAAACCATAAGATGTGATCAAGGAACTGAATTCAAGAACCAAATCCTGATACATTTTGTGATGAAAATGGTATTACAAGACAATATAGTGCTCCCAGAACCCCTTAGCAAAACGGAGTTGCTGAGAGGAGAAACAGGACACTTATTGAGGCTGCAAGAACTATGTTGTCTGACTCTAAACTGCCCATCACCTTCTGGGTGGGTAGAGGCAAACAGAGTTAATACTGCTTGCTATGTTGCAAAACAGAGGTTTTTAATAGTTGTTAAGACACATGGTAAGACTCCTTATGAACTTTGGCACAAGAGGAAACCTTTCATTGGTTTTCTCAGGTCATTTGGATGTCCCTGCACCATCTTGAATACCAAGGATCAAATTGCCAAGTTTGCTGAGAAATCAGATGATGGACACTTCATTGGATACTCTTCCCAAGCTAAGGCTTATAGAGTATACAATCTCAGAACTAGAATTGTTGAGGAGTCAGCCAATGTGACTTTCAATGAACACACACCCTGTGTGGCTGGTTCTGGTCCTGATTGGCTATTTGATCTTGATTTAGTTACCAACTGTTTTAACAAATCTTGTGAGCATGTTTCAGGATCTGCAGAAAATTTAAATACAGGTGATCCTGATCCAAGATTTGAGCTAGGAAGACCCTCAACTCATACATCTTCAGCTCCAGTTGGAACTACTTCAGCAAATGAGGTCTCTATCAGCACAACAATGACAAATTCAGCTGATACATCTGGTATGCCTTCAAATTCCAGCTCAGAGGCTCTCAACCAGATAAAGACACCTCAATTGTAGAAGACAACAATGGTGATGGTGATAGTGATCAGGAATTCCTTGATGCTAATAACCACACCATAGATGACAACATCAATGATGTCACACACTCATTGGATCAAGTTAATCTTGATAAGTGTGGTAATGTGGAGGGTGAATCTTCTAGGCCAGATCTAAATTTCTCAAATTTGGATCTTTCTCAGCAACTTGCTGTGATCCCTCAGCTAAGGATCCACAAGTCTCACCCCACCACAAACATCATTGGAGATGTTGTCACAGGGGTAAGAACAAGAGGACAAACCCATGAAGCAAATGTTTGTCTTCACTCTTGTTTCTTATCTCAGATAGAGCCAAAGAAAGTTGATGAAGCTCTAAAGGATGGAAGTTGGGTTGAAGCTATGCAACAAGAGCTGCTTCAATTCAAAAGGCAGAAAGTTTGGAACCTTTGTCCTCTTCCTCATGGGAAGACTACCATTGGAACCAAATGGGTTTTTAGGAATAAGAAGGATGATAGAGGAATCATCATCAAGAACAAGGCAAGACTAGTTGTTCAAGGATACACACAAGAAGAAGGGATTGACTACACTGATGTCTTTGCTCCTGTAGCAAGATTAGAAGCTGTTAGGATATTCCTGGCATTTGCTGCATCCAAGAACTTCAAGGTCTTCCAACTTGATGTAAAGTGTGCTTTCTTATATGGAGTGATTGATGAAGAGGTTTATGTCAAACACCACCTGGTTTTGTAGACCCTGATCATCCTGATTATGTCTGCAAGCTTGACAAAGCTCTTTATGGGCTGCATCAGGCACCCAGAAAGTGGTATGAGACACTGTCTGAGTATCTTTGTAAACATGGATACAGGAGAGGTACTATAGATGGAACTCTCTTCATCAAAGGACAGGGAAATGACTTATTGCTAGTTCAAGTATATGTAGATGACATCATCTTTGGTTCAACTAATCCAAAGCTCTGCAAAGACTTTGAGAAGCTGATGAAAGACAGATTTGAAATGAGTTCAATGGGAGAACTCAATTTCTTTCTGGGAATTCAAGTGAAGCAGGTTGAAGATGGCATCTTCATAAGTCAGTCAAAGTATGTTCAAGACATACTCAAGAGGTTCAACATGACTGATTGTAAGATTGCTAAGACACCCATAGCCAGAAACCACTCCCTTGGACCTGATCTTGAGGGGGAGTGTGTAGATGAACATTTATACAGGGCTATGATTGGGTCTCTTATGTATCTTACAGCTAGCAGGCCTGATATCATGTTTGCTACATGTATTTGTGCAAGATATCAAGCCAACCCTAAGATGTCTCACTTAATCACTGTCAAAAGGATTTTAAGATACCTCAAAGGTGCTTCAACACTTGGTCTATGGTATCCAAAGAATCCTAACTTCAATCTGTATGCTTATACAGATAGTGATTATGGTGGTTGCAACATGACTGCAAAGTCTACATCTGGGGGATGTCAATTCCTTGGTGGAAGGGTTGTCTCATGGCAATGCAAAAACAATCCTGTGTGTCTGCATCAACTGCTGAGGCTGAATACATTGCTGCTGCAAGCTGCTGTGCTCAAGTGCTTTGGATTCAAAATCAGATGCTGGACTATGGATTTAACTTCAAAGAGACTCCTATCCACATAGACAACAATAGTGCTATCTCTATCACTGAGAACCCTGTGCAGCACTCAAGGACCAAACACATCAACATCAGGTATCATTTAATAAGAGATAACTATGAAAAGGGATTAATTAAACTAGTCAAAGTTCATACAGATGAACAATATGCTGATCTGTTTACAAAAGCTTTTGATGAACAGAGATTTAATATCTGATATCAGCTATTGGGATGATTAACTTTGAGTAGACTTTTTCTTAAAACTAATTCTAATTATTTCTTCTTAAAATATGTGTGTCCTAAGTTGTCTAGTTCATCACTTTCATAAGCTCATGTTTTCTTTGGATGTAAAATTCTTTTTGAAGACTTTCCTTAGATTCTTGAAAATTTTCTGATACTTCGGAAGATAAAATTTTATCTTCGGAAGAAAATCATGTCTTCAAAATAAATAACTGTCTAAGAGATTTTACCTTCGGAAGAAGTCTAAACCCATCTTCCGAAGCTTAAATTCTTATCTCAGACACTTATTTGTTTTTAAGGACTTTTTCCTTCCGAAGCAAAATTAACTCTCGGAAGCTTTGTTGTTCTTTATACAAAGCATTCAAGGGTTTATTTCTCTTCCGAAGCATAAATTTTCAAGACTCTCAGGAAAATCTTCCGAAGCCATTTTAGCTTCGGAAGCTTTTTCATTAAAACTTCCGAAGACAAATTACCTTCGGAAGCTTTTCGAATTCCAAGAAAACTACTTTTTGAGCAAAAGTAAACTACTTTTTCAGAGGTGGGACCGACTTCCGGATTTCAAAGTTTATCCTCTTTCATTAACTTTGGTTCAAATCCCTTTTCACATAAATACCCAACGGTTCCCCCTCTTCCTCACTATCTTCCTCAATTCCACTATTCCTCTAACCTAATTCTCTAAACCGCCTTTGCTTTCTACCTTTCTTCACCCTTAAGCTTCTGAAATGGCCAACCTTAACCGCAGAAACAACCCAGATTTCTCCATGCAACTTCACAGGCAACATAATCAAGTTGCTCTGTTAAGCTCTGAGAAAGATGCAAGTTTCTCAGAGATTTGCCAATTCTTAACTCTATCCAACTATTTCACCTCCCTGACCATTGATCCTACTCTGTATGAGGATCACTTGCTTGAATTCTGGAAGACCTGCCAAGAGGTCATTATGGATGGGGAGAAGGCACTGTCTGCCACAGTGCAAGGGAGGACAATCTTCATCACTCCGGCCATCATTAACCATCATTTGCAGCTGGATGATGAAGAAGGTGAGTTGTCCTTCCCAAAGGAAGCTGTAATCATTCCTTTGAGCAGATGGGCTATGAGGGAGATTTCTCTGTAAAGACCTTCAGGAAAGGGAAGGTCTCATCCCAGTGGAAATACCTGCTCCATGTGGTTATCCACAGCTTATCAAACAAGCATGGTGGGTGGGACCAGATTCCTGAGGATCTCTCCTTTATAGTTCATGGAATGGTTCAGGGGGTCAAGTTCAGGTATTCTCAATTTGTTTATACTAATTTACTTGCAAACTTGGACTCCTTAGAGTATTACATGTTTCCTAGATATGTTCAACACATTCTCAACTGTGAACTGGGCTCACAGTTGAGGGAAACAAGTAATATTCTTAAATTGGGACAGATGAAGCCCGACATCTTTAAAATAATGAAGAAGCCAACTGTAGGCTTCTCAGGGGTAGAAACAGCCCTAGTCCCAAAATGTTAGAGCTCATTGCTCAAGGTGACAACCTAGCAACACAAGCTAGTGTTGAACCCACACCTCTTTTATCCTTACCTCTAAAAAGACCACAAATCACCCTCACCTACCAAAGAAAATCCAAACGAACCCCTGCTCAGGCTATTGAGTCTGTGCAGGTCCCCATATACTCAACCTTACAGGAGGAAGTGGACACTAGAGCTCCCACTTCCCTGAGGAGCAAACCACTCCCATTACTTCACCTATCAGGGCTGAGGTTCCTCATGCTCACCCTGATGAGCTCACAAGCCCAACAGCCTTAAGCCTTCACTCTGAGTCTCAACACTCAAGTGAACAACCTTCAGGGGACAGTTACCATCCCCAGCCTTTAGATCTCAACCAACCAATTCCCAACCTATCCTTCTATACTGATGAAGACTTAGGATTCAGTGAGTACCATGAGTCTCTCTTCTCCTCCCCTACTCAAAGAGAGATGAGTACCTCTGATTCTCCTCAGTCTATCCCACATCAGTCACCTGTTACTGAGGTGGACACTTCTGAACATGTTCAGGATGTCCATATGGAAGAGGCTCTCACTTTTGAAAGTGATTACATCATTAAGACCTCAACCATGGCAACTCAGCCCACTGGCATCTCAACTGAGATTGCTAGTGAGCAGAGGAAAACCAGCAGCCAAGAACTCAAGCTGGTGGTGAGAGAGAGGACTTTGGTCCAATCATCTCATCCCCCAATGATTCTTCTGATGAAGAAGAGGGGAATTTGAGACTAAAGGTGCAGAAATTGTCAAAAACATGCTCCTATTTAGTCTCTAAGGTTAGTCACCTTGAATCTCAGGTGACTACCTTACAAAACAGGGTCAATGATCAGCAACTTCAGATTTCATATCTAAAGGAAAAACTAGCTGGGAGACCTTTAAGGAGAGCTCAACCAGGAACACAAGAACCTGTGGAAGTGATTGACTTATCCTCCAGCTCACCTATGCAAGTGGGTGATGCTACCAAAAAGGGGGAGAAAGTTATTGCAACCACAGAACCTGGGAGTTCTTCACAGAGAATGGACATAGAGGACTCACCATCCTCACTTGCTGTTGTGCATTCTCAGCAACTTCCTCAAGTTCACATTAATGTGGACTCTATAGACTCTATCATCAGGAGTCTCTTTGAGGAAGGTATACCAAGGGCTGTCTCATCTCCACCACAAGGAACTCAAACTACATCATAAGGTGGAGGTATGATGCTGACAGAAGAGCCCTTATCCTTCACAGAGTTCAAGGGCAACAAGAAGTATTTGATTTTCAAAGCCTGAACTTCTATGAAAGATTGGATCTAGTCAACATGCCACTTGTCAATCCAAGCAATTCAAGACAAGCTGACAGATTGGCTCAAAGAATCCAAGATAGGATCCTTGCAGAGTTCACTCTAAGAAGGAGACTTAGGCAATCAGGCAATGTCATCGGTCAACTGGATGTTGAGGTGGACCCTAAGATTAGTTTCATAGGGGAAACCTTGACTGAAGGCCCAGTGGCAGAACCTGAGACCCCTGTCTCATCATCAACAACTGCTGCAGAGGTTCAAACTCCTTCTGAGACACCTGCTGGTGAAGGTGTTTCTCAGCCTCTCTCTGGCCAGAGCATGGAAGCTACACCAAGCAATGAAGGCCAAGCCTCTATCCACCCTGAGTCACAAAGGTCTGTGGGTGACAAAGGGAAAAGGATAATGACTCCTGAGGAAATTGAGGAGGAAGAGAGAGAGAGGAAAAGGAAGCTAAGGGGAGAAAGTTCCTTGGGTCATCAAGCTTTATGCAAGCTGCAATCAGGGCTGCCCCCAGACCAAATACTCAAGATGATGAGTTAAGGGCAGTCAGGATTACTTATTTACAGACCAGGAACTATGATATTGATGAAATCATCTCCCTCCCCTTAGAAGAGTTAAATGAACTGGCTGACATGGAAGTGTCAAGAGAGATGAAAGAAAAAGAGGATGCAAGGCTACTTCTCCAATTCAAAGAGGAGAGGAGACAGAAAAGACTCTACAAGCATGCTCCCACTCTCTCTCCAGTTCAAGAAAGTCCTGCACAGGAAGATGTGGCTCCACAAGAACCTCAGGTAGATAAAGAAGAAGATAGGATCAAGATGATCAACTACCTGAGTGCCACAGGCTTCTATCAGGCAGATGCACTTCTTCCCCTGTCCTATGACTTCATTGAGTTTGAGTACCTAAAGCAACTTGAGCTTGAGCTAGTCAAAGAAAGAAAGACAACCAAAAGGAAGCTAAGGGAAGAAGCTGCAAAGTCAAGAGCCATCATTCAAAAGAGTGTAAAGAAGTCTGCTGACAGACAAAGGATGATGAGCTTCTTGAAGCTATATGGATTCTCCGGAAGGAGACTTGGCCCTATGTCTCTATCCACAATGGATGAGCATATAAGGGTGATCAAGCAGAAGATTAAGAGTGGTGAACTGATTGACTTGCACTCTCTTCCCAGTCAAGTCCCACCTGAAGTGGAGGTCAAGTTTGAACAACCTGAGACACCTCAACCAGAACCTCCAGCTGAGCCTCAGCAAGCTTCATCTTCTGATCCAAGGCAGGGTCAAACTCCCTCTCCTTCTGAACCTGTGAGGGAGGAACACCCAACTGAGAAAGACAATGATGATCAACAAGGTGCTGCAGACCAGTCTTCTCAGTTAAAGTCATCTAAGAGGAAGAAGAGAATGGCTTCTAAACCAAAGACAAAGAAGAAGAAGCCTAAGTCATCTACCTCTACACCTCAGGCTGAGTCAGATCAACCTGAGGAAGTGCATGATGAGGCAGCCCAATCAACTCCTATGCAAGTGGCTCCTCTAACAACTGAGACACCCATCTTGTCCTGGACTTACTCTACCAATCCAGAATGTAATCAGAGATCAAGGTGTTGAGAATGTCTACTCATGGCAAGACATAATCAACTTACCTCTGCATGATCTCTTTGAGATGAGAAGATACTATGAAAGTCTTGATGATCCTGACCATCTAATGAAGAAAGGAATGGTCATGATTGTACTGAAGACCACCAACATCTGAAGATCTTCTAAGTGTTTTGGTAGCATCAGCCTAGGGGAGTTTGTAAGGATTCCTTAAGTCTGATGCAACCCAAAACATCCAATGTGTCTCTGCAACATGCACTAAGTACTGAAGTAAAGAATGCTTCGAAAGTTTTACACAATGCACTAGAAAATACTCTAAGTGTAAAATCTTCCGAAGCCAAGACCAATATCTTCCGAAGCCAAACATGAAGTCTTCCGAAGCCTCAGAGACAAAGTCTTCCGAAGCTTCAACCTATGAAGACAGATTTCTTCCGAAGACTTTTAGTACACATGCTTTATCTGATGTACTGTTCCATAAAGCACCTTTCCGCTGCATCTCTGTAAAGTCACCAACTTACATGAGTTGGTGAAAAGGTCCATGCTTTTGGTAACTGTACATTGAGGTCTTGAGTCTGTAACTTTCTACTTTATGTACTTTATCCTTTTTGTAATGTATAAGGATGTGAGCTATGGCATGTCATAGTCACAAGGTCAAAAGGCAGATATGCCTTTTGATCCTACAATTGATTTTGTTAGTGTCTAGTCAATTGTATCCAGCTGGCTTTCAAAGTATAGCCGGCTGTAGGTTGTAGTATAAGTATTCCAAGTTCTTGTATCTTTCTTCATGCTTTGTAACACTTGTAAAAGAACTTGAGAAAGCAATATACTGCCTCCTTGAAACCCAACTCTCTTGTTCTGTCTCTTTACTTTACTTGTGTTCTTTGTATCAACTTGGTTAATCCAGTTTACTGTTTGATCAAAGTTTAGTTGCTTTCCTCATTGTGTTGTTGTGTTGTAATTTGTTCAAGCCCTTAAATGGTCCTGCATACATGTTCTCTTTCCTGGGGGCTCTGAGCAGGATATGCTCATGAGGAATGACCACCCTGGGCCTGAGAACAATGCACTCATGCTCAGTAAAGAGCATGTTATGACTCTGATCACAAAATTGAGATACACTCAAAAGATTGTATCCAAGCTCCTTGAAAAAGTTTACCTTCTCAATACCGAGCTTACCATTTGTGACCCTGCCCCTTCTAGTTATGTAACCTCCAGCATCTCCTCCAGAAGCAATTGGTCCTCCATCAATTTTCTCAAAATTTTGGAGTTGTGACCCATTGCATGTCATGTGCCTGGAACAACCACTATCAATGATCTATACATTCTTGTTTGTCTTGAGTTGTTCCTGCACAAAAGAGATGGGTAGTTACATTTGGAAACCCAAGCCTTATTGGTCTTGGGCTCATCAAGAGAAGTTGAAAACAATGCAATAGTAATTGATCCTATTGTCATGTTTTGAGGATCATTTGCTGATGTTGATGAAGAACTTTCAGTCACTTGGTCTTTCTTTATCTTTCACACCACCTTTGGAAGCTTAGACTTGACCTTCATTACTTCGGAAGTTTTGATGACTTTGGAAGTTTTGATGACTTTGGAAGTTTTGATGACTGGTCCTTCGGAAGATCTTGTTAACACTACAGCAGGCTTCAGTGCTTCGGAGGTATCCTTTCTTCCGAGACCAAATTTTCTTCTGAAGGCAATTTTCCACTTGTCTTCTTCTTCATTTTGGAGCTTCCGAAAGGAAATTTCCTTTCGAAGATTTCTTCTTCTTCAAGGTCTCAGAAGTTTCTTTCTTGGTCATATGGACAGTACTATTCGGATTGTAGAGACAATCCTTAACATAATGAGAAGTACTACCACACATAACACAATCCATCTTCCTCTTCCTGAGAGTCTTCCTTTGAGAACAAGGCTGAACTTGATCTCTTTTCTTCTCCATCTTCATCTTTGCAGATGATGTGGCAATTCCTTTAGGGTGAGAACTACCTTTGGAGCTAGATGGTTAAGGTTGTGTAGCAGTGGTACACAACTGGTCAGCCTTCTTCACGTTGTTGGGATGATTTGGACATGAACTAGAACTCCTGGTATTAGAGTTCAAGTTTGTGTCTTTAGCCTTAACCACCTCAAATCCTGCAGAGATAAAAACTTGTTTCTACACAGAGTTATAGGTGGCCTTGATCTCTTGAGTCTTTTTAGACTTCCTCTTGGCCTTTCTTATCAAGTTATTTCTTCTTGACTTGGTCATCCCAACACTTTTACTCTCCTCAGAGGAATAGTTACACTTCTTAGAATGCTCTTCTTTACTCTTCTCAAAGACATCCTTTATTATTTCCTCTTCATCCTCTTCACTCATGGGGTCTATGAAGGGAAGCTCATCTTCATAAGTTTCACACCTAGGAAATTTTATAGACAAGATTGTGTATGGAGGAGCTATTTCACTAGATCCCAGTCCCTGCTTATTCTGATAACAAACTTTTGAATGCAAGGATGAGGATATAATGTTCTTGAAGGTCTCTTCTTCAAGAACATATTTTTCTGCCCTGGCTTTGTTGATCACAAGCTCAGCCTGGCATTCGGTCAACTTAGTTATGAGATCTTTGATTTGAGTCCTATAGTTGGTATGTTCATGTTTAAGAGTTGAAATGGTTTTCTCTAAGTCCTCTATCATTAGTTTATAATCATTTTCAGCTCTTTTGAAATCAGATTTTAAAATATTTAAAGACCTCAAGATTTGATCTCATCTCTAAGTTGTAGGACCTGTATCTATTACTTTAGCAATACACTCAGGTGTACAGAGATGTTCCAATACCTTTGCTTCATCATGGTCAGCCATTAGTGCTTGGTTTGGAGATGCATCTTCCACTTGAAAGCTCCAATCACAGCCTCCATCTTCAACAACAACTGCAGCTTGCTGGTTTGGCTTCTCATTCTGGATGGCTCTCTTAGTGTAGTTTGGCCTGGCTTGTGTTTGGCCACCATTTGTCCTTGGGCCTTCACTCTCTAGCAAAGTGTCCCGTTTGGTTATCGTTGTAACACTTTTCACCTTGTTTTGTCCAGCTCAACTTTCCACTGCTGATGCTTGGAAACTTCCTCCCTGTCCTATTGTAGAATTTCTTGGCTCTATAAGTGAGAAGAGCCATTTGCTGAACTATCTCCATGTATTCCAGATCATCTGGATGGATATAGTCCAGATCTTCAAGGGTGAAGAGAAAGTTGCCTGTGCATTCATCAGAAGACACAAAGGCATGTGAAGAGCTTTTATCTTGGAATGGGCTTCCTTGAGTGTAGATTTCTCTTGGTGTCTTCGGGAAGGTGATGAAAGGACCCTTTTGTGAGTTGTCAAGGTAGCAGATAAGATGATGTTGTGGTTCTCTACTATCCCTCTCAACCATATGGAAGGCTGAACTCAGTTGATTGCTGGAGTTACCAGATGAACTTTGCATATTCATCTCCATCTGGTATCCACTAAGAATACTATACAACTCTATCAAAGTAAGAGTCTTGAGGTTCTCAGTTCTCTTGATAACAACACAATAATGTGTCCATTGTCTAGGAAGAGAGGACATGAACTTCCTTACAATGTCCCTGTTCTCAAGAGTCACTCCAACATCCATTAGAGTGTCCACAATCTCAACATACCTGAAGTATTGTTGAGTCATGGTTTCACCTGCTTTGAAGGTGAAGTTCTCAAACTGCTGCTTTAGAAGATCCTTCTTATTCTCTTCTTGTCTTCATCAGAATAGTCAGCCACAGCCTTTAGAATCATACCACCTCCAACAACAGCTGAAGAGGTGCTTGGTATGTTGATGTAAGGGGATTGGAACAATGTTTATCATGATTAAATAGTTAACTTTAATGTGTTTAATGAGCTCATATATAAAGTATTGTGTTGAATAAGTTAACTACGATGATTTGGTGTTTTGAAGGTTAAAGGCGTTGATATTACGTGTTTTGAAGAATGTATATGGTTGATAAATGAAGATCATGATAGATGAGGTGATAGAGGATTCAATTACGAGAACATGGCCGCAAACGGGGAGGAAAACGGAGTTCGAACGAAGAAATTACGAAGAAAATAAGAATCGGACAAAGCTGATTGGCCATGACTTACGGCGGAAACATGACTTACGGTGCATCAGTTCAAAAATAAACAGAATAGCCCTAACCTGACTTACGGCAGAAAGCTGACCTACGGTATATTACGCGCTGAAATCACTTATAAGTCGCAAAAAATTAGGGTTTAAGAGAGACTTTTTCATTATAAGCCGCCCCCAAGGTTCCCGAACGACCCCAATCGATCTAGGAGGCTTCCGGAGGCGATTTCAAGGCTCAAGATCTTATTTTTATCATTCGGTTTGAATCTTTAAGGTTAGATACGATGTTTACTTTCGATTTTGAGTTGTTTTTCGTTTCCATGTCCGGCTAATCCACCTGTGATCTTCTCCCGGTGGTAAGGTTTATACTATGACTTGTTCTTGATTGTTTTTTGTTAATCTTAATGTTTGAACACGGTGAATTAAACCGAGTAACATTATTAATCGTTTTGCGATTCTAAAATACGTGTTTTATCTTCAATTCAATTGTTCTGTTCTTGAATGTTTCAGATTTCTTTACATCTGTAAACGTCAATTGTGGATGGGATTGGGTAAAACAAACGTAGGGTATGATTCGGATAAGTGCGTAGACACAGTTTCATTCAATTCATTATCTTAAAACGAGTTAATTTGGTTATGTCTATGTGACCCGTTAAACTAAAAGAGCAAGCCTGAGTCATAAACCTGAACCCCGGAGAGGATTACTTCTCTCACCATTAGTTACAATCAATTTTCCTTTTTGATTTAAGTACTTTTTGCAATTTAATTAAGTTAAACGTATTTTCAATAAACCCTTAGACTTTACGAGTTGAACCACACTTTCCACATATTCCCTGTGGATCGACCCGACTTACCCTAGCTATCTTAGGTGAGTTTGGATTGTTATAAATTGTTTTTGATTAGGCTTGACAAACCGATATCAAAATGGCGCCGTTGCCGGGGAATTAGTGCGCAAAGTGTTTCGTTTGATTCTTAGTTTAGTTTGTTTATTTTATTTACTTTCTTTTTCGTTGTTACGCTAGGTGTGCTTGTTGTGTGCAGGTGACAGCTCCGTGCATGCATACCCGGTACGCAAGGAATAAGTCTCCATTAATTTTTGACCCAGAAGTTGAAAGACCGCTCGAAGAAATCGAGCACAATCCCGTGCAAAAACCCAATCATCAAGTGCAGTCAAAGAGTACAAGATGGAACACAACCCACCACCACCACTTAACCAAAATCCACCCGATGACCAACCGCCACATCCACCACTTGATCAACCTCCACCAAACCAACCAAATGATCCATTACCATACCCAAATGTGCAGCCACAAGCACAAAACCCAATTGGCCAGAATCCGCAACCTCAAAGACAAAATCCGTATCCTCAACCAAGGCAGAACCCATACCAACATGGACCTCCAAGACAGAATCTAAGGCAACAAAGGGGAGGTAATAGGTTCGAGGAGGAAGAGGATAGATTTGACAGGCTGAGTATCCATACTTGGGATGATGACATAGATGGACGAAGTGATGGGTATGAAGAGGAATATGCTGAAGATGAGGTGCAACACAATGAACCCAATAACAATCCAGGTCGGCATAGACAGAATGAACAACCAAGGCAGCAAAGGCAAAACCTGGGCCGAGGTCAATGTCGAAGGCAAGAGTTCCCTCGGGCAAATCCAAACCCCGGGCTTCAACAACACCAAGCTATAGTTCAAGGGGTTGATAGCCATTTTCGCCCCACCATAGCTGGAGCTGCATCACCCATAGTCAGGCCGCAAGTGAGAGGGAGGTCATTTGAGATTAGATCCAACAGTTTGGCTATTCTTCCAGAGTTTCATGGAGTATCCAAAGAAGAACCTTATCTGCACCTTAATGAGTTCAGTGCCATTTGTGAGACCATCGGGGCACAAGGTTTCACACCAGAGGAAGTGATGTTGGTTCTATTCCAGTTTACATTGAAAGGAAATGCGAAGAAATGGTTCCATTCACTACCTGCTTCGAGCATTTACACTTGGGAGCAAATGCAGCAGGCGTTCTTAGAGGAATACTATACACCACAGAAAACAAGTGAGGCCAGGACTGCCATTCGTACCTTTAGTCAGCAACCAGATGAGCCATTTCATGAGGCTTGGACAAGGTTCAAGGAGTTATTGAGAACCTGTCCACATCACGACATTCCCCAATGGGAGTTGATTTCTTCCTTTTATGATGGGTTATCTGCTGAAGATGTGCGAGATGTGAATTCAACAAGTGCAGGAACTTTCATGACTAATACTGAGGATGATGACTGGGAGCTACTGGAACGGATGAGTATACACTCAAAAAGACAAGCTCAATCTCGTAGGAGATCAAGGAATGTGGTTGATGATGTGGATAGAAGAGCTTCAAGGTTGGGTCAGTCAGCAGGTAAGGCTACAGTAAAGGCTACAAGTTCTTTTGTTATATGTCAGGGATGTGGTGAAGCTGGACACACGGCGAGAGATTGTCCAGAGTTTGATGAAGGGTTGGAAGAAGTGAGTTATGTACAGGGTGATAGGCGACCATACAACAACAACAACACCAATAATAACACCTATCACCCCGGTTTGAGGAATCACCCAAACCTCAGATATGGTAACCCAGATAACCAATTGAACCCAAACTTTCAAGGTAATTCACATCAGCAATATCAAAACAGGTCAATGGGTCAAAGTGGTCAATACAATCAGGGGAATTATAACAGGGCTGGTCAGAGGAACTACCAAAATAATCAAGACCAGGGTGGATCGGGAGGAATTGCAGAGCCATCAAATAGGGAACTTCTGGAATTTATGAAGGAGATGAAGAAATCTAATGAAGTGAGAGACAAGAGTGTTGAGGCTTTGACCAAGCAAGTTGGTCAACTAGCAGAAGAAGTGGCAACTCTTAGGAAAGATCCGGGGAAGCTACCAAGTGATACGATCATGAATCCACAACATCAAGGGACAAACATAAAGAACATGAAAAATGTCCACATTAATTCGGTTAGTATCCTTCCTAATTCTGAAATTTTCACTAACGACTTTATTTCTTTTTCAAATCAAGTTGCAGGTAAGGAAAATGAAGTCGATACAGCAAAAGAGAATGACCCAGGAGAACCTGTCATTCCAATCAAAGTGGGAAAGTTCAAGATAAAAAGGGCCCTCTTGGATTATGGGGCAAGTGTTAGTATCTTGCCTGGTGCGTTATATGATCAATATGAGTTTGGCCCTTTACAGGAGGTTGACACCACCATGGTGTTAGCTGACTTGACTTGCAAACGTCCTCGGGGGATGGTAAAAGATGTGATGATCAAGTTGGGAGATTTCCACTACCCGGTGGACTTTATGGTGCTTGACTATGCACCAGTGAGAACAAACGAGCAACAAAAAGTTATTTTAGGTCGACCATTTTTGGCAACTGCCAATGCTCAAATCAACTGTCGGGATGGAACAATTGATATGACATGTGAAACCTGTAAGTTACGTTTTGATGTGTTTTCCAAGTCAATCACTTATTTTGTTAATGACAAACTTTTTGATGCAAATGTGACTAACGTGTGTGTTCCTCCCTACATCTCACATGTAAGCGAGTACATAAATTTTGAGAATGGTTTTAAGTATGATAGGGCTAAGCAGGTAGATTTGAAAGAGTTTGTAGATTCAAAAGAAAATAAAAAGCCGGTGATAAAGATGGAAATAAAGCATGAGAAGCCAAAATGGAAGGAAAAAGTTAGTGATCCACTTGATCCTAAAAATGCTCAAGTTGATACAACGATGTTTGGTCCATGTTTTGATGACATTAGGAACCCACTAGATCAACAAAAGCAAACAATTATAGAACTCTCAGAAGGCAAGCACCACTTTCGACCACCATGAGTGGTGACAGGTACGGTCTGGCTGAAGACCTAAAACTTAGCGCTACTTGGGAGGCAACCTGAGATATTGGTAATTTTTAATGTTTTTAGTTGTTTTGAACTTTGTGGGTGTGTTCACTAGAAACCCTCACGAGACTTCACTCGTCCACTCGGGCCTATCGAGAGGTTTAAAAGGCTTGTTGCATATGCTAAATGCAATCGTGATTCCTACGAAAGTGAGTTTTATTATTTTTTAGTTTTTGTTTTGTTTTTTAGTTTTAGATAGCCAATGCAAACATGCAAGTGTGGGGAAGCACGTGGAATTTTAGAAGCATATTTGATGAGGTGCTTGGCAGGTTTACCCACAGTCTCCATATAACAATATTGAAGCACTATCAAATCATCTGCCATCAGGTCCATGTGAACTTTCTTTGACTTTATTTGCTATTTTGTTTTGCACTTGACAAAGTGTTTGGGGCTGGTAAAGATCACAAGAAGTCATGTTAAATTTGAAACAACCATACATTGGGGACAATGTATCCCAAGTGTGGGGATGGGGGAAGCATCAATAGACACATTTGGAGAAATGGAAATTTGGACAAATTTTAAAATTTTTAACATTTTTCTCTTAAAATACTAATCATTGGTTAAGGTTCTTGGTCATGGTTGATTCCCTAAATGTTTAAACCCGGTGGGTTTGTGGAAGTTGGAAAAGGAATGCCCAACTAGGGATGACAAACTTTGGGTGTAGTAAACTTGCATGTGTCATGTCGGTAACCCAATTCCACCGTTTCCATATGTGAGAAGCCTATTCTTTGATATTGTTATATCTAATTGCTTGTTGAGAGTGCAATAGTGCCTACTTAGTGGTAGAACTTGTGGGACGAATGCATCTTGAGATTCGAGACCGAGATTCACATCGAAGTGATTGAGGCATAGGATCAACCATAGAATAACCCCATAGGATCCACCCATCCGACATCTATTCACTAGTAGCCAAGTTTGAGCCTTTTCCCCATTCATTTGTTTAAACTAAATTTTTTGACCCATTAGCCATTTGTTTAGCCTATTCATTTGTTTACCCGTGTGATGGAACTTGAGTTAATTAGTGGTAATAGTGTTAAGTTTGATTTGATATCATGTTTTGAAGTTGCAGTTGGGGATAGCTAAGTTGAGTGCACTCATTGTATTTTGTTAATTTAGGTTCATTAGTACAAAAAAAAAGAAAAAGAAAAAAAAAAAGATTGTGCTTTGAAATAAGTTGTAGTTGAAGTATTTGAAAGTAGTTTTGTTTAGTGTTGAATAAAGTAGTTAACTCAAGCATCCCATCACCCTAGTCACTATAGCCCAAATTACTCCTACCCAAACCTCAGCCTAACATTACAACCTTGAAAAGCCCTCATGATTGGTGTGATATCTTGTGTTAGTGGGTGGAGAGGTGATTGTCTTACAAGCCTATGCTCACTAGTTTGCATTATTGTTGAGTGTTCATAAATTACCGGCACATCTTCTGCCGAGTTCAGAAATCAAGCTGAGTGGAGAGTCTTATTGTGAGGGGTGTGCCATGTGCAAGGGAGCCACTTAGAGTTTGGGACCTCTAGTTAGGAAATTCTACGGGTTAGAGGGTGTATGGTTGTTAACGGGTTATGATTATCGAGTTTGGAAATCGGGTATGACTTTGAACCTTGGGTGATGGTTAGTATTTGTGTGTCTTATTTGAAAAGAAAAAAATTAACCTATATTATTGAGTTTTAAAAGCAACCTCGCTTGAGGGCAAGCGAGAAACAAGTGTGGGGATGTGATGTAAGGGGATTGGAACAATGTTTATCATGATTAAATAGTTAACTTTAATGTGTTTAATGAGCTCATATATAAAGTATTGTGTTGAATAAGTTAACTACGATGATTTGGTGTTTTGAAGGTTAAAGGCGATGATTTTACGTGTTTTGAAGAATGTATATGGTTGATAAATGAAGATCATGATAGATGAGGTGATAGAGGATTCAATTACGAGAACATGGCCGCAAACGGGGAGGAAAACGGAGTTCGAACGAAGAATTACGAAGAAAACAAGAATCGGACAAAGCTGATTGGCCATGACTTACGGCGGAAACATGACTTACGGTGCATCAGTTCAAAAATAAACAGAATGGCCCTAACCTGACTTACGGCAGAAAGCTGACCTACGGTAGATGACGCGCTGAAATCACTTATAAGTCGCAAAAATTAGGGTTTAAGAGAGACTTTTTCATTCTAAGCCGCCCCCAAGGTTCCCGAACGACCCCAATCGATCTAGGAGGCTTCCGGAGGCGATTTCAAGGCTCAAGATCTTATTTTTATCATTCGGTTTGAATCTTTAATGTTAGATACCATGTTTACTTTCGATTTTGAGTTGTTTTTCGTTTCCATGTCCGGCTAATCCACCCGTGATCTTCTCCGGGTGGTAAGGTTTATACTATGACTTGTTCTTGATTGTTTTTTGTTAATCTTAATGTTTGAACACGGTGAATTAAACCGAGTAACATTATTAATCGTTTTGCGATTCTAAAATACGTGTTTTATCTTCAATTCAATTGTTCTGTTCTTGAATGTTTCAGATTTCTTTACATCTGTAAACGTCAATTGTGGATGGGATTGGGTAAAACAAACGTAGGGTATGATTCGGATAAGTGCGTAGACACAGTTTCATTCAATTCATTATCTTAAAACGAGTTAATTTGGTTATGTCTATGTGACCCGTTAAACTAAAAGAGCAAGCCTGAGTCATAAACCTGAACCCCGGAGAGGATTACTTCTCTCACCATTAGTTACAATCAATTTTCCTTTTTGATTTAAGTACTTTTTGTAATTTAATTAAGTTAAACGTATTTTCAATAAACCCTTAGACTTTACGAGTTGAACCACACTTTCCACATATTCCCTGTGGATCGACCCGACTTACCCTAGCTATCTTAGGTGAGTTTGGATTGTTATAAATTGTTTTTGATTAGGCTTGACAAACCGATATCATATGTGAGGCCCTGAGACAACAAATTCTCACATCTTGGAGTCTTGTGACTTGATGAACCTGTTAGGACCGTTTAGGTACGGAGTACTAACTAATTTACGTGTATACCAAACCAAATAGTGCGGAATCCTATTTGATTGGCGATCCAATCAGTGAGAACACAAGTATATCGATCTAAGAATGAATCAAAACGTTAAGAACGATTGTAATATGATTAAATGCGATCTACGAACTTGGAACAGGTGTTCTTGAGTCTCTGGATGGCTAGGGTACGATCAGGTGCATAGGTATTCGAATTGTCATGTTTTTCCACTAATTAAGTGGTATTTATAGGTTAGGGTTTTCCATTCGTACGACTGAACCATTAGTATGGTTCAGTCGTGCGACTGAAGCATGCGGTTGATCCATCCGCATGACTGAATGTTCAGTCGTGCGACTGAGTCAATCTCCTGTCACAATCGTGCGACTAATCCAGTCTCCTGGTTCAGTCGTGCGATTGGTCCATTATCATGAAGTGTTCATGCGTATGGTTCATTAGCATGGTCTATTCGCATGAATACTTCATACAATTAAGTTTAGACACATTTCTCAACCATTCTTGACTAAGAACTATGTAAACAACCACAAACCTATATAGTTAGTTCAATATGCGTTATGACACAATAAACAATGAAACATTAAACAATATAAACATCAACCACATATTGTATTTCATTCATACCCATTCATTACATATATGTAAGACATGATAGACATTTACATTAAGTTCCTAAACTAGGTACACATGTATCTACAAACTCCCCCTTGGACCTAGTTTACATCATTGTCTAACATTCTTCATCAGCTCATCAAACTTCTTGTACTTCTCCTCTCTTGTAACTCTGGCGTTTATCTCAAACGCGAAACAGAGTCTTATAACATTTTGGAACTGGAGGGCTTGTATAATGTCTTGCGAAACATAAAACAGTGGCCACTTGTACAATGTATATACATCATTAGCAAACAAGTTAGTCAGCCACATTGGGTCAAATACCCGAATAGTATCCATTTGGCTCTCTTTTTGCAAGACTATAACAGCTTCACATGTTCTCCAGTCGTAGTACGACCACTTGAAGTGTGGAGTGAAGTCCTGTGGCATTTCCCTTAGAGGGATTCTTGACATTGTGTGTGGTGGACTCCACTTCAACACTATCTTCGGCTTTCCAGTAATGGAATCAACTTCAGACCGTCTGATGTACCTCGTCGGTTGTTGAGGTATGAAGTTAACCCACCTGGTGTGGTACTCTTTCCTCAAGGCAGCCTCAAACCAGCCTGACATTTTCTTTGGGTTAGCATATAGCAACTTCAGTTTGGCCAGCTGGTTGAGCTCAAAACCAGGGAGAGTCTTCAGATCATGTGGGAATCTGAAGTACTCTATTCCTTTCTCCCTCTTGACAGCATAGACATTTAGATCCTCAAAATATGCCCACGTTATTATCTTTCCTGACACCTTTAGATGCTTCTTCACTTTGTAGAGCTTGGTGTAGGTACTTGGCTTTGGAGCAGTGCGTTGGGCTCGGATCTCTGCAAAACAAGCTGCCTATTCAAACTTCTTTATTTCAACACCGGCGTCCAAGGCTTGGGCTTGGCTTTTTTACTTCTCTGCTTCCTTCTCCATCGTATCCATATTGTCATATGTACCACTATCGAGAGTATCCCCAAAGTTAGGAACCACATTTCCCTCTCGATCACTATATTCTGGATAATGCTGGGCTGTGACGTCTTCAATCTCTATTTCGTCCACATCATTAAGCTTGTCGTCACTAGCCACGTCAACAGTAGGGGCATCCTTGACAATATCGTCCGGGTTGAGCCGGAACATCTCAGCAAGTTGGTCATCAGTAAGGTCATGAATGATTTCTCCTTCTTCAGGAGTATAGCTTACAAGACCTTCTGACTATCCCTTGCAAATCAAGAATCATTGTGAGTTGAGACTTGATTTGCTAAAAGGGAGCAACATCGTATTCATCTTGTTGATATGCTTGATTTTGGCCCTGAATCGCAGGCTCGTCAGCAGGAGGGGCTGAGGACGAGGTTTCCTGATCCTGCGCCTTCTTGGTGCGCCTTTCTCTGGCTTGTGTGGCAGCCGATGCAGCCGTATCATCTCCTTCCTCATCATCTCCTCCCTCTTCTTCTCCTGCACCATCATCACCTCCTTCTTCTGTCTCATCCTCATCATTCTCATCCTCATCATCATCGTCATCACCAGCATCATCATCTCCCTCTCTGATCTTGAGAGGCTCATCTTTAGATCCCTTGAGCCTGAGCCTGATGGTCTTGTTAGATGCTTCAAACTCCCCAATCCTCTTAGCTGATTGGTCGTTTTGCTCCTGGAGTTGGGCAATTTGCTGAGCTTGTTGTGAGATCTGCTGTGCTTGGGTAGCATTTAGCTCCACAAGCTCACGTAGTTAGGCAGCCTTCTCTTCATCAGCAGCCAACAGCTTCAGCACCATACGGTTAAGTGCTGACCGCTGTTCCTCTACTCTAATGGGAGGTAGAGATGATCCTGTGGTGAATGTTGGGTGGGATGATGGTCCGGCTTGGGGGGGTGGTGGTGGTGGTGGTGGCTGTAGTGTAGATGGGTGGTGGCATAGGTGTAGATGGTGGAGGGGTGGTAGTAGTGGTAGGTGGAGTGGTAGTAGTGAAAGGTGGAGGTGTGGTAGTAATGGTGGGTGGAGTGGTAGTAGTGGTGGTGAGTGAGGTAGTGGTGGTGGTAGCTATGGTGGCAGTGGGGGAAGAGGTAGTGATCAACGTGTACCTCCGTCTCTTGGGCTTCATCCCGTGGGGCTGAGCCATCCTCTTTTTCCTCGAACCCTTCGAGGAGGATGCTCCCCCTGGGATGCTGGGCTGGCCTAGGGTGTAGGTAGGATCAGTCGTAGTCTCCCCAGACTCGCCTGGGCGTCCACCAACCGCCCGAATCCCTCGCTCGGTGGCAACCATCCTGGTGCCCATCGTTCGAGTCAACGGCTCCTCATCCGACTCCTCCTCCTCATCAGGTCGGCAGTCCTGATGGAATCCCGCAGTCTCTGCTCCTCCTTGGGTGGATGATGGAGATGTCATATCAGTAGTAGTGGCCCTAGATTGGGTGGGGCCTGCATCTCCACCATCACCGCTATCATCATCATCTGAATCATCAGCGGGGAGCACAATCTGCTCAGTGTCTGAGTCGCTGTCATCGTGGCGCCACTTCCTCCGAGCTGGCGCCACATAATCCTCACGGGCCAGATGCCCAAATAGTCGTCTGGCAGGGGGTTTCACCTGCTTTCCCATGTACACCTTCATCCTGCCTAAGGTGGTATCATCCATCACCTCAAGCACCACGACATCCTCCTTCTCCTTCGCCAGCGAAGGGAGCTTCTGGTCAATAATCATCTGCATAAAGCGAGGGTACATGGAAAAGCCCTCCTTTCCCTTCGCCTCGATGTTCTCCACCAGGTAGGTGAAGATCATCCTCGAGAAGCTGAACGGATGGTTCAGTACCAAAGCCACATAGGCGTTCTGAATCTGATCAGATAGCTCATCAAAGCCTCCCTTCCTTGAAGCAATGCACTTGAGCAACACATGGGCTAAGTACTTAAATTGGGGGCACAAGTTGCTTTTGTTGAGCACACCTGCGTTGATATCCCCCGAGTACTTGGCCCGCAGAAAACAGCCTCGTACAGTCAGTGGGTGTAGGCGTGTAGGGCAGTCAGCATCATCCCCGAACTCCAAGACTGTCCTGAGATCGTCCTCAGTGATCTCTATAGCCTGACAAAAAATGGAGCTCCTGATACAGTGAGGCTCTGAAGATCTGTCGACAACAACGCTTTCCCAGAAAGCCTGCTGAATTGAGCTGTACGGAGTGCATGGAGTCGATATAGCACGGAAGATCCTCGAACTCCGTTAGAATGTAATAATCCGCGAGAAATCAGCCGCGTTCCGGGAGGTCAGATCCAGATGAGCACAAAGGTTATGCTTCGTGCTCATAGTCCAACGACTTGCCATCTGTTACACAATGTAAATAAACGTTAGTGTGGGTCAATGAGCAACAATTTGATTCATTGAACTTGCAATCTTCTGCTCTGTCGTGCGAATGAACTGAGCGACTGAGATCTAGTCGTGCGAATGAGCTGTGCGACTGAGATCTAGTCGTGCGAATGAGCTCATACGTACGACTGAGCATGCGACTGGGCTTAGTCGTATGCTTTCCCATGCGTTTACACCAGTCGTGCGACTGAAGTCATACGCATGGTACAGTCGTGCGATTTGGCCATTCGCCCAGCTAAGTCGTGCAATTGACGTTCATCAGGGTGCCCATTCGCATGATAGACTGTTTTCTTCATTCAAATTCAAATTTTTAGCACAACTCGATGTTAGACGTCGTGGTTTGGCTCATTAGACTCGCAAATGACCGACATAACACCTAATAACCTTTATGTGAACAATATACTTAGTTTTATAGGTTTATTAGGCAGATTAAGTCCCAGTTAAGTTTAGGGCTTAAATTCGATCATTAGGGCACGAATTTATTGAACTTTGGATTGAATATCATCGCGCATTACCTGGATAAACACTAGAAACCGTTAGATAACAACAATCAGTAGTCTAGAATAGTCAAGAGAAAATCGGGCAGCGTAACGGTACTTCGTGCGATTTGAGGGCGATTTGGGAGTGATGAGTGACTGCGACCGACTCCCCTTCTATTTATACTAGAGTTTCGTCCAGTCGTGCGACTGAATCTATTCACACTCTTGATTCTTGCGACTGAGGCTCAGTCGTGCGACTGTGCCAGTCGGTCACCTTCAGTCGTGCGACTGTCCCATTCGGTCACCTCTCTTCATGCGATTGGTTCATTCTTGTGATCCAATCGTGTGAATTTACTCATGCTTATGGTCCAATCGTACGGGTGGTCTATACTCATGGTCCAGTCGTGCGAATAGGCTCATACGTATGGTCCAATGGTACGGCTGGTCTATACTCATGGTCCAGTCGTGCGAATAGGTTCATACGTATGGTCCAATCGTACGGCTGGTCCATACTCATGGTCCAGTCGTGCGAATGGCTCATACTTATGATTTTGACTTTATGACCATTTGACACTTAGCCCTTTTAACAATTGATAAAACATTTCGAGCATTCGATCATCTCAGACATGACCATTTTAACTTAGACGTGATCCTTTTACATTTGAAAACCCCATTGGTCACCTCAGACGTGACCCTTTTAGTGAGTGAATCCCAGATTGACTTTCGATGCGTAGTCCGACATTTAAATACTAAATTGGCTGAAATTAACTAAATTAAGCAACTAGAAATAAAAGAAAACTAAAACATAATTTTGTATTTTTGTGTGAGGTTGAAATCCTATGATAAGTATCTACCAAATTTTTCTTTCTAGACAGTATAGCATCAAATTACATTGATCATAATTGGAGCAATTCATTATGGAATCATACATGTTTATCAAATCATTTGAGACATTTTACCAAAGCCTTTTGATGCTAGATTCTTGTTATCATCGAGAGTCATTAGCAAGTTTAGGAAATCATACTAGAGCTATAAGATGCACACGCTGATTTGGACTTTCAAGAGTTGCTGCTCACGATGATTGTCAGTATACTTGTCCTCTTAAATCCATACACCGATTTTTGACACACATTGGTGATGGATTAAGGTTTAATTATTTCAACGAGCATTTGTGGATCCCACGCTTATATGGTAATCAACGTTCCTTAGGAGATTTGTGAGCGGTCTACGGGTATTTTGACAAGAAGAAACTATTCTAAGAGCTTTCAAAGAGATGCCAAGCCTCAGATCAGTGCCATCTCACAGCAGAGAGGCGCAAACAACAATTAATTCTAGAATATTTAGGTTATGCTTATCCTCATGTCAGTGCCATCGCACAGCAGAGAGGCACACAACCTATCTTCTTGTGAGAGCATTTTTCTTTTCTTTTTGCACGTAACGCACCAACAACATTTGTTATTAGCTTGATAGCGCTTACACATTTTTTTTCGTGCTTTGCTCTTTTTATGGTCATCCGCACACATTTGTGGCGTTTATTTGCTCGTCATCCCTTATTGGAACTACGTTGATTGTGTTAACCAGAGATAAGATGGGAACCCACAACAAGTTGAACAATTTAGTTTGAATTTAAGTCACCAATGAGGTCTACTCATCTATCGTGTTGAATCTACCGGCACATTATATAATGAACTTGCAACCTCTAGGTCTACTTTCTTTATGTTACCTTATTAGCATACTAGTTTTACTATCATTTTTCCTTTTATTTTGCTTAGACTTCTCAGACTTATACTTCGAATTTTGCATCTTAATCAGTTAAGTTCTTTTAAAGTCCCAAACTCTTTGTTCATGTGTACTATCATTTTCCATAAACATTGAATCGGTATCACATATACGATCTCATTTTTATTAGCTAGACTGTCCTTCTCCCTCGTTTTTTTTTATTTTATTTTTTTAAGTACTGAAATTAAAACAACTAATTTAATACTAATTTAACCTATTCTCCCCCTAAAATTCTAAAACCGAATTTTTTTTTGCGTTTTTGGATTTTAAGAGACAGGAAATTAAAATAAGAAAAATTAAAGAAAAAAAAAAGAAAATAAAAAGAAAACGTTGTCGGACTAAGCATTTTCATCCTCAGTGATCACATCACTTTTCTTTTTCACCCCGTTGACCTCTAACTGATATAAAAATCTTGGTTTATCAAAGGCTTTTGTGTAGAGGTCAGCGCGTTGAAAGTCCGTATTAATTTTAACAACATCGTTTAAATTCTTTTCAAAACAATCACGTATAAAGTGATATTTAATTCCGATGTGTTTGGTCTTAGGATGTTGGACCGGATTTTTAGTTACGGCTATAGTAGCATAATTATCAACAAATATAGGAGTGTTAGAGAATTTCAAACCGTAGTCCCGCATTTGCTGTTGAATCCAGATGATTTGTGAACAGCAGCTTGCAGCAGCAACGTATTCAGCTTCACAAGTTGACAAAGCAACCGATGTCTGCTTCTTACACTGCCATGTGACTAGTCTTCTCCCAAAGAATTGACATCCCGCTGAAGTTGACTTGTAGTTCATTTTGCAGCCGCCATAATCCGAATCGCTATACGCTGTAAGCTCAAAGTCATCGTCATGAGGATACCACAACCCAAGTGTTAGAGTACCCTTCAGATAACGAAATATCCTTTTGACGCCTATGAGATGGTTGACCTTCGGTTTCGCCTGATATCTGGAGCAGAGACACGTCACGTACATGATATCAGGTCGTGAGGCAGTAAGGTACATGAGTGATCCGATCATTCCTCAGTACATGGTAGCATCCACCAGATCGCCATTTTCGTCGGGTGCCACATCGTGGTTTGTAGCAAGTGGAGTTCCAGCTGCCGAAGCGTTCTCCATATCGAACCGACTTAGGATATCACCTACATACTTGGTCTGATGTAGAAATATTCCCTTTGGTGTCAGATCCACCAATAACCCGAGAAAGAACTTCATTTCTCCCATGGCACTCATCTCAAACTCAGCTTTCATTACTGCTTCAAATTCTTTACATAGATCTTCGTTTTTGGAACCGAAGATTATGTCATCAACATAAATCTGTACGAGCAGTAAGTCACCATCCTTTTCCTTGACGAACAGTGTACAATCAATCACTCCTCTGATGTTTCACAAGATGAGTCGAGAGCTTCTCATACCATGCTCTTGGGGCTTGATGAAGCCCGTATAGAGCCTTGTCTAGCTTGTACACTCTGTCCCGATGATACGAATCTTCAAATCCCTCGGGTTGACTGGCATACACTGTCTCTAGGATTTCAGCATGAAGGAATGCACTCTTCACATCAAGCTGATAGACTTTAATCTTCATATACGATGCGTAGGTTAGGAAGATACGGATGGCTTCCATTCTTGCCACAGGTGCAAACACTTCGTTGTAATCAATTCCCATGACTTCTCAAAATCCTTGAATTACTAGTCGAGCCTTGTTTCTGATAATGACCCCTTGGTCATCCTTCTTGCATTTCAAAACCCATTTAGTGCCAATGACCTTAGCACCTTTAGGTTTATCCACCAGAGTCCACACTCTTAACTTCTTGAATTGAAGAAGTTCTTCTTGCATGACACTCACCCAAGCCTCATCATTTAAGGCGTCACTTACATATTTTGGCTCAAATTGAGACACAAAACATCAATAAGCACCGTTGTGAAGGTAGCCTTTTTCCATGACTGAGGCATAACTAGCTGAGTAGAGCTGATTTCTTGTCTGTACTCCTGATTGTACATCTCCTATGACATTGTCCAGAGGATGATAAACATTTAGTCGAGATCCAGGAGTGGTGGGTACAGCTACCTCATTATCCAGATTGTGAACTGCAGGTTCAGTATCTGAGGCAGTGGGAGTATGGGGTTCCGAAGTGTCAGAGGCATCTACATCTTATGCTTGTGTACTTGTAGTAGTAGGACCCTGTGCCTCCTGATCCACCTGAACGTTTTCCACTTCTTTATCGTTAGAAGAGGAGTCACTTACCTCCAGTGCTCCCCCTGAGTTACTAGAAGACTGACCTTGTGACCCGGATATTGTCGAGTCTACGGGCGGTGTGTTTAAGACATCACACATCATCTTTGTCGAAAGCTCATCATCAGAAGGAGTGAGAATAATGTTGAAGGACTTGAAGAATCCATCATAATCGAAAAAGAAGGCGGGTCCTTTTCCTGCAGTGGGGGTGGTGAATCTCTGAACATCGACGTTGCACCACACTTCTACTTGACCCGATGAGTTGTTGTAAACCCTCTTATTCGGTATGTTGTATCCTAGAAAAATACCTTCTTCAGCCTTTTCACTGTACTTTCCTTACTGATGTTTCTTCAGCAGTGTACATGGTGCGCCAAACGGTTCAAGATACTCTAGATTAGGTTACGTCGTTAGAGCAACTCGTAACACGTTTTACCATGTTTTTTAACCACCAAGACTCGATTCAAAGTGTAACATGCATTTGCAACTGCCTCATTCCAGAATTGGATAGGCAGTTTCGAGTCTGCTAGCATCGTTCTGGCTGTCTTTATCAAGCTTCTGTTCTTCTGTTCAGCAACTCCATTTATCTGTGGAGTGTAGGCAGATATGAACTGATGTACAATTCCCTTTTCTTTGCAAAATGCCTCCATCCACTGATTCTTGAATTCTGTACCGTTGTCTGAGCGAATCTGACGTACCTTTAACTTGTATAGAGATTCCAATGTGGTCACAAGTGTTTTGAACGAATCAAATGTTTCTGATTTGGATTTTAGAAACATTACCCAATAGAATATGGAATAGTCATCGGTGACTACATAACAATACAGATCTCTAGCGATGCTCTTGTGCTCCACAGGACCAAACAGATCCATAGTAGAAGTTCGAGAGGGCAATCAAGAGAGTTTATGTTCTTTGCCTTGTGAGACTTCTTGGTCTGTTTCCCTTTCTTACACGCCACACAGAAATCCAGAAGTTGAAAGTTTTTGACATTAACTCCATTGACCAAATCATTCTGAATGAGATGATTCATCTTCCTTGGATTTATGTGTCCCATTCTCCTATGCCAGGAGATGGATTCCTTCTCAGTTGCCTTTGACAAGAAGCATTGCACTTGTTGATCGGTTGTGGAGACCTTTGATAGATCCAAGACGTATAAGTCATTATACCTTGAAGCTGACATTAAAATTTGGTCCTCCGGAATGATGTACTCCTTCTTTAACACGTAGCAGTTCTTGTTGTCAAAAACAACCTTGAAATCTTTGTCAGAAATCTGTGATACAGAAAGTAAGTTAGTTTGTAGTTGCTGAACATAGTTGACCTTGTCAAACTTAACTTTCTGATTTCCCACTTCTCCCTGTGTAGTGATGTAACCTCCTTTATTTCCAGCAAAGTAAACATGTCCTCCCTTAATCTGTTTGACGTTTGAGAGGAGTGACAGGTTCCCGGTCATGTGCCTGGATGCTCCACTATCCACAATCCAAGTGTTTGTGATAGCACTATAACGAACACCCTGCACATTCAAAGGAAATGATTAGTGAAGGTTTGGGACCCAAGCCTTAACTGGCTTGGGTAACCCAGAGGAATCACACATCATAAATTCAACCCACTGTCCATTTGAGGGCGAGGGCATATCATTCTTCTTACTGCTCTCAGTATCAGACATTTGATTTGATTTTTCTTTCCACATGCCAGTTTTGTGCAAAACCTGTTTGTGATAAATAGACGACTGGCTTATGGTTTGAACTTTAGTTTCATTATTTCTTTTAGGTGGAGTAATAGAACTCCTTTTAGAAGAAATCTGTTTAGTATCATGAAGTTCAACTTTCTTTCTTGGTGTCTGACACTGAGGACAATTAGAAGCAATGTGTCCTCTCTTTCCACAATTGTAGCACGATCGACCTTCAACATATTGGGAAAGACGTCTCTATGGGGAAGTGTGTGAGACCGGTGTGACTTTGGGCTTGTTGGGTTTTGTCACTTCTTGTTAGATGTTTTATCTTCTTTAACAAGATTAATTGTTTGAACCTTTTTAACATCTTTACCTTTTTGGTTATTTGGACTTAGACATGAAGCACATGATTGGTTAACTTGTTTGGTCTTTTTGGGTTCATTATTAGACGTTGTTGAACCTGACTTTACCTTAACCTTCTCAAATTGCTCATTCAAATTAACGATAGGCATTTTACCCTTAGATTTCAAGGTGTCCTCCTTCAGTTTAGTGACAGATTCCACCGTTTGACAAGTGGAATCTGGATCACTAACTAGAGGAGTGCTTACCACATGATCCTTAATAGGATTGTTATTTACTGGTCGACATTTAGTATTTAACAAGATCTCATGTGGTGGTGGAACCACTTTGTAACCTAATCCTTCCCCGTTATTTCGTTCTTTCACTAAGTTTTTAACTATGTGAGAAGAACTAGTCCAAATGTGCAGTTTTTGTTTTAATGAATTTACTTCGACATCCAAAACTGCTTTTTCCTCTTTAGTTTCTTCAAGGGAGTTTAAATAGAACTTAATGTCATTTGCTTGGTTAAAAGCCACAACTCCGGTTTCCCTAAGTTGTTTATTTAACAGTTCTATTTTCTCTTTGTAACTGTGCTCATTTAGTTTTAAAATGCGATTTGCTTCTGTGCACAGTTGCAAGTCCTTTACTAAGTTATCGTTGTGATCTAATTGTTGGATTCTTTATGCCCAAGACACATAGAACATTGATGTGGTTAGTACGTTATGATCCAAGTCGGGTCATACCCAATAACAAGCTTAGCAAACACCAATTAATATTTAATTGATGATATGATCATGCAATTAAATAAATACACCAATTTAGAAAATGGGTTTTCTAAATAAGTTGCATATGAGATTGAACAACTTATATGGATATTTTGTTCATGGATATTATTTGTAATGTTGTTTAATTTAGTTAAATAACATCAAATAATAAAAGTGTGTGTATGTTATATAATTAAAAGGTTAATTATATATATATATCTTTATTAATCTTTAGTTTGACAAAAGATTAATGCATAAGGACCAATTGGGAAAATAACATAAAATGGGAACAACCCTAATAAGGGTTCGGCCGCCCCTTATGGCAGCCATTCTATTGTTGTTTTGTTTTGGCTCTCTTGAGTTCATTCTCTCCAAGAACACACACATACATTCCAATCTTTGATCTCTCTCATATATGCAAGAACCTCAAGGCACAAACTCCTCAAAAACTAGAAGAATATCTCGGTTGCAAAGGGGTTTTTAACAGCCTTGATTTCGGCTGAAAAATGGGTTTTTCAGCAGCCTATTAGGTTCGGTTTTGGTGTTCAAATCCTAGCAACAATGGTGTTTTCTTAGAGGCTTGTGGGTATGGACACTTGAGGACTTCTACCTTGAAGTCTTGGCCTTTCTTTTGACTCATTTCAGCCTTCTTTTGGTCGATTTTCACAGCATCCAGAAAGGTTTGGTTATGGTATGATTATATCATGTTTTGGGTGTTCTTGTTTATTTTGTATGCTTGCTTTTCACATAATAAAGATCCTCTTGTTATGGGTTTGTTTGTTTACACATGATAATGGTTATTTTTTTTCAGAAACTTTAACATGTTTAAAGTTGAATATTCCGCTGCGTTTTGTGTGTTTAAATGGTTAAACAAGATGTAAATGATCTTACAAACCCCTACACTAATAATCTAGAAAATTTCAAATCTATGCTTTCCTTAAATTTATTACATTCATAACAAGCATGATTGTCAAACAGTTGGTCTTTAGTACTTACCTGTGAAGATTCAGTTGAATCCGCCATCAGTGCAGAGGTTGACTCTTCAGCTGCTGGAGATTCTGAACATGTCGTTTTGGTATCTTCTTCAATCAGGGGTTTGACCACTTTTGCAGTATCTTCAGTTTCTGACATTGCTAGTTCGACCGCGATATCAGCTTCACTTTCAGTATCGTCATCCAACACCTTGACATTTGCAATGTTAGATTCTCCCAGAGACACAATTTTGAAGGTCCAATCTTGTACTTCGTCATCTTGAGCAGTCAAAGCCTTTGTCACTGTACTAGACGAGGTAGCTCCACCTGTTGGTTTGTCCTGATGGTTAAAAGTCGAGAACAGGTTGCCGTTGCCTGTCTTCTTGGGCTTTACACACTCACGTTTAAAGTGCCCCTTCTCTCCACAGTTATAACATGTAACT
Source organism: Flaveria ramosissima (assembly GCA_025215565.1). Taxonomy (NCBI): domain Eukaryota; kingdom Viridiplantae; phylum Streptophyta; class Magnoliopsida; order Asterales; family Asteraceae; genus Flaveria; species Flaveria ramosissima. The sequence continues at coordinate 65,566,958 of CM046040.1, forward strand.
TTGGACTTATCGAAACCAAAAGTAGTGTCTTTAGTTGCTATCAAATTTTGTTCCGTCTTCTTAACAAACTTTTTAGCTCTCCGCACAACACTTGCCAATGCCCACATTAGGTCCATTCTTTCAAGCTCGTTCTCATCTATCTGTTGGTAATCTTCATCTGCTAGATGGCAGTTGCCAATCTTTCCTGCAACCAAACCGTCATACGAGTGAACAACAGCTGCCAATAGATCCATATGTTCTTTAGCCACCTCCACAGTGATATTCCCGAGATTCTCGGTCTTTAACTTGGTAGCATTAGCCTCAGGTGCAATATAATGGGTACTTGATGATCCAGACGTGTCAGACCCTAAAGCTATGGTTGGTGAAGGAGCAGATGAACTTGAAACAAATGCAGTCTGAAGGGGTGCTCCTGAACTGGCTGTTGTGGAAGAGGCATTGTAAAGTGAAGGATTTTGGTCATATGTTCCTTTCTGCGACCTGTATTTCATTCTAAGTTCCTCCTCTCTCAATTTCAGGATGAAGTCGTTTATATCTAATTTTCCCAATATACTATTTTGTCTCAAATTAGATACAAACGAATCCCATTTCTCTAGTAAGCCATCCGCCAAGCTGGATACCATGTCTTCCATTGACATTGTAACTCCATGAATATGCAGCTCACTCATGAGATGATAGAACATGTCGATTACATCATCCAGACTTTCTTTACCCATTGAAGAGAAGTTGTCAAACTCCTTCTTTAAAGCTTTTGCCTTTAGAGCTTTTAACGAAGCATTTCCGTCATAGCGTTTTTTCAAGGCTATCCAAAGTTCCTTTGCCTGTTTATTCTCAGAAAATTGATTGAATATATCTTTTGGAATAGACTGAGTTAACAGGGTATTGTTGGACCAAAAGAACCAATGAGCCGGATCAGAAAAACCTTTAAGTCCCACAGACGTCACAACAACTACTGAAGTCCACAACAGCTGAAGAGAACACCTGAAGACAAAGTCTGAAAACACAAGTGCTGAAGACAAAGTCTGAACACAAGTGCTGAAGACAAAGTCTGAAGACAAGTGCTGAAGACAAAGTCTGAACACAAGTGCTGAAGACACCAAAGTCTGAAGACAAGTGCTGAAGACAAAGTCTGAAGACAAGTGCTGAAGACAAAGTCTGAAGACAAGTGCTGAAGACAAAGTCTGAAAACACAAGTGCTGAAGACAAAGTCTGAAGACACAAGTGCTGAAGACCAAGTATCAGATGTTGTCATAACAGCTGAAGAGGACTTCTTCAGTAGTTGTGACGGTTTACTTTCAGTAGTTTTATGTTTTATCTTTTCAGTAGTTTTGTAAAACGACTGAAGAGTTTGTTCTTCAGTCGTTGTAGTTTCAGTAGTTTCTTATCAGTAGTTTTATGTTTTATACTTAGCACTCTGACATGTTCTCAGTAGTTGTGAACATTTCAGTAGTTTGTTAAGTGTTAGTTATTTTTGTAATAGATCTGCCAGTTGTCACTATCCCGTGATAGCAGCAGTGATTGCACTCTATATAAGGAGTGTCAACCCTATTGTAATGTGTGAATGATTGAATAGAAATATTTGGTATAATTGAATCATTCCTTATCACAGAAATATATTCTCTCGTATTTGTTTATAGCAAGAGTTTGATATTTGTAAACAAATACGAGAGAATATATTTCTGTGATAAGGAATGATTCAATTATACCAAATATTTCTATTCAATCATTCACACATTACAATAGGGTTGACACTCCTTATATAGAGTGCAATCACTGCTGCTATCACGGGATAGTGACAACTGGCAGATCTATTACAAAAATAACTAACACTTAACAAACTACTGAAATGTTCACAACTACTGAGAACATGTCAGAGTGCTAAGTATAAAAATAAAACTATGATAAAATATGAAACTACTGAAACTACAACGACTGAAGAACAAACTCTTCAGTCGTTTTACAAAACTACTGAAAAGATAAAACATAAAACTACTGAAAGTAAACCGTCACAACTACTGAAGAAGTCCTCTTCAGCTGTTATGACAACATCTGATACTTGGTCTTCAGCACTTGTGTCTTCAGACTTTGTCTTCAGCACTTGTGTTTTCAGACTTTGTCTTCAGCACTTGTCTTCAGACTTTGTCTTCAGCACTTGTCTTCAGACTTTGTCTTCAGCACTTGTCTTCAGACTTTGTCTTCAGCACTTGTGTTCAGACTTTGTCTTCAGCACTTGTCTTCAGACTTTGTCTTCAGCACTTGTGTTCAGCCTTTGTCTTCAGCACTTGTGTTTTCAGACTTTGTCATCAGGTGTTCTCTTCAGCTGTTGTGGACTTCAGTAGTTGTTGTGACGTCTGTGGGACTTAAAGGTTTTTCTGATCCGGCTCATTGGTTCTTTTGGTCCAACAGGTATAAACTTTCTTCTCTGCATTATATTTCGTCTTCTGGCTGTCAGTCATCCCTCCCAAGGTCAATTTTACCGCATTTGCACCAACCGGCATGTCATATCCTGTTTCAATTGATTCCCAAAGGTTGGGATCAACTCCATTGAGGTAGATCTCGAAACGTTGCTTCCACTGTGGGTAATCGTCTAATGTTATAAGCTTAGGTGGTTTATTATGATTCCCAGTCTCATTCTCCAGAAGTAAGAGGTTCTGGATCCAAGTGTCTCTACCTGCAGTGAACGCTGAGTATTGTTCTTCCATCTCGTTAACTTTAAAGTTTTGAGATCAAGTACTTCACTTGTGCGAATGGACCACTCGTGCGATTGAACTTATGCGAATGAGTCAATCGTGCGAATGAAGAGTGCGGATGAATTCAATCGTGCGATTGGATTCAGTCATGAGTAAGGGGAGTGCAGTTGGAGTCTATGCGAATGAAGCTGGTCAGTCGTATGAATGAACAAGGCGACTGAGTTCAATCGTGCGTATGGGAGGTGCGAATGGGTTCAGTCGTGCGATTGAGTCAATCGTGCGACTGAAGACTGCTGTTTTAGCAAAAACGAAGGTTTTGAACACTTAGACGCAAAAAAACGAATTTCTCACGAACCCTAATTGCCGTATGCCGAAAAACATTAACTTTTTGATCTGGAGACACTGAAAACACTGATTTTACTCAAAAATTGACTCTTTTGAATGAAAAACTTGATTTTTCGCCAAAACTAATCGAATCAACACGCAAAATCAAGAGCCAAAGCTCTGATACCACTTGTTAGGACTGTTTAGATACGGAGTACTAACTGATTTACGTGTATACCAAACCAAATAGTGTGGAATCCTATTTGATTGGCGATCCAATCAGTGAGAACGCACATATAATCAATCTAAGAATGAATCAAAACGTTAAGAACGATTTCAAGATGATTAACTGCGATCTATGAACTTGGAACAGGTGTTCTTGAGTCTCTGGACGGCTAGGGTACGATTAGGTGCGTAGGTATTCGAATTGTCATGTTTTTCCACGAATTAAGTGGTATTTATAGGTTAGGGTTTTCCATTCGTACGACTAAACCATTAGCATGGTTCAGTCGTGCGACTGAAGCATGCGGTTGATCCATCCGCACGACTGAATGTTCAATCGTGCGACTGAGTCAATCTCCTGTCACAATCGTACAAGTAATCCAGTCTCCTGGTTCAGTCATGCGATTGGTCCATTATCATGAAGTGTTCATGCGTATGGTCCATTAGCATGGTCTATTCGCATGAATACTTCATACAATTAAGTTTATACACATTTCTCAAGCATTCTTGACTAAGAACTATATAAACAACCACAAACCTATATAGTTAGTTCAATACGCGTTATGACACAATAAACAATGAAACATTAAACAATATAAACATCAACCACATATTGTATTTCATTCATACCTATTCATTACATATATGTAAGACATGATAGACATTTACATTAAGTTCCTAAACTAGGTACACATGTATCTACAGAACCCTTCCATTCGTTGGCACCAAGTGTCAAAGTCTTCAGGAGTGATCAGTGGGGACTTTGTCATGGTTCCAGTTTCCATATCAGCCTTAGTAAGAGCTGACATTTGAGATGTTAAGTATTTTATGTGTGTGTGAGGGATCTTAAGATGGCGAGATCTTACAATCAAGAGCCTGGAATGCTCTGATACCAATTGGAGGACCGTTTAAGGGATGTGCAGGACCGGTAAAGGGTATGCACTTACAACATAACAACACAATGAGGAGAGTTGCTTAGAACACTTAACAGATCAAATAGGGAACTGGTTAACTTGTTAATGAAAGATGCTAAGAACACAGGTAAATGTGAGACAGAACAAGATTGCAAACAACACAAGTATTTGGTCTTCAAGAATGCTGTATATTGCTTCTCAAGTTCTATTACAAGTTACAAAGCATCGATAGAAAGTTACAAGTACTTGAGATACTTTATACTACATCCTACAGTCGGCCATACTTTGAAGGCCAGCTGGATGCAATTGACAAGACACCTACAAAATAAAATGTAGAGTCAAAAGGCATATCTGCCTTTTGATTTGTGACTATGACATGCCATAGTTCACATCCTAATATATTACAAAAAGGTTAAAAGTACATAAAGTAGAAAGCATGGACTCAAGACCTCAATGTACAGTTACCAAAAGCATGGACCTTTCACCAACTCATGTAAGTTGGTGACTTAAAAGAGTGCAGCGGAAAGGTGGTCCAGCTTATGGGTAAAGTACATCAGATAAGGCATATCTCTTAAAAGTCTTCGAAAGAAATCTGTCTTCACTCTTTCGCTTCGGAAGACTTTGTCTTTGAAGCTTCGGAAGACTTCATTTTTGGCTTCGGAAGATATTGGTCTTGGCTTCGGAAGATTTTACGCTTAGAATATTTCTAGTGCATCGTGTAAAAATTCTGAAGCATTTCTACTTTAGTTCTTTAGTGCATGCTTGCATAGAGACTTTGGATGTTTTAGCTGCATCAGACTTATAGGAATCATTACAAACTCCCCCTAGGCTGATGCTACCAAAAAATTTAGAAGATCTTCAGATGTTTGTAGTATTCAGCACAATGATGACCATACCCTTCTTCATTAGATGGTCAGGATCATTCAGACGCTCATAATATCTTCTGATCTCAAAGAGATCATGCAGAGGTAAGTTGATTATGTCTTGCCATGTATAGACATTCTCAACACCTTGATCTCTGATCACATTCCATCTCTCTGGATTGGTAATGAAGGTCCAGGATAAGATGGGTGTCTCGGCTACAAGAGGAGCCACTTGAATTGGAGTTGATTGGGCTGCCTCTTCATGCACTTCCTCAGGTTGATCTGACTCAGCCTAAGGTGTAGAGGTGGATGATTCAAGCTTCTTCTTTTTCTTTGACTTTGGTTTGGAAGCCATCCTCTTCAATCAGCTCTCCTCTCTTGATCTTTAGCTTGATTACCCTGATATGCTCATCCATTATGGATAGAGACATAGGGCCAAGTCTCCTTCCGGAGAATCCATACAGCTTCAAGAAGCTCATCATCCTTTGTCTGTCAGCAGACTTTTTCACACTCTTTTGGATGATAGCTCTTGAGTTTGCAGCATCTTCCCTCATCTTTCTCTTTGTTGCCTTTTGTCTTTGAGCACTTGAAGTTCAAGTTGTTTGAGATACTCAAACTCAACGTACTCAAAGGACAATGGAAGAAGTGCAGATGCCTGGTAGAGACCTGTGGCACTCAGGTAGTTGATCATGTTTTGCCTATCTGCTTCCTTGTCTACCTGAGGTTCTTGTGTAGCAGCCACATCCTCTTGCACAAGACTTTCCTGAACTAAGGAGAGAGTTGGAGCATGCTTGTATAATCTTTTCCGTCTCTTGTCTTCTTTGAATTGGAGAAGTAATCTTGCATCCTCTTTTTCCTTCATCTCTCTTGACACTTCCATGTCAGCCAGTTCATTTAATTGCTCTAAGGGGAGAGATATAATCTCATCTATGTCATAGTTCCTGGTCTGCTGATAAGTAATCCTGACTGCCCTCAACTCATCTTCTTGAGTGTTTGGTCTGGGGGCAGCCCTGATTGCAGCTTGCATAAATCCTGAAGACCCAGAGAAACTTTCTCCCCTTAGCTTCCTCTTCTCTCTCTCTCTCCTCCTCCTCAATCTCCTTAGGAGTCAAAATCCTTTTCCCTTTGTCACCCACAAACCTTTGTGACTCAGGGTGGATAGAGGTTTGGCCTTCATTGCTTGGTGTAGCATCCAAGCTCTGGCCAGAGAGAGGCTGTGAGACACCTTCACCAGCAGGTGTTTCATTGTGGGAATGAATTTCTGAAGCAGTTGTTGGTGTGACAGGGCTCTCAGGCTCTATCATTAGGCCTTCAGCCAAGGTTTTCCCTTTGAAGCTAATCTCAGGGTCTGCCTCAGCATCCAGTTGACCAATGACATTACCTGATTGCCTTTGTCTCCTTCTAAGGCTGAACTCTTCAGTAATTCTGTCTTGAATCCTGAGTGCTAACCTGTCAGCTTGTCTTGATTTGCTTGGGTTGACAAGTGGCATGTTGATCAGGTCAAGACCTTCATAGTAGTCCAAAGTCTGAAAATTGAACACTTCTTGCTGTCCTTGAACTCTATGAAGAATGAGGGCTCTTCTATCAGCATCATACCTCCACCTAATAATGTAGTTTGAAGTTTCTTGAGGTGGAGATTACACAACCTTTGGAATGCCTTGCTCAAAGAGACTCCTAATAACAGAGTCAATTATGTCCACATTAATATGAACTTGAGGAAGTTGCTGAGTATGCACAGTTGCAAGTGAGGATGGTGAATCCTCAATGTCCATACTCCCTGAAGAACTCCCAGGTTCTGTGACTGTAATGACTTTCTCCCCCTTTTTGGTAGCATCACCCTCTTGCATATGTGAGCTAGAGGTTAGGTCAACCACATTCACAGGTTTTTGTGTTCCTGGTTGAGCTCTTCTTAAAGGTCTCCCAGCTAGTTTTACCCTGAGATAAGATGTCTCAAGTTGCTGATCATTGACCCTATTATGCAAGGTAGTCACCTGAGATTCAAGGTGACTAACCTTAGAGACTAAATAGGAGCATGTTTTTGACAGTTTTTGCACCTTTAGTCTCCGATTCCCCTCTTCTTCATCAGAAGAATCATTGGAAGATGAGATGATTGGACTAAAGTCCTCTCTCTCACCACCAGCCTCAGGTTCTTGGCTGCTGGATTTCCTCTGCACATTGACATTCTCAGTTAAGGTGTCAATGGGCTGAGTTGCCATGGTTGAGGTCTTAATGATGTAATCACTTGCAGAAGTGAGAGCCTCTTCCATATGGATATCCTGAACAGGTTCAGAAGTATCCACCTCAGGTATAGGTGACTGATGTGGGCTAGACAAAGGAGACTCAATAGTACTCATCTCTCTATGAGTAGGAGAGGAGTAGAGAGACTCATGGTACCCACTGAAACCTAAGTCTTCATCAGTATAGAATGAGAGGTTGGGAATGGATTGATTTAAGTCTAATGGCTGGGGATGGTAACTGTCCCCTGAAGGTTGTTCACTTGAGTGTTGAGACTCAGAATGAAGGCTTAAGGCAGTTGGGCTTGTGAGCTCATTAGGGTGAGCATAAGGAACCTCAGCCCTGATTATTGAAGAGATGAGAGTGGTTTGCTCCTCAGGGGAAGTGGGAGCTCTAGTGTCCACTTCCTTCTATATGGGTGAGTATATGGGGGCCTGCACAGACTCAATAGCTTGAGCAGGGGTTCGTTTGGATTTTCTTTGGTAGGTGAGGGTGACTTGGGGCCTTTTTGGTGGTTGAGAGGTAGAAGGTGTGGGTTCAAAACTAGCTTGTGTTGCTAGGTTGTCACCTTGAGCAATGAGCTCTAACATTTTTGGGACTAGGGCTGTTTCTACCCCTGAGAAGCCTACAGTTGGCTTCTTCATATTTTTAAAGATGCCGGGCTTCATCTGTCCCAATTTAAGAATATTATCTGTTTCCCTCAACTGTGAGCCCAGTTCATAGTTGAGAATGTGTTGAACATATCTAGGAAACATATAATACTCTAAGGAGTCCAAGTTAGCAAGCAAGTTTGTATAAACAAATTGAGAGTACCTGAACTTGACCCCTTGAACTATTCCATGTACTATGAAGGAGAGATCCTTAGGAATCTGGTCCCACCCTCCATGCTTGTTTGACAAGCTGCGGATAACCACATGAAGCAGGTATTTCCACTGGGATGAGACCTTCCCTTTCCTGAAGGTCTTTACAGAGAAATCTCCCTCATAGCCCATCTGCTTAAAGGAATGATTTACAGCTTTCTTTGGGAAGGACAACTCACCTTCTTCATTATCCAGCTGCAAATGAGTGTTAATGATGGCCGGAGTGATGAAGATTGCCCTCCCTTGCACTGTGGCAGACAATGCCTTCTCCCCATCCATAATGACCTCTTGGCAGGTCTTCCAAAATTCAAGCAGATGATCCTCATAGAGAGTATAATCAATGGTTAGGGAGGTGGAGTAGTTTGATAGAGCTAAGAAACGGCAAATCTCTGAGAAACTTTCATCTTTCTCAGAGCTTAAAAGTGCAACTTGGTTATGTTGCTTGTGAAGTTGCATGGAGAAATCTGGGTTGTTTCTGATGTTTAGGTTGGCCATTTTAGAAGCTTAAGGATGAAGAAACATGAAGAACAAAAGGCGGTTTGGAAGAATTTAGGTTTAAGGAATAGTGTAATTGAGGAAGATAGTGAAAGAGGGGGGAACCGTTGGGCATTTATGTGAAAAGGATTTGAGACAAAGTTAATGAAGGAGGATAAACTTTGAAATCCGGATGTCGGTCCCACCTCTGAAAAGTAGTTTACTTTTGCCCACAAAGTAGTTTTCTTGGAAGTCGAGACATCTTCCGAAGTAATTTGCTTCGGAAGTACTGAAGAAAGAGCTTCCGCAGGCAAATTGGCTTCGGAAGAGATTTTAAAGATTTTTGAAAATTTTGCTTCGGAAGAGAGTTTTACACTCAGAGATTTTTTATTCTAATAAGAATAAATACTTCCGAAGGTAAATTGCATTCGGAAGATACTTGTTCTTTGAAAACATACAAAGTACTTAAGTTGATTTTAAGCTTCCGAAGATATTTCAGAAATTTCTTCCGAAGGTAAAATTTCTGAAGCAATTATTTGTTTACTAAGACATAAACTACTTCCGAAGGTAATTTCAAAGTCTTCCGAAGAGATCAAGATTTTTAAAAAATCTAAGAAAAGTCTTTTGAAAAGATTTTTCTTCCAAAGAAAACAAAGGGCTTATGAAGGTGATATAATAGACAACTTAGGACACACAGGTTTTAGAAATAAATATGATTAAGTTTTAAGAAAATCTATTCAAAGTTAATCATCCCAATAGCTGATACAAGATATTTAAATCTCTGCTCATCAAAAGCTTTGGTGAACAGATCAGCATATTGTTCATTTGTGTTAACTTTGACTAGTTTGATTAATCTCTAATCAAATGATACCTGATGTTAATATGCTTTGTCCTTGAGTGCTGCACAGGATTCTCTGTGATGGAGATAGCACTATTGTTGTCTATGTGGATGGGAGTCTCTTTAAAGTTAAATCCATAGTCTAGCATCTGATTTTGAATCCAAAGCACTTGAGCACAACAACTTGCAGCAGCAATGTATTCAGCCTCAGCAATTGATGCAGAGACTACTCTTCCACCAAGAAATTGACATCCCCTTGATGTAGACTTTGCGGTCATGTTGAAACAACCATAGTCAATATCTGTATAAGCATACAGATTAAAGTCAGAATTCTAAGGATACCAAAGGCCAAGTGATGGAGCACCTTTGAGGTATCTTAAAATTCTTTTGACAGTGACCAGATTTGACTCTTGGGGTTGGCTTGATATTTTGCACAAATGCATGTAGCAAACATGATATCTGGCCTGCTAGCTTTGAGGTACATAAGAGACCCAATCATTGCCCTATAAAGGTGTTCATCAACACTCTCCCCCTCAAGATCAGGTCCAAGAGAGTGATCTCTGGCTATGGGTGTCTTAGAAACCTTACAATCAGTCATGTTAAACCTTTTAAGTATGTCATGTACATACTTTGACTGACTTATGAAGAGCCATTGTCAACTTGCTTCACTTGAATTCCTAGAAAGAAATTGAGTTCCCCCATGGCACTCATTTCACACCTGTCCTTCATCAGCTTCTCAAAGTCTTTGCAGAGCTTTGGATTAGTTGACCCAAAGACAATGTCATCTACATATACTTGAACTAGCATTATGTCATTTCCTGTTCCTTTGATGAAGAGAGTTCCATCTATAGTACCTCTTTTGTAGCCATGTTGATAGAGATACTGAGATAGAGTCTCATACCACTTTCTTGGTGCTTGGTGCAGCCCATATAAAGCTTTATCAAGCCTGCAGACATAATCAGGATGATCAGGAACTGCAAACCCAGGTGGTTGTCTGACATATGCCTCTTCATCAATCACCCCATAAAGAAAAGCACACTTGACATAAAGTTGGTAGACCTTGAAATTCTTGGATGCAGCAAAAGCTAGGAATATTCTAACAGCTTCAAGTCTTGCCAAAGGAGCAAAAACATCTGTATAGTCAATTCCTTCTTCTTGAGTATATCCTTGAACAACTAGTCTTGCCTTGTTTTTGATGACAAGTCCTCTATCATCCTTCTTGTTCCTAAAAACCCATTTAGTTCCTATGGTAGTCTTCCCTTGAGGAAGAGGACATAGGTTCCAAACCTTTTGCCTTTTGAATTGAAGCAGCTCCTCTTGCATAGCTTCAACCTAACTTCCATCCTTTAGAGCCTCATCAATTTTCTTTGGCTCTATCTGCGATAAGAAACAAGAGTGAAGACAAACATTTGCTTCATGGGTTTGTCCTCTTGTTCTCACCCCTGAATCAACATCTCCAGTGATGTTTGTGGTAGGATGAGACTTGTGGATCCTTAGCTGAGGGATCACAGCAACTTGCTTAGACAGATCTAGATTTGAAAAATTTTGATCTGGCAAAGAAGATTCACCCTCCACATTACCACACTTATCAAGATTGACTTGATCCAATGACTGTGTCACATTATTGATGTTGTCTTCAATGCAGTGGTTATCTGCATCAAGAAATTCTTGATCACTTTCACCACCACCATTTTCTCCAACATTTGAAGCTCCTTCTTCTGAGTTTTGTGCCTTTAAGCTGGAATTTGAAGGCACCCAGAATGTAAGGCCCCGTTCCCGGGACGCCTACAGTTGGTCATTCATCGCACATAAAACGTATAATTACATTACATTAAGAAATCATTGCAGCGGAAACATTCAAAAACGACATCACGTTTCATTATAAATTACTTTTGCCAAATAATACATCATTATCCGGTTACAAAATTCATGTTTGCATTACATCACAAAAGCTATATAATTGGATGCCATCCCAAAAGAGCCGAGTAGCCTCGCCGTGCCATCCTCAGCAATCATTTACCTGCCAACTGGAAAATGTAATAAAAGTCAGCGTTGCTGAGTGAGTTCTAGTTTTATAACATAAATATACTTTACTTTCATTGAAAACCATTACTTTATCGTGTGATCATTCAACATACGTATACACAGATAATATCATTATTATCTTTCATCTCATTCATTATCTTCCGTTCTTTTCGTTCATTCTGTCTTCCGAGTCTTTTGCGACAGCATAGTCGCTCACCTCAATGGCAATCTCAATGATTGCACGCTATCCGAGTCTTTTGCACCCCTAGGGTTGCTCACCCCAATTGCCCATCACGATAGCAAGCTATCCGAGTCTTTTGCAACAACAAGGTTGCTCACCCCAAGGCAACATCACGATAGCACCTTACTCGAGTCTTTTGCAACGACGAGGTTGCTCACCTCATAGGCAATCTAAATGATTGCACTTCATCCGAGTCTTTTGCAACACGAAGTCGCTCACCCCAATATATATGCTTGCAAGCCTTTCTTTCGTTCATTCATCATTCATTAATGCATGCATTCTTACTTCATGTTCCTCTTTCATTATCTTTCGCTTTACATTACATAATACTTCATTCATTCATTCATTCATTAGCATGACATGTAAAGCCACAAGAAAGATAAGCATACATCATAATAAGGAACATATCATACACATTCATCATCATCATACAGGGCAACATCATACATTCATAATATGCATAAACATGCAACATCATCATCATCATGCCCTACATGCTCTCTAAGGCCATAACCATCCTCTTACATGCTCTTACGGGTTACCTTACGTCAACACTTACATCTGCACCTTTCCCCGAAGGCCAGAAGTCAAACTACACATTCCTCCGAGTGCAACAGCCCTGTTCGGGCGTATGGACACTCTTCAGTCGCATGGCCTCCATGCAACTGAACATCATGCGACTTGACTCATGCGGATGAACATCTATGCGAATGAACATCCAATCGTGCGTATGAACCTTGTGCGAATGGGATTACTGCGAATGGGCACCTATGCGACTAACCTCATGCGAATGGACTCATGCGACTACGCACCTATGCGACTGAACCCTCAGTCGTATGACTTCCCATGCGACTGGACTCCCAGTCGTGCGACTGAAGCCTTAGTCGTGCGATTGAACCCTCAATCATGCGAATGAATCCCAATCGTGCGAATGACCCTCAATCGCCCTCATTCGGCCGTATGGCCTTCATTCGGTCGCCTAGCCCTAGCTGATGCAGAATGGAGTTCATCCCGAACCCAATCTGCCATTTTCGGCCTCCAAGCTCATCCAAACCCATTCCAGGCCTAAATTAACCCTCCTGGACCTTAGGAATGCATACCATAACACCATACAAGCACACACAAGCCCAAAATCATACTCTAAACACATCATACACATCACACCCAAATGGGTCAAACACATACACACACAAAAACGGGTTTTGGACATTTTCCAGCCCCAAAATCGGTTGAAAACAAGTAAAAGTGGGGTCCTAGAACTCACACAATCGAGCACAAAGACAAGGGCTTCGATTTGGCTTGCTACTCGACGAATTTGGACACTCGAATCACCCGAAACACCACTTTTTCTTCTTTTTCTCCTCTTTCTCTCTTCTCTTCTCTAAGGTGGCTGAAATGTGGGGGAAATGGGGAGGGTTGGCTGCCCTCTCCCCACTAATACCACCTCATTTCCCGGCTTTTCTTCGTTGGCGAGTTTGGTCCCTCAACTTTGGACTTTATTTCTTTTCTTTCTTCGCCGGCTTCAAAATAATAAATTTCCGGGTGTTACAAGTCCACCCCCCTTAAATAGGTTTCGTCCCCGAAACCTGTTATTCCTCGAACAAACGTGGATAATGCTGTCTCATTTCTTCCTCCGTCTCCCACGTTGACTCGGATCCCTTCCTGTGCTTCCACTGTACACGCACTAGAGGAACCACTTTATTCCTTAGCCTTTTCTCCTTTCGGTCGATGATTGCCACTGGTTGCTCCACATAATTGAGCCGTTCATCCACTTCGATATCTTCCAATGGGACAATCATATCTTCGTCTGCTAAGCACTTCCTTAGATGAGATACATGGAATGTCGGGTGAATTCCACTTAACTCATCCGGTAACTCTAGTCTATAGGCCACCTCTCCTACTCGAGCAATGATTCGGAAAGGGCCTATATACCTGGGGCTCAACTTGCCCCGCTTTCGGAAACGAATGATACCCTTCCAAGGTGAGACCTTCAACATAACCCGGTCACCTACCTTGAACTCAATCGGTCTGCGTCGTTTATCAGCATACGACTTCTGTCTGTCTTTGGCTGCCTTCATGAAGGCTTTGATCTTCTCAAGCTTCTCAGTCGTAGCCTCGATTACCTCGACGCTCCCCAATTCCTTCTGGCCAATATCACCCCAACAAACGGGTGTTCTGCATCTCCTACCGTATAGCATCTCATATGGAGGCATGCCAATGCTGGCGTGATAGCTGTTGTTATATGAGAATTCGGCTAACGGTAGGTGGTCATCCCAACTTCCACCAAAATCGATCACACATGCCCGAAGCATGTCTTCCAGTGTCTGAATGGTCCTTTCTGACTGACCATCAGTCTGGGGATGATAAGCCGTGCTAATATGTAACCTCGTCCCCATAGCGTCGTGGAATTTCTTCCAAAATTTAGATGTAAACCGGGTGTCGCGATCCGACACAATAGACACCGGCACACCATGACGAGTCACAATCTCCTTGATGAACAGATCAGCCAACCTCTCAGATGAATATGTCTCGCGAATCGGTAGGAAGTGAGCACTCTTCGTCAATCGATCAACTATCACCCATATGACATCATACCCTTTCGGGGTACGCGGCAGCTTTGTAATGAAATCCATGGTGATGTGCTCCCACTTCCATTCCGGTATATCCAAAGGTTGTATCTTCCCATACGGCTTTTGGTGCTCGGCCTTCACCTGTAAGCAAGTAAGGCACTTACTCACATACTCCACCACATCGCGCTTCATACCCGGCCACCAATAATCTTTCTTCATATCATGGTACATTTTCGTGGCACCAGGATGAATGGAGTACCGAGTCTTGTGAGCTTCATCCATTATCTTCACCCGTAGATCCCCAAAACGAGGAATCCACACACGATCGAATTGGGTTCTAACACCGAGCGTGTTTTCACCCAACTCTCCAACCAGACCTCTCATTCTTTCAGAGTTAAGATGATCTTCTTTCAGTGCCTCATCTTGAAACTCTTTAACCTGCTTCATTACGTCAGAGGTCATGATCAACTGATAGGCTTTCACCCGAATCGGCTCGGGCCTCTCCTTCCGACTAAGGGCATCAGCCACCACGTTGGCCTTGCCCGGATGGTAGTGGATCTCACAATCATAATCCTTTATAAGTTCCAACCACCGTCTCTGCCTCATGTTCAAATCCTTCTGCTCAAAGAAGTACTTCAGACTCTTGTGGTCAGTGAATATGGTGCACTTCGTCCCGTAGAGGTAGTGCCTCCAAATTTTTAATGCAAAGACCACGGCTGCTAGCTCCAAGTCATGAGTAGGATAATTGACCTCATGAACCTTCAACTGTCGGGATGCATAGGCTATAACCTTTCCTCTCTGCATTAACACACACCCCAATCCCGAGTAAGAAGCATCGGAATAAACCACCAGATCTTCACTTCCATCGGGTAACGACAGAACAGGAGCTTGAGTCAATCTCGCCTTGAATTCTTCAAACGCCTTCTCTTGAGCTTGACCCCATACGAACTTCACCTCTTTTCGGGTCAACTTAGTTAGTGGAGAAGCAATCTTGGAGAAGTCTTGGATAAACCTTCTGTAGTAGCCCGCCAAACCCAAGAAACTGCGAATCTCGGATGGCGTCTTTGGCGACTTCCATTGCATAACCGCCTCCACTTTTGCCGGGTCCACCATAATCCCATCGGGATTCACCACGTGACCCAAGAGCTGAACTTCGCGCAACCAGAACGCACACTTGGAGAATTTAGCATACAACTTCTCCCTTCTTAACGTCTCTAGAACTTCCCGAATGTGACCGGCATGCTCTGCTTCGCTCCTCGAGTAAATCAGGATATCATCAATAAACACAATCACTAATTTATCCAACATAGGCCGACACACACGGTTCATCAAATCCATAAAAGCAGCTGGCGCGTTGGTCAAGCCAAAAGACATGACAAGAAACTCGTAGTGACCATAACGCGTACGGAAAGCTGTTTTAGGAATATCCTGCTCCTTCACCTTCAACTGATGGTAACCAGATCGAAGATCTATCCTTGAAAACCAACTGGCACCCTGAAGCTGATCGAACAAATCATCTATCCTCGGTAAGGGGTATCGGTTCTTCACTGTCAACTTGTTCAGCTCGCGGTAGTCGATGCACATCCTCATACTACCGTCTTTCTTCTTTACGAACAGGACCGGAGCACCCCAAGGAGAGATACTCGGTCTAATGAACCCCTTATCAAGCAGCTCTTGCAACTGCTCCATCAATTCTTTCATCTCGGTCGGAGCCAACCGATACGGTGCCTTGGCGACAGGTTGGGCACCCGGTATCAGATCAATCTGAAACTCGATCTCTCTGTCAGGTGGCACTCCTGATAAGTCTTCTGGAAACACATCTGGAAAGTCACACACAACCGGTACATCGGCTAGTTGTGGTGTTGGCGTATCCACATCCTTTACATAGGCCAAGTAGGCACTACATCCACGCCTCATACACTTTCCCGCCACCGCCATCGAGATCACTTTCGGAATCGTAGTAACCCGATCACCATACACTGTCACTGAACTACCGTCAGGCGCCAACAACCGAATCATCTTCTTGCGACACACAATGTTCGCCTCGAAGTCCGCTAACCAATCCATCCCAAGAACCAAATCAAAACCACCTAAGATCATCACAAACGGTCTAACAGGAAACTTATGACCCTCGAGCTCCACATCACAGTTCTCTATCATCTCAGAAATCCTGGTAGACTTACCCATGGCAGTTTCTACATCGAAGGGCGCATCAACACATCTACTACTAACAGGCAGCTTAGCACAGAAAGCAGCAGAAATAGAACTTTTACTGGCACCCGAATCAAATAACACAGAAGCTAAAGTTTGGTTCACCAGAAACGTACCGGACACGACATCAGGGTCCGTTCTAGCTTCCTCCTGTGTCATAGTGAATGCCCTGGCGCTCGCCCTCGGTCCATCACCTCCCGTCCTCTTTGCCCCTGAACTCTCAGCCCTCGGCTTCTTACAATCCTTGAGCACGTGACCCTCTTCACCACAGTTAAAGCACCGGACCGTACGACAGTCCTTTGCCATGTGCCCCGCCTTTCCACACCTGAAGCACAAGTTCGACCCAAACCTGCACTCTCCGCTATGCTCCCGTCCACATTTACCACACCTTCTCGATCCCGCACCCGACATGACCACACGGCGATCATCCACCCGTGCCTTCTTATTACCCGTCGAGGCATTACCCCGACCAAACCTCTTCCCCTGCCAGTTCCGATCACCACCGCTCTTCCTGCCACCATCAGTCACCACCACCGTCCTCTCATCGTACAATCTTCCCGCTAAATCCACCGCCGACCTAAACGTGCTCGGCCGGGCGGCGATCATGTGCCTGCGAATATCCGCCGGCAAACCCTGTATATACCTCTTGATCTTTCGGGACAGAGGCGTCACTTGATCCGGCACCAGACGTGCCATCTCGTTGAATTTCGTGGTGTACTGTTGGTGTGTCATGGTTCCCGCCTCCAGTTGCAGAAACTCCCTTTCAACCTTATCCATTTCCCGATGAGGACAAAACTCCTCGATCACCATCTTCTTCAGTTCGGGCCACCTCATTCTCCCGATCGCCCGATTACCCTCTGCTTGGACAATGTTGTCCCACCAGCATAGTGCCGAGTCCACGAAGGAGTGGGTGGCAAACTTGACTTTCTGATCTTCTCGGCACTCGCTGATGTCGAGAACAGCCTCCATTTCTCTCACCCATCGGTGAGCAGCGGCAACATTGCCATTACCGTCAAAAGTAGGGGGCTTGCATCTCATGAACACCCCGTAGTTACAGCCTCGTGCCACCTCTCGCACAGGCTCCTCTTCCTCTTCCTCCTCATTATCGGAGAAAATCGTTTCAGGCTCCGGTTGCTCCCCCGAGGCCCTATTTCTCTCCTTTCTTTCTCCTTCCTTCACAGCTTTGATGACTTCGGTCACCACAGACGGTAAAATTGTCTGCATGACCTGATGTACTTCCTCAACAACAGCCTCCTTTACCGAGGCCCTCAAGTTCGCGCTCTCATCCCCAGCTTCTGGACGAGGAGTCTCAGGTTCTGCAGGAACCTCTTTCTCAGCTCTAGGCCTTCCTCTTTTAGGGCGTGGTTCAGCAATAGGGCCATCACGGCCTCCACACCTAGAAGCTCTAGAAGATCTACCACCAGCCATTCTCTATCACACTGAAAGATTCAAACACCAACACGGTCATTCAAGGAAACAACTCAGTTTATGTCAAGTATAGTAAGTCCCTAATTACAGTGGCCAGTTGTGATTAGCCACTTACTTTACTCTTCATACCCCAAGCATTACCTATCCTGACTACATCAGTATTCAAATCTACATACAACACATAACATATACCATGCGCACATAAAACCGGTTAACTTTAAGAAAATACCTGATGGCACGCAGCTACTCAGTTTGGCATCCCATTCCCCATTCGTCCCATTCTCAGTTTAAGTTAAGGTTTATTTTGAAAATTTACCCATTTCACTTAAACTTTGGCTCTGATACCAACTTGTAAGGCCCCGTTCCCGGGACGCCTACAGTTGGTCATTCATCGCACATAAAACGTATAATTACATTACATTAAGAAATCATTGCAGCGGAAACATTCAAAAACGACATCACGTTTCATTATAAATTACTTTTGCCAAATAATACATCATTATCCGGTTACAAAATTCATGTTTGCATTACATCACAAAAGCTATATAATTGGATGCCATCCCAAAAGAGCCGACTAGCCTCGCCGTGTCATCCTCAGCAATCATTTACCTGCCAACTGGAAAATGTAATAAAAGTCAGCGTTGCTGAGTGAGTTCTAGTTTTATAACATAAATATACTTTACTTTCATTGAAAACCATTCCTTTATCGTGTGATCATTCAACATACGTATACACAGATAATATCATTATTATCTTTCATCTCATTCATTATCTTCCGTTCTTTTCGTTCATTCTGTCTTCCGAGTCTTTTGCGACAGCATAGTCGCTCACCTCAATGGCAATCTCAATGATTGCATGCTATCCGAGTCTTTTGCACCCCTAGGGTTGCTCACCCCAATTGCCCATCACGATAGCAAGCTATCCGAGTCTTTTGCAACAACAAGGTTGCTCACCCCAAGGCAACATCACGATAGCACCTTACTCGAGTCTTTTGCAACGACGAGGTTGCTCACCTCATAGGCAATCTAAATGATTGCACTTCATCCGAGTCTTTTGCAACACGAAGTCGCTCACCCCAATATATATGCTTGCAAGCCTTTCTTTCGTTCATTCATCATTCATTAATGCATGCATTCTTACTTCATGTTCCTCTTTCATTATCTTTCGCTTTACATTACATAATACTTCATTCATTCATTCATTCATTCATTAGCATGACATGTAAAGCCACAAGAAAGATAAGCATACATCATAATAAGGAACATATCATACACATTCATCATCATCATACAGGGCAACATCATACATTCATAATATGCATAAACATGCAACATCATCATCATCATGCCCTACATGCTCTCTAAGGCCATAACCATCCTCTTACATGCTCTTACGGGTTACCTTACGTCAACACTTACATCTGCACCTTTCCCCGAAGGCCAGAAGTCAAACTACACATTCCTTCGAGTGCAACAGCCCTGTTCGGGCGTATGGACACTCTTCAGTCGCATGGCCTCCATGCGACTGAACATCATGCGACTGGACTCATGCGGATGAACATCTATGCGAATGAACATCCAATCGTGCGTATGAACCTTGTGCGAATGGGATTACTGCGAATGGGCACCTATGCGACTAATCTCATGCGAATGGACTCATGCAACTACGCACCTATGCGACTGAACCCTCAGTCGTATGACTTCCCATGCGACTGGACTCCCAGTCGTGCGACTGAAGCCTTAGTCGTGCGATTGAACCCTCAGTCGTGCCAATGAATCCCAATCGTGTGAATGACCCTCAATCGCCCTCATTCGGCCGTATGGCCTTCATTCGGTCGCCTAGCCCTAGCTGATGCAGAATGGAGTTCATCCCGAACCCAATCTGCCATTTTCGGCCTCCAAGCTCATCCAAACCCATTCCAAGCCTAAATTAACCCTCCTGGACCTTAGGAATGCATACCATAAACCATACAAGCACACACAAGCCCAAAATCATACTCTAAACACATCATACACATACACACACAAAAACGGGTTTTGGACATTTTCCAGCCCCAAAATTGGTTGAAAACAAGTAAAAGTGGGGTCCTAGAACTCACACAATCGAGCACAAAGACAAGGGCTTCGATTTGGCTTGCTACTCGACGAATTTGGACACTCGAATCACCCGAAACACCACTTTTTCTTCTTTTTCTCCTCTTTCTCTATTCTCTTCTCTAAGGTGGCTGAAATGTGGGGGAAATGGGGAGGGTTGGCTGCCCTCTCCCCACTAATACCACCTCATTTCCCGGCTTTTCTTCGTTGGCGAGTTTGGTCCCTCAACTTTGGACTTTATTTCTTTTAAAATAATAAATTTCCGGGTGTTATACAGAAGCATCAGCAGGATTTGTCATTGATGTGCTGGTAGAAGCTTCATTTGCAGGAATAGTTACCACTAGAGCTGAATATGTGTAACCTGAGGGTCTTCTTAGTTCAAATCTTGGGTCAGGATCACCTGTTGGTAATATATCTGTAGATCCTGAAACATTCTCACAAGATTTGTTAAAATAGTTAGTAACTAAATCAAGATCAAATAGCCAATCCGGACAAGAACCTTTCACACTGGGAGTGTGCTCATTGAAAGTCACATTGGCTGACTCCTCAACTACTCTAGTTCTAAGATTGTATACTCTATAAGCCTTAGCTTGAGAAGAGTATCCAATAAAGTGTCCATCATCTGATTTCTCAGCAAACTTGGTAATTTGATCCTTGGTATTCAAGATGGTGCAAGGACATCCAAATGACCTGAGAAAACCAATGAAGGGTTTTCTCTTGTGCCAAAGTTCATAAGGAGTCTTACCATGTGTCTTAACCGCTAAAACTCTATTTTGCACATAGCAGTGTTCACTGCCTCTGCCCAGAAGGTGATGGGCAGTTTAGAGTCAGACAACATAGTTCTTGCAGCTTCAATTAGTGTCATGTTTCTCCTCTCAGCAACACCATTTTGTTGAGGAGTCCTGGGAGCACTATATTCTCTTGTAATACCTTTTTTATCACAAAATGTATCAAGGATTTGATTCTTGAATTCAGTTCCTTGATCACATCTTATGGTTTTGACCTTGTGATCATATTGATTCTCAATTTTTAAGATGAAATTCTTCAGAATCTTAGGAGTCTCGTCCTTAGTTCTAAGAAAGAAGACCCAAGTGAATCTTGTAAAATCATCTGTGATCACCAAACAATAAGAGGTCCTTCCTAGACTCATTACATCGGTGGGGCCAAAGAGATCCATATGTAATAAGTGTAGGGGATTAATGATGGAGTTTCTTTCCTTTGGCTTGTGAGATACCTTGTGTTGCTTCCCTTTTAGGCATGCAACACAGTGGTCATCACTTGTAAACTCTTTCTTTGGTATTCCAGTTACCAAATCATTCTTAATTAATTTATTCATGTTTTTAAAGTGTACATGGCACATTCTTTTATGCCAGAGGAAAGATTCATCATTATTTGCTTTAGATAGAAAGCAGGAAATTTCTACTGAGGGAAAAGTTTCTTGCAAGTCCATCTTGTATATGTTCCCTTTCCTGGGGGTTCTGAGCAAGATGTGCTCATGAGGAATGACCACCCCGGACCTGAGAACAATGCACTCATGCTCAGTAAAGAGCATGTTATGACTCTGATCACAAAATTAGGATACACTCAGAAGATTGTACCCAAGCTCCTTGACAAAGTTTACCTTCTCAATGCTGAGCTTACCATTTGTGACCTTGCCCCTTCCAGTAATGTAACCTCCTGCATCTCCTCCAAAAGCAACTGGTCCTCCATCAAAAGAGATGATTAGTTACATTTGGAAACCCAAGCCTCATTGGTCTTGGGCTCATCAGAAGAAGTTGAAGACAATGTAACAATAATTGATCCTATAGTCATGCTAGAGGGATCATTTGCTGATGTTGATGAAGAACTTTTAGCCGATTGGTCTTTCTTTGACTTCTATACCACCTTTGGAAGCTTAAACTTGACCTTCAATACTTCAGAAGTTTTGATGACTTCGGAAGTTTTGATGACTGGCCCTTCGGATGATCTTGCTTTCACTGCAGCAGGCTTCAGTTTTGGAAGTATTCCTTTCTTCCGAGACCAAATTCTCTTCCGAAGGCAAGTTTCCACTTGTCTTCTTCTTCATTTCGGAGCTTCCGAAGGAAACAGATTTTCCTTCCGAAGCTTGCTTCTTCTTCTCCAAACTCTTAGAAGTTTCTTTCTTGGTCATGTGGAGAGTACTCCTTGGATTGTAAACACAATCTTTAGCAAGATGAGAGGTACTCCGACACATAACACAATCCATTTTCTTCCTTCCAGGAGTTCTTCTTTGTGAACAAAGCTGAAGTTGATCACTTTCCTTCTCCATGTTCACCTTTGCAGATGTTGTGGCAATTCTTGTGGGGTTAGAACTACCTTTAGAGCAGGATGGTTCAGGTTGTACAGCAGCAATACACAACTGATCAGCCTTCTTCTTGATGATGGGATGATTTGGACATGAACTAGAACTCTTGTTGATGGAGTTCAAGTTTGGTCTTCAGCCTTTACTACTTCAAATCCTGCAGAGATGAAGACTTGTTTCTGTGCAGAATTGAAGGTAGCCTTGATCTCTTGAGCCTTTTTGGACTTTCTTTTGGCCTTCCTGATCAAGTTTTTTCTTCTTGACTTGGTCATCCCAACAGCTTTGCTCTCCTCAGAGGGATGGTGACCCTTCTTAGAATGCTCTTCTTCACTCTTCTCAGAGTCATTCTCCACCATCTCCTCTTCATCCTCTTTAGTCACAGGATCTATGAGGGGAAGCTCATCTTCACAAGTTCCACACCTAGGAGATCTTACATACAAGATTGTGTGTGGAGGAGCTATCTCACAAGATCCTAGTCCCTGCTTATTTTGATAACAAACTTTTGCATGCAAGGATGAGGATATTATGTTCTTGAAGGTCTCTTCTTCAAGAACACGTTTTTCTGCCTTGGCTTTGCTGATCACAAGCTCAGCCTGGCATTCAGTTAATTTAGTAATGAGATCTTTGATCTGAGTCCTGTAGTTTGTATGCTAATGTTTAAGAGTTGAAATGGTTTTCTCTAAGTCCTCTATCTTTAGTTTATAATCATTTTCAGCTCTTTTAAAAGCAGCTTTTAAAATATTTAAGGACTCAAGGTCAGATCTCATTTCTAAATTATAGGACCTGTATCTATTTACTTTAGCAATGCATTCAGGAGTGCAAAGATGTTCCAATACCTTGGCTTCATCGTGGTCTGCCATGAGTGCTTGGTTTGGAGATGCATCTTCTACTTGAAAGCTCCAGTCAAAGCCTCCTTCTTCAACAGCAACTGCATCTTGCTGCTTTGGCTTCTCATTCTGGGGGGCTTTCTCAGTGTAGTTTGGTCTGGTTTGTGCTTGGCCACCATTTGTCCTTGGTGCCTTACACTCTCTTGCAAAGTGTCCCATCTGGTTACAGTTGTAACACTTTACTTTGCTTTTGTCAAGCCTAAACTTTCCACTGGCTGCATTGCTTGGAAACTTTCTCCCTGTCATCTTGTAGAACTTCTTCGCTCTGTGAGTGAGAAGAGCCATCTGCTGGACTATCTCCATGTACTCCAGATCATCTGGATGGAACAGTCCAAATCTTCAAGAGTGAAGAGAAAGTTGCCTGAAGTTTCATCAGCAGAGACAAAGGCATGAGAAGAATTTGTCTCTTGGAAAGGACTTCCTTGAGTGTAGCTTTCCCTTGGAGTCTCTGGGAAGGTTATGAAAGGGCCCTTTTGTGAGTTGTCACGGAAGCATATAAGATGATCTGTGGTTCAATGCTTTCCCTTTCAACCACATGGAGGGCTGAACTCAGTTGATTGCTGGAGTTAGCAGATGAGTTTTGCATGTTCATCTCCATCTGGTAGCCACTAATAATACCATACAGCTATGTGTGAGTAAGAGTCTTAAGGTTCTCAGTCCTCTTGATAACAACACAATAATGTGTCCATTGTCTACCAAGAGAGGACATAAACTTCCTTACTATGTCCCTATTCTCAAGAGTTACTCCAACATCCATTAGAGTATCCACAATCTTAACATACCTGAAGTATTGTTGAGTCATGGTTTCACCTGCCTTGAAGGTGAAGTTTTCAAACTGCTGCTTCAGGAGATCCTTCTTGTTCTCCTTTGCTTCAGTAGACCCCTCATACATTAGCTTCAGTGCCTCCGATAGTTGCTTGGTAGTTTTGCACTTTTGAAGCCTCTTTAGATGGAGTTTGGAAGAGCAGTTTGAAGGGCTGTCATGGCTTTTTGATCAATCTCTATTCTCTTTCTATCTGCTTCAGAGTAATCAGCCACAGCTTTAGGAATCATACCACCACCAGTAGCAGAAGTGGTGCTTGGTATGTAAGGTCCTTCAACAACAGAGTCCCACATCCTGGAGCCTTGAGACTTGATGAAGCCTTCCATTCTTTGACACCAAGTATCAAAGTCTTCAGGATTGACCAGTGGAGACTTTGTCATAGTTCCAGTTTCTATATCAGCTTTGGTTATAGCTGCCATTTGAGTTGTTAAGTATTTGTGTGTGTGAGGGATCTTAAGATGGTGAGATCTTATATCAAGAGCCTGAAAAGCTCTGATACCAAATGCAGGACCGGTGAAGGGTATGCACTTACAACACAACAACACAATGAGGAGAGTTCCTTAGAACACTTAACAGATCAAATGGGGAACTGATTAACTTGTTAATGAAAGATGCTAAGAACACAAGTAAATGTGAGACAGAACAAGATTGCAAACAACACAAGTATTTGGTTTTCAAGAATGCTGTATATTGCTTCTCAAGTTCTATTACAAGTTACAAAGCATCGATAGAAAGTTACAAGTACTTGAGATACTTTATACTACATCCTACAGCCGGCCATACTTTGAAGGCCAGCTAATTGACTAGAAAACTACAAAATCAGATGTAGAGTCAAAAGGCATATCTGCCTTTTGATTTGTGACTATGACATGCCATAGCTCAAATCCTAATATATTACAAAAAAGGATAAAAGTACATAAAGTAGAAAGCATGGACTCAAGGCATCAATGTATAGTTACCAAAAGCATGGACCTTTCACCAACTCATGTAAGTTGGTGACTTTACAGAGTTGCATCGGAAAGGTGGTCCAACTTTATGGTAAAGTACATCAGATAAAGGCATATCTCTAAAAGTCTTCGAAAGAAATATGTCTTCACTCTTTGGCTTCGGAAGACTTTGTCTTTGAAGCTTCGGAAGACTTCATTTTTGGCTTCGGAAGATATTGGTCTTGGCTTCGGAAGATTTTACACATAGAATATTTCTAGTGCATGGTGTTAAACTTCCGAAGAATTTCTATTTCAGTTCTTTAGTGCATGCTTGCAGAGAGACTTTGGATGTTTTGGCTGCATCAGACTTATAGGAATCCTTACAGGATGGTCACTTACAACATAACACACAATAAGGAGAGTGCTATAGAACACTTAACAGATCAAATAGGGAACTGGAAACTATATGGTTTGATACTAAGAACCCAAGCAAGTATGAGACAGAACAAGAACAAAAGAATACAATGATATTGGTTTTCAAGAATGTTGTATATTGCTGTCAAGTTCTTTACAAGTGTTACTAAGCATAATAAAAGATACAAAGACCTGGGATACTTTATACTACATCCTACAGTTGCCCATACTTTGAAGGCCAGCTGGAAACATTAATCTAGGCAACAAAATCAATGTAGAGTCAAAAGGCAGATTGCCTTTTGACTATTGACTATGACATACCATAGCTCACATCCTAATATATTACAAAAAGGATAAAAGTACATAAAGTAGAAAGCAAAAGACTCAATACCTCAATATACAGTTACCAAAAGCATGGACCTTTTCACCAACTCATGTAAGTTGGTGAGTAATCAGAGTCGTAACGGAAAGTGGTCCAGCTTTATGGAAGAGTACATCAGATAAAGCATATCTTAAAAGTTTTCAGAAGAAATTAGTTCTTGGCTTCAGAAGACTTTGTCTTTGAAGCTTCGGAAGACTTCACTTTTGGCTTCAGAAGATGTTGGTCTTGGCTTCGAAAGATTTTACACTTAGAATAATTTTATGCAGTGTGTAAAACTTCCAAAACATTTCTATTTTGCACTTCAGTGCATGCATGCAGGAAAGACTTTGAATTTTAGGTGCATCAGCATTATATGAAATCTTACAAACTCCCCCTAGGCTGATGCTACCAAAACATTGGAAGACCTTAGATGTTGACAGTCTTTATCATGATGATGACCATACCCTTCTTTATTAGATGGTCAGGATCACCCAGACTTTCAAAGTGTCTTCTCATCTCAAATAGATCATAAAGAGGTAGGTTGAACATGTCCTACCATGTGTAGACATCTTTAACACCTTGATCTCTGATTACATGCCATCTTTCTGGATTAGTAGTGAAGGTCCAGAATAAGATGGGTCTTTTTGATGCAAGAGGAGCTACTTGAATTGGAGTTGATTGAGCTGCCTCTTCATGCACTTTCTCAGGATGATCTGATTCACCCTAAGGCTTGGAGGTGGATGACTCTGACTTCTTCTTGTTCTTTGACTTGGATTTAAAGGCCGTCCTTTTCCTCCTCTTTGGAATCTTCATCTGAGAAGACTGGCCTTCGACACCTTGTCTTTCTCAGTTGGTTCTACCTCCCTCACTGGTTTAGAAGGAGAGGGAGTTTGACCCTGTTGTGGATTAGAAGATGAAGCTTGCTGAGGTTCAGTAGGAGGTCCAGGTTGTGTTGTCTCAAATTGTTCAACCTTAACCTCCACTTCTTGAGGAGCTTGACTTGGTAGAGAGTGTAAGTCAATAAGCTCTCCTCTTTGATCTTCTGCTTGATCACCCTTATGTGCTCATCCATGGTGGATAGAGACTGTCACACCCCGAGCCCAGGTAAGGTGGGACGTCACAGACTAGCAACAACATATGGTAGCGGAAACTAACCATCATAAGAGCACAAAAGGAGAGAACATCACATGGCATTATAGTTTAAAAAGAAACCGGGCTAGAAGTAGGCCTAGCCCCCAATACAAATACATAATTTATCAGTACAAATTGTTTCTAACATAAACAAATTAAAATTGTTCCAAATGTTTTTGATAACCCAATAATCACTGCCATGGATTAAGGTGCTAGGTCAAGGTCTTCTACATCAGCTAGACTCTCATCAAGGATTACCTGAAACATGCTCAAAAGAAAATTGTGTCAACTAAAAAGTTGGTGAATTCAAGTGCTTAAAGTTTAAAAACAAAAGGATTCAATAGAATCTACATTTGATTTAAAAATCATGGTTCCATTGTTGTGGGGGGATCACAATCAACCCTGCACTCAGTCCCGACTAGCCTGTTCAAAAGTTGTGTTATACCGGTTAATCCCGAAGGAAGAACTGAGCCTCAAACAGTGGACCATACCTGCTGGATGGTTCACCCTATTATCTTATAAAAACATGTCACATGACACAAATGACCTCGCAGGATCTCAGTGTGGTACCCTTCCCGTTCATCACGAAAGGCACTGTGTGTGGGGGATTCCCCAAGTAGATCTACCCATATAGTACAAGCAGTTCACACAAGAATTAATGATCGTGATATAAGTAAAAGCAGGTTCTAACATTTTACACAACATACAAGTATCATACAAGATAGCATAAGAAATTTCAGTTTATCATAGCATGTTTCATCCCAAAACAGTAGTAAAAAGAGAACACTAGAACTCACCTTAAGTTTCAAGCAACAGGTTCTTTGAGTACCGGGGAAAGTTTCAATTCTAGCACCCTACTATAAATATCAGGTGATAAGCCACTAATTCTAAGGCCATAAGAGGTGTACTAGGTGTGTCAAAAGGTTAAATTTTCAACTAGCTTTGATTTGCTAAGGCTTGCATTAAAAAATTTTCTTTTATAGAAAGCTAGGGTTTCTTAAGGAATATTCATGTTTTACCTCATTGGATCATTTGTACATGTTAGATTAAGTTTACCAAATGGTTATTAGTCCAAAGGCTCGGTTAATTGAGGTTTAACAAAATTTTACAGTTTAGTCCTCCTAGTTTCAGAACTTACAATTTCTACCCTAAAGTTTGTTTTCTTACATTTATTGACTTTTATGGCCCAGTATCTGACTTTTTGAGTTAATTAATACACTTTTAATAAGTTAAATTCTCATTTTTCAGAATTTAGATTCGGGTTTAGTATACTTATGTTTTACGTTACCGGCTACGGTAAAACCGATGGTTTTTACCGGTTATGTATTAAATTTTACGGTTTTAAGCCTTTTAATCTTTAAATATTATTTTAAGAACTTTTGATAACTTTTATAATCTGTTTAGAATTTATTTTAAGCCTCTTTTAGTTGAAAGCCTCATTTTTAGGTTTAACCCGTTAAAATGCGTTTTTACCCCAAACCGACCGTTCAAAAACGTGTTTGACCAATTTTCCACCATATTTAAGGTTTGAGGTTCCCAACTTATGGAAATAACATGGTTTTAACAGATTTTAGGTTTATCCCATTATTTCCAAGATTTTCTTCCAAACGTTACCTGGTTAAGACCCGTTTAGGCTAGAAATTCCATTTAAATCATTCTTTGACCATTTAATCAACAAATACAATCCATACCACTTTATTAACCCTTTTTGAGCCTGGAATTATTTTTAATATGGTCATTCCCTAATTTATCCTATTTTAAGGTCGTTTTACCACCTTTCGGGTCCCCGAATAAGCTCAAAATGCCTACAATCCATTCTTTTATTATTTTTCAGCCATTGACATCACCTCATACACCTGATAGCACCCAAAACTTACTGAAATAACAATTCTAACTCATGGGTTTAACATATAACCAAAGAACAAGTTGTAGATAAGTGATTTCACCATTTTAACCCATTACACATGT
Organism: Flaveria ramosissima; assembly: GCA_025215565.1. Lineage (NCBI taxonomy): Eukaryota > Viridiplantae > Streptophyta > Magnoliopsida > Asterales > Asteraceae > Flaveria > Flaveria ramosissima. The sequence goes on from CM046040.1 coordinate 65,595,773, forward strand.
GTAAAACGTTATAGATCGTGCTTAAAACATTAAAAAAATCCTTTTGTAACTTTCAAAACAGGTTATTAAAAGGTTTGAAAACTATTTTGAGCAGGTTACAAGCTTTACTTCGGGGGGTTACAAGACATGAAAGTTAGATGGTGCAAAAATCACCCAAAAAGAGGGTTTTCATGGTGTAACTCATGTTCCACCCGTAGAATGACTAACATATCAAATGAAATACCTTCAAGGATGTTAGAAGCTCCTCAAGAACAAGGTGATAGCAGTAAGCTTCTGTTAGAACAAAGAAAGTAAGGTTTTTGGTAGATTAAAGAAAGAATAACACATGACCTAGCTTGTTTCGGGTGAGATGAAGCTTACTCTTTGTATGGTTCACGATTTGGAGAGTGTAGAGGGACAATATGATCTGGAAAATCTCGAGAAAGGGCTGTTGTAGCTTGTTCTTGCAAGATTCGTGCACCAAGGTTCACAAAATGCAACTCCCTAGCTTGTCTTGCACTTGGCCGATGGTGGATTGTTGTTGTTCTTCGAATGTTATGGCTGGAATGGGGAGAATTCGTGGGGTGTGTGTGTGTGTTTCTGCTAGAAATTCCGAGAGGGAGAGAAGAGAATGAGAGGAGTGTGTGAGTTGGTGAGTTGTTGCATGAAATGGAAGTGGGGAAGGATGGTGGCAAGTTTGGGTGGTGTAGAAGGAAGGGGATAGGCCCACAAGGGGCGATCAATTTTTATATTATATAGTGTTATTTTGTAGTGTAGTGTAGTATTTTAGATGGTAAACTCTAGTTAGTTATTAAGCATTAAGCACGCATATGTGCGTTTCAACCGTGAATTATGTGTATAAACACACATTTTAATTGTTTCAATTAAGATTTAATTTTCAAGGGTGACTAATTGACTTTTCTAGAACACAAAGTTATTCTATTCTAAGGCTAGATTTAGCTAAATCATCTCAAATAGCACATAAAATTATAAGAATGACCATAGTAGTAGTAACAATAATAACACTACTACTACTAATAATAATGATATAACATTAATATTAATTGTATGGATAATGATGCAGGAGGTTAAAGGTTGGAATTATGACCTAGAATTTGGTTGTTACAGAGACATTAGGCCAAGTCTCCTTCCGGAGAATCCATACAGCTTCAAGAAGCTCATCCTCTGCCTATCAGCAGACTTCTTTTGACTCTTTTGGATGATGGCTCTTGACTTGGCTGCTTCTTCCCTCATCTTTCTCTTTGTAGCCTTTTGTTCTTTCAGTACTTGAAGTTCAAGTTGTTTGAGATACTCAAACTCAATATACTTAAAGGACAAGGGAAGAAGTGCAGCTGCCTGGTAGAGTCCTGTGGCACTCGGGTAGTTGATCATGTTTTGTCTATCAACTTCTTTATCTAGCTGAGGTTGTGGAGTTGCCACAGTCTCTTGCATAGGGCTTTCTTGAACTGGGAGAGAGTAGGAGCATGTTTGTACAACCTTTTCTGCCTTCTTTCTTCCTTAATCTTGAGGAGCAAATTTGCATCCTCTGCCTCCTTCCTCTCTCTAGACATTTCCATGTCTGATAGTTCATTAAATTCTTCTAAAGGGAGAGAGATGATATTATCTATATCATAGTTCTTGGTCTGTAGGTAGTAAATCTTGGCTGCTCTTAACACATCATTCTGAGTGTTTGGTCTGGGAGCAGCCCTGATTACAGCTTCCATAAAGCCTGAAGACCCAAGGAACTTTCTCCCCTTAGCTTCCTCTTCCCCTCTCTCTCTCTCTCTCCCCTCAATCTCCTCAGGAGTCATTATCCTTTTCCTTTTATCACACACAGACCTTTGTGACTCAGGATGGAGAGAGCTTTGGCCTTCATTGCTTGGAGTAGCTTCCATTCTCTGGCTAGAGAGAGGTTGTGATACATCTTCACTAGCAGGTGTTTCACTGAGGGGATGGATTGTCGAAGTAGTTGTAGTTGTGACAATGCTCTCAGGCTCTATCATTGGGCCTTCAGTCAAGGTTTTCCCTTTGAAGCTAATCTCATGGTCTGCCTTAACATCCAGTTGAGCTGACATTACCTGATTGCCTTTGTCTTCTTCTTTGACTAAACTCTTCAGTTATCCTGTCTTGAATCCTTTGGGCCATCCTGTTAACTTGCCTAGACTGGATTGGATTGGCAAGTGGCATGTTGACCACATCAAGACCTTCATAGTAGTTCAAGGTCTGAAAGTTGAAGACTTCTTGCTACCCTTGAACTCTTTAAATACTTATACTTCTTGTACCTATATACTAACTTTAAAGGTGAAAGGTACTACCATTGTATAACTTACGTAAAAATTGATTTTTTTTAATTTTTAAAACAAATACTATAATTTTCTAAAATAGACTATAAATAGAGTACATCAGATTAATTAACTTCAATTGACAATTAGATATGAAGCGAACTAGTACGATGTTGAAAGAACAACCATTCAAGGTTAGTTTTGCTTCTAAATTTTCATTATTACTAATGTAATTTTTCGTTTTAAAATCTTTTGTTACCGATAACGGTTATTAAATTTTTCAGAATGACTTGATCAAAACAAAAGTTGAGTGTTCTTGTGACTTGAATGAAACAAAAGTCATTGTTTCAATGGTTTGATTGTTAAATATTATGTTTATAATTTCATTGACTCAAATATGTGTGTAAATCTACATATACACATTTTTGGTTTTTGTTGGATCGGTTTTATCACTAAACACTTTGTTTTTCTCTCAAACTCACTTGAATCACACTCGGTCCAAATGATGATGCAGAATCCCTTCTAAGAGTTGATTATAATATACTAAGTAACAAAGAACACAAGGAAATAATTTTCAAGGTACTTGTATATATTACTTCTCAACTCAAAGTATTACAAGACTCTTACAAGCATATTACATGAGTTACAATGAGAAACTATATATACTAGATCCTACAGCCGGATATACTTTGATACCAGCTGGAAACTTATGACTAAAGCATATACTACAATGCTAAAGTTAAGGTGTCTTAGATAAAGTATTATCTAAGATAAGGTAGTCATGACATGTACATGACTTACCTTTTGTAATCAATTAAAGTTGTAACTGTACTAACTGATAAAAGGTGAACAATGGAATAAAGTATGGTCAACTACATGGGCGTGAGAAAGCACCATGCAGTATCTCAGAGACTTGCAGCGGAGTGTCAGAAGGGCCATACTTATGGTCACTGGTTCATAGTAGTGTCTTCCGAAGGTTAATTGACTTCGGAAGAACTTGTTCTTCCGAAGCCACTTATACTTCGGAAGAAGCTACTTCTTTCGAGACTTAAGGACATCTTCAGATCTTCATACTTTGGAAGTTGTTGTCTTGATTTCTTCTAAGTCTTAAACTTTGAAAGAGAGAAGACTTTGTCTTCGAAAGCTGGAGTCTTCCTTCGGAAGATCCTTCAGACATGATCTTTGGAAATTCTGTCTTTGGCTTTGGAAGAACTCTATTTGCCTTCGGAAGTTCTATACTTAGCTTCGGAAGACCTTTATAAGTTGTACCAAATTTTGTCTAAGTGTTTTGGTTTTGGTTGCACCAGCATTTCTAGATCCAACAAACTCCCCTTAGGCTAATGCTACCAAAATCTCACTTATTCCTACTTCTCAAAACCTTTAGCACCAGGGACAGAAGATGCTTATCTGTTTCTTTGTGCTTCCCTGAAGTGGTGCTGAGAAGTTTGTATAAGTCATTCGTGGATAGGAGATCCAGTCTATCACTCTGAATGACATGCACCCTTTGTTGTGCCCCCTGAAGAGAGTTAGTTGACGGGAGTTGTAGTCATAATCCCATCTAACTATGGATTCAAGTTCAGGACCTTCAACCATTTGAAAAAAGGCTTTGCCTTTGGTTGTTGATCCTTTCCTTTCCTCCTCCTCTCTCAGTCTCAACTCTTCTTTAATCTTGGTCCTAGCAGTTAGCTCGGCCAGATGAAGGCTGCTCAGATGATTTCTGATGTGAGCAGCTATCTCAGAGTTGGAGGGGTTGGAGAATGGCTTCTCTGCTAACTCAACAATATCAAATCTGCTTAAGTGTAGTAGAGATGAGGCATTGAGCCTGTTTAGCTCTCCATTCTCTCTCTCAACAACAAAGTTGTGAGAAGAATCTTCTAACCTCCACTGGATGATCTTCTTTCTTGGCACAAAGGGCTGACTTGGCACCTTATCCCCTTTCTTTGTATCTAGCAGAGTCACCAGCCTTCTTCTTAGCTTCTTCTCTTCTTCATTTAGTGAATCCGAGTTAAGGCCAAATAGTTTAGCGGCTTGGTCTAGTGTTCCTCTAGGCAGATCAAGGAATTGATCTCTAGTGAGGGAACATGAGGAGCCATCAACATAGGTTAGTTTGACTGACCCCTCCTCACAAGAGATGTCACTCAAGGTTGTACAGTTAATGAGCTTCATCTTGATCTCCTTAAACTCCTCTAAGGATAGATGTTTGGAAGGCTGAGGGGATGGTTTGGGTGATTGTTGGGTAGATAGTGGTGTTTGGGTTCTAGGAAGTGTTTCGGGTTTGAGGATGGGTAGTTGAGGTGGTTGTGGTGAAAAGGCAGGTATGGATGATGGTGTAGGTTCAGGGGTGTAAGGCTCAGAGGTTGGTTCAGTTTTGATAGGAAATGGAAAAGGGATTGGTTCAGGTTGAGGTTGGGGTTGAGGTTGTGGTTGAGGTGTTGGTTTGAAGGTCATCCCCTGTCCACTTCTATACATCTCTTTCCTTTTCCCTGAGCGAATGTCAGCCTTGATATCACTGACATGTCACTGAAGGGTCTTCTCAAACATTGGACCCACCTACCTACCAGAGAAGCCATGAGCCCAGAGATAGTCCTTCATCCAGGCTTTATCACCTATCTTCTTGGCAGTAGCGAGTCCTGCTTCTTCCTCCTCCTTCTTCTTCTCCCTTAGCTTCTCCCTTGCAGCTTTCTTTCTCTCTTTCTCCATCTGATCTTGCTCTTTCTTGAAAAGCCACAAGATCGTGTCATTGTTGTGAGGAGTCAATTCCTCTAGAGAGAAACCTCTGGAGCTTAGGAAAGTTATCCTTTCACTCCTTAGCTGCTGATCAGCCTCTCTTTTCTTTTTCTCCTTCTCTTCCTCCAAGGCCAACCTTGCTACTTCTTGTTTTTGCTGAATCTGCAGCATAGTTGCCTTTTCAAACTCAATTAGCTCCTCTAATGGTAGTAGGAGCACATCTTCATTAACAGCTCCAAGCTTGACAAGCCTGTCAATGATCTCCACCCTCTTCTTGTTGTTGATAGCCTTTTGGTTGGTTGCAGTTGCTTTGCTACTTGCAGCGAGCAACTTCCTAGTTGGGAGTCTACCTTTCCTTTTAAGCTTCTCCAACCTTTCTTCCTCCATTAGTTCTTCCTCAGTCATCTTCCTCTTCCCTTTGGTGTCTTTGGAAGTGCTAGACTTTGGAGGTTCTTGAGTAGAGGTTTCAGGTTGAGTGGTGGTGATGGAAGCAATAGATAGTGATGATGTTTGAGCAAGTGGTTGGGTGAGAAAATCCTCCCTATTGACCTCAGATGCTAGTTCTAGAATTGCATCTTTGACAACTAGATCATCGGATAGAGAAAATAGCCCTTCCACAGCTTCAATCTCAGCTTCGGATTGAAATGGTTCTTCCGAGGCTTTGACTTCTGCTTCAGAAGTCTGTGGGAATGCACTCTCTGTCCCAACTATTTCAGTTGCTGGGCCATCAGTCCTCATTTCCCTTTCGAAATCAATCTCCGGTTCAATTTGGACCTTAGGTTGACCAACTTCTTGGACAGTGGTAGAGGGTGCATTCAACCTCTGAAGCTCTTGAGCTCCAAAGTATATCACAGACATATCAGGGCTTGGTTGTTCAATGGAAGATCCCATTAGGAACTTGGAAAAGAACCTGTTAAGATCTTGGAGCATCCTTTGGTCCATTTGAATGACCATTAGAGGAGGCTCAGGAAAAACTTGAACTTGTTGAGTAGGGTATCTTGAAGTTAAAGTAGAAAGAGCTTGACTCTATGGTTCCTCATGCATTTGTCCCTGAACACTCTCCCCCTTTTTGGTAGCATCATCTTGAGAGCTTGATGAGCTAGAGGAAGAGGTCAATAAGACCTGAATAGGTACATGCCTAACAGATCTCTCAATCTGTTTCTCAGCTAGTTTGGCCTTGAGATTTTAAATCTCAAGTTGCTGAGTGGCAGACCTATCCTCTAAAGTCTTAACCTTAGATTCAAGGTTTGAGACTTTACAAAGTAGGTCTTGAATGGTGAGTTGCAGACTTCCCTCATCTTCTTTTGAAGAATCATGGGGAGATGAGGTAACATACCTAGTATGTTCATCCTCACCACCAGATGTGGTTTCTCGGCACCCTGGTTTCCTTTGCCTAATGATGTCTCTTTCAAAGTCATTAAATGGCATGGTTGCTGTAGATTTAGTCTCAGTAATGTTACCACTGTCCTGAAGGTCCAATGAGGCTCCTTCAGTAGTGGCAGCTGAATCTACATGAGTCCTCTCTATATCAGTGGGATTCAGCTTAGTTAGGGCTTGCTGATGGGGGCTAGAGATAAGAGATCTCTCTAGACTTTGTTGATCCTTGAGAGGGTGTTGTGGACCAACTTCTTTCCCCTGAAGAGACATAATCTACTCACCAGTTCCTATTAAAAGGCCAGTGAAGGATATAAAGGTTAAGCCTAATGACCCAGGACCTTGATCAATTTCTATTGGCATTGAGCCTATGGTGGGGCTGTCCCTTTTTGGCTGCTCAGGGGAGTATAGAGACTCACCCTAAGGGTTTACAGCTTGGGTTTCGGGCTCATGGGATTTAGAGTAAGGAGACTCAATACCCATATTGAAGTCAAAAGTGAAGGATTGTGAGACCTAAGACTGAGTGGGAGCCTATGTTTCCATACTAGTCTTTTTAGGTTGAACAGGAGGAGCTTGTTCAATCAGAGTAGATTGAACAAGGGTTCGTTTCGGACGTCTCTAGTAAGTGATTGTGATGGGGTGAGAAGGTAGATTTGGCAATGTGAGGGTAGTTGCTGATGTTGGTTCATCACCTGTGGGGTTAACAGGGATGTCACCAGGAGTCATTAGCTCAATCATACCTAGAAGAAGCTCAGTGTGTCTTCCAGTGTAGTTGGTGGACACTCTCTTCAAGACTTTGAAGATGGTTGACCTCATTTGAGGAACTAGTAGAGCAGCTGCACAGACAAGCTGACTCTGGTCCAGCTCACAGTTGATAAGATGCTGAATGAACCTGGGATACATATAGAATGTATCCTTTTGGAGGTTTCCTATAAGGTTGATCAGGACAAATCTTGAGTAATTGAAGCGGAGGCTTTTCACCAACCCATGAACTAGGCATCCTAGTTCATATGGGATTTGATCCCATCCCCAGACTTATTAGACAAGTAGTGGAGAACAACGTGAAGCAGGAACTTCCAGTAATATGAGAAGTTAAACTTGTAAATGGTAGACCTGCTCACATCTCCACCATATCCCATTTGGGTATATGTGTCATCTAGGTCTGACTTGTGGAATTCCGTAGGAGCACCTTTATCATGAAGCTCTAGATGCTCCCTGATGAGTTGTTCTGATATGATCAACTCCTGGCCAAAAATGCTTGACCTTATAACCCTAACTCCATTTAGGGTTTCAATCTGACCGTTGCCCCAGAATTCAGCCATATGGTTTGAGTAGACAGTGGGGTTAACAGTCAGAGCGGTGTAATAGGTAGATTAGGTGAGAAAGGAGATGATATCTGAGAAGTCAACATCCTTGGATGAATCAAGGAGCGCGACCTGGTTGTGCTGAGGGTTAAGTGCATTGTGGGAAAAAGTTGCAGAGAAATGAGTTTGAACTTGGGTAAACTGGAGACGAAGGAAGCTTTGGGCAGTAAATTTGGTAAAAAGATTAAAGTGATAAGTCGGGGTTATTTAAATGGGTGAAATGGCGGTTTTAGGGTTGGATAAGGTGAAAAGATGGTTTGGTTTATGATGTGACAAGGGCGGTAAGGTTAAGTCCATTTAAATAATCCGACATCATTAACAAAATCTTTGCTTTTTACAGAGTGAGGCCCAAAAGATTTCCGTTACACAGTAAAATCTCTCTTCCGAGTATAAAACATTTCCGAAGGTAATATTCTTCCGAAGCCAATTTTACTTCCGAAGTTAAGTTTCTTACTTCTGAGAGTAAAAAGGCTTTCCGAATGGAGAAGTTTATAAGCTTCGAAAGTAGATCTGATATGTAATCAATCGGTTCTTTCGAGACTAAAAACTCTTTCGAGAAGAAGATATTCCTTGGAGGAATTTTTCTTTGGAAGATATATAAAACATCTTCCGAGGGTTAATTCCTCTTCAGAAGAATCTATACTTAGTGAAATTTCAGAGAAAGACCTTTTGTAACATGGCTTAGATTGTTTTGACACAAGACATTACACATTTTATAAAGGTTTTCAAATGAGATAGACTAATCAATGTTTATCATCCCAATAGTTGTAATGAGATATTTAAATCTTTGTTCATCAAAGGCTTTGGTGAACAAATCAGCATATTGTTCATTTGAGTCAACTTTGATTAGCTTAATCAGATTTTTCTCATGAATATCTCTAATGAAATGTGCAGGACCGGTGAAGGGTATGCACTTACAACACAACAACACAATGAGGAGAGTTACTTAGAATACTTAACAGATCAAATAGGGAACTGGTTAACTTTTAGTGAAAGATGCTAAGAACTGGTTAACTTTTAGTGAAAGATGCTAAGAACACAAGTAAAGATGAGACAAAACAAGATTGCAAACAACACAAATAATTAGTTTTCAAGAATGCTGTATATTGCTTCTCAAGTTCTATTACAAATGTTAAAAAGCATAAAGGAAAGTTACAAGTACTTGAGATACATATACTACATCCTACAGCCAGCCATACTTTGAAAGCCAGCTGGATACAATTGGCTAGACAACTACAAAATCAAATATAGAGTCAAAAGGCAGATTTGCCTTTTGACTAGTGACTATGACATGCCATAGCTCACATCCTAATATATTAGAAAAAGGATAAAAGTACATAAAGTAGAAAGCACAGACTCAAGACCTTAATGTACAATTACTAAAAGCATGGACCTTTTCACCAACTCATGTAAGTTGGTGACTTTACAGAGTTGCAGCGGAAAGGTGGTCTAGCTTTATGGTAAAGTACATCAGATAAAGACATGTCTCTAAAAGTCTTTGGAAGAAATCTTGTAGGATTCTATGTGCCCAACACACTTAGAATATTGATGTGGTTAGTACGTTATGATCCAAGTCGGGTTATACCCAATAACAAGCTTAGCAAACACCAATTAATATTTAATTGATGATATGATCATGTAATTAAATATTTACACCAAATTTAGAAAATGGGTTTTCTAAATAAGTTGCATATGAGATGAAACAAATTATAAGGATAATTTGTTAATGAGTTTATTGTTATTTTTTGTCATTTAAAAGGGTTTAAATAACATTAATAACATATGAGTGTACTTTAATTAAATTGTTTAATTAGAGAAGACATATGTCACAATTTTAAATAAGTCTAGTAGAAGACTTATTAATGTATGACAAAAGACTAGTTTAAAAATAATGTGTATTGTGGTTTAAGGGGGAAACTCTTTTGTTTGAATTAGTTGGCAGCCCTCCCCTTTATTTTGATTGGACCCTTGCTTTTCTTGAGAATACACATTATTTACTAGGTCTAACACTCAACATCTCTCTCTATTCATTCAATACATGCAAAGACTCAAAAACTCCTCTCTCTCTCTCAAAAACTCACGGCCAGCAGCAGCTTTTGGGGTGGTTTTGGAGTGCTTTGGTGTGTTATTCTTCCTAACAAGAAGGTGCTTTGCAATAAGCTTGGGGTATACAAGCTTGAGGACTTCTAATCTTGAAGTCTTGGCCGATTTTCAGCATCCTTTCCTCTTTTCTTTGGTCGATTTTAGAGCTGCTGAAAGGTAGATATGGCAGCCCTTTGTGGCTGTCATATTATGTTGTTTTATGTTTCCATAGCATGCTTATTCACATATAATGATCCTTTGATATATGGGTTTGTTTTATACATTAATATGGTCACCTAATGAACATATTTTTCAGCTTATAAACAAGTTTATAAAGTTGTCTTTCCGCTGCGTTTTCAGAAAGTTTAAGAGGTTAAACTATGATTTTATGTTTTTACAAACCCATCAATGGCATCAAGAGCCGGTTATGTGGATAGCTTGCTTGTTCTTGTCCTTTAAAATCGGATTTTAAGGATGATTATCAACTCATAATAGGCTGATTTTGGATGATTCAATAAACCCCATGTCTTTCAAAGTTATATCTTCATGCTTATGATTAAACTTTAAAAGATAGAAATGTCAATTGGTTGATATGTTTGGTTGTTGTTTGTTTGGACAAACAAACCCAAATTTTCAGTTTATGTTGGCTGAAAAATTTGGGTTTGATGGGGTTTATTTTGTTTGTTAAATGATGTTTATGATTGTTCATATGATAGTGCATAACCTAGCTTGACCTTGTGTTGTTTGGTTTGGATTGTATGTATTTATTTGATTATATTCATTCAATGGGGTTGTATATTAATTTGTGCTTTGTTTAAAAATGTATTTTGTCTATTTATTCATTGGGATGTAATAATAGATTAGGAGTAATTTCCTTTTACTAGAAAATATGTATTAGGATATATATATTTTGTAAAAGAAGATGCTCGGGAAGGAAGCACAAGAGGAAGACACAAAAGAAGGACTTGAAGCATATGGATGCAAGTTCAAGTGGGGGTCTATGAAGACCTCAATTTTGTGTTGTATGCAACCCTTAGGAAAGACCTAATGACCACACTTGTGATGGCAAACAAGTGTGGTCACAATAGTAGCTATGGTTATGCACATTGTGGTTGTGTATATTATGCTTGTTTGATTGTGATTTTATGAATGATTGTATGATATTTGGATATGATGGACAATCTTAAAATAAATGATCTTAACAAGCTAATACAAAATGGTTCTTAATCACTAAGTGTTAATAAATGGTTATTAAAAGGATTAATGATTTCGTAATAAAATGGGTTTTATTAAAAGGACCATAGGGTATCTTGTATTTGAAAGCATGCAAATACAAGTACATAGAGTTTTCTAAACTAGAATTATGAAATCTCTAAACTTTTGACAAACAAGTTTAACACCGTCCTTTTGCACAACACTTGAGTCATTTGGAAACTCTTAATGGGATAAAGGTCACCTAACCATTTAGAGGGAACTTGTGATTTAAGGTGGGGATACCACATTGGTGGGATAAAGGTCACCTAACCACTTATGTGGGTAAACTCACACGTATGTGCAAGTAGGATAACTTGATTTGCAAACCATGTTAAATGGATCACCTAAATATGGTTTCCAAATGGTGTTGATGGGATTAACATGCCGACTTTACATATGATGTTTAAAGTCGATCCCATACCTCTAGAAGTTGCAAATGGTTGCAACCGTCAATCATTGACCACCTTATTAATTTAAATCGTGGGATAAAGGTCACCTAACCACAATTTAAATGTAATGTTGGGTTCTGGATTTTAATATAAAAATGACCTTAAAAGGCATTAATTATTAAAAATAGCAATATCGAAAATACTAAATAGATCTTTGTTAAATTTTGTAGATGGCCACCAATAATGACAATCATGATAACTCGTCCGCATCCACCCAATCATTACGAGCGATCCTCCAAAAGGAACGTCTAAATCATAATAATTTCATTGATTGGTATCGAAACTTGAGAATCGTTCTCAAGCAAGAGATACGATCATATGTTTTAGACGACCCTATCCCAGATCAACCTACTGAGGATGATGAGGAGGCCTTCAACGATTGGCTGAAGTACACTGAGGACTCCGTCCAAGTGTCTTGTCTCATGCTAGCGAGCATGACTCCGGATCTCCAAAAGGAGTATGAACATCACGGAGCTTATGACATGATAACCTAGCTGAAGGAAACGTTCCAACAGCAAGCAAGGGTTGAGCGCTTCGAAACGGTTCGAGCACTCCATGCATGTCGTATGGACGACAACCAATCGGTTTCATCTTATGTACTTAAGATGAAAAGTCATATTGACCGCCTCGAGAGGCTTAATTGTCCCGTCTCGAAGGAATTGGCCACGGATTTGATCCTTAATGGCCTTACCAAGAAGTTCGAGACATTTGTGTTGAATTACAACATGAATGCATTGGACAAGAGCATTGGTGAGCTTCACTCAATGCTTAAAACGGCCAAGGCGGCCATGGGTAAAAGGGTTTTACCCGTTCTCACCATCAATGAAGGTGGGAACAAGAAAAGGCCTCATCCCGCACCCAAGGCAAAGGTTGCCAAGGGTAAAGGACCCGTATGGGGAAAAGGGAAAGGGGTGGCAAGGGTGCCACCCAAACCACAAGAGAAGAAGCAAAAGGTTGCTACCAATGACCCATGCTTCAAGTGTGGGGAGATTGGACATTGGGCAAGAAATTGTCCTGTCCATCTCCAAGAGTTGAAAGCAAAGAGGGATGCCGGGCAGACCTCAGGTACAATATACATGATTCATATTGATCTTAATGTTACATCTTCTAACACATGGGTATTAGATACCGGATGTGGAACTCATATTTGCAATTTGTTGCAGGGGTTCAAAAGAAGTAGGGACTTCAATCAAGGGGATGTTAGTCTCTTCATGGGCAATGGAACCAAAGTCCAAGGTGAAGCTCGTGGGGACTACATCCTAAAACTTCCAAGTGGCTTGGATGTTATTTTAAAGAATGTTTTGTATGCTCCTAGTCTGACTAGGAACATTATTTCTGTATCCCAATTAAGACATTATGATTATGTATTATCTTTTGTTGAAAATGATACTCATGTTTCTTTAAATGATATGTTCTATTTTAAAGCAATTCCCATTAATGGTATTTATGAATTGGTTCATGAAAATGCTTTAAATAGTTCATTGTACCAAACTAACACCAAGAAACTCAAGTTGGATTTGAGTGATACCTATCTTTGGCATTGTCGTCTTGGTCATATAAACAAGAAACGTATACAAACACTTCAAAAGAATGGTCTTTTAAAAACGAATGAATGTGATTCATTTGATGTATGTGAATCTTGTTTACAAGGTAAAATGACTAAGGCACCCTTTAGTGGAACTAATGAAAGGGCAAAAGATTTATTAGGAATCATACATTCGGATGTATGTGGTCCTTTTAAGCCAATGACTAGGAATGGTGAAAGATACTTCATTACCTTTACCGACGATTATAGTCGCTATGGGTATGTGTACTTATTAAGGCACAAAGATGAAGCTTTTGAAATGTTCAAAATCTTCAAGAATGAAGTGGAAAATCAACTCAACAAGTCAATTAAAGTTCTCCGTACCGATAGAGGAGGTGAATACCTAAGTGATGCATTTCAAGATCATCTTAGGAGTTATGGGATTGTCTCACAACTCACTCCACCTGGAACACCACAACACAATGGTGTGTCTGAGAGGAGGAATCAAACCTTATTGGATATGGTCCGATCTATGATGGCTAGAAGCACATTGCCTCTATCATTTTGGGGTTTCGCTTTGCTCTCCGCGGCCCGTATTCTAAATATGGCCCCAACCAAAAAGGTGGAAAGGACACCTTTTGAGATATGGCATGGAAGAGTTCCATCCCTATCATACTTAAGGGTCTGGGGTTGTGAGGCTTACGTTAAGACTCCCACCCCAAACAAATTGGAAGTCCGATCCACCAAGGTATCTTTATTGGATATCCTAGAGATTCTATGGGCTATTATTTCTATGATCCACTGGAACAAAAGGTGTTTGTTGCCAGAAAGGGTGAGTTCTTAGAAGCAAAGTTCCTTATGGAAGGAACTACCAGTAGAACAGTGGATCTTGAGGAGGATCAAGAACCACAACCTGATGCACGTTTGGTTGAAACTAGCACTCAACATGAGGATGTTGAGGATGATCAAATGGTTGATCAATACACACAAAACGTTCGCAGAAGCGGTAGAACTAGTAATCCACCTAAAAGATACGAATTTTTCATGGATGGATGCTATGTGGTAGATTCAGATGAACCAACCACATACCATGATGCAGTGTCCAATTTGGATTGTGACAAATGGCTTGAGGCCATGAACGTTGAGATGCAATCCATGTATGACAATCAAGTTTGGGAACTTGTTGTACCACCTCTTAATTCCAAGGTAGTTGGAAGTAAGTGGGTTTTCAAGAAGAAAACCGATATGCATGGAAACTTGGATACTTATAAAGCTAGACTTGTAGCAAAGGGTTTCACTCAAACTCAAGGGGTTGATTATGATGAAACCTTCTCACCTGTTGCGATGCTAAAGTCTATAAGGATATTGTTTGCCATAGCTGCTCATTATGATTATGAGATTTGGCAAATGGATGTCAAAACGGCTTTCCTAAATGGATATCTTGAGGAAGATGTCTATATGGTTCAGCCTGAAGGTTTTGTCGATCCAAAACATCCTAATAAAGTATGCAAGTTAAAGAAATCAATCTATGGATTGAAACAAGCATCTAGAAGCTTATGGAGATAAAGAAATTTGGCTTCATCAAAAACGCTGATGAGGCTTCTGGTATTGTATGTTGATGACATACTACTATTTGGAAATGACATTCCAACCTTGGAAGGTGTAAAAACCTGGCTTGGAAGTTGCTTTTCCATTAAGGATCTTGGAGAAGCCGCCTATATTCTAGGAATAAAGATCTATAGGGATAGATCAAGGCGGTTGATTGGTTTGAATCAAAGTGCATACATTGATAAGATCTTGAAAAGGTTCAAGATGGAGAACTCTAAGAAAGGTACCGTACCTATTCAAAGAGGAACGATATTGAGTACGACTCAATGTCCTAGCTCAAAGGATGAGCAAGATAAAATGAAGGCAATCCCATACGCATCTGCTATTGGATCCATCATGTATGCAATGATATGCACTCGACCGGACGTGTCATGCGCCTTAAGCATGACAAGTCGTTACCAGCAAAATCCTGGAAACAGTCATTGGATGGCTGTTAAGAACATACTTAAGTACCTAAGGAGGACAAGAGATATGTTCCTAATCTATGGATCTGGTGATGAAGAACTCGTTGTAAAAGGTTACACGGATGCGAGTTTCCAGACCGATCGTGATGATTCTCGGTCACAATCGGGATATATTTTCATTCTGAATGGAGGAACGGTCTCATGGAAGAGCTCCAAACAGGATGTGGTGGCTCTATCAACTACAGAATCAGAATATGTCGCCGCCTCATTGGCAGCTCAAGAAGCTGCATGGTTGAAGAAATTCATTGCCGATCTAGGGGTTGTCCCTTCCATTCAGGAACCCCTAGAGATCTTTTGTGATAACGAGGGTGCGATTGCTCAAATCAAGGAACCTCGTGCTCATCAAAAGACTAGGCACATTGAGCGGAGATTCAACTACATACGAGATGAAGTTGAAAAGGGAAAGATATGTATTCGCAAAGTTCACACAGATCAAAACATTGCGGATCCTCTCACGAAGCTCCTTGAAAAGGCAAAGCATGAAGGTCATACTTATGCCATGGGACTTCGATATTCTAGTGATTGGATTTGATCTGTAAATTTTGTATTTGGATATGTGGAACTCTTTATTATTTGAATAAAATTATTTGGTTATAATGTTTCAATTAATGTTCCAATTTAGCATGTTTAATCCATGAGTAAATTGTTTACTCTAAATGTCCGTAGTCGTTCATACTTGTGGGAACAAGTGTGAGGGTAAGATTATTATAAACTTGGATTGGTTGATATTCATAAGGATGAATATAGAAGCAATGGGTTGCTACCAAGGTTCATAGATATTTGTGGGATACAAATATTGGACTGACCCGCATCTCAAATTTTACTACATGGAATCTCATTGATTGATCATAAGTAAATTTGAGTATAGGCGAACATCATTTGGTATCCTCCGACCTGAGATACATATTGGGTTTTGATATTCACCAAGTATCATACCTTGAGCAAATTCTTCACTGTCCTGAAATAGTGGACAGTACATAAGGGTATGTTCAGGTATGACACGAGGTGTTTGTGAGAAACGTATGTAGTCAAGATGGAATTTGTTCCTCTTATTCGTTGAGAGTTAGATGTCTAAGGCCTGATAAGTTAAATCAACAAGGAATGATCATTCTGTGTTCTTGGATTTAACATGACATCTGTAACAAAAGGATAAATGATTGATTCACCTAAATCATTTCAAGTAGGGTACTTGAAAGGGATGATGTTATTGAATGGCTATAAGTCATGCGTATTAAGGGTAGTAAACCGTTGTTAGGAGGTATTTATTGCTTGCATCAATCTTCTATGAATCTTGGTCAAGTGGGAGATTGTAGGATTCTATGTGCCCAAGACACTTAGAATATTGATGTGGTTAGTACGTTATGATCCAAGTCGGGTTATACCCAATAACAAGCTTAGCAAACACCAATTAATATTTAATTGATGATATGATCATGCAATTAAATATTTACACCAAATTAAGAAAATGGGTTTTCTAAATAAGTTGCATATGAGATGAAACAAATTATAAGGATAATTTGTTAATGAGTTTATTGTTATTTTTTGTCATTTAAAAGGGTTTAAATAACATTAATAACATATGAGTGTACTTTAATTAAATTGTTTAATTAGAGAAGACATATGTCACAATTTTAAATAAGTCTAGTAGAAGACTTATTAATGTATGACAAAAGACTAGTTTAAAAATAATGTGTATTGTGGTTTAAGGGGGAAACTCTTTTGTTTGAATTAGTTGGCAGCCCTCCCCTTTATTTTGATTGGACCCTTGCTTTTCTTGAGAATACACATTATTTACTAGGTCTAACACTCAACATCTCTATTCATTCAATACATGCAAAGACTCAAAAACTCCTCTCTCTCTCTCTCTCAAAAACTCACGGCCAGCAGCAGCTTTTGGGGTGGTTTTGGAGTGCTTTGGTGTGTTATTCTTCCTAACAAGAAGGTGCTTTGCAATAAGCTTGGGGTATACAAGCTTGAGGACTTCTAATCTTGAAGTCTTGGCCGATTTTCAGCATCCTTTCCTCTTTTCTTTGGTCGATTTTAGAGCTGCTGAAAGGTAGATATGGCAGCCCTTTGTGGCTGTCATATTATGTTGTTTTATGTTTCCATAGCATGCTTATTCACATATAATGATCCTTTGATATATGGGTTTGTTTTATACATTAATATGGTCACCTAATGAACATATTTTTCAGCTTATAAACAAGTTTATAAAATTTTCTTTCCGCTGCGTTTTCATAAAGTTTAAGAGGTTAAACTATGATTTTATGTTTTTACAAACCCATCAAATCTGTCTTCAGTCTTTGGCTTCGGAAGACTTCGTCTTTGAAGCTTCGAAAGACTTCACTTTTGGCTTTGGAAGATGTTGGTCTTGGCTTCAGAAGATTTTACACTTAGAATATTTCTAGTGCATGGTGTAAAACTTCCGAAGAATTTCTACTTCTGTTCTTCAGTGGATGCATGCAGAGAGACTATGGATGTTTTGGCTGCATCAGACTTATAGGAATCTTTACAAACTCCCCCTAGGCTGATGCTACCAAAACATTTGAAGATCTTCAGCTGTTGGCAGTCCTCATAATGATGATGACCATGCCCTTCTTCATCAGATGGTCAGGATCATTCAGACTCTTATAATATTTTCTCATCTCAAAAAGATCATGCAGAGGTAGGTTGAATAAGTCATGCTATGTGTAGACATTTTCAACACCTTAATCTCTGATCACATGCCATCTTTCTGTATTAGTTATGAAGGTCCAGGATAAGATGGGTCTCTCAGCTGCAAGAGGAGCCACTTGAATTGGAGTTGATTGGGCTGTCTCTTCATGCACTTCCTCAGGTTGATCTGACTCAGCCTGAGGTGTAGAGGTGTATGATTCAGGCTTCTTCTTTTTCTTTGACTTTGGTTTGGAAACCATCCTCTTCTTCCTCTTAGATGACTTTAACTGAGAAGACTGGTCTGCAGCACCTTGTTGATCAGTCTTGTCTTGCTCAGTTGGGTTTTCCTCCCTCACAGGTTCAGAAGGAGAGGGAGTTTGACCCTGCTATGGATCAGAAGATGAAGCTTGCTGAGGCTCAACAGGAGGTCCAGGTTGTGTTGTCTCAGGTTGTTCAACCTTAACCTCCACTTCAGATGGAGCTTGACTTGGAGGAGAGTGTAAGTCAATCAGCTCTCCACTCTTGATCTTCTGCTTGATTACCCTAATATGCTCATCCATTGTGGATAGAGACATAGGGCCAAGTCTCCTTCCGGAGAATCCATATAGCTTTAAGAAGCTCATCATCCTTTGTCTGTCAGCAGACTTCTTCATACTCTTTTGGATGATGGCTCTTGACTTTGCAGCTTCTTCCCTCATCTTTCTCTTTGTTGCCTTTTGTTCTTTGACTACTTGAAGTTCAAGCTGTTTGAGATACTCAAACTCAATGTACTCAAAGGACAAGGGAAGAAGTGCAGATGCCTGGTAGAGACCTGTGGCACTCAGGTAGTTGATCATGTTTTGCCTATCTGGTTCCTTGTCTACATGAGGTTCTTGTGTAGCTGCCACAGCCTCTTGCACAGGGCTTTCTTGAACTGGGGAGAGAGTAGGCACATGCTTGTATAACCTTTTCTGTCTCTTCTCCTCTTTGAATTGGAGAAGTACCCTAGCATCCTCTGCTTCCTTCATCTCTTTTGACACTTCCATGTCAGCCAGTTCATTTAATTGCTCTAAGCAGAGAGATATAATCTCATCTATGTCATAGTTCGTGGTCTACAGTTAAGTAATCCTGACTGCCCTCAACTCATCATCTTCAGTGTTTGGTCTGGGGGCAGCCCTGATTGCAGCTTGCATAAAGCCTGAAGACCCGGGAGGAACTTTCTCCTCTTAGTTTCCTCTTCCTCTCTCTTTCCTCCTCCTCAATCTCCTTAGGAGTTAGAATCCTTTTCCCTTTGTCACCCACAGACCTTTATGACACAGGATGGAAAGAGCTTTGGCCTTCATTGCTTGGTGTAGCCTCCATGTCACACCCCAACCTTGATGGCGGAAACGTCGAGGAGTGAGAGTTAAGATCATTCACAGCCACATAACGCTATTATTAAATCCAAATATATTTTTCATAAGTTTCAAAGGTAATATTACAAACATAAGTCTCAAATAAAGAAAACATAACAAGCTTATTCATTTATTTAACTAAGTCCTTTCCTAGGTGTGAACAACTTCAAAAGTGGCGATCAAGCTTGAGTATTTCCTGAAACATGTTAAAAATAAAAGGTCAACAATAATGTTGGTGAGATTTCCATAGTTTGCAATAGATAAGTATATAAAAGATGGCAATTCATATTGTAAGTTAGAGAACAAAGTAAACTAGGGATGTAAGACAGAATGCACAATCAAACCTTGACAAAGTTTTACAAGTCTCAAACATTTACAAGTATATACGATTAGCTAAGTGTACTTGGATTAACCAAGCAGGCTTGTCAGGCCCATAGATCTATGACGTAGCCAGACTAGCAATAGTTAATGATTGTACATATATTCGACATTACATGGTAGCTACAAAGTTCAACTAACCACAACATACATGTGAAATGCCATAAGCTTACAAGAATCAAACGTTTTACAAGTGCAACGATTATAAGATAACATGTTTCACCCCAAAGTGTGAAAAATATGAAAAAGGGGTATAGAAATACTCACTTGAAATAAATAAGATGATGATAAGAAAATAAACGAGGCTCCAACGAATTCTTTTTACAAGATACCTAACGTATATATACTCCAAGGTTAAGTTTAAAGGTAAGATTAATGAATAAACGTGAACTAGGGTTTCAATTGGAAATTTGGGGGTTTATGACAGGATCAACGATCACAAGTTTGAAGTATTAGACAGTAATGCAGCGGAATGAAGAGATGAATTAGTCAAAATATAGCAAGAGAATGTTATTAGTAGACAAATGCAAGAGAATATTTTTCTGTGATTTGGAATGTTTCAATAATACTCAATATTATTGCTAAATCATTCACAGTTACAATAAGGTTGGCACTCCTTATATAGAGTGCAATCACTGCTGTAATCACGGGATGGTGATTACTAGCAGATCTAGTACAAAAATAACTTATACTTAATAAACTACTGAAATGTTCACAACTACTGAGAACATGTCAGAGTACTGAGTATAAAACATGAAACAACTGAAAAGAAACTACTGATACTACAACGACTGAAGAACAAACTCTTCAGTCGTTTTACAAAACTACTGAAAAGAGAAAATATAAAACTACTGAAAGCAAACCGTCACAACTACTGAAGAAGTCCTCTTCAGCTGTTGTGACAACATCTGATACTTTGTCTTCAGCACTTGTCTTCAGACTTTGTCTTCAGCACTTGTGTCTTCAGACTTTGTCTTCAGCGCTTGTGTCTTCAGACTTTGTCTTCAGTTGTTGTCTTCAGCTGTTGTGGACTTCAGTAGTTGTTGTGACGTCTGTGGGACTTAAAGGTTTTTCTGATCCGGCTCATTGGTTCTTTTGGTCCAACAAACTCCCCCTGAACCAATGCAGCCAAAACCTTTAACTTTATTGAGGTCCCACTTATTGTTGGCAAAATGGATGGTCTTTTTCCTTCTTGATCAGTTGAGAAGATGACCCATATAAGCACCGGCCTGGAAGTAAGTCTCTGATGTTTTGGTTGGCAAAGTATGGATGGGAGCTCTGTATTGGGGAAATTGACACTGAGCTGTTCCCCCATCCATGAAACTCACTTCCCATGTATAAGCCTGTAGGATTCTCTGGTGTATGCTCTGAGAAACATGATTTGTTCTTCCATAGTAAGATTCTCTGGTTCACCATCGAATAATCCTTCACGCCCATACAGCTCTGAGATGTATTTGGCCTGTTTGCCATTTTTGAGCTCAACAGTTGTGATCTATCTGTAGGCAAACTCATCAGGATGATTACCTTCAAGTAACAGACTGAGCTCATTCTGTTTGAAGTTCTCAAGCTTCTTGTAGACTAACCCCTTCTTGATCACTCTGTTTTCTAACATCTTTTGGGGAGGCTGTTTAGTCTCATAAGCTTTCTTGAAGTCTTCTACAATCTCCCAGGGTGATACTACAAGGACCACTGTGATCTCTTCATCTACGATCCTCTTTATCTGGCCCTTGTATCGTGCAGGAATGTCCTTCTTCACAATTCTGTGAGCCACCCTAGGATCAGGCCACATCCTCACCTTTTCTTTCTGATATTGAAATGTGTTGGCGAGGGTGTACAGTCTCAGAGCTTCTTTCTTCATACTTATTATTGATGAGGAGGCAGCATAAGTTTTATCTATACTTTTTAGCATCTCCTCATCATGAAACCTTTGCAGTTGCTCTTCTTCAATCTTTACTCTCACAGTTTCCATCTGTGAGGTGGGAGTGATGGGCATAGATTTGGCTTTAGGCAAAGTTAGGACTGCAGAAAGAGGCAGCCTATCTTCCTCCTCATCATCCTCTTCTTCTTCTTCTTCTAGCCTCAACATCCTTCTCTTCTTTTCTTGGATGCATCATCGGCTGTTGGTTTTGAGGGTAAAGGAGTTGGTTTAATGGGTTGTGGTAGTGGTGATTTTGAAGTGGTGGGTTTTGCAGGTTGTTCTAGCATTTTTGTAATGAGTGAGGCTTTGGAGTATTTTGCTAGTTCGTTTCTTTGTCCAGCACCTGCTTCATTTAAAGCTTCAATCACTAATCCCTTTGTATATGCTTCAGACGTACAGATCTTGGTGGTTATAGCCAAGATACTGTCCCTGGTCCATGACTTAATCTCTATCAATGATCGTCCAAGATATTTAGCAATAAACCTGATCATGATCTCCAGTCTTTCTCTTTCTAGCACATCATAGCTTGCCCATCTTGAGTTAATTTCTTCAACTTCAAGTCTTCTAATCTCTGAGTCAAGCTGTGCAGTATCGAACCCTTGTCTGTATAGTTGGTCAATAATGGAGTCCATAGATTTGCTATGTGTAGCATCCGCCATTTTGACCATCTCATCAAGTTGGAGTTCTTTTTCCTTTCTGTCAATCTTCCTCTTCCTATATGTGATATGAAAGTCTTTGTGACTTTCACTCACTTGATCAGTTTCAGCTCCCTTCACATACTCTTCCTCCTTCTCAGTCTCTTTCTCAACAACCTCTTCTTCCTCCTGTTCTCTCTCTATCAGTATACGCTTCCCTTTGTCTTTCACTGACTGACTCTCCCCCTTTTTGGTTGCATTGGTTGCAAGGGTTTGAGTAGTAGAAAGCCTTGTGCTCATAATCTCCTCCACCAATGGCTGTAGGATTGAGGGAAGTTTGTCATCCAAGGTTTTGATCACAATATCGGTGATCATTGGGGTGATGAGAGGTAGGGATTGTTGGAATATAGCAGCTGTTTGCTCAGAGGGGTTCTGTCCCTGAGAAACAGTGCCAGAAGTAGAGGCTGGTGGATTGAATGTGTGTAGTGGCTGAGTGTTTAGGAGACCTTCAGGTGAAGGTGCCATCTGTGGGTGTATTGTGGTATCAGATGGACTTGCTTCTTGAGAGAATTGGTCAAGTAGTCTTTGTAGTCTACTGACTTCTTCCTCAAGAATTGTGTTCTGGGCTAGAACATCATAAAAGAAGCCCAGGTCATCATCAGCAGATGCTGAATCACCTGACCTCTTGCTAGTAGCAAGATGTACATGCTCTGGGTGTAGACCAGATGTAGCATGTGCCCCTTTTTCTTGGAACTGGGGACTTCCAGCCTCAGGACGATGTCCTTCATCAGCTGTTGCCTCTGATGAGGTCTTAGCCATGTTACCAGCCTCAGTCTGATCATGTGCTGATGCAGAAGAGGTGGCAGCCTCACCAGATATTCGTGTCTCCGTATCTACACTAGGAGACTGAACATTTAAACCCCTGTGCTGTGGGTTGTCAGAAGCATGTTGATCCTCTTCCTCAATATCTGTGGTTTTCCCTTTAGATGGTTGTCTGGGAGGAGGAGAGGCATGCAGCTGAGTCAGCACATTTGCAATTATAAGTGTTGACTTTGGGGGGCATTTTCATTTGGAGATAGGGTATTATGCACCTGGGGAGAATGGTGAGTTACAATGGCAATCTCCTCAAATGAGGAAGATCCCAGATTAGTGGGTACCCCTTCATTGGTTGCTTCAGGTTCCTTTTGAGAGGAATCCTGAGCGGCTTTGGCTGGGTGAGTCTCTGATACTACTGGGGGGTTGACACCAGTAAGTATATCCTGTCTTGGTTGTACAGGAGCATCTTCAGGGGACTCATCTTCCTGAATAGCTGTTTTGGCTCGTTTTGATTTTGGTTTGGTGGGGACTTTGGATTTTGTGGTGGTGGCTGTGGGTTCCAGCTGCGTGGGTTTGCGCAGCTTGGCAGCCATTTTGAGTGATTGGTCAGAGTTGTGCCGGGAGTATACTTCAGGCAATACAGCCATAGCAGGGACTCCCAGGCCAACAAGTCCCTCAGCTTGAAGCTGGTTTTCAATTATGGCCATTACAAACCGAGGATATAGTATCCAACGGTTAGAAAGTTGTTTTTGGGCCATATCCTTGAGCTCTAAGAATAATATTTCAGAAAAATTTAAAGGTTGTTGCTCAAGGATAGAGTACAATACCTGTTGCCACCTTGTGGACATTTGATCCCATGATGAAGTCTTTGGAGCCAGGCAGACATTTACCATATGAAAGATAAGCCGTTCAGCATCCTGGAAATGTTTCTTCAATATGGTAGAGGCACTCAGATTGCCTTCGTATCCATGGTGGGCAAGGATAGATCAGTGGTGCCCTTTGGATAACTAGTCGGGAAAGTGGCATCATCCAGATTGAGGGTTTGGCGAAGAATCTCTGGATTGATGACCACCTTTTGGCTATGGACAAACGAATGAAGTGACTCTGTGGCATTCTCCTCAGAGACAAGAGTGACGTTTGTCCAGAATTGGCTAAGGGATTCGGCATATATGGTGGGGTTTATCAGAAAGGCTGTTTGGTAAGGTGACTGGACCATTAAATCAATGGCGTTGTGAAACTTAGTCCAGAATGGTGATTTAGTAAGGTGAGCGACACAGTTGTGTCGAGGTTTTAGTTGCATGGTCGCCATGGATGAAGAGAGGGTACAGAGTTTTTGAACGTTAGGTTTGAGAGTAAAGGTGAGAAAAACTCTGGTGGGATAAGGGATTTATAGGGTAGGGTTATGAACCGACTGAAGGTTTTTGGTGAGTCATCATTTGCTGAAACTGATGACGTGGCATTAACTTTGAGGTTGAAATGACTGACCGTATTGGTGTGATCATCAGTTGTTATAAAACAACTGAAGACTTGGTTTTAACCGTCAGACATTGAAACAGCTGAAGTCTTTGATTTAGTCTTCAGTAGTTATAAAACTACTGAGGACAATTCCGACTTCAGGTGTTGAAACAACTGAGGACATGGTGTTTGTCATCAGTAGTTGTGTAACTACTGAAGACAGTGGTTTTGTCATCAGTTGATGTAAACAGCTGAAGACTTAGCGGTACTCTTCAGTAGTTGTAAACTACTGAAGACATAGCTGTGGCTTCAGTTGTTTAGAAACAGCAGTTGGAAAAACAACTGAAGAGAAATTGCTCATCAGCTGTTGTCGTCAATTCTTAGCTTTTCAGCTGTTTCAGTCTGACCTCCACATTAAAATGTTTCATTGGTCATCAGTACTTATCTGCATTTGTGACATCAGTATTTGTAGTTACATCAGCTGTTGTGATTTCATCAGCTGTTATAACTACATCAGCTGTTTTAACAAATGAAGTACTTATTTATGACATGGTCACCAATGATCATCAGTATTTATTACTGAGATTATCGGTAGTCACTTATTCTAGCTGCAGCATACCAAGCCTTAAAACCAGGTTGTGGAAAGTTGAACTATCCAAAGGCTTAGTAAAAATGTCTGCAAGCTCATCAGCACTAGGAACAAATTTTGGATCAATCAGACCTTTTTCAAAACAATCTCTAATAAAGTGATGTCTGATTTCAATATGTTTAGTCCTAGAGTGCTGGACAGGATTCTTGACAATACAAAGAGCTGAAGAACTGTCCATTAACAATGGAGTCTTAGTCTCAGTTATGCCATAATCCAATAATTGGTTTTGAAGCCATAATACCTGAGATGTACAACTTGCAGCAGCAATGTACTCGGCTTCAGCAGTTGATGTAGCAACTGAGGTTTGTTTCTTACTCTGCCAAGAAATCAAACAGTTGCCTAGGAATTGGCATCCACCAGAAGTTGATTTCCTGGTCAACTTACACCCTGCATAGTCACTGTCAGAAAAAGCAACTAATTTACCAGAATGTCTAGTAGAATACCATAAACCTAGAGATGGAGTGCCTTGCAGATATCTAAAGATCCTCTTGACTGCAATCAAATTAGACTCCTTAGGTGCAGCCTGAAATCTAGCACAAACACATGTAGCAAACATAATATCTGGTCTAGAAGCTGTTAGGTACATCAAGGACCCAATCATACATCTGTAAAGTGTTTCATCAACCACTTTACCTTTCTGATCTGTATCCAGTTGTGTGGTGTTGCACATGGGAGTAGAACAGGGTTTACAATTTTGCAAATCAAATTTTTCCAAAAGATTTTTTGTATATTTGGACTGATGAATGAAAATTCCATCAGCCTTTTGTTTGATTTGCAAACCCAGAAAGAATTGTAATTCCCCCATTGCACTCATTTCAAATTTTTGTTGCATCAGCTTTGTAAAATCATCACACAACTGTGGATCAGAGGATGCAAAAATAATATCATCTACATAAATTTGAACAAGTAGATTATGCTGCCCTGCTTTCTTAATGAACAAAGTTTTATCTATGATGCCTCTAGTAAAATTATTTTCAAGAAGAAAGTTTGATAATGTCTCATACCAGGCCCTAGGAGCTTGTTTCAACCCATAAAGAGCCTTATCAAGCTTATACACCCAATTAGGATGTTTGTTGTCCTCAAAACCTGGTGGTTGACATACATAAACCTCTTCTTTAATTTTCCCATACAGAAAAGCACTTTTGACATCCATTTGAAAAACTTTAAGATTTTGATAAGCAGCATAAGCTAAAAACAATCGAATTGCTTCCAGTCTGGCTACAGGGGCAAAGGTTTCATCATAATCAATACCTTTTTCTTGTGCAAACCCCTGAACCTACCAGTCTGGCCTTTTTCTTAACAATAAGCCCATTTTCATCAGTTTTATTCCTAAACACCCATTTAGTGCCTATTGCACACTTACCTGGAGGTAGAGGAACAAGTTCCCACACTTGTCGTTTCTTGAACTGAAGAAGCTCAAGTTGCATGGCATCAAAGAGGTTGTACTTGAGATTTTCCACATGGTTAACATCATCAAACTTTATTTCCCCATTGGAAACAAAGCCTTTGCCAATGATGTAACCCTTTGCATCATTGCCAAAAGATACAAATCCCTTCTTTCCTTGAGAGTAGTCATTAAGAAGTGATCTGTTTCCTGTCATATGCATGGATCCTCCACTGTCTACATACCAGATGCCTCTGTGGCATGTTGAAGAACCCTGCATAACAAAGCAAATTAGTTAGATTTTGAGACCCAAACCTTTTTGGTTTTGGGCCTATTCACATCAACAGATGGTGGACTAACAAGTTTGCTAGAAATAACAGCTTGAGAGGAAGAAGATGGTGGAAAAGAGGAATCCTTTGGCTTGGACCTCCTTTTCTGTGGATTCAACATAGGAGCATCTAATTGGTTGACTCTTCCCAATAGATGTTGAACCATCATAACCAGCTGTGTCTGATTTTGTGATAGAGCTTTCAGCTCTTCAGACACATTAGGACTGGAGTTTGATAAGTTCTTATGTTGCACCTTCTTCTTTTGAGCAACCTCAGCTGTTACCTGTTTAACCCCTTCCTTTTTGGATTTCTTTTTGGACTTAAGGAGTACAGGATTTGATGTTGCTGGTACAAATGTGGCTTTAAACTCATTTTTCATTTTTACTATTTTCTCTTTAATTTCATCTTTATGTTTGAGTTTGGATCCTCTTTTGTACCAACAATCATCAGTGAGATGATTAAACAAACCACATACTTCACATGGTTTCTTTTTCATCTTTTGTTGATCATCAACTGAAGAGGATATAACTACTGAAGACTTGCTCTTCAGTACTTTGGAAGCACTATTTGCTTTCTTTGCTTCCTCTT
Source organism: Flaveria ramosissima (assembly GCA_025215565.1). NCBI lineage: Eukaryota > Viridiplantae > Streptophyta > Magnoliopsida > Asterales > Asteraceae > Flaveria > Flaveria ramosissima. Next base: position 65,623,061 of record CM046040.1, read on the forward strand.
TAGTAGTCTTCAAACTCTTTCTACTGACAGTTTTCTTTTCAGTGCTGTCAGTAGTTGGAGCTTGAACTTCAGGAGTTAAATCTTGCTCTCCAGTCCTTTCAGGACTTTCAGACATAACTCCTGAGTTGACCAACTCTTTGATCATGTGAGTGTCAGCAATTGAACTATCAATATTAGCTGATAAGTTCTGAGAGGACTTATTGCTGACTTCAACTTTTGATGATGCTTTATCAGAAAGTGAATCACATGATGAGGTGGATTGGTTATTGCTTTCTCCATCAGATTTCACCTCTACTCTTGGAGCAAAATCTGTAGGAGGAGCAGTGTGATTATAACCAATACCAAACTTCACATTGGAAGCTGATTGCTTACTAAGAAGCATCTCAAAACCTTTGCATGATTTCACCCATCGATCACACTCAACTTGGGTGACTGCAAGGGTTTCTTTAAGACTTTTCTGGTCCTCCAGAATGACTTCTAGCTTAGCCTTTTCATCATTTAATTGGCATTTAAGCTTATAAATCTCATCATTTTTACTATTAAGAACAGACTCATACTCAGCTTGTCTTTTGGAAATAGTTTTCTCAAACTCAAGTTTTTCATTTATTAATGCTACATTTGCCTCTCTAATAGAGACAAAAGCAGCAATGCAAGATTCAGAACATAACTTGGCTTTGGCCTCTGAAGATACCTGAGTTACCTGTGAAGATGATGCAGTTGAGCAGGAACCCTCAGTTGATTCCAGAGCCATAAGTGCCAGATTTCCAAAAGGACTATCACCACCATGTTGATCAGCACTTGTGAACAGTTGTTCATGACCAGACATGTCATCTGGCAAGCTGCTCCAATCAACAACTTCTGGGGTGAAGAAGCTATGTTGTTGAGGTTGAGGAGGTTGATGAGATGGTTGAGGTTCTGGAAGTGCATGAGGTTGTGGTACCATAGGAGCTTGAACTTGACTGGTTTGTGGCATGTAATAACACGGGTAAGGATAAGGCATTTGACCCTGAGGAACAAAGTATGCAGGAGATTGTAGTTGAGACTGATGACTAGAATTGACAGGATGTTGCCCTTTGTTTTGTTGACTATTGCTAGGAAAAGTCACAAAAGGTGCAGAGGAATTAGATCCAGATGATCTACATTCTCTAGCAAAGTGTCCAAGCCTTTGGCATCTGTGACACCTCAACTTACTCTTGTCAAAACCAACTTTGGTTTTGCCAGAGAGTCCTGGGAACTTTCTTCCAGTTCTTTTATAGAACTTCTGAGATCTGATATTTATCAAGGCCATTTGGCTCAAAATATCCATCTCTTCTAAGTCATCATCAGCAATCCCCTTGAGATCATCCATGATGAAGCATAGATTGTCATTATTACACCCAGAAAATTGACTATCAACACTTACAAATGCTGAATCAGAAATATTTGAAGAGAAATCAATATCCTCATCATACTGGCATTCAGATGAAGCATATTCTGACTCATGACTAACCAGAGCAGTATTGCCTGGTACAAAGTCCTCAGTGAGCTTACCAGATGAAGACAGTTTTCTCTTTTGTTCTATCTCTCTCTCAAATGTGAGCAGTTTCCCATGAAGTTGGGTGAGAGATAGTTTGTCCAAATTTGCACTGGAGCGTAGGACAATGGTATATGTATCCCATCTCTCAGGCAGTGATCTGAGAAATCTGTTATTCATCTGAACATTAGTATACTCATGTTTGACCATTTTCAATTCAGATATCAAACAAGAGAACCGCTCAAACTGTTGAGTCAGTGTCTCACCCTTCCTATGAGAGAATGTCTCATATTGTTGGGCAAGTATCTCTCTATTATTTGCCAAGACCTCATCTGTTCCTCCAAATTGTTCTTTCAAGGCATTCCAGAGGTCATGGGCAGATTCATAGTGCATTAACCCAGAATAAATTTCATTTGGTAGTGCCATGGCTAGAATTCCATGAGCTTTTGCATCTATCTCAAATAATTTCTTATCCTCATCTGAGTATTGATCCTTCCTCTTCGGAACCATTTGATTGGTTTCCGGATTATTCACCATAGGCTTGTGTGGACCATGTACCACTGATGTCCAACAACCTGAACTGTTAACAGACAGGTGATGGAGCATACGACGTTGCCATATGTTATACTCATTCCTAACCAGCATTGGAGGCTTGGTTGAGGAACCAGTATTGTGAGGATCATTGGAAGGAGTAGTCATTTTGAAACCAAAAATAATTTTATTCAAGCAAAAATTTAGTCACACCACAACAAACTCAATGAAAACCGAGAATAAGTCTCAGGATGAATAATTAAAAACACAGAAAATTCAATCTCTATAACAGTTTCTTGCAAAAGGATACTAATTCACTCAAACTTGGATCTTGAAGAGCAGTTTCAATGATCAATTATTAGATCGATCAATGATTAACCAGCTCTGATACCATTTGACAGGATCAACGATCACAAGTTTGAAGTATTAGACAGTAATGCAGCGGAATGAAGAGATGAATTAGTCAAAATATAGCAAGAGAATGTTATTAGTAGACAAATGCAAGAGAATATTTTTCTGTGATTTGGAATGTTTCAATAATACTCAATATTATTGCTAAATCATTCACAGTTACAATAAGGTTGGCACTCCTTATATAGAGTGCAATCACTGCTGTAATCACGGGATGGTGATTACTAGCAGATCTAGTAAAAAAATAACTTATACTTAATAAACTACTGAAATGTTCACAACTACTGAGAACATGTCAGAGTACTGAGTATAAAACATGAAACAACTGAAAAGAAACTACTGATACTACAACGACTGAAGAACAAACTCTTCAGTCGTTTTACAAAACTACTGAAAAGAGAAAATATAAAACTACTGAAAGCAAACCGTCACAACTACTGAAGAAGTCCTCTTCAGCTGTTGTGACAACATCTGATACTTTGTCTTCAGCACTTGTCTTCAGACTTTGTCTTCAGCACTTGTGTCTTCAGACTTTGTCTTCAGCGCTTGTGTCTTCAGACTTTGTCTTCAGTTGTTGTCTTCAGCTGTTGTGGACTTCAGTAGTTGTTGTGACGTCTGTGGGACTTAAAGGTTTTTCTGATCCGGCTCATTGGTTCTTTTGGTCCAACAGTTTAATTAATTAAAAAAAATAATAATAATGAATCGTTTATTGATTTAATAAGATTAAATATAATGTGTGAAAAGAGATTAATAATTAATTATTTGATAAAGAGAATTAATTAAATACTTATTTAAATGACGTTAAAATCATTAAAAATCATTTTATAAAGTTTTGAGCTTTTAAAATGATATATCATAAAGGTTTTATAATACAAAACCTAAAAATATAAAAATAAAGCAAATTACATTGTTTTACAAATTTCAAGAATTTAAATAAAAGTTAACGAATAAATTTATTAACTATTTATGATTTAACATGGTTAAATATATTATTGAATAATTAATTATTTAAATAATTACTTATATAATCATTTGTATAATTAACTTTCTAAAGTATTTATAATATGTGGGTTTAAAGCATTTTTGAAATAATCCGAATTCATGCTCTAAATAATTTATAGCATTTGAATTACATAAAAAATATTAATGATGTTTTTATAATCTTTGTTTTTTTTTTCTAAAATAATAATTTAAAATCATAAGTTTTTAATACATTTAAAATTAATTTAATAATTTCTAAAATGTTTTAGTTAACAAAATAATTTTTATTTTGATTTATTAATATAATACTAATTTTGTGAATTAAAATATTAACAAAACCAATTAAAAACTAATTAACACCAAAAATGGCAGAGGCCCGGTTCGAACCCGGGACCTCTTGCTCATTGATGGTTGCGTGTTACCAGGTGGGCTATAGCCCACTTCCGTTTAAAAGCTTCTTTTTAAATCTTTTAAACATTAAATGGTTAAACCCCCAATTTCCATATGAACCCTAGAACTATTTTGGATCCAATTGAACCCCAAAACATTTATGTTAACGAATGCGATGTTAGGGCTTTTAATCCCCTAATGAAATCGAATGTATGGGTGCATGTAATTACCAGTTTGGATGTGGAATCGATGGTGGTTAGAAAGAAAGGGTTCGCGACTGTTGTGCATATAATCTGAGATGCAAACGTTGGTGATAGTTAAATTCCCTTCGTATGAGCTTCCATGGGTGTTTAGCATTCTAAGCCCTCAAACAATTTTAAGATTAAACGCCTCAAAGACCACTGTCGACCATGTTGCAGGTCCGAAAGGAAGATGGTAACCGAACATGGATTTGGCGAGTATCTCGAATGCAATTGGGGTTAGAACTTTATTTAAGGAATTCGATTAGAACATTTACAACCAAATTAAAGTGTCAACTTGATCAGTTTCATGTCGAATGGTTTCAATGTTATGAATGTTGTTTGGTTTTAAATTTAAACGCAATGGAGTTACGGTTTGTTCGAATTGATGAAGGTTAAAGTTTCGAAACCGATTCAGATAGTTAAGTTGTGGGTTAATTGCGTTTTAATCGAGTCTATAGGGTGATTGGTGGTCGCCGGAGGCGGTGACCGGAGACAGAGGGCCGAAGGGGGGGGGGATCGACGGTGGTTTAGGTTATTTTAATTGAAGTTACATATTTGGTCCCTGTGATTTTAAAGTTTAACATTTTATGTGACAAACTTATAATTAAAGGTTTATAAATAACACTTTTCACCCTATACTTAATTTAAATGATAATTCCATTTATTTTATAAAAATTTTATCAACCTTAATAATTTTTTAATAAGACTTCTTCATTTATTTATTTATTGTCGAATGATAAATAAAGCCTTATAATTTTATAAAGAAGAAAATTGTTTATAAATTAATAACTTATTATAAGTTTTTAGATGATTTAACAAATAAAAATTTGAAATAAGAAAATAAATTCAATATTGTTCGAACTATACTTATAAAGCATTTGATTCATCAAACTAAATAGAATAATTTTAAATAATGAATTAACCTTCGTATGAAGGTTTAAAATGGATTCAGGTTTGGGTTTATAATTTGATAAATGAGGATGTTACAGTCTCCCCGTCCCGAAATTTAATCACAAGTGGACTAATTTCAAGGATATAGTGAGACTTGGTTTTTATGCCACATTCGCAAGTGACACTTGGAACGTTTAAATTCGAATGACTTTAATTATGATGGGATGATATGCTTAAGTTTGTTAAGTTCATTATTTATAATTTCATGTGCTCATTGACAAAGGTTACAAGATTATTTATCTAAAATGTTTAATTGATAAATGTTTGTATCTTAAATGGATCAAGACATTCGGGAAGGTTTTGTCACGCGAAAAACACTAAGTATTGGTGTGACACGAGACTCGGAGATAAGTTTAGGATGTTTTTGGATGGAATATAAAAGCTTCTCAAGTAATAACTTTAACATAGATCTTAGATGATTGATTCTTGTCTACTTATGCCATTAAGGTTTCAAGTTTAACTAGTGTAACGTTGATATAAGGATTGTGTTCGTTAAGGTTAGAGATTCAATTCAGAATGAGGACATAATTGTAATAGGTTTTCAGGATAAGTGTGGTTTTGAGGGAAAACGTTCAGAAAAATTATTCTAGGAGTGTTATCATCGTGCAATTAGGTTTTGATGATAACTCAGAATGAAGGTCGATGAAAAGGTTCTATAAAGCAGTTCAAACGTCAAATTGAAACATAAAAGCGTGAGAGAAGAAATCGATTTAAAATCTAAATGTTCCAGGCTTGGAACTAGGGTTACCCTAAAGTAACAACGACCCCCTTTTGAGTTCGAGATTCATGCTTTAGCTTGACTGGCTGGAACACTATCGTCGATAAATCGGATAACGGTGTTCACCCTTCAAGTTATTACATGTTTCTTGTCAATTGAAGTCTTAAAACCTTGGTAAGTTTGAGATCAAGGAATGGGAATACTCTCAAAGATGCGGTTATCACTCCTAGCTTGGTGGTGTATTTTCCAAAGTATGACTCTTAACTAACAAACGAAAGCTTGATCCTAACTCATTGTTGTGGATCCACAAAAATATAATGAAGTAACTTACCATTAAGGTAAGGATAATCACTCCTATCTTAACAGTGAAGTTTTATAGAAACACAATATAGCAAAATGAAAAGTTTCATCAAGAACGGAATTCACTCCTATGTTGATGAGGTCATTTCATTTGAGGAAAATAAGCATCCATAAAATTTTAAACAGGTGATGTTATCATCAAGGTATGGATTTCACGCCTATCTCGATGATTGAATTTTATAATAACAAGAAAACAATCGAGAACTGACCTTTGTCACCAAAGTACGGGGTTCAATCCTATTTTGGTGGGGTCATTTCATTCGTGAAATACGAGTGCCAAATGAAAATGATTGAAATCTATCCTCAAAAGAAGGAAATCACCCCGATTCAGAGGATGGGATTTCATAAAACACACGATACAAAAATTGAAAACCATCATCAAGATACGAAATTTTACTCCTATTTTAAAGAGGTAATTCCATTTGTAAAATACGAATTCATAAAAAAAACCAAAAAGGAGGAAATCGTCGTTAAGGTATGAGATTCACTTCTGTCTTGACGATGAGATTTCACAAGAACAATGATAGCGAATGGAAAGTCATCACCAAAGTAAGGGAGTCACCCCTGTTTTGATGAGACATAATCATTTAGAGGATACGAGTGTCCTTAGTCATAGGTTGACTTGCGCACTCTTGCATTGCCTACAATGTGAAACGATTTGAAGTTTTTATAAAACTCGACTTAGCAAACGAAGAGAATATCGGCTAGAAATTCAGAAACTTCAAATTATATCATTGTGAAATTAACACGAAAAGAAAATCATGATCGCTAGGAGTAAGGTTAAAGTTCGGGATAACGGAGTTAATTGTGTTAGGTTCTCAAATCTTTAATCGTTCAAATCAGGAAAACAAGATCAATGACGGAGATGATTCAACACAATAATGAGATGTAAACGTTCGGTTCAAAATAAAAGGGAATGCATTGACTTCTCAAAATGTTACGTCAACCACAACTTTACGGTAGACACGCGTACCTATCAGCGAACACCCATCCCATGAGTTCCAGGTTCGATAAACGGATCCAACGGTCGAATCAAATTTATGTGTATACCTTGCCTAGACAAGGTATCCCAAGATGCAGGTATTCCACCTTTCGGCATTGCATGATTTCAGTTATGGGACACACTTTAAGGTCATTGAAAACCCTAAGTAACAATTTTAAGTTTAAAAGAAACCATTCGGTTTAGACGACCAATATCTTTGGATGTGTTAAGATCCATGTACATGTTGGTCAAGGTATGAAGATAGTTACATAAGGCGCACAACGTATAACGTTGTTTAAACGTAGAAATTTGAGAGTATAACGAGTTTAATATTAACGGGAACATTCTTGTAAGATAGAAATGAGAAGATATTATAGTTTCGATGATAAACCAGTCCAAGGAATCAAGGATTTTTGATACTTTAAATATAAACCGGATGGTTCCATTTGATAACGCATTACCATTTGGAAACGTTGATACGTCAAGGTAAATTGACACATTTGCCTTAGAAACTTGTGTATGTTGACCATAGTTTATCACTCATCCTAGAAATCCCCAGGTAAGCATAACTAGTCCCGTAGGATTTATGCGTTATGCTTGCCTTAGCCCGAGGGCCTATTGCCAGGAAACTCAGAATACAAGTGTCTATGTGTCACACAAATCTCTTAGGTTTATGAAATCAAAACCTTGATGAGATTTATATAGGTTAGACATAACGTCCAAAGATCCAAGTCATAGGCATAAACATAAGATTCCACGTGTCGTCGAAAATAAGATTAAGAGGTTTCATGTTTGGGGAGAGTCAAAGTGTCAAAGATAAGTTTAAGGAGACAAGTAACCAAGTTTATATGATTATAAGGCACACCTATCTAAGGGCATCAAGTTGCACAAAAGAGGGCATAACATTATGTAGCATGCAAACTATATCATTTACAAGATAGAATTATGCTCCTATAAGGTTCATGCATACTATAGTCTAGGTCATCATTTCTAATAACCTAAATCCCTATAGTTATGGGCTCTGATACCAATCTGTCACACCCCAACCTTGACGGCGGAAACGTCGAGGAGTGAGAGTTAAGATCGTTCACAGCCACATAACGCTATTATTAAATCCAAATATATTTTTCATAAGTTTCAAAGGTAATATTACAAACATAAGTCTCAAATAAGAAAACATAACAAGCTTATTCATTTATTTAACTAGGTCCTTTCCTAGGTGTGAACAACTTCAAAAGTGGCGATCAAGCTTGAGTATTTCCTGAAACATGTTAAAAATAAAAGGTCAACAATAATGTTGGTGAGATTTCCATAGTTTGCAATAGATAAGTATATAAAAGATGGCAATTCATATTGTAAGTTAGAGAACAAAGTAAACTAGGGATGTAAGACAGAATGCACAATCAAACCTTGACAAAGTTTTACAAGTCTCAAACGTTTACAAGTATATACGATTAGCTAAGTGTACTTGGATTAACCAAGCAGGCTTGTCAGGCCCATAGATCTATGACGTCGCCAGGCTAGCAATAGTTAATGATTGTACATATATTCGACATTACATGGTAGCTACAAAGTTCAACTAACCACAACATACATGTGAAATGCCATAAGCTTACAAGAATCAAACGTTTTACAAGTACAACGATTATAAGATAACATGTTTCACCCCAAAGTGTGAAAATATGAAAAAGGGGTATAGAAATACTCACTTGAAATAACTAAGATGATGATAAGAAAATAAACGAGGCTCCAACGAATTCTTTTTACAAGATACCTAACGTATATATATTCCAAGGTTAAGTTTAAAGGTAAGATTAATGAATAAACGTGAACTAGCGTTTCAATTGGAAATTTGGGGGTTTAATTAATTAAAAAAAATAATAATGAATCGTTTATTGATTTAATAAAGATTAAATATAATGTGTGAAAAGAGATTAATAATAAATTATTTGATAAAGAGAATTAATTAAATACTTATTTAAATGACGTTAAAATAATTAAAAATTATTTTATAAAGTTTTGAGCTTTTAAAATAATATATCATAAAGGTTTTATAATACAAAACCTAAAAATATAAGAATAAAGCAAATTACATTGTTTTACAAATTTCAAGAATTTAAATAAAAGTCAACGAATAAATTTATTAACTATTTATGATTTAACATGGTTAAATATATTATTGAATAATTAATTATTTAAATAATTACTTATATAATCATTTGTATAATTAACTTTCTAAAGTACTTATAATATGTGGGTTTAAAGCATTTTTGAAATAATCCGAATTCATGCTATAAATAATTTATAGCATTTGAATTACATAAAAAATATTAATGATGTTTTTATAATCTTTGTCTTTTTTTCTAAAATAATAATTTAAAATCAGAAGTTTTTAATACATTTAAAATTAATTTAATAATTTCTAAAATGTTTTAGTTAACAAAATAATTTTTATTTTGATTTATTAATATAATATTAATTTTCTGAATTATAAAATATTAACAAAACCAATTAAAAACTAATTAACACCAAAAATGGCAGAGGCCCGGTTCGAACCCGGGACCTCTTGCTCATTGATGGTTGCGTGTTACCAGGTGGGCTATAGCCCACTTCCGTTTAAAAGCTTCTTTTTAAATCTTTTAAACATTAAATGGTTAAACCCCCAATTTCCATATGAACCCTAGAACGATTTTGCATCCAATTGAACCGCAAAATATTTATGTTAAGAAATGCGATGTTAGGGCTTTTAATCCCCTAATAAAATCGAATGTATGGGTGCATGTAATTACCAGTTTGGATGTGGAATCGATGGTGGTTAGAAAGAAAGGGTTCGCGACTGTTGTGCATATAATCTGAGATGCAAACGTTTGTGATAGTTAAATTCCCTTCGTATGAAGCTTCCATGGGTGTTTAGCATTCTAAGCCCTCAAACAATTTTAAGTTTAACCGCCTCAAAGACCACTGTCGACCATGTTGCAGGTCCGAAAGGAAGATGGTAACCGAACATGGATTTGGCGAGTATCTCGAATGCAATTGGGGTTAGAACTTTATTTAAGGAATTCGATTAGAACATTTACAACCAAATTAAAGTGTCAACTTGATCAGTTTCATGTCGAATGGTTTCAATGTTATGAATGTTGTTCGGTTTTAAATTTAAACGCAATGGAGTTACGGTTTGTTCGAATTGATGAAGGTTAAAGCTTCGAAACCGATTCAGATAGTTAAGTTGTGGGTTAATTGCGTTTTAATCGAGTCTATAGGGTGATTGGTGGTCGCCGGAGGCGGTGACCGGAGACAGAGGGCCGAAAGGGGGGGGATCGACGGTGGTTTGGGTTATTTTAATTGAAGTTACACATTTGGTCCCTGTGATTTTAAAGTTTAACATTTTATGTGACAAACTTATAATTTAAGTTTTATAAATGACACTTTTCACCCTATACTTAATTTAAATGATAATTCCATTTATTTTATAAAAATTTTATCAACCTTAATAATTTTTTAATAAGACTTCTTCATTTATTTATTTATTGTCGAATGATAAATAAAGCCTTATAATTTTATAAAGAAGGAAATTGTTTATAAATTAATAACTTATTATAAGTTTTTAGATGATTTAACAAATAAAAATTTGAAATAAGAAAATAAATTCAATATTGTTCAAACTATACTTATAAAGCATTTGATTCATCAAACTAAATAGAATAATTTTAAATAATGAATTAACCTTCGTATGAAGGTTTAAAATGGATTCAGGTTTGGGTTTATAATTTGATAAATGAGGATGTTACACTCCAAGCTCTGGCCAAAGAGATGTTGTGAGACACCTTCACCAGCAGGTATTTCATTAAGGGAATGAATTTCTGAAGCAGTTGTTGGTGTGACAAGGCTCTCAGGCTCTATCATTGGGCCTTCAGCCAAGGTTTTCCCTTTGAAGCTAATCTTAGGGTCTGCCTCAACATCTAGTTGACCAATGACATTACCTGATTGCCTTTGTCTCCTTCTAAAACTAAACTCTTCAGTAATTCTGTCTTGAATCCTAAGTGCTAACCTGTCAGCTTGTCTTGATTGACTTGGGTTGACAAGTGGCATGTTGATCAGGTCAAGACCTTCATAGTAGTTCAAGGTTTTCCCTTGAACTCTTTGAAGAATGAGGGCTCCTCTATCAGCATCATACCTCCACCCAATAATGTAGTTTGCAGTTCCTTGAGGTGGGGATAATATAGCCCTTGGAATGCCTTCCTCAAAGAGACTCCTAATGACAGAGTCTATAATGTCCACATCAATGTGAACTTGAGGAAGTTGCTGAGTATGCACATTTACAAGTGAATATGGTGAGTCCTCAATGTCCATACTCCTTGAATAACTCCCACGTTCTGTGACTGTAATGACTTTCTCCACCTTTTTGGTAGCATCACCCTCTTGCATAGGTGAGCTAGGAGTTAGGGCAATCACATTCATAGGTTTTTGTGTTCCTGGTTGAGCTCCCCTTAAAGGTCTCCCAGCTAATTTTTCCCTGAGATAGGATATCTCAAATTGCTGATCATTGACCTTATATTACAGGGTAGTCACCTGAGATTCAAGGTGACTAACCTTAGAGACTAAATAGGAGCATGTTTTTGACAGTTTTTGCACCTTTAGTCTCAAATTACCCTCATCTTCATCAGAAGAATCATTGGGGGATGAGATGATTGGACAAAAGTCCTCTCTCTCACCACCAGCTTCAAGTTCTTGGCTGCTGGATTTCCTCTACACATTGACAACCTCAGTTGAAGTGTCAATAGGCTGAGTTGCCATGGTTGAGGTCTTAATGATGTAATCACTTGCAGAAGTGAGAGCCTCTTCCATATGGACCTCCTGAACAGGGTCAGGGAGATCCACCTCAGTGATAGGTGACTGATGTGGGCTGGACAGACTCAGGAGTTCTCATCTTTCTTTGAGTAGGAGAAGAGTAGAGAACTCATGGTACTCACTGGAACCTAAGTCTTCATCAGTATATAATGAGAGTTTGGGAATGGGTTGATTTAAGTATAAAGGCCGGGGATGGTAAGTGTCCCCTGAAGGTTGTTCACTTGAGTGTTGAGACTCAGAGTGAAGGCTTAAGGCAGTTGGGCTTGTGAGCTCATCAGGGTGAGCATGAGGAACCTCACTACTGATTCTTGAAGAGATGGGAGTGGTTTGCTCCTCAGGGAAAGTGGGAGCTCCGGTGTCCACTTCCTCCTGTATGGGTGAGTGTATGGGGGTCTGAACAAGCTTAATAGCTTGAACAGGGGTTTGTTTGGATTTTCTTTGGTAGGTGAGGGTAATTTGTGGTCTTTTTGGTGGTTGGGAGGTAAAAGGTGTGGGTTCAAGACTAGCTTGTTTAGCTAGGTTGTCACCTTGAGCAATGAGCTCTAACATTTTTGGGACAAGGGCTGTTTCTACCCCTGAGAAGCCTACAGTTGGCTTCTTCATAGTTTTAAAGATGCCGAGCTTCATGTCCCAATTTAAGACTATTATCTGTTTCCCTTAACTGTGAGCCCAGTTCATAGTTGAGAATGTGTTGAACATATCTAGGAAACATATAATACTCTAAGGAGTCCAAGTTAGCAAGCAAATTTGTATAAACAAACTAAGACTACCTGAACTTGATCCTTTGAACCATTCCATGCACTATGAAAGAGAGATCCTCAGGAATCTGGTCCCACCCTCCATGCTTGTTTGACAAGCTGTGGATAACCACATGAAGCAGGTATTTCCATTAGGATGAGACCTTCCCTTTCCTAAAGGTCTTTACAGAGAAATCTCTCTCATTGCCCATCTGCTCAAAGGAATGATTTACAGTTTACTTTAGGAAGGATAACTCACCTTCTTCATCATCCAGTTGCAAGTGAGGGTTAATGTTGGCTGGAGTGATGAAGATTGTCCTCCCCTGCACTATGGCAGACAGTGCCTTCTCCCCATCCATAATGACCTCTTGATAGGTCTTCCAGAATTCAAGCAGATGATCCTCATAGAAAGTAGGATCAATGGTTAGGGAGGTGAAGTAGTTGGATAGAGCTAAGAAACAGCAAATCTCTGAGAAACTTTTATCTTCCTCAGAGCTTAACAGAGCAACCTGGTTGTGTTGCCTGTGAAGTTGCATGGAGAAATCTAGGTTGTTTCTACGGTTTAGTTTGGCCATATTGAGAAGCTTAAGGGTGAAGGCAGATGAAGAACAAAGGCGGTTTGGGAAAATTTAGGTTTAAGGAAGAGTGTTAATTGAAGAAGATAGTGAAAGAGGGGGGAACCGTTGGGTATTTATGTGAAAAGGATTTGAGACAAAGTTAATGAAAGAGGATAAACTTTGAAATCTGGATGTCGGTCCCACCTCTGAAAAGTAGTTTACTTTTGCCCAAAAAATAGTTTTCTTGGAAGTCGAGAGATCTTCCGAAGGTTATTTGCTTCGAAAGTTCCGAAGAAAAAGCTTCCGAAGGCAAATTGGCTTCGGAAGATATTTCAAAGGATTTTGAAAATTTTGCTTTGGAAGAGAATTGACACTTAGAGTTTTTATTCTAAAGAGAATGAAAACTTCCAAAGGTAAATTGCTTTCGGAAGAAACTTGTTCTTGAAAACATAAGAGTACTTTAGTTGATTTTAAGTTTCGGAAGATATGTCAGAAATTTCTTCCAAAGGTAAAATTACTGAAGTAGTAATTTGTTTACTAAGACATAAATTTCTTCCGAAGGTAATTTTAAATCTTTTGAAAAGAAAAGAGATCAAAATTTTAAAAAATCTAAGAAATATCTTTTGAAAAGATTTTTCTTCCAAAAAAAACAAGGGCTTATGAAAGTGATAAAATAGACAACTTAGGACACACATGTTTTAGAAATAATATGATTAAGTTTTAAGAAAAGCTATTCAAAGTTAATCATCTCAATAGTTATTACATGATATTTAAATCTCTGCTCATCAAAAGCTTTGGTGAACAGATCAGCATATTGTTCATTTGTGTTAACTTTGACTAGTTCGATTAATCCCTTTTCAAAGTTATCTCTAATCAAATGATACCTGATATTGATATGCTTTGTCCTTGAGTGCTGCACAGGATTTTCTGTGATTGAGATAGCACTGTTGTTGTCTATGTGGATAGGAGTCTCCTTGAAGTTAAATCCATAGTCCAGCATCTGATTTTGAATCCAGAGCACTTGAGTACAGCAACTAGCAGCAGCAATGTATTCAACCTCAGCAGTTGATGCAGACACACAGGATTGTTTCTTACATTGCCAAGAGACTACTCTTCCACCAAGCAATTGACATCCCGCTGATGTAGACTTTGCAATCATGTTGCAACCACCATAGTCACTATATGTATAAGCATACATATTAAAGTCAGAATTCTTTGGATACCAAAGGCCAAGTGATGGAGCACCTTTGAGATATCTTAAAATTCTTTTGACAGTTACCATGTGTGACATTTTGGGGTTGGCTTGATATCTTGCATAAAAGCATGTAGCAAACATGATAGCTGGCCTGCTAGCTGTGAGGTACATAAGAGACCCAATTGTTGCCCTGTAGAGATGCTTATCAACACACTCCCCCTCAAGATCAGGTCTAAGGGAGTGATTTCTGGCTAAGGGTGTCTTAGCAACCTTACAATTAGTCATGTTGAACCTTTTAAGTATGTCTTGTACATACTTTGACTGACTTATGAAGATGCCATTGTCAACTTGCTTCACTTGAATTCCTAGAAAGAAATTGAGTTCCCTCATGGCACTCATGTCAAACCTGTCCTTCATCAGCTTCTCAAAGTCTTTGCAGAGCTTTGGATTAGTTGATCATCTACATATACTTGAACTAGCATTATGTCATTTCCAGTTCCTTTGATGAAGAGACTTCCATCTATAGTACCCCTTTTGTAGCCATGCTGACAGAGATACTGAGATAGAGTCTCATACCACTTCCTTGGTGCTTGGTGCAGCCCATAAAGAGCTTTATCAAGCCTGCAGACATAATCAGGATGATCAGGATTTGCAAACCCAATAGGTTGTCTGACACACACCTCTTCATTAATCACCCCGTAAAGAAAAGCACACTTGACATCAAGTTGGTAGACCTTGAAGTTCTTGGATGTAGCAAAAGCTAGGAATATCCTAACAGCTTCAAGTCTTGCAACAGGAGCAAAAACATTTGTATAGTCAATTACTTCTTCTTGAGTATACCCTTGAACAACTAGTCTGGCCTTGTTCTTGATGACAAGTTCTCTATCATCCTTCTTATTCCTGAAAACCCATTTGGTTCCTATGGTAGTCTTCCCTTGAGGAAGAGGACATAGGTTCCAAACCTTTTGCCTTTTGAATTGAAGCAACTCCTCTTGCATAGCTTCAACTCAACTTCCATCCTTTAGAGCCTCATCAATTTTCTTTGGCTCTATCTGGGACAAGAAACAAGAGTGAAGAAAAATGTTTGCTTTATGGGTTTGTCCCCTTGTTCTCACCCCTGAATCAACATCTCCAATGATGTTTGTGATAGGATGAGACTTGTGGATCCTTAGCTGAGGGATCACAGCAAGTTGCTTAGACAGATCTAAATTTTAGAAATTCTGATCTTGCAAGAAAGATTCACCCTCCACATCAGCACACTTATCAAGATTGACTTGATCCAATGAGTGTGTGACATCATTGATGTTGTCTTCAATGGAGTGGTTATCAGTATCAAGAAATTCCTGCTCACTTTCACCACCACCATTTTCTCCAACATTTGATGCTCCTTCCTCTGAGTTTTGTGTCTCTAAGCTGGAATTTGAAGGCACCCCAGAAGTATCAACAGGATTTGTCATTGATGTGATGGTAGAAGCTTCATTTGCAGGATTGGTAACCACTGGAGCTGAAAATGTGTAACTTGAAGGTCTTCTTAGCTCAAATCTTGGATCAGGATCACCTGTAGGTAGTATATCTGTGGACCCTAAAACATACTCACAAGATTTGTTAAAACAGTTGGTAACTAAATCAAGATCAAATAGCCAATCCGGACCAGAACCTTTCACACTGGGAGTGTGCTCATTGAAAGTCACATTGGCTGACTCCTCAACTACTCTAGTTCTGAGATTGTATACTCTATAAGATTTAGCTTGAGAAGAGTATCCAATAAAGTGTCCATCATCTAATTTCTCAGCAATGAAAGGTTTTCTCTTGTGCCAAAGTTCATAAGGAGTCTTACCATGTGTCTTAACAACTAAAACTCTGTTTTGCACATAACAAGCAGTGTTCACTGCCTCTGCCCAGAAGGTGATAGGGCAGTTTAGAGTCAAACAACATAGTTCTTGCAGCTTCAATTAGTGTCCTGTTTCTCCTCTTAGCAACACCATTTTGCTGAGGAGTCCTGGGAGCAGTATATTATCTTGTAATACCTTTTTCATCACAAAATGTATCAAGGATTTGATTCTTGAGTTTAGTTCCTTGATCATATCTTATGGTTTTGACCATGTGATCACATTGATTCTCAATCTTTAAGATGAAATTCTTCAGAATCTCAGGGGTCCATCCTTAGTTCTAAGAAAGAAGACCTAAGTGAATCTTGCAAAGTCATCTGTGATCACCAAACAGTAAGAGGTCCTTCCTAGACTCATTACACTGGTGGAGCCAAAGAGATCCATATGTAATAAGTGTAGGGGATTAATGATGAAATTTCTTTCCTTTGGTTTGAATGACATTACCAGCTGACGCAACATGTTGTATGTTCTCGAAATTTTCAGCAAAAAATAAATAAATTCAGATCCCAGAGATTGGGCTTTGATTCAATGACAATCTTTAGGGTGTGATAGGAAATCCAACAAAAAATTTTATTTAAAAGAGCGAATTACATAGATAGTTATCATGGTTCCATAAAAGATTAATACCTAGAAGATCCCACAGACTAAAATAATAAATGTTGACTTCTGCAACGGCTTTGAGTGTGATTTTTTTCCTAATAAAAAGACATACACACTAAATAGCTCGAAACAAAATAATCAAACATTACATGATATATAAACAAAAAAGGAATACCAAGTTGAGAATTGACGTCATCCTAATAGAAGTAACTGGTTCAACAGAAGATACCCTACTTTCACCTTGCTCAACACTTTAGGAATTCGTCTTCATTCATAACTTTAGACCAGACTTCTTTGCTTCGTTTCAAACAACAATATTAGGCATAACATAAACATCATGAGGCAAAACTAATAGATACATACACCAACGAACTCCAAAACAAAATACACATACATTATATAGTATTATAGTAAAATGAGAAGTACTCCAACACATAACAATCCGTTTTCTTCCTTCTATGAGTTTTCTTTTGTGAACAATGCTGAACTTGATCACTTTCCTTCTCCATCTTCATCTTTGCAGATGCTGTGGCAGTTCTTGTGGGGATAGAACTACCTTTGGAGCTGCATGGTTCAGGTTGTACATCAGTGGTGCACAACTAATCAGCCTTCTTCTTGATGATAGGATGATTTGGACATGAACCAGAACTCTTGTTGATGGAGTTCAAGTTGGTGTCTTCAGCCTTCACCACTTCAAATCCTGCAGAGATGAAGATTTGTTTCTGTGCAGAATTGAAGGTGGCCTTGATCTCTTGAGCCTTTTCGCACTTTCTTTTGGCCTTCCTAATCAAGTTCTTTCTCTTTGACTTGGTCATCCCAACAGCTTTGCTCTCCAAGAGGGATGGTGACCCTTCTTAGAATGCTCTCCTTCACTCTTCTCAGAGCCATTCTCCACCATCTCCTCTTCATCCTCTTTAGTTACAGGATCTATAAGGGGAACCTCATCTTCACAAGTTCCACACCTAGGAGATCCTACAGACAAGATTGTGTCTGGAGGAGCTATCTCACAAGATCCCAGTTCCTGCTTATTTTGATAACAGACTTTTGTATGCAAGGATGAGGATATTATGTTCTTGAAGCTCTCTTCTTCAAGAACATATTTTTTTGCCTTGGCTTTGCTGATCACAAGCTCAGCCTGGCATTCAGTTAGCTTAGTAATGAGGTCTTTGATCTGAGTCTTGTAGTTTGTATGCTCATGTTTAAGAGTTGAAATGGTTTTCTCTAAGTCCTCTATCTTTAGTTTATAATCATTTTAAGCTCTTTTATATACAACTTTTAAGATATTTAAGGACTCAAGATCAAATCTCATTTCTAAGTTATAGGACCTGTATCTATTGACTTTAGCAATGCATTCGGGAGTACAAAGATGTTCTAATACCTTGGCTTCATCGTGGTCTGCCATGAGTGCTTGGTTTGGAGATGCATCTTTTACCTGAAAGCTCCAGTCAAAGCCTCCTTCTTCAACAGCAACTGTAGCTTGCTGCTTTGGCTTCTCATTCTGGGGGGCTTTCTCAATGTAGTTTGGTCTGGTTGTGCTTGGCCACCATTTGTCCTTGGTGCCTTACACTCCCTTGCAAAGTGTCCCATCTGATTACAGTTGTAACACTTTACTTTGCTTTTATCTAGTCCAAACTTTCCACTGGCTGCAGTGCTTGGAAAGTTTCTCCCTGTCCTCTTGTAGAACTTCTTGGCTCTGTGAGTGAGAAGAGCCATCTGCTGGACTATCTCCATGTACTCCAGATCATCAGGATGAATGCAGTCCAAATCTTCAAGGGTGAAGAGAAAGTTGCATGAGGTTTCATCAGCAGAGACAAAGGCATGAGAAGAACTTGTCTCTTGGAAGGGACTTCCTTGAGTGTAGCTTTCCCTTGGAGTCTCAGGGAAGGTGATGAATGGGCCCTTTTGTGAGTTATCAGGGTAGCATATAAGATGATGTGGTGGCTTTATGCTTTCCCTTTCAACCACATGAAGGGCTGAACTCAGTTGATTGCTGGAGTTACCAGATGAGTTTTGCATGTTCATCTCCATCTGGTAGCCACTAAGAATACCATACAACTCTGTCAGAGTAAGAGTCTTAAGGTTCTCAGTCCTCTTGATAACAACACAGTAATGTGTCCATTGTCTAGGAAGAGAGGACATAAACATTCTTACAATGTCTCTGTTCTCAAGAGTTACTCCAACATCCATTAGAGTATCCACAATCTCAACATACCTGAAGTATTGTTGAGTCATGGTTTTACCTACCTTAAAGGTGAAGTTTTCAAACTGCTACTTCAGGAGATCCTTTGCTTCACTAGACCCCTCATACATCAGCTTCAGTGCTTCCCATAGTTGCTTGGCAGTTTTGCACTTCTTGAAGCCTCTGTAGATGGAGTTTGGAAGAGCAGTTGAAGGGCTTTCATGGCTTTCTGATCAATCTCTATTCTCTTCCTGTCTTCTTCAGAGTAATCTGCCACAACCTTAGGAATCATACCACCACCAGTAGCAGAAGTGGTGCTTGGTATGTAAGGTCCTTCAACAACAGAGTCCCACATCCTGGAGTCTTGAGACTTGGTGAAGCCTTCCATTCTTTGACACCAAGTATCAAAGTCTTCAGGAGTGATCAGTGGAGACTTTGTCATAGTTCCAGTTTCCATATCAGCTTTGGTAATAGCTGCCATTTGAGTTGTTAAGTATTTTGTGTGTGTGAGGGATCTTAAGATGGTGAGATCTTATATCAAGAGCCTGAAAAGCTCTGATACCAAATGCAGGATCGGTGAAGGGTATGCACTTACAACACAACAACACAATGAGAAGAGTTACTTAGAACACTTAACAGATCAAATAGGAAACTGGTTAACCTTTAGTGAAAGATGCTAAGAACACAAGTTAAGATGAGACAGAACAAGATTACAAACAACACAAGTAATTAGTTTTTCAAGAATGCTATATATTGCTTCTCAAGTTCTATTACAGATGTTACAAAGCATAAAGGAAAGTTACAAATACTTGAGATACATATACTACATCCTACAGCCGACCATACTTTGAAAGCCAGCTGGATACAATTGACTAGACAACTACAAAATCAAATGTAGAGTCAAAAGGAAGATTTGCTTTTTGACTAGTGACTATGACATGCCATAGCTCACATCCTAATATATTACAAAAAGGATAAAAGTACATAAAGTAGAAAGCACAAACTCATGTAAGTTGGTGACTTTACAGAGTTGCAGCGGAAAGGTGGTCCAACTTTATGGTAAAGTACATCACATAAAGACATGTCTCTAAAAGTCTTCGGAAGAAATCTGTCTTCACTCTTTGGCTTCGGAAGACTTTGTCTTTGAAGCTTCGAAAGACTTCACTTTTGCCTTCGGAAGATGTTGGTCTTGGCTATAGAAGATTTTACACTTAGAATATTTCTAGTGCATGGTGTAAAACTTCCGAAGAATTTCTACTTCTGTTCTTCAGTGCATGCATGTAGAGAGACTTTGGATATTTTGGCTGCATCACACTTATAGAAATCTTAAGAAAATGATACCTGATATCGATGTTCTTTGTCTTGGAGTGCTTCACTGGATTTTCAGTAATGGATATAACATTATTGTTGTCAATGTGGATAGGAGTACTCATGAAGTTGAATCTGTAGTCTATCATCTGGTTCTGAATCCACAGCAGCTGAGCACAACAACTAGCAACAACAATGTATTCAGCTTCAGCAGTAGATGTTGAGACGTAGGATTGCTTCTTGCATTTCCATGAGATGATCCTTCCACCAAGTAATTGACATCCACCTGATGTTGATTTCTTGTTGATATTGCAGCCACCATAGTCACTATCAGAATAGCCATAGAGATTGAAATTGCTATTCCTTGGATACCAGAGACCCAGTTTAGGAGCTCCTTTGAGGTATATAAGGATTCTCTTGGCAGCAACTAGGTGAGACATCTTTAGAGCAGCCTGATATCTTGCACAGATGCATGTTGCAAACATGATATTAGGTCTACTTGCTATGAGATACATCAAAGAACCAATGATTGCCCTATACTGATATTGATCAGTATCCTCCCCCTCAGAGTCAGGACAAAGATTGTGGTTTCTGGGTATTGGTGTCTTGGCTGACTTACAATCTTTCATATCGAATCTTTCTAAAATATCATTGACATATTTAGATTGATTGATAAAGAACCCTTCCTTCATTTGCTTCACTTGCATTCCAAGGAAACAAGTCCATTTTTCCCATGGAACTCATCTCAAACTTCTTTTTCATGATGCTCTCAAAGTCTTTACACATTTGATCATTTGAGGAACCAAATACGATGTCATCAACATAGACTTGAACAAGAAAATTGTCTTTCCCAAACTTCCTTATGAATAAAGTCTTGTCAATGGTACCTCTAGTGTATCCAGTTTTCAGGAGAAACTGAGACAATGTCTCATACCACAGCCTAGGTGCTTGGTGCAGCCCATAGAGAGCATTATCCAGTTTGCACACATAGTTGGGGTGTTGTGGGTCTTTAAATCCTGGAGGCTGGCACACATAGACTTCCCTATCTATATCCCCATATAGAAAGGCACACTTGACATCAACTGGTAGACAGTAAAATTCTTGGATGCAACATAAGCAAGGAAGATCCTAACTGCCTCAAGTCTTGCAACGGGTGTAAAGACATCAGTATAATCGATTCCCTCCTCTTGAGTGTATCCTTGAACCACTAGTCTTGCCTTATTCTTGGTGATCAAGCCTCTATCATCTCTCTTGTTCCTGAAAACCCATTTGGTGCCTATTGGTACTTGACCGGATGGTAGCAGACATAGGTTCCATACCTATTGTCCTTTGAATTGAAGCAATTCCCTTGCATTGACTCAACCCAACTACTATCTTTCAAGGCATTTTCTACCTTCTTGGGTTCCATCTGGGACAAAAAGCATGAGTACAAACAAACATTCCCATTCTGAGTTTGTCCTCTTGTTCTCACACCTTCAGAGACTTCTCCTATGATATTCTCAGCTGGATTAGTGTTGTGAATCCTAAGTCTAGGGATCACCTCCAGTTACAAAGATAGATCCAGATTGGACATATTTTGCGCAGGAGCTTGAACACTTGGTCCAGCTATTGTTTCAAGCTCATTCAATGAGGACTGATTGAATGAATGAGAAACACCATCATCATTTGTTGGTTGTGAAGCAGCATTAACAGTTGCCTATTCTTTCAAGATGCTACTTCCATCAGCTTGGTGTTGTATAGTGTCACCAGATGAGTTTTGAGGCTCATTAGGTGGACCATTGGTTCAAGCTCCACTATCTCTTGAGATAGTTATACTATTAGATCTGCCAATAGTGGGAGCTTGGTTTGCAGCAACTCTTGGAGAACTTGGAGTAGGTCTGGGTAACTCAAATAGTTGTACTTCATCAGAATTGCTTTGAGTACCTGTTCCAGCTGAAACATTCTCACAAGAGGGTTTAGAATAGTTTGGAAACAATTCTAAATCAAAGATATGATCAGGGCCATTCCCCCTAACACAAGGATGCTCATTAAAAATAATGTTGGAAGATTCCTCAAATTGTTGATTTTTGATGTTATAAACTCTATAAGAAATAGATTTGGAGGAATATCCAACAAAGATAGCATCATCCGATTTTTTAGCAAATTTTTTCAAATTATCCTTTGTGTTAAGTATGGTACACCTGCTGCCAAAGGCCCTTAGAAAGCCAATGAACGGTGGCCTCTTGTTCCATAGCTCATAAGGGGTTTTTCCATGTGGCTTAACTACAAAAACCCTGTTCTGAACATAGCATGCAGTGCTGACTGCCTCTGCCTTGAATGTTAGAGGCAACTTTGAATTAGCTAACATGGTCCGAGTAGCCTCAATAAGTGTACTGTTCCTCCTCTCAGCAACACCGTTTTGTTGAGGAGTTCTAGGAGCACTATATTGTTTGGCAATCTCTTTTGAGTTACAAAATGAGTCAAGAACTTGATTCTTAAACTCAATCCCTTGATCACTTCTAATTATCTTAACCTTGTGATCAATTTGATTTTCTATCTTAAGAATAAAAGATTTTAAAGTTTCAGCAGTTTCATCTTTAGTTCTTAAAAAAGAATACTCATGTAACTCTTGTAAAATCATCAACAATCACAAGGCAATATGATTTCCTTCCAATGCTCATTATACTTGTAGGACCGAACAGATCCATGTGCAATAAGTGTAATGGACTGGTGATAGAGTTAACAACTTTGAATTTATGAGATGTCATGTGTTGCTTCCCTTTCAGGCATGCAACACAGTTATCTTTGCAGAAGTCGGAAACAAAAGCAGATTTTACATGAGTAACTTTGGTGGATCATCATACCAACCTCCAAAGTCGGAAACAAAAGCAGATTTTACATCCTGGAAAATCAAGTTCAGGAATCATGTGAATTATACAGATTCTGACTTATGGGTGTCAATAACTGAAGGTCCTTATATTCCACCCACTCTTGGGCCGGATTATAATGACAATAATCAACCCATAAGTACAAAGGATCTATCACCTAATGATGTTAAGAAGGTTAAAGTCGATATTAAGGCATACAACTTACTTAGTATGGCTTTACCTGAAGAAATAATGATCAGATGTGAGAATTACAAAATCGCAAATTCCTTGTGAAAGATTCTTCATACACTCTGTGAAGGGAGTGATGAAATCAGAAGCATTAGGAAGGACACCTTTTGTTCACAATATGAAACCTTTCATCATATTGAGGGTGAATCAATTCCTCAACAACTCCATAGATTTATGCAACTTGTAACAGAGATGAATATCTTGGAGTTGAAATACACAAATGAGGAATTAAACAAGAAGATGCTCCATACTTTGCTAGAAAGTTGGAAGCAAACTATGTCCATGTTCAAGAACACCATTGACCTCAAAGCAACTGGTTTAGATACATTGGTAGCTAAAGTTGAAGCTCTTGAAATGGATGAAAAATCAAGAAACAAGAGTGTGAGAACTCATGTCTCACCCTATCACTTTAAAGAAACAAAGACTGCTGGAAGTGCCTTTATTTCCAACAATGATAGTTATAAATCTTGTACTTTGAGTGAAGATGAACAGGAAGAAAGTTTCTAGGCATCAAAGCCTTGAAAGAAATCTTCTCAAAGTAAGTCAAGAAAAGATAAAAGAAGAACTGATGATCGAAGAGATACATCATCAGCAAAGTCTTCATCAAATAACAACCAAACAGAGCCCATCACTGTCATTCTGGACTCTGAAGAACAAAAAGCAGCTTTTGCAGCTTTCAGTTCAAGTTTTCAAGATTATCTGGGTAGCTCATTAACATATGCCAACATTTGCCAGCAAGACTTGGAAGAACTACATCCAGATGTAGTAGAGGAGATGGATCTATAATGGCAAATGGCAATGATTGCTTATAGAGCCAAACAATATCTCAGAATAAATAAAAATTTGACTGCTGCAAGTAAATCATCAAAGATTGGTGTTGATAAGTCATAGGTAAGATGCTTCAAGTGCAATCTCTATGGAGACTTTTCTAGAGAATACAATCAACAAACAAATCCTGATTTGACACAACATCAGCAACATCAGTCTCACTAACCATCATCATCTCAAAGATCTCTTAAACAACCATAAATTACCAACTCATCCCCACCAGCCACAAATACATCAGCAGGAACAAGTAACTCTAAAGAAACTGAGCTGATCATACTTCAAGATGGAACCTATGACTGGAGTATGTATGAGAAGGAAGTCTTGGAAGAAAATCAAGCTTTAATGGCTCACATGGAAAACAAAGTTCCACCCATGGCTAGAGAGGTAAGAGATAGGTTATGTTCATCAATATGTGTTGAGGAAGTTGAAAGATATATAGTCCATGCTCAACAACTGGCTGATAAAGTTAAAGAAACAATGATTTTGAATGAATCTCATGTAAGAGAACATAAATGATATCAAATCAAATTTTTCTCTTTACAAAAGGATTTAGATAAACTTATTTTAGAAAATTACAGTTTAAAAGCACAAGTTGAGCATCTGACCACTTCCATAACTAATTTCATGGCTGATCATGCATCATCTGAAGTGAAACTTCAGAAGTTTCAACTTTCATCTCAGCAGTATGAGAAATTATTAAATTCTCATATTGAATCAAAGAACAGGTCTGGGTTGGGATATAATGCTGTGGAACCTCCTATAAACAATAATTACTCACCTTTACCTGAATCAATGACAAATAACTTGTCAAATCATTTTGTGCCAAGCACCAAGTTTGAAACAAAATCTAATCAACAAGTTATTCATAATAAAACTGAGGTGAATGAAACTAAGTCTTCTGAATCAGAAAAGATTAATCAAAATGATTCAGAATTTGACTTTGATGAGTGTGATGACTTGGATGATTCTGATGAACATGATGATGATCTACTGAACATTGGTAAGATTGTTGTTTTTGAATCAAACATTCCAAAAGTTCTTGAAGAAACAAAGTTGCCATATCCTCCAAAACAAAGAAACATGCTGAAGACTATTTGCAAGAGAATAGCTCAGCTAAATGAAGGTCTTCAAGAACTTCATCAGCAACAAAAATCTTCAAATAAAGAAACTGGAAAGTGTGTACCTACTAAGGAAGTACATGCAGTTTCGGTAGATAAAGGAAAGAAGAAGCAATCAGCTGATCTTCAGCGGAAGAAGAAACCTTCTTCAGTAGAAATTTGCGGAAAAACAAATCTGCTGATTCAGTAGATAATCTACGGAAGGCAAAGCCAGCAACAAACAAATCAAAGCCTCAAAAGCTGAAAGAGGATAAATTAACTTCAAAAATGAAAAAGGATGCAAAGCCTCAGAAGTTGACAAAGAAGAAGAAAGTAACTGATTCTGACAAAGAATCAGAGGAGATGTTTGCAAATGGTGTGACATGAAAAATCACAATACTAAAGATTGTTACTTTAGTAGTTATTGTTTTATTTTGAATATGAACAATCACATGACATCTGACTGCTACTTCAACAAACATTGTGCTATTTGTCACAAAAATAACCATTCAACTCAAGAATGTTATTTCAACAAAAAGAACAAGACAAAGAGCACAAAGAAGAAACAATCAGATAAAGCTGAATCAGACACTCAATCTATTAATTGTGAAAAAGATTCAAAAATTAAAAGACCACAACAAAAACAAAAGTCAAAACCAAAGGAGAAAACATTCGCTGATGGTCAACCTCTGAAGAAAAGAACAACATTTCAGCAATCAAAAACACCTCACAAAAGGGTGGATTTGACTGAAAAAGAAACAAATGATGAAGATGTTTTCTTTGATAATTTTGAAAAGGGAACTCATGTACCTCATTCAAAATCAATAGATAATGAAACTTTCAACAATCAAGATTCATTATTAAAACCAAAGCAACAAACCAACGAAGATAAGGTGAATGAAGAAGAGATTGAGAAACCAGGACCTAGTTCAAGAACCTCATCTTCAACAGAATCATCCTCACCTGAAACAACTCAGAATGAATCAAACAAAACTAAAATTAATACTGAAACTTCAAGACTTATTCATGAAAGAGTAACAATTTTAGACACGCTGGCAAAACCAAGATCACTAAGGCTTGGGTTGTCAATTCTAACTGATTTCTTTCTGTGTGCAGGAACAAGCTTGGAGAGCTGACAACAAGTGGTATGTTGACAGTGGTTGTTCCAGGCATATGACAGGAAACTGTTCACTTCTCCATGACTTCAAGCATAAAAATGCCTCATATGTGGCATTTGGTGGGGGATAAGAAGGGAGGTAAAATAGTTGGTGAAGGAATGGTAACTAATGTGTTGAGAAAGTAAACTATTGTGAAAATTTACAATATAATTTACTGAGTGTTTCTCAAATTTGTGATCAAAATTATACCACATTATTTGATAACACTAACTGTTACATTCTTAAGCCAGGTTTTTCTGTTCCAGAAGATTGGATCCTTCTTAAAGCATCAAGAAAAGAAAACACATATGTTTTGGATATGAACAACACTTCACTCACAAGACATGAAACATGCCCGCTATTTAAGTCATCAAAAGATGAATCTCAATTGTGGCATAGAAGGCTTATTCATTCTAACATGAAGAACATGAACAAATTGGTGAAAAATGAATTAGTCATTGGATTACCAAACAAAGAGTTTTATTGTTCAAACCATTGTCCTTCTTCTTATGAAGGAAAACAACATAGAGTGTCTCATAAATCCAAAATAATCAATACAAACACTACACCACTCAAATTGCTTCACATGGATCAGTTTGGTCCGACCAATGTGATGAGCATTGGAAAGAGGCAATATTGTTTGGTGATAGTTGATGATTTCACTAGATTCATATGGGTTTTCTTCTTAAAACAAAAGAGTGAAACATCAGAAACATTAATGGACTTTGTCGTCAAGATTGAGAATCAACTTGATTTAAAAGTCAAAATTTTTAGGAGTGACAATGGGACTGAATTTATTAATTCTGACTTGGATTCCTTTTGCAGGAATAAAGGTATTGCAAGGAAATTCAGTGCATCGAGAACTCCACAACAGAATGGAGTTTTTGAAAGAAGAAACAGAACACTTATTGAAGCAGCAAGAACAATGCTAGCTGATTCATAACTGCAAATCACCTTTTGGGCTGAGGTAGTGAATACAACATCTAATGTTCAAAATAGGACATTGATTGTCAAAGAACACAATAAAACACCTTATGAGCTTTTATTTAAAAGAAAACCTTACATAGGATATCTTAGAGCTTTTGGGTGTCATGTATCTGTTTTAAACACAAAAGAAAAATTGGGAAAATTTTCAGAAAAAGCCTATGATGGTTTATTTGTTGGATATTCTTCAACATCTAAATCTTATAGGATCTACATTCCACAACATAACATTATGGAAGAAACTCCTAATGTATCATTTGATGAATCCTTATTTCCTAAATCAGTTAAAGGATCATCATGGTTGTTTGATATAAATGCACTAACAGACTCCCTTAACTTTGGTTATTTGAATAATGCAGGATCTGATGATACATGTTATCTATTTGTTCCCCCAAATATGAATGAGGTGTCATTATCTGCTGATCCTCCAA
The DNA here is from genome assembly GCA_025215565.1 of Flaveria ramosissima. Taxonomy (NCBI): domain Eukaryota; kingdom Viridiplantae; phylum Streptophyta; class Magnoliopsida; order Asterales; family Asteraceae; genus Flaveria; species Flaveria ramosissima. The sequence goes on from CM046040.1 coordinate 65,651,045, forward strand.
GGATACACACATCAAGTATTGTGGAACAATGAACAACGAATAATGATAATGATGATGCACAAGTCCAACAAACTGAATGCACATCCTCAAATGGAAACACTTCATGAGCAGCTGCTGACTCTGAATCCACAGATGTACATTGTGTATCCGGAGATATGAATAATGTCTTGGCAGCTGCTCCATAATCTCAAGAAGATACAACAAACATCGGAAATGATTCATCAAGTCCTCATATACCATCCGTAGAAGTTCCTGTAACTCCTACTGAAGAATAAAATGCTTCTGGAGAAATTCCTACGGAAGACATTAATGATGCTCCTGATGTTCAAACTCAAGAAGACCACCCAATACCCAATGATGAATAGGAGGAACACTTTGACTACTTCCTAAATTCATCAACTGGATTGGATCCATCTACAACAATGAATATGACTAACTTGAATCATCTATTCCGATTGAGTCAACTCGAACCACAAGAATTCATAAGACTCATCCAGTCAACAACATTATTGGTGATCCTGACAAAAGAACTACAAGAAACCAAAGTGGAACTGCTAACATCTGTCTTTTCACTTGTTTTCTTTCACAAGTGGTTCCTCCAAACATCACAGGTGCTCTAAAGGACAATAGCTGGATTGAAGCTATGCAAGAAGAGCTTCAACAATTCAGAAAGCAGAAAGTCTGGAATCTAGTTGATTTACCTGAAGGCCAACATCCAATTGGAATAAGATGGCTCTTCAAAAATAAACTAGATGACAGAGGTATAATTGTGAGAAACAAAGCAAGGTTGATTGCACAAGGTTACACACAAGAAGAAGGAATAGACTATGATGAAGTTTTTGCACCAGTTGCAAGAATTAAAGCCATAAGAGTATTCCTAGCATATGCATCATACAAGGAGTTCACTCTCTATCAAATGGATGTCAAGTGTGCTTTCTTATATGGGAAAATTGATGAATAAGTCTATGTATCACAACCTCCTGGATTTGAAGATCCTCACTACCCACACAGGGTATACAAGCTTGATAAAGCTTTGTATGGTCTTCATCAAGCACCAAGAAAGTAGTATGAAACATTATCATCTTTCTTGCTCAAGCATGGATACAAAAGGGAAACCATTGATCAGACTCTCTTTCTCAAACAAGAACATCAAGATCTCTTAGTTGTTCAAATTTATGTTGATGACATTATATTTGGATCAACTAACAAGAGATTGTGTGTAAGCTTTGAAGAATTAATGAAATCTGAGTTTCAGATGAGTTCAATGGGAGAATTAACTTTCTTTTTTGGTCTACAAGTTCATCAGAAGACAGATGGCATTTTCATTAATCAAGAGAAATACATACATCAAATATTGAAGAAGTACAACCTTGCTGATACATCTTCATGCAAAACACCAGCCTCAACAATTGAAAAGATTGTACCTGATCCTACAGAAAAAACTGTTGATCAAAGATTATATAGATCAATGATAGGATCACTTATGTATTTAACTGCAAGTAGACCTGACATTATGTTTGTTGTGTGTGTTTGTGCTAGGTACCAATCAGATCCAAAAGAGTCTCATCTGAATGCTGTGAAGAGAATATTCAGATATCTCAAAGGAAAACTAGCACTTGGACTTTGGTATCCAAAGGATGGTGATTTTACTCTCTACTAATATTCAGATATTGACTTTGGAGGATGCAACAACAACAAAAATCCACAACGGGTGGATGTCAATTCATAGGACCAATACTAGTTTCATGGCAGTGCAAGAAGCAAACAAATGTATCTGTATCCATAGCTGAGGCTGAGTACATAGCTGCTTCAGCTGGTTGCTCTCAAGTCCTTTGGTTGCAAAACCAATTGCTTGATTATGATTACAATTTCCTTCACACTCCAATTTATATTGACAATTCAGTAGCTATGTTTATCACTGCTAATCCAGTGCAACATAGTAAAGCAAAGCATATTGAAATAAGATACCACCTTCTGAGAGATTGCTCAGAAAAAGGTTTGATCAAGTTAGTCAAAGTGGATACAACAAATCAGTTTGCTGATTTATTCACTAAAGCCTTTGATTCAGTTAGATCTAATTTTCTAATTGAATCTCTGGGCATGATTAACTTAGATTAATCATTATGAACAAACAAAGAAAAGCTTGTGTCTGACTGTGTAAATAGTAATAAATAGATTATAAAATAATAAAAAAATTTTTTGGAAGATTTATAATAACCTTCGGAAGAAATTTATGTCTTAGTACAATTTTTCTTCCAAAAGCAATTTACCTTCGGAAGAAACTTCTGAAGCATCTTCCGAAGCTTATAATAATATTGTCTTTCTTTCTGTATATTTTAATTCAGCATGACATATGTTTGGGAAATGATAGTACACTATGCCTTTGCTTCTACCTGAATTCTTAAATATCATTAAAATCTGATCAAGTTACTTGATATGTGAGTAGGTTCATCTAGAGTGAAAACTACACTAAGAGCATGCCAAACATAATGCAAAGTGATTGTTTGTGGGAAACTTCATTTTGAGGATACAGAAAGTGAGTCTTATTCTGATGTGACCAAATCACTCATCTAAGCACACTATGTACCAACACTTTATAATATCTATCTTTGCAAATCATACTCCCTTTGTTTTGTGTAAACAAAGACCTTGGTGTATGATCACCATGGTATACATTAGTAACCAACTGGTGAAAAGATCATGATCCTCATCATCCCTCTATTTTGTGTAAACAAAGACCTGGGTTAAAGGCACATCTGTTTTACGTAAGTAAAGACCTGGTGACCTGATGATGATCATATCTAAGCTCTCAAAAGAATCCTCTATGATCAACTGTATATTAAATCTAGAGCTTTTACATCAATGCATTAATGAGATGTCAAATGCATCTCAAGATAGAACTTATAACTTAAAATACATAGTTTCTAAGTGTGAAAAAGTGATGATTTGACTCACAAAGGGAGGACAAACTCAAAGTGATTTGAATGTGAAGCCCATAACAGTTACTCTATAATAAACATGAAAACATGATAAACAACATGCCTAGTTGATACAATACTCTTACATGGATTTAAGTGGACAAACATACTTGCAATCAGAACTACGATCAGGTATCCTTTCAACAAATTAATTCATCAGGAAGATGCTTAGTGTTATAGTATGATCCCATTCTAGTGTATATATGCTTGTACATAGTCCTTATTTCAATTTTGTTTAGTTTAATTTCTTTCTGTTTGGACAGACATGTGTCTTTCATGATATTCTTCTTAGAAATTTATGATAAATGCATTCATTCATCATTAATAAAAAGTTTTGGGGAGTAGAATCATCAAAATAAGTTAACAACAAAATTATCAAATGAATTGTCAATATGAAGGAATTGGAACCTGGGCACTAACTTGGCTTTTGGATACACGAAGTTTTTAAAATATAAACCTTCTTGTACACAATTGGCATGAATACAAAGTCAACAAGGTCCAATAGCAATAAATGGTTCTATCAGTTGATTAGGACCATACAATAAAATAAGTTTCAATCGTGGCATTTTAAGCATCAGCAGAAGTTACAGTACATTTTAAGCATCAGCAGAAGCTACAGTGCATTGTAAACATCAGCAGAAGCTACAGTGCGAAACTTAAGGGGGAGTAAAATATGACTATCCGTAGATTGGTAACCTACGGATGAGTTAATATTTTTCAAGTATAATTCATTTTCCATAGATTGGTAACCTATGGAAAATCAAGTTATACTTCTATACAAACTTTAAATTTCAGTTTTAAGTTAGGCATCCGCAGATGTCCTATGTATGAACTGAAATCTGCGGAACAAATAAATTCCACGGAAGTGTAATAAGAAAAGTGAGACCCACTTCATTAAATAAAGGATATTAATGTGGTCAAGTGTTCATAAATGATGTTTTTGACGTTAATATTCATTATTCACTTTTTCAGAACACTTTTTCAGACCTAGGAAAACCCACTCAACAAACCTTCCCCCCTTTCACAAACATTCAAGATTACCGAATCAAAACATCAAACAAACACATAATCATGATCTCAAATCATTGTTCAGAAGGTAAAACATGTCATAATCATCAATAATGAACTGTTTGATTATTGATTATAATTAAAACTGTTTGCATTCTCATATCTATATTGTTGATCCTAATCTATTCTTCTTAACTTTCATGAACAGATGTCTAATGGATTTGCAAGGGAGCACAATGTGTGTGCATTCTTAAATCCCACGACCCTATATCGGAAGGATGTCGAGACATCATTAGGTATTTGTGACGATCCAGGCTGTTTTATGATTCACCAATCACATATATTTGATTTCTGGAACTCCACACGAATACAAGAAGATGGAGAAGTTATCATGGCGGAAGTGTAGAATCAAAGACTGAGGATGAATGAGCAGATCATAAGGAGGGCTCTAGAGTTGGGAGAACAAGAAGTTGGTCACCCTGATGTGTTCGAGAATGAATACATAGAGAAAGTATTCTATTTGATGGGTATGATGGTGATTTTTAACAAGGGTGAGATAAAGAAAGGGAGATTATGCAAGCCATACAGATTCTTATATCACACTTATCTAAAGTGCATCTCCAACAGGAAATGTGGGCTTGACAGATTCTCAAGGCACATATCATCTGGAATCACTAGCATCTTTGAGGGAAGAACATACAACTACTCCAAGTACATCTTCAATTGTCTATGTGACCACATCAAAGTGCAAAAGGCTGACAAAATGTTCATGTTCCCAAGGTTCCCACAACTGATCATCAATGGTGAATTGCCTGGAATAGCAAGAGATGGTGATGTATTTATGCAAGCTCATTTGGGTAGATCTGTTTTGAACAATATTAGTGGAAAATACCAAGGAAAAGACATGCCAATGTTTGCTCATGTGGTAGATGCTAATGCCAACATCCCAGAAGAACTGGTATGGGAAGACCAGGAAGGAAGTTCTCCTGCTAACACTGAGGAAGTCTCTCCAGGACCGGTGAAGGGTATGCACTTACAACACAACAACACAATGAGGAGAGTTTCTTAGAACACTTAACAGATCAAATAGGGAACTGGTTAACTTGTTAATGAAAGATGCTAAGAACACAAGTAAATGTGAGACAGAACAAGATTGCAAACAACAGATGTATTTCGTTTTCAAGAATGCTGTATATTGCTTCTCAAGTTCTATTACAAGTTACAAAGCATCGATTGAAAGTTACAAGTACTTGAGATACTTTATACTACATCCTACAGCCGGCCATACTTTGAAGGCCAGCTGGATACAATTGACTATACAACTACAAAATCAAATATAGAGTCAAAAGGCATATCTGCCTTTTGACTTGTGACTATGACATGCCATAGCTCACATCCTAATATATTACAAAAGGATAAAAGTACATAAAGTAGAAAGCATGGACTCAAGACCTCAATGTACAGTTACCAAAAGCATGGACCTTTCACCAACTCATGTAAGTTGGTGACTTTACAGAGTTGTAGCGGAAAGGTGGTCCAACTTTATGGTAAAATACATCAGATAAAGGCATATCACTAAAAGTCTTCGGAAGAAATCTGTCTTCACTCTTTGGCTTCAGAAGACTTTGTCTTTGAAGCTTCGGAAGACTTCACTTTTGGCTTCGGAAGATGTTGGTCTTGGCTTCGGATGATTTTACACTTAGAATATTTCTAGTGCATGGTGTAAAACTTCCGAAGCATTTCTACTGCTGTTCTTTAGTGCATGCTTGAAGAGAGACTTTGGATGTTTTGGCTGCATCAGACTTATAGGAATCCTTACAAACTCCCCCTAGGCTGATGCTACCAAAACATTTAGAAGATCTTCAGATGTTTGTAGTCTTCAACACAATGATGACCATACCCTTCTTCATCAGATGGTTAGGATCATTCAGACTCTCATAATATCTTCGCATCTCAAAGAGATCATGCAGAGGTAAGTTGATTATGTCTTGCCATGTATAGACATTCTCAACACCTTGATCTCTGATCACATGCCATCTCTCAGGATTAGTAGTGAAGGTCCAGGATAAGATGGGTGTCTCATCTGCAAGAGGAGCCACTTGAATTGGAGTTGATTGGGCTGCCTCTTCATGCACTTCCTCAGGTTGATCTGACTCAGCCTGAGGTGTAGAGGTGGATGATTCAGGCTTCTTCTTCTTAGACTTTGGTTTAGAAGCCATCCTCTTCTTCCTCTTCGAAGACTTTAACTGAGAAGACTGGTCTGCAGCATCTTGTTGATCATCCTTGTCTTTCTCAGTTGGGTGTTCCTTCCTCACAGGTTCAGAAGGAGAGGGAGTTTGACCCTGCTATGGATCAGAAGATGAAGCTTGCTGAGGCTCAGCAGGAGGTCCAGGTTGTGTTGTCTCAGGTTGTTCAACCTTAACCTCCACTTCAGGTGGGATTTGACTTGGAGGAGAGTATAAGTCAATCAGCTCTTCACTCTTGATCTTCTGCTTGATTACCCTGATATGCTCATCCATTGTGGATAGAGACATAGGGCCAAGTCTCCTTTCGGAGAATCCATACAGCTTCAAGAAGCTTATCATCCTTTGTCTGTCAGCAGACATCTTCATACTCTTTTGGATGATAGCTCTTGACTTTGCAGCATCTTCCCTCATCTTTCTTTTTGTTGCCTTTTGTTCTTTGAGCACTTGAAGTTCAAGCTGTGTGAGATACTCAAACTCAATGTACTCAAAGGACAAGGGAAGAAGTGTAGATGCCTGGTAGAGACCTGTGGCACTCAGGTAGTTGATCATGTTTTGCCTATATGTTTCCTTGTCTACCTGAGGTTCTTGTGTAGCAGCCACATCCTCTTGCACAGGACTTTCCTAAACTGGGGAGAGAGTTGGAGCACGCTTGTATAATCTTTTCTGTCTCTTCTCTTCTTTGAATTGGAGAAGTAATCTTGCATCCTCTGCTTCCTTCATCTCTCTTGTCACTTCCATGTCAGCCAGTTCATTTAATTGCTCTAAGGGGAGAGATATAATCTCATCTATGTCATAGTTCCTGGTCTGCAGGTAAGTAATCCTGACTGCCCTCAACTCATATTCTTGAGTGTTTGGTCTGGGGCCAGCCCTGATTGCAGCTTGCATAAAGCCTGAAGACCCAGAGGAACTTTCACCCCTTAGCTTCCTCTTCCTCTCTCTCGTCCTCCTCATCTCCTCAGGAGTCAAAATCCTTTTCCCTTTGTCACCCACAGACCTTTGTGACTCAGGGTGGATAGAGGTTTGGCCTTCATTGCTTGGTGTAGCATCCATGCTCTGGCCAGAGAGAGGTTGTGAGACACCTTCACTAGCAGGTGTTTCACGAAGGGAATGAATTTCTGAAGCAGTTGTTGGTGTGACAGGGCTCTCAGGCTCTATCACTGGGCCTTCAGCCAAGGTTTTCCTTTTGAAGCTAATCTCAGGGTCTGCCTTAGCATCCAGTTGACCAATGACATTACCTGATTGCCTTTGTCTCCTTCTAAGGCTGAACTCTTCAGTAATTCTGTCTTGAATCCTGAGTGCTAACCTTTCAGCTTGTCTTGATTTGCTTGGGTTGACAATTGAACATGTTGATCAGGTCAAGACCTTTATAGTAGTCCAAAGTCTGAAAATTGAACACTTCTTGTTGCCCTTGAACTCTATGAAGAATGAGAGCTCTTCTATCAGCATCATACCTCCGCCCAATAATGTAGTTTGAAGTTCCTTGAGGTAGAGATGACACAGCCCTTGGAATGCCTTCATCAAAGAGACTCCTAATGACAGAGTCTATAATGTCCACATTAATGTGAACATGAGGAAGTTGCTGAGTATGCACAATTGCAAGTGACGATGGTGAATCCTCAATGTCCATACTCCCTGAAGAACTCCCAGGTTCTGTGACTGTAATGACTTTCTCCCCCTTTTTGGTAGCATCACCCTCTTGCATAGGTGAGCTAGAGGTTAGGTCAATCACATTCACAGGTTCGTGTGTTCATGGTTGAGCTCTTCTTAAAGGTCTCCCAGCTAGTTTTTCCCTGAGATATGATATCTCAAGTTGCTGATCATTGACCCTATTATGCAGGGTAGTCACCTGAGATTCAAGCTGACTAACCTTAGAGACTAAATAGGAGCATGTTTTTGACAGTTTTTGCACCTTTAGTCTCATATTCCCCTCTTCTTCATCAGAAGAATCATTGGGGGATGAGATGATTGGACCAAAGTACTCTCTCTTACCACCAGCCTCAGGTTCTTAGCTGTTGGATTTCCTCTGCATATTGACATCCTCAGTTGAGGTGTCAATGGGCTGAGTTACCATGGTTGAGGTCTTAATGATGTAATCACTTGCAGAAGTGAGAGCCTCTTCCATATGGATATCCTGAACAGGTTCAAAAGTATCCACCTCAGTTATGAGTGACTGATATGGGCTAGACAAAGGAGACTCAGAAGTACTCATCTCTCTTTGAGTAGGGGAAGAGTAGAGAGACTCATGGTACCCACTGAAACCTAAGTCTTCATCAGTATAGAATGAGAGGTTGGGAATGGGTTGATTTAAGTCTAATGGCTGGGGATGGTAACTGTCCCATGAAGGTTATTCACTTGAGTGTTGAGACTCAGAGTGAAGGCTTAAGGCAGTTAGGCTTGTGAGCTCATCAGGGTGAGCATGAGGAACCTCAGCCTTGATTGTTGAAGAGATGGGAGTGGTTTGCTCCTCAAGGGAAGTGGGAGCTCTAGTGTCCACTTCCTCTTGTACGGATGAGTATAAGGGGGCCTGCACAGACTCAATAGCTTGAGCAGGGGTTCGTTTGGATTTTCTTTGGTAGGTGAGGGTGACTTGGGGCCTTTTTGGAGGTTGAGAGGTAGAAGGTGTGGGTTCAACATAGCTTGTGTTGCTAGGTTGTCACCTTGAGCAATGAGCTCTAACATTTTTGGGACTAGGGCTGTTTCTACCCCTGAGAAGCCTACAGTTGGCTTCTTCATAATTTTAAAGATGTCGGGCTTCATCTGTCCCAATTTAAGAATATTATCTGTTTCCCTCAACTGTGAGCCCAGTTCACAGTTGAGAATGTGTTGAACATATCTAGGAAACATATAATACTCTAAGGAGTCCAAGTTAGCAATCAAATTTGTATAAACAAATTGAGAGTATCTGATCTTGACCCCTTGAACCATTCCATGTACTATGAAGGAAAGATCCTCAGGAATCTGGTCCTACCCTCTATGCTTGTTTGACAAGCTGTGGATAACCACATGAAGCAGGTATTTCCACTAGGATAAGACCTTCCCTTTCCTGAAAGTCTTTACAGAGAAATCTCCCTCATAGCCCATCTGCTCAAAGGAATGATTTAGAGCTTCCTTTGGGAAGGACAACTCACCTTCTTCATCATCTAGCTGCAAATGAGTTTTATGATGGCCGGAGTGATGAAGATTGTCCTCCCTTGCACTGTGGCAGACAGTGCCTTCTCCGCATCCATAATGACCTCTTGGCAGGTCTTCCAAAATTCAACCAGATGGTTCTCATAGAAAGTAGGATCAATGGTTACAGATGTGGAGTAGTTTGATAGAGCTAAGAAACAGCAAATCTCTGAGAAACTTTCATCTTTCTCAGAGCTTAACAGAGCAACTTGGTTATGTTGCCTGTGAAGTTGCATGGAGAAATCTGGGTTGTTTCTGAGGTTTAGGTTGGCCATTTTAGAAGCTTAAGGATGAAGAAAGATGAAGAACAAAAGGCGGTTTGGGAGAATTTAGGTTTAAAAAATAGTGTAATTGAGGAAGATAGTGAAAGAGGGGGGAACCGTTGGGCATTTATGTGAAAAGAATTTGAGACAAAGTTAATGAAAGAGGATAAACTTTGAAATCCGGATGTCGTTCCCACCTCTGAAAAGTAGTTTTCTTTTGCCCAAAAAGTAGTTTTCTTGGAAGTCGAGACATCTTCCGAAGGTCATTTGATTCGGAAGTTCTGAAGAAAAAGCTTTCGAAGGCAAATTGGCTTCGAAAGAGATTTCAAAGGTTTTTGAGAATTTTGCTTCGGAAGAGAATTTTACACTCAGAGATTTTTATTCTAAGAAGAATAAATACTTCCGGAGGTAAGTTGCTTTCGGAAGAAACTTGTTCTTTGAAAACATACAAAGTACTTAAGTTGATTTTATGCTTCGGAAGATATTTCAGAAATTTCTTCTGAAGGTAAAATCACTAAAGCAATTATTTGTTTACTAAGACATAAACTTCTTCCGAAGGTAATTTTGAATCTTCCGAAGAGATCAAGATTTTCAAAAATCTAAGAAAAGTCTTTTGAAAAGATTTTCTTCCAAAGAAAACAAGGGCTTATGAATGTGATATAATAGACAACTTAGGACACACAAGTTTTAGAAATAAATATGATTAAGTTTTAAGAAAAGCTATTCATTGTTAATCATCCCAGTAGCTGATACAAGATATTTAAATCTCTGCTCATCAAAAGCTTTGGTGAACAGATCAGCATATTGTTCATTTGTGTTAACTTTGACTAGTTTGATTAATCCCTTTTCAAAGTTATCTCTAATCAAATGATACCTGATATTAATATGCTTTGTCCTTGAGTGCTGCACAGGATTCTCTGTGATGGAGATAGCACTATTGTTGTCTATGTGGATGGGAGTCTCTTTAAAGTTAAATCCATAGTCCAGCATCTGATTTTGAATCCAAAGCACTTGAGCACAGCAACTTGCAGCAGCAATGTATTCAGCCTCAGCAGTTGATGCAGACACACAGGATTGTTTCTTGCATTGCCAGGAGACTACTCTTCCACCAAGAAATTGACATCCCCTGATGTAGACTTTGCAGTCATGTTGCAACCACCATAGTCACTATCTGTATAAGCATACAGATTAAAGTCAGAATTCTTTGGATACCAAAGGCCAAGTGATGGAGCACCTTTGAGATATCTTAAAATTCTTTTGACAGTGACTAGGTGTGACATCTTGGGATTGGCTTGATATCTTGCACAAATGCATGTAGCAAACATGATATCTGGCTTGCTAGCTGTGAGGTACATAAGAGACCCAATCATTGCCCTATAGAGATGTTCATCAACACACTCCCCCTCAAGATCAGGTCCAAGGGAGTGATTTCTTGCTATGGGTGTCTTAGCAACCTTACAGTCAGTCATGTTAAACCTTTTAAGTATGTCCTGTACATACTTTGACTGACTTATGAAGATGCCATTGTCAACTTGCTTCACTTGAATACCTAGAAAGAAATTGAGTTCCCCCATGGAACTCATTTCAAACCTATCCCTCATCAGCTTCTCAAAGTCTTTGCAGAGCTTTGGATTAGTTGACCCAAAGATAATATCATCCACATATACTTGAACTAGCATTATGTCATTTCTTGTTCCTTTGATGAAGAGAGTTCCATCTATAGTACCTATTTTGTAGCCATGTTGACAAAGATACTGAGATAAAGTCTCATACCACTTTCTTGGTGCTTGTTGCAGCCCATAGAGAGCTTTATCAAGCCAACAGACATAATCAGGATGATTAGGATCTGCAAACCCAGGTGGTTGTCTGACATACACCTCTTCATCAATCACCCCATAAAGAAAAGCACACTTGACATCAAGTTGGTAGACCTTGAAATTCTTGGATGCAGCAAAAGCTAGGAATATCCTAACAGCTTCAAGTCTTGCCACAGGAGCAAAAACATCTGTGTAGTCAATTCCTTCTTCTTGAGTATGCCCTTGAACAACTAGTCTTGCCTTGTTTTTGATGACAAGTCCTCTATCATCCTTCTTGTTCCTAAAAACCCATTTGGTTCCTATGGTAGTCTTCCCTTGAGGAAGAGGACATAGGTTCCAAACCTTTTGCCTTTTGAATTGAAGCAGCTCCTCTTGCATAGCTTCAACCCAACTTCCATCCTTTAGAGCATCATTAATTTCCTTTGCCTCTATCTGGGACAAGAAACAAGAGTGAAGACAAACATTTGCTTCAATGGTTTGTCCTCTTGTTCTCACCCCTGAATCAACATCTCCAATGATGTTTGTGGTAGGATGAGACTTGTGGATCCTTAGCGGAGGGATCATAGCAAGTTGCTTAGACAGATCTAGATTTGAAAATTTTTGATCTGGCAAAGAAGATTCACCCTCCACATCACCATACTTATCAAGATTGACTTGATCCAATGAGTGTGTGACATCATTGATGTTGTCTTCAATGCAGTGGTTATCAGCATCAAGAAATTCTTGATCACTTTCACCACCACCATTTTCTCTAACATTTGAAGCTCCTTCTTCTGAGTTTTGTGCCTCTAAGCTGGAATTTGAAGGCACCCCAGAAGCATCAGTAGAATTTGTCATTGATGTGCTGGTAGAAGCTTCATTTGCAGGAATAGTTACCACTGGAGCTGAAGATGTGTAACTTGAAGGTCTTCTGAGCTCAAATCTTGGATCAGGATCATCTGTTGGTAATATATCTGTAGATCCTGAAACATTCTCACAAGATTTGTTAAAGCAGTTGGTAACTAAATCAAGGTCAAATAGCCAATCCGGACCAGAACCTTTCACACTGGGAGTGTGCTAATTGAAAGTCACATTGGCTGACTCCTCAACTACTCTAGTTTTGAGATTGTATATTCTATAAGCTTTAGCTTGAGAAGAATATCCAATAAAGTGTCCATTATCTGATTTCTCAGCAAACTTGGCAATTTGATCCTTTGTATTCAAGATGGTGCAAGGACATCCAAATGACCTGAGAAAACCAATTAAGGGTTTTCTCTTGTGCCAAAGTTCATAAGGAGTCTTACCATGTGTCTTAACCACTAAAACTCTGTTTGCACATAGCAAGCAGTGTTCACTGCCTCTGCCTAGAAGGTGATGGGCAGTTTAAAGTCAGACAACATAGTTCTTGCAGCTTCAATTAGTGTCTAGTTTCTCCTCTCAGCAACACCGTTTTGCTGAGGAGTTCTGGGAGCACTATATTGTCTTGTAATACCTTTTTCATCACAAAATGTATCAAGGATTTGATTCTTGAATTCAGTTCCTTGATCACATCTTATGGTTTTGACCTTATGATCACATTGATTTAAGATGAAATTCTTCAGAATCTCAGGAGTCTTATCCTTAGTTCTAAGAAAGAAGACCCAAGTGAATCTTGTAAAATCATCTGTGATCACCAAACAATAAGAGGTCCTTCCTAGACTCATTACACTGGTAGGGCCAAAGAGATCCATATGTAATAAGTGTAGGGGATTAATGATGGAGTTTCTTTCCTTTGGGTTGTGAGATACCTTGTATTGCTTCCCTTTTAGGCATGCAACACAGTGGTCATCACTTGTAAACTCTTTCTTTGGTATTCCAGTTACCAAATCATTCTTAATTAATTTATTCATGTTTTTAAAGTTTAGATGGCACATTATTTTATGCCAGAGGAAAGATTCATCATTATTTTCTTTAGATAGAAAGCATGAAACTTCTCTTGAGAGAGATGTTTCTTGCAAGTCCATCTTATACATGTTCCCTTTCCTGGGGGCTCTGAGCAAGATGTGCTCATGAGGAATGACCACCCCAGGCCTGAGAACAATGCACTCATGCTCAGTAAAGAGCATGTTATGACTCTAATCACAAAATTGGGATACACTCAGAAGATTGTACCCAAGCTCCTTGACAAAGTTTACCTTCTCAATGCTGAGCTTACCATTTGTGACCTTGCCCCTTCCAGTAATGTAACCTCCTGCATCTCCTCCAAAAGCAACTGGTCCTCCATCAATTCTTTCAAACTTTTGGAGTAGTGACCTATTGCCTGTCATGTGTCTGGAACAGCCACTATCAATGATCCATATATTTTTGTTTGTCTTGAGCTGTCCCTGCACAAAAGAGATGATTAGTTACATTTGGAAACCCAAATCTCATTGGTCTTGGGCTCATCAAAGGAAGTTGAAGACGATGCAACAGTAATTGATCCTATAGTCATGCTAGAGGAATCATTTGCTGATGTTGATGAATAACTTTCAGCCACTTGGTCTTTCTTTGACTTCCATACACCTTTGGAAGCTTAGACTTGACCTTCAATACTTCAGAAGTTTTGATGACTTCGGAAGTTTTGATGACTGGCCCTTCGGAAGATCTTGCTTTCACTGCAGCAGACTTCAGTTCTTCGAAAGTATTCCTTTCTTCCGAGACCAAATTCTCTTCCGAAGGCAAGTTTCCACTTGTCTTCTTCTTCATTTTGGAGCTTCCGAAGGAAACAAATTTTCCTTCCGAAGCTTGCTTCTTCTTCTCCAAACTCTTAGAAGTTTCTTTCTTGGTCATGTGGAGAGTACTCCTTGGATTGTAGACACAATCCTTAGCAAGATGAGAGGTACTCCCACACATAACACAGTCCGTTTTCTTCCTTCTAGGAGTTCTTCTTTGTGAACAAGGCTGAACTTGATCACTTTCCTTCTCCATCTTCACCTTTGCAGATGTTGTGGCAATCTTGTGGGGTTAGAACTACCTTTGGAGCAGGATGGTTCAGGTTGTACAACAGCAATGCACAACTGATCAAACTTCTTCTTGATGATGGGATGATTTGGACATGAACTAGAACTCTTGTTGATGGAGTTCAAGTTTGTGTCTTCAGCCTTTACCACTTCAAATCCTGCAGAGATGAAGACTTTTTTCTGTGCATAATTGAAGGTAGCCTTGATCTCTTGAGCCTTTTTGGACTTTCTTTTGGTCTTCCTGATCAAGTTCTTTCTTCTTGACTTGGTCATCCCAACAGCTTTGCTCTCCTCAGAGGGATGGTGACCCTTCTTAGAATGCTCTTCTTCACTCTTCTCAGAGCCATTCTCCACCATCTCCTCTCCATCCTCTTCATTCACAGGATCTATAAGGGGAAGCTCATCTTCACAAGTTCCACACCTAGGAGATCTTATAGACAAGATTGTGTGTGGAGGAGCTATCTCACAAGATCCTAGTCCCTGCTTATTTTGATAACAAACTTTTGCATGCAAGGATGAGGATATTATGTTCTTGAAGATCTCTTATTCAAGAACACATTTTTTTGCCTTGGCTTTGCTGATCACAAGCTTGACCTGGCATTCAGTTAATTTAGTAATGAGATCTTTGATCTGAGTCCTGTAGTTTGTATGCTCATGTTTAAGAGTTGAAATGGTTTTCTCTAAGTCCTCTATCTTTAGTTTATAATCATTTTCAGCTCTTTTAAAGTCAGCTTTTAAAATATTTAAGGACTCAAGGTCAGATCTCATTTCTAAATTATAGGACCTGTATCTATTAACTTTAGCAATGCATTCAGGAGTACAAAGATGTTCAAGTACCTTGGTTTCATCGTGGTCTGCCATTAGTGCTTGGTTTGGAGATGCATCTTCTACTTGAAAGCTCCATTCAAAGCCTCCTTCTTCAACAGCAACTGCAGCTTGCTGCTTTGGCTTCTTATTCTAGGGGGCTTTCTTAGTGTAGTTTGGTCTGGTTTGTGCTTGGCCACCATTTGTCCTTGGTGCCTTACACTCTCTTGCAAAGTGTCCCATCTGGTTACAGTTGTAACACTTTACTTTGCTTTTGTCCAGCCCAAACTTTCCAGTGGTTGCATTGCTTGGAAACTTTCTCCGTGTCCTCTTGTAGAATTTCTTGGCTCTGTGAGTGAGAAGAGCCATCTGCTAGACTATCTCCATGTATTCCAGATCATCTGGATGGATACAGTCCAAATCTTCAAGTGTGAAGAGAAAGTTTCTTGAAGTTTCATCAGCAGAGACAAAGGCATGAGAAGAACTTGTCTCTTGGAAAGGACTTCCTTGAGTGTAGCTTTCCCTTGGAGTCTCTGGGAAGGTGATAAAAGGGTATTTTTGTGAGTTTTCAAGGAAGCATATAAGATGATGCTGTGGTTCAATGCTTTCCCTTTCAACCACATGGAGGGCTGAACTCAGTTGATTGCTGGAGTTAGCAGATGAGTTTTGCATGTTCATCTCCATCTGGTAGCCATTAAGAATACCATACAACTCTGTGAGAGTAAGAGTCTTAAGGTTCTCAGTCCTCTTGATAACAACACAATAATGGGTCCATTGTCTAGGAAGAGAGGACATAAACTTCCTTACAATGTCCATGTTCTCAAGAGTTACTCCAACATCCATTAGAGTATCCACAATCTCAACATACCTAAAGTATTCTTGAGTCATGGTTTCACCTGCCTTGAAGGTGATGTTTTCAAACTGCTGTTTCAGGAGATCCTTCTTGTTCTCCTTTGCTTCAGTAGACCCCTCATACATCAGCTTCAGTGCTTCACATAGTTGCTTGGCAGTTTTGCACTTCTTGAAGCCTCTGTAGATGGAGTTTGGAAGAACAGTTTGAAAGGATGTCATGGCTTTTTGATCAATCTCTATTCTCTTTCTACCTGCTTCTGAGTAATCAGCCACAGCCTTGGGAATCATACCACCACCAGTAGCAGAAGTGGTGCTTGGTATGTAAGGTTCTTTAACAACAGAGTCCCACATCCTGGAGTCTTGAGAATTGATGAAGGCTTCCATTCTTTGACACCAAGTATCAAAGTCTTCAGGAGTGATTAGTGGAGACTTTGACATAGTTCCAGTTTCCATACCAGCTTTGGTTATAGCTGCCATTTGAGTTGTTAAGTATTTTGTGTGTGTGAGGGATCTTAAGATGGTGAGATCTTATATCAAGAGCCTGAAATGCTCTGATACCAAATGCTGTGATTCTTTACCACTTTCAAAAACCTCAAGCCCTAGAATCCGGATTTACATTAAAAGGAATGATTAAACGATGTTTCTTATCTGGATTCTTGGTCTTTTCTTGTTGTTTGGGTGTCCACAAACACCGATCTTCAATCTCTTGATCAACCAAGCCTTGAATCTTCACCTCCTCTCTACTTTCTCTCTCTAAACTCTCTCTCTAGAAGTTGGGTGTTGAGTGCAAATGAGAGTGGCTCTACCTGATCCATTTATATATACCGGGCGTTCCCAAGACCTTAAACTCGCCGAACACATAAGTCGCGAGGTCTACTCAGTCCATACTCCATTTCCCGTGCATTTTCTTTAAATAATCCCGGTTAAGCCCATTATTATTAATTGGCTCGTTTCGACTTTATTCGTGGGGCGTGACAAGTCCACCCCCCTTATTTAGGTTTCGTCCCCGAAACCTGTTATCCCTCGAATAGATGTTGGTAATGCTGTCTCATCTCTTCATGAGTCTCCCATGTACACTCCGATCCCTTTCTGTGCTTCCACTGTACTCGCACAAGTGGAACCACTTTCTTCCTTAGCTTCTTCTCCTTGCGATCGGTGATCGCCACTGGTTGCTCCACATAATTGAGCCTTTCATCCACTTCAATGTCTTCCAGCGATCATATCTTCATCGGCTAAGCACTTTCTCAAGTGAGATACATGGAATGTCGGATGAATTCCACTTAACTCACTGGGCAACTCCAACCTATAGGTCACCTCTCCTACTCGAGCAATGATTCTGAAAGTCCCTATGTATCTTGGGCTCAACTTGCCCCGCTTTCTGAACCGAATGATACCTTTCCAAGGTGAGACTTTCAACATAACCATGTCACCCACCTGGAACTCAATCGGGCTACGTCGTATGTCGGCATACGACTTTGGCCTATCCTTAGCTGCCTTCATAGAGGCTTTGATCCTTTCCAGCTTCTCAATCGTAGCCTCGACCACTTCGACGCTCCCTAAATCTTTATGGCCAATATCACCATAACAAGCAGGTGTTCTACATCTCCTACCATATAGCATCTCATAAGGGGGCATGCCAATGCTGGCATGGTAGCTATTGTTATATGAAAACTCGGCTAACGGTAAGTGGTCATCCCAACTTCCTCAAAAATCGATGACGCATGCCCGAAGCATATCTTCTAGCGTCTGAATGGTCCTTTTTGACTGACCATCCGTCTGGGGATAATAAGCTATGCTGATATGTAACCACGTCCCCACCGCATCGTGAAATCTCTTCCAAAACTTGGATGTAAACCGAGTGTCACAATCTGACACGATAGACACCAGTACACCATGGCGACTTACAATCTCCTTGATGAATAGATCTGCGAGTCTGTTAGAGGAATACGTCTCACGGATCGGTAGGAAGTGAGCACTCTTCGTCAAACGATCAACTATCACCCATATGGCATCATACCCTTTCACGGTACGCAGTAACTTCGTGATAAAGTCCATGGTGATATGCTCTCACTTCCACTCGAGTATATCCAAAGGTTGGATCTTCCCGTATGGCTTCTGATGCTCCACCTTCACTTGTGAGCAAGTAAGGCACTTACTCACATACTCCACTACGTCACGCTTCATACCCTACCACCAATAATCTTTCTTCATGTCTTGATATATTTTCGTCGCACCAGGATGAATGGAGTATCAAGTCTTATGAGCCTCATCCATGATCTTTTCACGTAGATCCCCATAACGAGGAATCCACATCCGCCTGAATCGGATTCTAACACCGAGTGTGTTTTCACCCAACTCCGCGACTAGACCTCTCATCCTTTCAAAGTTAAGACGATCTTCCTTCAAGGACTCATCTTGAAACTCCTTAACCGGCGTCATCACATCAAAGGTCATGATCAACTGATAAGCCTTCACCCGAATCAGTTCGGGTCTCTCCTTACGGCTAAGGGCATCTGCCACCACGTTGGCCTTGCCCGGATGGTAATGGATCTCGTAATCATAATCCTTTATGAGCTCCAACCATCGCCTCTGCCTCATATTCAAGTCCTTCTGCTCGAAGAAGTACTTCAAGCTTTTGTGGTCGGTGAAGATGGTGCACTTCAACGCGTATAGGTAGTGCCTCTAACTCTTCAATGCAAAGACCACAGCCGCTAACTCCAAGTCATGAGTAGGGAAATTAACTTCATGAACTTTCAATTGTCGGGATGCTTAGGCTATAACCTTTCCCCTCTACATCAACACGCAACCCAACCCCAAGTAAGAAGCATCTGAATAGACCACCAAGTCCTTGCTTCCTTCAGGTAATGACAAGATAGGAGCTTGTGTCAGGCTTTTTAGCTCCTGAAAAGCCTTCTCTTGATCTTGACCCCATACAAACTTCACATCCTTACAGGTCAACTTAGTCAATGGAGAAGCTATCTTGGAGAAGTCTTGGATGAATCTTTTGTAATAGCCCGCCAAACCCAAAAAACTACGGATCTCGGATGGCGTCTTTGGAGACTTCCATTGCATCACCGCCTCCACCTTTGCCGGGTCTACCATAATCCCCTCGGGATTCACCACGTGACCCAAGAACTGAACTTCGCGCAACCAGAACGTGCACTTGGAGAACTTGGCATACAACTTTTCCTTTCTCAACGTCTCCAACACCTCTCGAATATGACCGACATGCTCCACCTCACTCTTAGAATAAATCAAGATATCATCAATATACACAATCACTGATTTATCCAACATTGGCCAACACACTCGATTCATTAAATCCATAAAAGCAGCTGGCGCGTTTGTTAAACCAAAAGACATAACGAGGAACTCGTAGTGTCCATAACGCGTACGAAAAGCTGTTTTAGGAATATCTTGCTCCTTCACCTTCAACTGATGGTAGCCAGATCGAAGATTTATCCTCGAGAACCAACTGGCACCTTGGAGCTGATCAAACAAGTCATCAATCCTTGGCAATGGATACCGATTCTTCATCGTCAACTTGTTCAACTCACGGTAGTCAATGCACGTCCTCATACTATCGTCCTTCTTCTTCACGAATAAGAACGGAGCACCCCAAGGAAAGATACTCGGTCTAATGAACCCCTTATCAAGCAACTCCTTCAATTGCTCTATCAGTTCCTTCATCTCGGTCGAAGCCAACTGATACGGTGCCTTAGCTACCGGTTGGGCACCTGGCAACAAATCAATCTGAAATTCGATTTCGCGGTCCGGCGGCACACTTGGTAAATCATCTGGAAACACGTCTGGGAAGTCACACACAACCGCTACATCGGACAATTGTGGTGTTGACGTATCCACATCCTTCACGTAGGCCAAGTAGGCACTACATCCATGTCTCATGCACTTTCCCACCACTGCCATCGAAATCACCTTCGGAATCGTAGTGACTCGGTCACCGTAGATCGTCACTGAACTCCCATCAGGCGCTGTCAATTGGATCATCTTCTTGCGACACACAATGTTCGCCTCGTAGTCTGCCAACCAATCCATTCCTTGGACTACATCGAACCCGCCTAAGGTCATCACGAACAGTCTAACAGGAAACTTATGACCTACTAATTCTATGTCAACCTTCTATCAAATCAGATATCCTGGTAGACTTACCTATGGCAGTTTCTACATCGAAGGGCTCATCAATAGTTCTACTCCGAATGGGCAATTTAGCATAAAAGGCAGTTGAAATGAAAGTCCTACTAGCACCAGAATCAAATAACACAGATGCAAGAGTTTGGTTTACTAGAAACGTATCTGACACCACATCGGGGTCCGTCCTAGCCTCCTCCTAGGTAATCGTGAAGGCTCTGGCGCTTTCCTTCTGCCCTTCACCTCCAGCCTTCTTCATTGCCCCAAAACTTTCAGTCCTTGGCTTCTTACAGTCCCTGCTCATGTGGGCCCTCCCCACCACAGTTAAAACACCTCGCCACCTTGCACTCTCTTGCCATGTGGCCAGGCTTCCCACACTTTAAGCACACGTTCAGTCCCCACCTACACTCTCCGGCGTGCTCCTTCCCGCACTTACCACACTTCTTCGACCCCGCACCGGGTGTAACCACACGCCGGTCATCCAACCTCGCAACCTTATTCTTTGGAGCGGCCCCGCCACGTCCAAACCGTTTCCCATTCCAGATCAACCACCGACCTGAACGTACCTGGTCGCTCATCACGTCCAAACCTTATTGTTTGGAGCGGCCCCAGCTAAGTCACCACCACTTCTCGCTCGTCATACAGCCTCCCTGCCAGATCAACCACCGACCTGAACGTACCTAGTCGGGCGGCGATCTTGTACCTGCGGATATCCGCCGGCAAGCCCTGGATGTATCTCTTGATCTTCTGTGACACAGGCGTCACGTGATCCGGCACCAGCCGTGCCATCTCATTGAATTTGGTGGTGTACTGTTGATACGTCATAGTTCCCGCCTCCAGCTGCAAGAACTCCCTTTCCACCTTGTCGAGCTCTTGATGAGGACAAAACTCCTCAATCACCAACTTCTTCAACTCATTCCACCTCATCCTCCCGATCGTCGTACTGCCCTCAGCCTGGACAATGTTGTCCCACCAACACAAAGCAGAGTCCACGAATGAGTGGGTGGCAAACTTCACCTTCTGATCTTCCCGGCACTCGCTGATATCAAGAACAACCTCCATCTCTCTCACCCATCGGTGAGCAGCAGCAGCAGTGCTATTACCGTCAAAAGTCGGGGGCTTGAATCTTTGGAATGCCCTGTAGTTACAGCCTCGTGCTGCCTCAGGCACATGCTCTTCTTCTTCCTCCTCATCAATAGAGACGACCGTCTCAGTCTATGGTTGCCCTCTTTCTCTCAAGGACCTGTTCCTTTCCTTCCTTTCTCCCTCCCTTACAGCCTTTATCACTTCGGTCACCACAGACGGTAAGATCGTCTGCATGACCTGATGAACCTCCTCTACCACAGCCTCCTTCACTGAGGCTCTAAAGTTAGCACTCTCATCCCCATCCTCCAGATGAGGGGTATCGGGCTCTTCATGAGCCACCTCTTCAGCTCTAGGACTTTCCCTCGTGACCCGTGGTCCAGCACCACGTCTACCAGGACCTCCACCTCTAGAAGCCTTCGAAGATCTACCTCCAGCCATCCTCTAACACACTATAAGATCCGCACACCAACACGGTCATTCAAGGTAATAGCTCAGTTTATGTCAAGTATAGTAAGTCCCTAATTACAGTGGCCAGTTGTGATTAGCCACTTACTTTACTCTTCATACTCCAAGCATTTCCTATCCTGACTACATCAGTATCTAAATCTACTAAAAAGCACATAAACCACATAACATGCGCACGTAATACCGGTTATCATTAAAGAAAATACATGATGGCACGCAGCTACTCGGACTGGCATCCCTTCCATTTTGTCCCATTCTCAGTTTAAGTTTAGGTTTGTTTTGGAAATTTACATGTTTCACTTAAACTTTGGCTCTGATACCAACTTGTAAGGCCCCGATCCCGGGACGCTCCCAGTTGGACAATCATCGCACATAAAACATATAACATACATTTACATCAATGAAAAACATCATAGCGGAATAATTTAAAACCATTTCATATATTAATGACAGCTTTTGCAAAATAATACAATGTAGTTAACTATTACAAAATATCATGATTTTCATTACATCCCAAAAACATCATTGTTATACAAATGGATGCCATCCTAAAAATACCAAGTAGCTACCCCGTGCCATCCTCAGCAACAATCACTTGCTAACTGGAAAATACATAAAAGTCAGTGTTGCTGAATGAGTTCTAGTTTTATAAATAAAATACTATATATCCTTCTACAACCGTTCGTTACTTTTGTTCGCAATCATGCATCATACGTACACATAGGTAGTAGCATTATTATCTTTCATCATTCATTCGTTAACTTTTGTTCGTTCATCATCGTACATCATCCTTATCATTCACTTTCATTCATAATCTTTTTTACTTATCATTCATGCAGGACCGTTTAAGGGCTTAAACACAATTACAACACAACAACACAATGAGGAGATTAACTAAGCTCTAATCAAACAGTGAACTGGGTAACCAAGGGTGATACAAAGAACACAAGTAAAGCAAGAGACAGAACAAGAGAGTATGGGTTTCAAGGAGGCAGTATATTGCTTTCTCAAGTTCTTTTACAAGTGTTACAAAGCATAAAGAAAAGATACAAGAACTTGAAATACTTATACTACAACCTACAGCCGGCTATACTTTGAAAGCCAGCTGGATACAATTGACTAGACACTAACAAAATCAATTGTAGGATCAAAAGGCATATCTGCCTTTTGACCTTGTGACTATGACATGCCATAGCTCACATCCTTATACAATACAAAAAGGATAAAGTACATAAAGTGGAAAGTTGAAGACTCAAGACCTCAATGTACAGTTACCAAAAGCAAGGCCCTTTTCACCAACTCATGTAAGTTGGTGACTTTACAGAGATGCAGCGGAAAAGGTGCTTTATGGAACAGTACATCAGATAAAGCATGTATACTAAAAGTCTTCGGAAGAAATCTGTCTTCATAGGTTGAAGCTTCGGAAGACTTTGTCTCTGAAGCTTCGGAAGACTTCATGTTTGGCTTCGGAAGATATTGGTCTTGGCTTCGGAAGATTTTACACTTAGAGTATTTTCTAATGCTTTGTGTAAAACTTCCGAAGCATTCTTCACTTCAGTACTTAGTGCATGTTGCTGAGACACTTAGGCTGTTTTGGGTTGCATCAGACTTCAGGAATCCTTACAAACTCCCCCTAGGCTGATGCTACCAAAACACTTGGAAGATCTTCAAATGTTGGTAGTCTTCAGTACAATCAGGACCATTCCTTTCTTCATGAGATGGTCAGGATCATCAAGACTTTCATAGTATCTTCTCATCTCGAAGAGATCATGCAGAGGTAAGTTGATTATGTCTTGCCATGAGTAGACATTCTCAACACCTTGATCTCTGATAACAGTCCATCTCTCTGGATTGGTAGAGTAAGTCCAGGACAAGATGGGTGTCTCACTAGTTAGAGGAGCCACTTGAATAGGAGTTGATTGGGCTGCCTCATCATGCACTTCCTCAGGTTGATCTGATTCAGCCTGAGGTGCAGAGGTAGATGACTTTGGCTTCTTCTTCTTAGTCTTTGGTTTGGAAGCCATCCTCTTCTTCCTCTTGGATGTCTTTAACTGAGAAGACTGGTCTGCAGCACCATGTTGATCATCAGTGTCTTTCTCAGTTGGGTGTTCCTCCCTCACAGGTTCAGAAGGAGAGGGAGTTTGACCCTGCCTAGGATCAGAAGATGAAGCTTGCTGAGGCTCAGCTGGAGGTGCTGGTTGAGGTGTCTCTGGTTGTTCAAACTTGACCTCCACTTCAGGTGGGACTTGACTTGGAAGAGAGTGCAAGTCAATGAGTTCTCCACTTTTAATCTTCTGCTTGATCACCCTAATATGCTCATCCATGGTGGATAGAGACATGGGGCCAAGTCTCCTTCCGGAGAATCCATACAGCTTCAAGAAGCTCACCATTCTTTGTCTGTCAGCAGACTTCTTTGCATTCTTTTGAATGATGGCCCTTGACTTTGCAGCTTCTTCCCTTAGTGTCCTTTTAGTTGTCTTTCTTTCCTTGACTAACTCAAGCTCAAGTTGCTTTAGATACTCGAACTCAATGAAGTCATAGGACAAAGGGAGAAGTGCATCTGCCTGATAGAAGCCTGTGGCACTCAGGTAGTTGATCATCTTGATCCTATCTTCCTCTTTATCTACCTGAGGTTCTTGGAGCCACATCTTCCTGTGCAGGACTTTCTTGAACTGGTGAGAGAGTAGGAGCATGCTTGTAAAGTCTTTTCTGTCTCTTCTCCTCTTTGAGTTGGAGAAGTATCATTGCATCTCTTTCTCCTTCAACTCTCTTGACACTTCTCTGTCAGCCAGTTCATTTAGTTCTTCTAAGGGGAGGGAGATGATCTCATCAATGTCATAGTTCCTGGTCTGTAAGTAGGTAATCCTGACTGCCCTTAACTCATCATCTTGAGTATTTGGTCTGGGAGCAGCCCTGATTGCAGCTTGCATGAAGCTAGATGACCCAGTGGAACTTTCTCCCCTTAGTCTCCTTTTCCTCTCTCTCTCTTCCTCCTCAATTTCCTCAGGAGTCATTATCCTTTTCCCTTTGTCACCAACAGACCTTTGTGACTCAGGGTGGATTGAAGCTTGGCCTTCATTGCTTGGAGTAGCTTCCATGCTCTGGCCAGAGAGAGGCTGAGAAACACCTTCACCAGCAGGTGTCTCAGATGGAGTTTGGACCTCAGCAGCAGTTGTTGATGATGAGACAGGGGTCTCAGGTTCTGTCACTGGGCCTTCAGTCAAGGTTTCCCCTATGAAACTAATCTTAGGGTCCACCTCAACATCCAGTTGACCGATGACATTGCCTGATTCCCTAAGTCTCCTTCTTAGAGTAAACTCTGCAAGGATCCTGTCTTGGATTCTTTGAGCCAGCCTGTCAGCTTGTCTTGAATTGCTTGGATTGACAAGTGGCAAGTTGACTAAATCCAGTCTTTCATAAAAGCTCAGGCTTTGGAATTGAAAAACTTCTTGTTGGCCTTGAACTCTTTGAAGTATGAGGGCTCTCCTGTCATCATCATACCTCCACCTTATGATGTGATTGCCAGTTCCTAGTGGTGGAGATGAGACAGCCCTTGGTATGCCTTCCTCAAAGAGACTCCTGATGAGAGAGTCTATAGAGTCCACATTAATGTGAACTTGAGGAAGTTGCTGAGAATGCACAACAGCAAGTGAGGATGGTGAGTCCTCTATGTCCATTCTCTCTGAAGAACTCCCAGGTTCTGTGGTTGTAACAACTTTCTCCCCCTTTTTGGTAGCATCACCCACTTGCATAGGTGAGCTGGAGGATAAGTCAATCACTTCCACAGGTTCTTGTGTTCCTGGTTGAGCTCTCCTTAAAGGTCTCCCAGCTAGTTTTTCCTGCAGATATGAAATCTGGAGTTGCTGATCATTGACCCTGTTTTGCAGGGTAGTCACCTGAGATTCCAAGTGACTAACCTTAGAGACTAAATAGGTGCATGTTTTTGACAGTTTTTGCACCTTTAGCCTCAAATTCCCCTCATCTTCATCAGAAGATTCATTGGGGGATGAGATGATTGGACCAAAGTCCTCTCTCTCACCACCAGCTTGAGTTTCTTGGCTGCTGGTTTTCCTCTGCTCACTGGCAGCCTCAGTTGAGATGCCAATGGGCTGAGTTGCCATGGTTGAGGTCTTAATGATGTAATCACTTTCAAAAGTGAGAGCCTCTTCCATATGGACATCCTGAACAGGTTCAGAAGTGTCCACCTCAGTAATAGGTGACTGATGGGGGATAGACTGAGGAGAGTCAGAGGTACTCATCTCTCTTTGAGTAGGGGAGGAGAAGAGAGACTCATGGTACTCACTGAATCCTAAGTCTTCATCAGTGTAAAAGGATAGGTTGGGAATTGGTTGGTTGAGATCCAAAGGCTGGGGATGGTAGCTGTCCCCTGAAGGTTGTCCACTTGAGTGTTGAGACTCAGAGTGAAGGCTTAAGGTTGTTGGGCTATTGAGCTCATCAGGGTGAGCTTGAGGAACCTCAGCCCTGATAGGTGAAGTAATGGGAGTGGTTTGCTCCTCAGGAGAAGTGGGAGCTCTAGTGTCCACTTCTTCCTGTAAGGTTGAGTATTTGGGGGCCTGCACAGACTCAATAGCCTGAGCAGGGGTTCGTTTGGATTTTCTTTGGTAGGTGAGGGTGATTTCTGGTCTTTTTAATGGTAAGGACAAAAGAGGTGTGGGTTCAACACTAGCTTGTGTTGCTAGGTTGTCACCTTGAGCAATGAGCTCTAACATTTTTGGGACTAGGGCTGTTTCTACCCCAGAGAAGCCTACAGTTGGCTTCTTCATTATTTTAAAGATGCCGGGCTTCATCTGTCCCAATTTAAGAATATTACCTGTTTCCCTCAACTGTGAGCCCAGTTCACAGTTGAGAATGTGTTGAACATATCTAGGAAACATGTAATACTCTAAGGAGTCTAAGTTTGCAAGTAAATTAGTATAAACAAATTGTGAATACCTGAACTTGACCCCCTGAACCATTCCATGAACTATAAAGGAGAGATCCTCAGGAATCTGGTCCCATCCACCATGCTTGTTTGACAAGCTGTGGATAACCACATGGAGCAGGAATTTCCATTGGGATGAGACCTTCCCTTTCCTAAAGGTCTTTACAGAGAAATCTCCCTCATAGCCCATCTGCTCAAAAGAATGATTAACAGCTTCTTTTGGGAAGGACACCTCACCTTCTTCATCATCCAGCTGTAGATGTTGGTTAATGATGGCCGGAGTGATGAAGATTGTCCTCCCTTGCACTGTGGCAGACAGTGCCTTCTCCCCATCCATAATGACCTCTTGGCAGGTCTTCCAGAATTCAAGCAAGTGATCCTCATATAGAGTAGGATCAATGGTCAGGGAGGTGAATAGTTTGACAGAGTCAAGAATTGGCAAATCTCTGAGAAACTTGCATCTTTCTCAGAGCTTAACAGAGCAACTTGATTATGTTGCCTGTGTAGTTGCATGGAGAAATCAGGGTTGTTTCTGCGGTTAAGGTTGGCCATTTCAGAAGCTTAAGGGTGAAGAAAGGTAGAAAGCAAAGGCGGTTTAGAGAATTAGGTTAGAGAAACAGTAGAATTGAGGAAGATAGTGGGAAAGAGGGGGAACCGTTGGGTATTTATATGAAAAGGGATTTGAACCAAAGTTAATGAAAGAGGATAAACTTTGAAATCCGAAAGTCGGTCCCACCTCTGAAAAGGTAGTTTACTTTTGCTCAAAAAGTAGTTTTCTTGGAATTCGAAAAGCTTCCGAAGTTTATTTGTCTTCGGAAGTTTTGATTGAAAAAGCTTCCGAAGCTAAAATGGCTTCGGAAGATTTTCCTGAGAGTCTTGAAGATTTATGCTTCGGAAGAGAAATAAACCCTTGAATGCTTTGTATAGAAATAAACAAAGCTTCCGAAGGTTAATTTTGCTTCGGAAGGAAAAGGTTCTTAAAAATAAATAAGTGTCTGAGATAAGAATTTTAAGCTTCGGAAGATGAATTTGACTTCTTCCGAAGGTAAAATCTCTTAGACAGTTATTTATTTTGAAGACATGTTTTTCTTCCGAAGATAAAATTTTATCTTCCGAAGTATCAAAAATTTTCAAGAATCTAAGGAAAGTCTTCAAAAAGAATTTTACATCCAAAGAAAACATGAGCTTATGAAAGTGATGAACTAGACAACTTAGGACACACATATTTTAAGAAGAAATAATTAGAATTAGTTTTAATAAAAAGTCTACTCAAAGTTAATCATCCCAATAGCTGATATCAGATACTTAAATCTCTGTTCATCAAAAGCTTTTGTGAACAGATCAGCATATTGTTCATCTGTATGAACTTTGACTAGTTTAATTAATCCTTTTTCATAGTTATCTCTTATTAAATGATACCTGATGTTGATGTGTTTGGTCCTTGAGTGCTGCACAGGGTTCTCAGTGATAGAGATAGCACTATTGTTGTCTATGTGGATAGGAGTCTCTTTGAAGTTAAATCCATAGTCCAGCATCTGATTTTGAATCCAAAGCACTTGAGCACAGCAGCTTGCAGCAGCAATGTATTCAGCCTCAGCAGTTGATGCAGACACACAGGATTGTTTCTTGCATTGCCATGAGACCACCCTTCCACCAAGGAATTGACATCCCCCAGATGTAGACTTTGCAGTCATATTGCAACCACCATAATCACTATCTGTATAGGCATACAGATTGAAATTTGGATTCTTTGGATACCATAGACCAAGTGTTGAAGCACCTTTGAGGTATCTTAAAATCCTTTTCACAGTGATTAAGTGAGACATCTTAGGGTTGGCTTGATATCTTGCACAAATACATGTAGCAAACATGATATCAGGCCTGCTAGCTGTAAGATACATAAGAGACCCAATCATAGCCCTGTATAAGTGCTCATCTACACACTCCCCCTCAAGATCTGGACCAAGGGAGTGGTTTCTGGCTATGGGTGTCTTAGCAATCTTACAATCAGTCATATTGAACCTCTTGAGTATGTCTTGAACATACTTTGACTGACTTATGAAGATGCCATCTTCAACCTGCTTCACTTGAATTCCCAGAAAGAAGTTGAGTTCTCCCATTGAACTCATCTCAAATCTGTCTTTCATCAGCTTCTCAAAGTCTTTGCAGAGCTTTGGATTAGTTGAACCAAAGATGATGTCATCAACATATACTTGAACCAGCAATAAGTCATTTCCCTGTCCTTTGATGAAGAGAGTTCCATCTATAGTACCTCTTCTGTATCCATGCTTACAAAGATACTCAGATAGTGTCTCATACCACTTCCTGGGTGCCTGATGCAGCCCATAAAGAGCTTTGTCAAGCTTGCAGACATAATCAGGATGATCAGGGTCTACAAAACCAGGTGGCTGTTTGACATAAACCTCCTCATCAATCACTCCATATAAGAAAGCACACTTTACATCAAGTTGGTAGACCTTGAAGTTCTTGGATGCAGCAAATGCCAGGAATATCCTAACAGCTTCTAGTCTTGCTACAGGAGCAAAGACATCAGTGTAGTCAATCCCTTCTTCTTGTGTGTATCCTTGAACAACTAGTCTTGCCTTGTTCTTGATGATGATTCCTCTATCATCCTTCTTGTTTCTAAAAACCCATTTGGTTCCAATGGTAGTCTTCCCATGAGGAAGAGGACAAAGGTTCCAAACTTTCTGCCTTTTGAATTGAAGCAGCTCTTGTTGCATAGCTTCAACCCAACTTCCATCCTTTAGAGCTTCATCAACTTTCTTGGGCTCTATCTGAGATAAGAAACAAGAGTGAAGACAAACATTTGCTTCATGGGTTTGTCCTCTTGTTCTTACCCCTGTGACAACATCTCCAATGATGTTTGTGGTGGGGTGAGACTTGTGGATCCTTAGCTGAGGGATCACAGCAAGTTGTTGAGAAAGATCTAAATTTGAGAAATTTAAATCTGGTCTGGAAGATTCACCCTCCACATTATCACACTTATCAAGATTAACTTGATCCAATGAGTGTGAGACATCATTGATGTTGTCATCTATGGTATGGTTATTAGCATCAAGAAATTCCTGATCACTATCACCATCACCATTGTTGTCTTCTACAAGTGAGGTGTCTTTATCTGGTTGAGAGGCCTCTGAGCTGGAATTTGAAGGCATGCCAGATGTATCAGCTGAATTTGTCATTGTTGTGCTGATAGAAACCTCATTTGCTGAAGTAGTTCCAACTGGAGCTGAAGATGTATGAGTTGAAGGTCTTCCTAGCTCAAATCTTGGATCAGGATCACCTGTATTTAGATTTTCTGCAGATCCTGAAACATGCTCACAAGATTTGTTAAAACAGTTGGTAACTAAATCAAGATCAAACAGCCAATCCGGACCAGAACCAGCCACACAAGGAGTGTGCTCATTGAAAGTCACATTGGCTGACTCCTCAACAATTCTAGTTCTGAGATTGTATACTCTATAAGCTTTAGCTTGAGAAGAGTATCCAATGAAATGTCCATCATCTGATTTCTCAGCAAACTTGGCAATTTGATCTTTGGTATTCAAGATGGTGCAGGGACATCCAAATGACCTGAGAAAACCAATGAAAGGTTTCCTCTTGTGCCAAAGTTCATAAGGAGTCTTACCATGTGTCTTAACTACTAAAACTCTGTTTTGCACATAGCAAGCAGTATTGACTGCCTCTGCCCAGAAGGTGATAGGCAGTTTAGAGTCAGACAACATAGTTCTTGCAGCTTCAATAAGTGTCCTGTTTCTCCTCTCAGCAACTCCGTTTTGCTGAGGAGTCCTGGGAGCACTATATTGTCTTGTAATACCTTTTTCATCACAAAATGTATCAAGGATTTGGTTCTTGAATTCAGTTCCTTGATCACATCTTATGGTTTTGACCTTGTGATCACATTGATTCTCAACTTTTAAGATGAAATTCTTCAGAATCTCAGGGGTTTCATCCTTAGTTCTAAGGAAGAAGACCCAAGTGAATCTTGTAAAATCATCTGTGATCACCAGACAGTAAGAGGTCCTTCCTAAACTCATTACACTGGTGGGGCCAAAGAGATCCATATGTAACAAGTGTAGGGGAGTAGTGATGGAGTTCTTTTCCTTAGGCTTGTGAGATACCTTGTGTTGCTTCCCTTTCAGGCATGCAACACAATGATCATCACTAGTAAACTCTTTCTTTGGCATTCCAGTTACCAGATCATGTTTAATTAATTTATTCATGTTCTTAAAGTTTACATGGCACATTCTTTTATGCCATAGGAAAGACTCATCACTATTTGCTTTAGATAGAAAGCATGAAACTTCTCCTGAGGGAGATGTTTCTTGCAAATCCATCTTGTACATGTTCCCTTTCCTGGGGGCTCTGAGCAGGATATGCTCATGAGGAATGACCACACCAGGCTTGAGAACAATGCACTCATGCTCAGTAAAGAGCATGTTATGACTCTGATCACAAAATTGGGATACACTCAGAAGATTGTACCCAAGCTCCTTAACAAAGTTTACCTTCTCAATGCTGAGCTTACCATTTGTGACCTTGCCCCTTCCAGAAATGTAACCACCTTCATCTCCTCCAAAAGCAACTGGTCCTCCATCAATTCTCTCAAAATTATGGAGTAGAGACCTATTGCCTGTCATGTGCCTGGAACAGCCACTGTCAATTATCCAGACATTCCTGTTTGTCTTGAGCTGTTCCTGCACAAAGAAAATGATTAGTTACATTTGGAAACCCAAGCCTTACTTGTCTTGGGCTCATTAATAGTAATAGAAGGTAATGCAACAGTAATAGATCCTATGGTTGTACTATGGGGATCTTCAGCTGTTGTTGATGGAGAAACCTCAGTCATTTGGTCTTTCTTAGACTTCCACACCACCTTTGGAGTCTTGGACTTGACCTTCAAAACCTTAGAAGCTTTTGGAACTTCACAAGTTTTGATGACTGATCCTTCGGAAGAATCTACAGTCACTGCAGCAGACTTTAGTGCTTCGGAAGAACTCCTTTCTTCCGAGACCAACTTTGCTTCCGAAGGTAATTTTCCATTTACCTTCTTCTTTGATTTGGAGCTTCCGAAGGAAACAGACTTTCCTTCCGAAGCTTGAGACTTCTTGAGACTCTTTGAAGTCTTTGTTTTAGTCATGTGGACAGTACTTTTAGGATTGTATGGGCAATCCTTAGCAATGTGAGAAGTACTTTCACACATAACACACAACATTTTCTTCTTCAAAGAAGTCTCCCTTTGAGAGCAAGACTGGCTTTGGTCACATCCCTTCTCCACCTTCATCTTGGTAGATGCTGAGACAGTTCCTTTGGGCTGTGAACTGTTCTTGGAGTTTGATGGTCCAGGCTGTGCAGCAGTGGTACACAGCAGCTCAGTCTTCTTCTTTATACTGAGATGATTTGAACAAGAACCATGACTCTTAGCTGAGGAGTCTTGGTTGATGTCTTCAGTGTAGGATTCGATGTGCCCAAGACACTTAGAATATTGATGTGGTTAGTACGTTATGATCCAAGTCGGGTTATACCCAATAACAAGCTTAGCAAACACCAAATAATATTTATTGATGATATGATCATGCAATAAAATATTAACACCAATTTAGAAAATGGGTTTTCTAAATAAGTTGCATATGACATGGAACAATTTATTAGGATATATTGTTCAATGATATTATTTGTAATGTTATTTAGATGACATTACAAATTAATAATGGCTATATATGTTATACAATTAATGGGTTAGTTGTATACATTTTCTAAGAGGGACAAATTATAAGA
Source organism: Flaveria ramosissima (assembly GCA_025215565.1). Lineage (NCBI taxonomy): Eukaryota > Viridiplantae > Streptophyta > Magnoliopsida > Asterales > Asteraceae > Flaveria > Flaveria ramosissima. The sequence goes on from CM046040.1 coordinate 65,683,579, forward strand.
CCATTTAACATGTGATTGTGTCTAACAAAAAAGGGGGAAACCTCTTTTTTCAACCTATTTTCGGCCGCCCCCCCCTTGTTGGTCATTGGACCAATTTTGTTGATTAGATACAACACATTAAGGGTCTTTGAATGCTTTCTTGGACCAGCTATCTTGACACACACATGCAACTAAACTCCAAGAAAAACTCTCTCTTCCATCTTCTCCAAACTCACGGTTTTGAAGGTGATATAGCAGCTTCTTCTTGAAGTTTTGGTGACCAAAATCCTAGCAACTAAGGTGTTTGCTTGAAGGCTTGTGGGTATAGACGTTTGAGGACTTCTAGCTTGAAGTCTTGGCCATTAATCAGCCCTCATTCAGCACTTTCTTGGACGTTTTTGAAGCTTACAACAACCCTCTCCTTGGTCGTTTCTTGCTGCTCAAAGAGGTAGAATCATAGCTCATTGTGGCTGTGATTTTATGTAGTTTTAGTACATTTTCAAAGCTTGATCATTCACATATTATGATCCTTTTCTTTGGGTTTGTTTTTCATCTAAAATGGTCACTAAGGAACATTATTTTCAGCTTATAAAATGGGTTTTATTAAGTTGTAACTCCGCTGCGTTTTTCAGAAAGTTTAAGTGGTTAAACATTGATTTTATGTTCTAGCAAACCCAACAATGGCATCAAGAGCCGGTTATGTGGATGACTTGCTTGATTTATCTTTTGAAATTGGTTTTAAAAGATGATATTAGACATGTTATAGGCTGATTTTGGGCTGTTATAGTTTATATGAATGATTCCCCAAACTTTCAAGGTCATATCACACATGCTAGTGATTAGACCTTGAAAGAAACATATTATGAATGTTGGTTGTTTGGACAATGATTAAAACCCAAAATTTCAGTTTATGTTGGCTGAAATTTGGGGTTTTAAATGGGGTCTTCATTATATGAATAGATGATATGATCATTGGTTGTTTAGTGCATAACCTAGCTTGTGGCCTTGTGTTGTTTGGATGATTCTAGTGGTTGTTTTATTCATTCAATTTGGTTGTAATATTTGTGTTTATTCCTTTGGGTTGTAATTATTCATTCATTTGGTTATGTAATAATAGATTAGGTTCATTTCCTTTACTAAAAAAATGTATTAGGATACAATTTTGTAAAAGGAAGATGTACAAGATCAAGACCCAAAGATGGACACAAAGACACAAGAAACATGGAGCATTTGGATGCGGTTTCTAGTGGGAGGTTCTTGGAACCTTTATGATATGTTTGACCCTTAGAAAGACCAAAGACAACACTTGTGATGGCAAACAAGTGTTGTCAACATAAGGGCTATGGTTATGCACATATGGTTGTTTATGTTTTATGCTTGGTTGATTGTTTGTTGTCTTGATTGTTTGGTTGATATTTGGATATTCAAAGCAAACTAATTAACAAACTTAACAAGCTGAAAATTGATGGTTCTTAAAGGTTAATAAAAGGTTATTAAAATTATTTAATGATTTTAAGGATTAAAATAGGTTTTAATCAAAGAACCATAAGGTACCTTGTATTTGAAAGCATGCAAATACAAGTACATAGAGTTTTCTAAACTTGTATTTTGAAACCTCTAAAACTTTTTTTTCCAAACAAGATCAACACCGTCCTTTTACACAACACTTGAGTCACTTGGGAACTCTTAATGGGATAAAGGTCACCTAACCATTTTGAGGGAACTGTGACTTGAGGTGAGAATGCCTTATTTGTGGGATAAAGGTCACCTAACCACTTGTTTTGGCAAACTCACACGTGGGTGTAAGTAGGGTGTCTTGATTTGCAAATCATGTCAAATGGATCACCTACGATGTGGTTTCCAAATGGTGTTGATGGGATTAACATGCCGACTTTACATATGATGTTTTAAGTCGATCCCATATTTCTAGAAGTTGCAAATGGTTGCAATCGTCAAACGTTGACCACCTTATTAATTTAAAACGTGGGATAAAGGTCACCTAACCACGATTTAAATGTAATGTTGGGTTCTAGATTTTAATATGAAAAGACCTTAAAAGGCATTAAATATTAAAATTAGCAATATCGAAAATACTAAAATTGATCTTTGTTAAATTTTGTAGATGGCCACCAATAATGAAAATCACGATAACTCGTCCGCGTCAAACCAATCACTACGAGCGATCCTCCAAAAGGAACGTCTAAATCATAACAACTTTATTGATTGGTATCGAAACTTGAGAATTGTTCTCAAGCAAGAGAGAAGATCATATGTTTTAGACGACCCTATCCCCGATCAACCTAACGAGGATGATGAGGAGGCCTTTAACGATTGGCTGAAATACACTGAGGACTCCGTCCAAGTGTCTTGTCTCATGCTAGCGAGCATGACTCCGGATCTCCAAAAGGAGTATGAACATCACGGAGCTTACGACATGATAACCCAGCTGAAGGAAACGTTCCAACAGCAAGCAAGGGTTGAGCGGTTCGAAACGGTTCGAGCGCTCCATGCATGTCGTATGGACGACAACCAATCTGTTTCATCTTATGTACTTAAGATGAAAAGTCATATTGACCGCCTCGAGAGGCTAAACTGCCCCGTCTCGAAGGAGTTGGCCACGGATTTGATCCTAAATGGCCTAACCAAGAAGTTCGAGACATTCGTGTTGAACTACAACATGAATGCATGGGACAAAAGCATTGGTGAACTTCACTCAATGCTCAAAACGGCCGAGGCGGCCATGGGTAAAAGGGTTTTACCCGTTCTCACCATCAATGAAGGTGGGAACAACAAAAGGCCTCATCCCGCACCCAAGGCAAAGGTTGCCAAGGGTAAGGGACATGTGTGGGGAAAGGGGAAAGGGGTGGTAAGGGTACCACCCAAACCACAAGAGAAGAAGCAAAAGGTTGCTAAAAATGACCCATGCTTCAAGTGTGGGGAGATAGGACATTGGGCAAGGAATTGTCCTGTCCATCTCCAAGAGTTGAAAGCAAAGAGGGATGCCGGGCAGACCTCAGGTACAATATACATGATACATATTAATCTTAATGTTACATCTTCAAACACATGGGTATTGGATACCGGATGTGGAACTCATATTTGCAATTTGTTGCAGGGGTTCACAAGAAGTAGGGACTTCAAGAAAGGGGATGTTAGCCTCTTCATGGGCAATAGAACTAAAGTCTTAGTTGAAGCTCGTGGGGACTACATCCTAAGACTTCCAAGTGGCTTGGAAGTTATTTTGAAGAATGTTTTGTATGCTCCTAGTTTGACTAGGAACATTATTTCTGTATCTCAATTAAGACATTATGATTATGTATTATCCTTTATTGAAAATGATATTCATGTTTCTTTAAATGGTATGTTCTATTTTAAAGCTATACCAATTAATGGTATTTATGAATTGGTTCATGAAAATACTTTAAATAGTTCATTGTACCAAACAAACACCAAGAAACTCAAGTTGGACTTGAGTGATACCTATCTTTGGCATTGTCGTCTTGGTCATATAAACAAGAAACGTTTACAAACACTTCAAAAGAATGGTCTTTTAAAAACAAATGAATGTGATTCATTTGATGTTTGTGAATCTTGTTTACAAGGTAAGATGACTAAGGCACCCTTTAGTGGAACTACCGACAGGGCAAAAGATTTATTAGGAATCATACATTCGGATGTATGTGGTCCTTTTAAGCCAATGACTAGGAATGGTGAAAGATACTTCATTACCTTTACCGACGATTATAGTCGCTATGGGTATGTGTACTTATTAAGGCACAAAGATGAAGCTTTTGAAATGTTCAAAATCTTCAAGAATGAAGTTGAAAATCAACTCAACAAGTCAATTAAAGTTCTCCGTACCGATAGAGGAGGTGAATACCTAAGTGATGTTTTTCAAGATCATCTTAGGAGTTGTGGGATTGTCTCACAACTCACTCCACCTGGAACACCACAACATAATGGTGTGTCTGAGAGGAGGAATCGAACCTTATTGGATATGGTCCGATCTATGATGGCTAGAAGCACATTACCTCTATCATTTTGGGGTTTCGCTTTGCTCTCCGCGGCCCGTATTTTAAATATGGCCCCAACCAAAAAGGTGGAAAGGACACCTTTTGAGATATGGCATGGAAGAGTTCCATCCCTATCATACTTAAGGGTTTGGGGATGTGAGGCTTATGTTAAGACTCCCACCCCAAACAAATGGAAGTCCGATCCACCAAGTGTATCTTTATTGGATATCCTAGAGATTCTATGGGATATTATTTCTATGATCCACTGGAACAAAAGGTGTTTGTTGCCAGAAAGGGTGAGTTCTTAGAAGCAAAGTTCCTTATGGAAGGAGCTAGCAGTAGAACAGTGGATCTTGAGGAAGATCAAGAACCACAACCCGATGCACGTTTGGTTGAAACTAGCACTCAACATGAGGATGTTGAAGATGATCAAATGGTTGATCAATACACACAAAACGTTCGCAGAAGTGGTAGAACTAGTAATCCACCTGAAAGATACGGATTTTTCATGGATGGATGCTATATGGTAGATTCAGATGAACCAACCACATACCATGATGCAGTGTCCAATTTGGATTGTGACAAATGGCTTGAGGCCATGAACGTTGAGATGCAATCCATGTATGACAATCAAGTTTGGGAACTTGTTGTACCACCTCTTAATTCCAAAGTAGTTGGAAGTAAGTGGGTTTTCAAGAAGAAAACCGATATGCATGGAAACTTGGATACTTATAAAGCTAGACTTGTAGCAAAGGGTTTCACTCAAACTCAAGGGGTTGATTATGATGAAACCTTCTCACCTGTAGCGATGCTAAGTCTATAAGGATATTGTTTGCCATAGCTGCTCATTATGATTATGAGATTTGGCAAATGGATGTCAAAACCGCTTTCCTAAATGGATATCTTGAGGAAGATGTCTATATGGTTCAGCCTGAAGGTTTTGTCGATCCAAAACATCCTAAAAAGTATGCAAGTTAAAGAAATCAATCTATGGATTGAAACAAGCATCGAGAAGCTGGAATCACCGTTTTGATGAGGAAGTAAAGAAATTTGGCTTCATCAAAAAACGTGATGAGGCTTGTGTGTATAAGAAGGCTAGTGGGAGCACAGTAACTTTCCTAGTATTGTATGTTGATGACATACTACTATTTGGAAATGACATTCCAACCTTGGAAGGTGTAAAAACCTGGCTTGGAAGTTGTTTTTCCATCAAGGATCTGGTGAAGCCGCCTATATTCTAGGAATAAAGATCTATAGGGATAGATCAAGGCGGTTGATTGGTTTGAATCAAAGTGCATACATTGATAAGATCTTGAAAAGGTTCAAGATGGAGAACTCTAAGAAAGGTACCGTACCTATTCAAAGAGGAACGATATTGAGTACGACTCAATGTCCAAGCTCAAAGGATGAGCAAGATAAAATGAAGGCAATCCCATATGCATCTGCTATTGATCCATCATGTATGCAATGATATGCACTCGACCGGACGTGTCATGCGCTTTAGCATGACAAGCCGTTACCAGCAAAATCCTGGAAACAGTCATTGGATGGCTGTTAAGAACATACTAAGTACCTAAGGAGGACAAGGGATATGTTCCTAATCTATGGATCTGGTGACGAGGAACTCGTTGTAAAAGGTTACACGGATGCGAGTTTCCAAACACGATCGTGATGATTCTCGGTCACAATCGGGATACATTTTCATTCTAAATGGAGGAGCTGTCTTGGAAGAGCTCCAAGCAGGATGTGGTGGCTCTATCGACTACAGAATCAGAATACGTTGCCGCCTCATTGGCAGCTCAAGAAGCTGCATGGTTGAGAAATTCATTGCCGATCTAGGGGTAGTCCCTTCCATTCAGGACCCCCTAGAGATCTTTGTGATAACGAGGGTGCGATTGCACAAATCAAGGAACCCCGTGCTCATCAAAAGACTAGGCACATTGAGCGGAGATTCAACTACATACGAGATGAAGTTGAAAAGGGAAAGATATGTATTCGCAAAGTTCACACGGATCAAAACATTGCGGATCCTCTCACGAAGCTCCTTGAAAAGCAAAGCATGAATGTCATACTTGTGCCATGGGACTTCGATATTCTAGTGATGGATTTGATCTGTACTTTTGTATTTGGATATATGGAACTTTCTATTATTGAATAAATTATTTGGTATAATGTTTCAATTAATGTTCCAATTTAGCATGTTTAATCCATGAGTAAATGTTTACTCTAAATGTCCGTAGTCGCTCATACTTGTGGGAACAAGTGTGAAAGTAAGATTATTATGACTTGCTTGGTTGATATTCATAAGGATGAATATAGAGCAATGGGTGCTACCAAGGTTCATAGATATTTGTGGGATACAAATATTGGACTAACCCGCATCTCAAATTTACTACATGGAATCTTATTGATTGATCATAAGTAAATTTGAGTAAAGGCGAATATCATTTGGTATCCTCAGACCTGAGACACATATTGGGTTTTGATATTCACCAAGTTTTATACCTTGAGCCTATTCTTCACTGCCCTGAAATAGTGGACAGTACACAAGGATATGTTCAGGTATAACACGAAGTGTTTGTGAGAGACGTATGTAGTCAAGATGGAATTTGTTCCTCTTATTCGTTGAGAGTTAGATGTCTAAGGCCTGATTAAGTTAAATCAACAAGGAATGATCATTCTGTGTCCTTGGATTTAACATGACATCTGTAACAAAAGGATAGATGATTAATTCACCTAAATCATTTCAAGTAGGGCACTTGAAAGGGATGATGTTATTGAATGGCTATAAGTCATGCGTATTAAGGGTAGTAAACCGTTGTTAGGCGGTATTTACTGCTTGCATCAATCTTCTATGAATCTTGGGCAAGTGGGAGATTGTAGGATTCGATGTGCCCAAGACACTTAGAATATTGATGTGGTTAGTACGTTATGATCCAAGTCGGGTTATACCCAATAACAAGCTTAGCAAACACCAAATAATATTTATTGATGATATGATCATGCAATAAAATATTAACACCAATTTAGAAAATGGGTTTTCTAAATAAGTTGCATATGACATGGAACAATTTATTAGGATATATTGTTCAATGATATTATTTGTAATGTTATTTAGATGACATTACAAATTAATAATGGCTATATATGTTATACAATTAATGGGTTAGTTGTATACATTTTCTAAGAGGGACAAATTATAAGACCATTTAACATGTGATTGTGTCTAACAAAAAAGGGGGGAAACCTCTTTTTTCAACCTATTTTCGGCCGCCCCCCCCTTGTTGGTCATTGGACCAATTTTGTTGATTAGATACAACACATTAAGGGTCTTTGAATGCTTTCTTGGACCAGCTATCTTGACACACACATGCAACTAAACTCCAAGAAAAACTCTCTCTTCCATCTTCTCCAAACTCATGGTTTTGAAGGTGATATAGCAGCTTCTTCTTGAAGTTTTGGTGACCAAAATCCTAGCAACTAAGGTGTTTGCTTGAAGGCTTGTGGGTATAGACGTTTGAGGACTTCTAGCTTGAAGTCTTGGCCATTAATCAGCCCTCATTCAGCACTTTCTTGGACGTTTTTGAAGCTTACAACAGCCCTCTCCTTGGTCGTTTCTTGCTGCTCAAAGAGGTAGAATCATAGCTCATTGTGGCTGTGATTTTATGTAGTTTTAGTACATTTTCAAAGCTTGATCATTCACATATTATGATCCTTTTCTTTGGGTTTGTTTTTCATCTAAAATGGTCACTAAGGAACATTATTTTCAGCTTATAAAATGGGTTTTATTAAGTTGTAACTCCGCTGCGTTTTTCAGAAAGTTTAAGTGGTTAAACATTGATTTTATGTTCTAGCAAACCCAACATTCAGTCCTTACTACTTTGAAACCTGCAGAGATAAAAACTTGTTTCTGCTTAGCATCAAAAGTAGCCTTGATTTCTTGAGCCTTCTTTGCCTTCCTTTTGCTCTTTCTGATCAAGTTCTTTCTTTTGGACTTGGTCATCACAGTTGATTTCTTCTCCTCAGAAGGATAGTGGCCCTTGGAAGAATCCTCTTCTTCACTCTTCTCAGAGGAATTCTTCACTATCACTTCTTTATCATCCTCACTTACAGGATCTATGAGAGGAAGCTCATCTTCACAAGTTCCACACCTAGGAGATCTTACAGACAAGATTGTGTGTGGAGGAGCTATCTCATTTGATCCCAGTCCCTGTCTATTTTGATAACAAACCTTGTTGTGCAGGGATGAGGATATCATGTTCTTGAAGGTCTCTTCTTCAAGAACACTCTTCTCTGCCTTGGCTTTGCTGATCACAAGCTCAGCCTGGCACTCAGTTAACTTAGTGATGAGATCTTGGATCTGAGTTCTGAAATCTGTATGTTCATGTTTTAGTACTGAAATGGTTTTCTCCAAGTCCTCTATCTTTAACTTGTAATCATTTTCAGACTTTCTAAAATCAGATTTTAATATATTTAATGACTCAAGATCAGATCTCATCTCTAGGTTATAGGACCTGTATCTATTTACTTTAGCAATGCATTCAGGGGAGCAAAGATGTTCCAATACCTTGGCTTCATCATGGTCAGCCATCAGTGCTTGGTTTGGAGAAGCATCCTCCACCTGAAAACTCCAGTCAAAGCCTCCTTCTTCAACAGCAACAGCAGCATGTTGCTTTGTCTTCTCAGCCTGAGGAGCTTTGTCAGTAAATTTTGGTCTGGGTTGTGTTTGGCCCCCATATGCTTTAGGTGCCTTACACTCCCTGGCAAAGTGACCCATAAGGTTACAGTTGTAACACTTAACTTTGCTTTTATCCAGCCCAAACTTACTACTGGTAGCATTGCTTGGAAATCTTCTTCCTGTCCTCTTGTAGAACTTCTTGGCTCTGTGAGTGAGGAGAGCCATCTGCTAAACTATCTCCATATATTCCAGGTCATCTGGATGGATACAGTCCAGGTCTTCAAGAGTGAAGAGATAATTCCCACAGCTTTCATCTGCAGACACAAAGGCTTGAGAAGAACTTGTCTCTTGGAATGGGCTTCCTTGAGTAAAGTTCTCCCTTGGTGTCTCCGGGAAGGTGATGAAAGGACCCTTTTGTGAGTTGTCAGGGTAGCATAAGAGATGATGCTGGGGTTCTATGCTGTCCCTTTCAACCACATGAAGGGCTGAACCCATTTGATTGTTGGAGTTGCCAGATGAACCTTGCATGTTCATCTCCATCTGGTATCCACTGAGAATCCCATACAACTCTGTAAGAGTAAGAGTCTTAAGGTTCTCAGTCCTCTTGATCACCACACAATAGTGTGTCCATTGCCTAGGAAGTGAGGACATGAACTTCCTTACAATGTCCCTGTTCTCAAGAGGAACTCCTCCATCCACTAGGGTATCCACAATCTCAACATACCTGAAGTATTGTTGAGTCATGGTCTCACCTGCTTTGAAGGTGAAATTTTCAAACTGCTGCTTCAGAAGATCTTTCTTGTTCTCCTTGGCTTCAGAGGAGCCTTCATACATCAGCTTCAGTGCATCCCACAGCTGTTTGGCTGTCTTGCACTTCTTAAAACCTCTGTATACAGAGTTTGGGAGAGCAGTCTGAAGAGCAGTCATGGCCTTCCTGTCAATCTCTACTCTTTTTCTATCTTCATCTGAGTAGTTGGCCACATCTTTAGGAATCATACCAGCACCAGTAGCAGAGGGGGTGCTGGGTATGAAAGGTCCATTCTCAACAGATTCCCACATTCTTATATCAAGAGACCTGATGAAGCCTTCCATCCTCATGCACCAGGTGTCAAAATCATCAAGAGTGATCAGTGGGGATTTGTTCATGGTTCCAGTCTCCATATCAGTCTTTGAGATGGAAGCGATTTGAAGAGTTTAGCTTTTGTGCGTGTGAGGGATCTTAAGATGGTTAGATCTTATATCAAAAGCCTGAAAAGCTCTGATACCAATTGCAGGACCGTTTAAGGGCTTAAACACAATTACAACACAACAACACAATGAGGAGATTAACTAAACTCTAATCAAACAGTGAACTGGGTAACCAAGGGTGATACAAAGAACACAAGTAAAGCAAGAGACAGAACAAGAGAGTATGGGTTTCAAGGAGGCAGTATATTGCTTTCTCAAGTTCTTTTACAAGTGTTACAAAGCATAAAGAAAAGATACAAGAACTTGAAATACTTATACTACAACCTACAGCCGGCTATACTTTGAAAGCCAGTTGGATACAATTGACTAGACACTAACAAAATCAATTGTAGGATCAAAAGGCATATCTGCCTTTTGACCTTGTGACTATGACATGCCATAGCTCACATCCTTATACAATACAAAAAGGATAAAGTACATAAAGTGGAAAGTTGAAGACTCAAGACCTCAATGTACAGTTACCAAAAGCAAGGCCCTTTTCACCAACTCATGTAAGTTGGTGACTTTACAGAGATGCAGCGGAAAAGGTGCTTTATGGAACAGTACATCAGATAAAGCATGTATACTAAAAGTCTTCGGAAGAAATCTGTCTTCATAGGTTGAAGCTTCGGAAGACTTTGTCTCTGAAGCTTCGGAAGACTTTATGTTTGGCTTCGGAAGATATTGGTCTTGGCATCGGAAGATTTTACACTTAGAGTATTTTCTAATGCTTTGTGTAAAACTTCCGAAGCATTCTTCACTTCAGTACTTAGTGCATGTTGCTGAGACACTTAGGCTGTTTTGGGTTGCATCAGACTTCAGGAATCCTTACAATTCATACATTCATTAACTTCCGAAGACATGTACTGTACCCCGAACATTGTGCACGAAGCTGACCCTAGGGCCTGGGGCAAGTACACTCATCATTATCATTCATCTTTCATTCCGGACCAATGCCATGTGCTATACCCCGAACATTATGCACGAAGCTGGTTACTGGGCCTGAGGTCTATCATAGACCTCGAACATTGTGCACGAAGCTGACTCCAGTACCTAGGGCAAGCGACAAGGATCCCATACGCATGGTCAATCACAAAGATTAGACCCCAATGTGCATCCTTCCGGGGTAGCTAACCCGCACACAGTTGAGCTAACACCCTTCATTGGGTGTGAACCTCCATACATTGCTTGCAAGACTTTCTTACTTTCATTCATTCATTAATGCATGCATTCATTCTTTCGTTACGTTCCTCTTACCATTATCACTAAATTCCTCTTTATGTTACATAATACTTCTTGTTCATTTCATACTAATAACATGCAAGTCACGGAAATAATACACAATAGGAACGTACTAAAACACAACATGAACATACATAACATAACATAAACATCACATACCCCATCACACATCATCATAAACATCATGCATCATCAATTCACATTCACATACATATGCACAACAAGCACAAGTCATCATAGAACATAACCGACCCTTCGCCGAACAGCGGGGGTTCGGGGGCGGCAGCCCCTGACAGCGGGGTCCTAGGGGCAGCAGTCCCTAGTGGGGTCCAAGGGGCAACGCCCCTGGCTGGGGCCGGGCTGTTAAAACTTCTATATAGCACATTTCAGCGTGAAAATTTTTATCTTAACACTTTTATATAGCACATTTCATTATATAAAAATCGATCTTCTTGTTAAAACCTCTAAAAATCTTGGTCATTTAGAAACGTATATTTAGTATGCATTTCCAACCCCAAAGAAGTTTAAAACCTTTAAAATAAGGGATCTAGAACTCACCTGGACTCAGTGAGTAGCTTCTTAATCAAGCTTCTAAGCAAGGGTTACACTACGCGGCCTGCAGATAAGTTAACACTCAAAGGGGTTAATTTTTGCCTAATTTCGCTGCTAATTTCGCTGCAAGATCAGCAATTTTGCTGCTAGTTTCGCCAGCAGTTTTGTTGCTAGTTTTACCAGCAGTTTTGCTGGCATCTTCGCTACCAGTTTCCCCCAACTTGCGTTGGAAAACCATATATGCGAAACTATAGTTTCGTAGGAAGATCCATAGTTTCGCCGGATGACTACATAATTTCGCCGGATGAACTCCCAGTTTCGCAGAACGGGCTGAAAGTACGAACTAACCCATTTTTAACCCAAAAATTCAATGTTTTACACCCAAATCCTTGGTTTATCACCCAATAAGCTATATCTAAGCTTCTTACATGTTTTCTTACACAAAAACGTGAGTTTTGGGCGATTCTTTGCCACTTTCAAAAACCTCAAGCCCTAGAATACGGTTTACATCAAAAGGAACGATTAAACAATGTTACTTACCTGGATTCTTGGTCTTTTCTTGTTGTTTGGGTGTCCACAAACAGCGATCTTCAATCTCTTGATCAACCGAGCCTTGAATCTTCACATCCTCTCTACTTTCTCTCTCTAAACTCTCTCTTTAGAAGTTGGGTGTTGAGTGCAAATGAGAGTGGCTCAAGCTGATCCGTTTATATATAACGGGCATTCCCGGGACCTTAAACTCGCCGAACACATAACCTGCGAGGTCTACTTGGTCCATACTCCATTTCCTGCGCATTTTCTTTTAATAATCCCAGCTAAGCCCATTATTATTAATTGGCTTGTTTCGACTTTATTTCGGGCGTTATAGTAGGAATCTAGTCTGAAAAGATTAAGAAAAAACATACAAGAAAACAATGAAGTCATTGATGCTCTGCATGAGCTTGTCAAAGAACAAAAAGTGTCAATTGCAAATGAGAAGGCTGAAATAGAAAAGCTTGTGTTGGAGAGCAACAAAGCCAAAAAGACTCTGCAAAAACAATATGCTCAGCTGCAAAGAAAGGATGAGAAGATTGATGGGCTGAAGATGAAGATAAGTGCCCTTGAATCAAATGCTCCTGCAACAAAACAAACAAAAGAACCTGCTGAGACTTCAAAGCAACTTATTCTATAAACTAGGAAGAGGAAGTACTTAGGCTTTACAAAGAAAAAGGTGATCAATGTTGAAGATTCACCTAAAAGGTCAAGGCATACATCCCCAAAGCACACGATTCAACATTAAAGCCAGTAGCTCATGATGAAGTTGAAAGTGATGCTGAATGGAATGAGCTCATAAAGGATGAACCTCCCAAAACAGACAATGAATCAAAGGTTGTTGAACTGCTGACCACAAAAGACATACTGGAAGAAAGGTCTGAATCCTCAATCTTTATGACCCTAATAAATCATGGCTTTCCGTATGACATGGTAGAAAGGATGAACATGAGTGAGATGAAAGATGTCCTGAAAGATTTTGAGTTGGCTAGATTCTTAATTCCTAATTGTGATTATGAAGCATTCACAACATTTCAAGCCATTCAGAAAATCAAGAAAGATCTAGGCCATTGTGACACAACAAAGCTCAACAAGTACAATATGATCTATTGGTTATAGGGTCATAATTACAAGGCACATGAGCTTAAGGGAAGAAAAGTTGGCAAGCACAGGAGGATGATTGAGCATGTAATGACATTTGAGCTTGACACAGGGGTGAGATTCAGAACTGAAGCTCCAAACCCATCCTATGAGCAATAAAGCAAACTCCCTGCTAATCCTATAAATGTTGAATCTAAAGATCAGCACAAAGGGAAAGAAAAAATAATTAGAGAGCCACGAGCAGTTATACCTGGCAAAGTGTGGCCTTTGGGTACAACAGTTAGAGAGATTACAGAGAAAAAATCTACATTGATAGAGCTGTATGACCATATCACAACTCCCAGTTCTGTGGAAGAAAACATGATTATGGCCTGGAAATATGATCCAGACTGGGATTGTGCAATCATTAAGAGAACATCTGGAAGAATCCAATACTTCCATGATATAGAAGCATTAATGAGTCTTCCTGAGAGAGATATTAAAGATTTGCAAAGCTTAATCATCTCTAACTATCCAATCCATCCAAGGGGAATAGACTTTTCTGTGTCTATGGGTAGAATGAAGACAAAATTCATACATGATGTGCTCAAGGAGGCTAAGAGGGAAGATGCTGAGCACAGAAAGAGAAATCAAGGAAAGAAAAGAACAGCATCGAAGTCCTCTACTCTTGTAGATGATGAATTGTTAAAGAGGGTTGGATATAGCAACAGAAATTCAGCAAGTATAAAAAGCTTTGAAGGAAATCAATATACATATCCCATAACAGAATGGGGATATGTTGAGAAAACAAAAGAGCTGGTGCTACTAAGGAATGCTGAGGGGAAGAAAGCTAATAAGATAAGAATTTTTGACCCAGTGGAGATCAAATTGCTTCACCCAAACTATACATCATATCTACATGACAAATTCTTCCCAAAGCTAACTGATGAAAGAGCACAGAATGACCTATGTCTATATGTGCATATGATCCAAGTGATTGACAAATTGCACGCAAAGGCATACAAAAGAAGAAGACATGAAGCTGGACTGCTAAAAGGATCTACATTTGAAGAAGTTTCAGAACTGAGAGTCTCAAAGGAAGATGAGCTCGGAATAGTGCACAATGAAAGTGTAATGGAAACACTTACTACTGAAGAAGAAATTCTGACCTTAAGTTTTGAGACTCTTCAAAGGATATGCAGAATGGAGATCAAGTACAAGTACGAAGATCAAAAGGATGCAATATCATACTTTAACAAGAAGATGGTGTCAAGATTGAAGGAACTTTTAGTTTTGAGGAGCTGATTAGAAGTATCTAAGCCTAAGGGGGAGTATTGTTAGATCTAGAAACAATAGATCTAAAACAATTTTTATAGGCTTAGAACTTTAATCAACATTTGTAATGAATGATTGTAATTCATTATTTTGATGTATGCATTGTCTATATAGGTTAACCCATATGTGTGTTGATCTATGTATGATTGCAGGTACAAACATAATACTTGGTCAATTACTGAAATTGACTAAGTGTAAGAAACATCTACGGATGAACATTTTGTTCTTGGTTGATATATTTCTTACAAGTAACAAACCTCGAAAGATCATCTACGGATGAACAATCAGATCTGGAGTTCAAGTGGTCAATCAAAGAGTTCAAGCGAACTCCTGCGGATGAGCAAACACCTTCGGAAGATTGAAGAACTTTGGAAGAACAAGTACCTTTGGAAGAATAAGTACCTTCGGAAGAACAAACACCTACGGAAGACTTTGTATCTGAGGAACTCAAACACTTGTATTTCAATAATACAAGTGTTACAAGTTGTTGGACCAAAAGAACCAATGAGCCAGATCAAAAAAACCTTTAAGTCCCACAGACATCATAACAAATGAAGTGGTCTACAACAGCTGAAGACAAAGTCTGAAGACAAAGCTGAAGACAAAGTCTAAAGACAAGAGTTGAAGACAAAGTCTGAAGACAACAGTTGAAGACAAAGTCTGAAGACCAAGTTCTCAGAAGTTGTCACAACAGCTGAATTAGTTCTTTTCAGTAGTTATGATGGTTTAATTTTCAGTAGTTTGTAATCAGTAGTTTTATTTTAGCTTGTACTTAGCTTTTTGTGAAGGTGTCCTCAGTTGTTGTGGACATCTTCAGTAGTTTAGTCTACTTTCAGTTGTTTGTATAAATCAGTTAGATGTCACTATCAAGTTACATCAGCTGACGTCACATTCTTTTATAAAAGGAATGTTGACCTAATTGTTTTGTAAGAGAAGCTTATGCGTGAATGAAAATATTCTATTTGCAGAAAACTCTCTCTCTATAATCGTCACTGTTTGATTGAATATTCATATTATTCTTGCTTAAATTTCGTCTAATTCTTGTTCTATTCCACTGCAAATCTTAATCTAATTGATCAAACTAGATCCCGATCCTTTCAAATAGTATCAGAGCTGGTTAATCATTGATCGATTTAACAATTGATCATTGAAACTGCTCTTTTGATATCTAAGTTTGATCGAATTAGCAAATTTGCAAGAATTTGTTATAGAGTTTGATTTTCTGTTGCTTCCGGTGAATTTATTTGAGATTCTTCTTGTTTCAAACTGAGTTGTTGAGTTTTTGAGCTAGATTTGTTAAAATTTCATTGAACCTGTTTGAATCAGTGAAAATGGCTACATCGATCAATGATCCACACAATACTGGCTCCTCAACAAAGCCTCCGATGCTTGTTAGGAGTGAGTATAACATATGGCAACGCCAAATGCTCTATCACCTGTCTGTTAACAGTTCAGGTTGTTGGAAATCAGTGGTTCATGGACCATATAAGCCTATGGTGAGTAATCCGGAAACCAATGAGATGGTTCCGAAGAAGAAAGAGCAATACTCAGATGAAGATCTGAAACTGTTTGAAATTGATGCTAAAGCCCATGGAATTCTGGCCATGGCACTGCCTAATGAAATCTATTCTGGACTTATGCATCATGAAACTGCTCATGATCTCCGGGTTGCTCTGAAAGAACAATTTGGAGGAACTGATGAGGTCTTGGCAAACAATAGAGAGATCCTTGCCCAGCAATATGAGACATTCTCTCATAGAAAGGGTGAGTCACTTACTCAACAGTTTGAGCGATTTTCCTGTTTGATATCTGAGCTGAAAATGGTTAAACATGAATATACAAATAGTCAGATGAACAACAGATTCCTCAGATCCCTGCCTGAGAGATGGGACACATTTACTATTGTCCTACGCTCCAGTGCAAATCTGGACAATCTATCTCTTACCCAACTTCATGGGAAACTATTAACATTTGAAAGAGAGATAGAACAGAAAAAGAAACTGGCTTCATCTGGGAAGCTCACTGATGATTTTGTACCAGGGAATACTGCTTTGGTTGGTCATGAGTCAGAATATGCTGCATCAGAAAGTTCTTATGATGAGCATATAGATTTCTCTTCAAACAGTGGAGATCATGCTTTTGTTGGTGTTGATAGTAATTCAGGGTGTAGTAGTGATAATTTGTGCTTTTTGATGGATGATTTGAAAGGAATTGCTGATGATGATCTAGAAGAGATGGATATTTTGAGCCAAATGGCATTAATCAATATTAGATCTCAAAAATTTTACAAAAGGACAGGTAGAAAATTTCCTGGTCTCTCTGGAAAAACCAAAGTTGGTTTTGACAAGAGCAAGTTGACGTGTCACAAGTGCCATAGACTTGGACATTTTGCAAGAGAGTGTAGATCATCTGGATCTAACTCTTCTGCACCCTTTGTGACCTTTCCAAGCAATAGCTCCCAAAACAAAGGGCAACATTCTACCAGTTCTGATCATCATTCACAAATTCAATCATCTCCTGCATTTTTTGTCCCTCAAGGTCCAATGCCATATCCTTATCCCTGTTTTTACATGCCTCAGTCCAGTCAGGTTCCTGTACCCATAGCTCAACAACCACATGTCCTACCTGATCCTCAACCATCTCAATCAAATCAACAATCTCAATCTCAATCACATCAAAGCTTTTTCACACCTGAAGTTGTTGACTGGAGTAGCTTACCAGATGATCTATCTGGTTATCCTGAACAATTGTTTTCTGGTGCTGGTCAACATGGTGGTGAAAATCCTTTTGGAAATCTTGCTCTTATGGCTCTGGAGTCTACTGATGGTTCATGCTCAAATGCTTCATCATCATAGGTACCACATGTATCTTCTGAGGCTAAAGCCAAGTTGTGTTCTGAGTCATGCATAACTGCTTTTGTCTCAATTAGAGAAGCAAATGTAGCTTTAATTAATCAAAATCTTGACCTAGAGAAAGTGATTTCCAAAAGAAAAGCTGAGTTTGAGTCTGTCTTAAATGAAAAAGATGATGAGATTTACAAATTAAAATGCCAAATCACTGATGAAAAGGCAAAGGTAGAGGTCATTTTAGAGAATCATAAGAATCTCAAAGAAACACTTGCAGCTACTCAAGTAAATTGTGAACGTTGGGTAACATTCTGCAAGGGGTTTGAAATGCTTCTCAGCAAGCAAACAGCTTCAAATGTGAAGTTTGGGATTGGGTATAATCACACTGTACCTCCTACAGATTTTACTCCTAAGATAGAAGTAAAATCTGAAGGTGAAAGCAATTCCCAAACCACATCATCATGTGTCTCATCCTCAAGTGATAATTCAAAATCAGAGGATGAAGTCAGTATTAGTACCTCAGCTAATCAATCTGCTGATGGGCTCATTGCTGATAAACACATGATTAAAGAAAAACTGAGCACTTCAGGTGTTGTCTCACAAAGTATTCAAAGTACTGAAAGGCAAGTAACAACACCTGAAGAGCATTTCAAACCAAATGAAAACAAACATGGTTTGACAACTGCTGAAGAGTCTATCAGAAAATCCAAAAGTACTGATAGAAAACTTCTGAAGAACAAATCTTCAGTTGTTACAAATCCTTTAGTACTTAACATAAGTACTGAGAATAAGAAAGTACTGAAGAACAAACCTTCAGTAGTTTCATCTTCTTCAGCAGTTCAACAACAGAATATGAAGAAAAAGCCATGTGAAATATGTGGTCTATTCAATCATCTCACTGATGAATGTTGGTACAAAAAGGTTCCAAATTCAACAAAGATAAAATCATTAAAAAGAAAATTAATAAAATGAAAGATGAATTTAAAACCAAGTTTGTACCACAAGCATCTCAATCTGATAACCTAAAGTTGTTACAAAAATCTAAAAAGAAGGAAGGGGTTTATCATAAAACAGCTGAAAGTATTCCTCATGGAATATCAAAACACCAGACTAAGTTTGTGTCTTTCAAAAAGGAGGACATGGTGAGTCACAGTAACAAATAAAAAACAAGTCCTGATGTGTCTGCTGAACTGAAGGCTTTAACAACCAATCAGACACAACTTGTTATGATGGTTCAACATCTGTTGGGGAGAGTTAACCAAATAGATGTACGTGTGATTAAACCACTGAAAAGGAAAACTAAGCCAAAATCAAAGGAATCCTTTTGAGCACCATCTCCATCTTCAAAGGCTGTTAATCATGACAAATCAGTTAGTATAAAATCTGTTGATGAGAACAGACCCAAAACCAAAATGGTTTGGGTCTCAAAATCTAACTAGTTTCTTGTGACAAATGCAGGGTTCTTCAGCTTGCCATAGAAGCATCTGGTATGTGGACAGTGGAGGATCTATGCATATGACAGGGAGCAGTTCTCTTCTTCATGACTACTCTCAAGGAAAGAAGGGATTTGTATCGTTTGGTAATGATGCTAAGGGTTTGTGTCAAATGGTGTATCATCGGTAAAGGCTTTGTGTCAAATGGTGAGATAAGATTTGGTGATGTTAACCATGTGGATAATCTCAAGTACAACTTGTTGAGTGTCAGTCAAATGTGTGATAAAGGGCATGTTGCACTTTTCACCAGCCAGAACTGTCGGATTCTGTCTTCCAATGTTCTGAGAATGATTGACAAGATATTGGATGAATATACTCTCCTGAAGGCCAACAGGATTGGAAGAGTATATGCCTTAGACTTATCAAAGAAAATTGATATAAAAGGCCATCCATGTCTGTTCTCCAAGGCCTCTCCTCAGGAATCTGAACTATGGCACAGAAGGCTTCGTCATGTGAATCTTAAAAACATGAACCAACTTATCCATCATGGTTTAGTGAGAGGTCTGCCATTAAAGGAGTTCAAATGTGATGACAACTGTTCTGCTTGTTTAAAAGGAAAGCAACACAAAGTATCATTCCCTCCAATAGAAGAACCAAAGTCCACTACCTGCTTGCAATTACTGCATATGGATCTTTTTGGTCCAGTAAGAGTGATGAGCATGGCAAAGAAAAAATACTGTCTGGTAATTATGGATGATTACTCCAGATTTGTATGGACTTTCTTCTTACATTCAAAAGATGAGGCAGCTCAAATCATCATCTACTTTGTGTTGTATGTGAAAAAGCAGTACTCCCTTCCAGTCAAGTGTGTGAGGAGTGATAATGGCACAGTATTTAGAAACCACACACTTGATGAATTCTATTTATCTAAGGGAATCAAGAGGTAGTATTGCATTCATAGAACTCCTTAACAAAATGGAGTGGTGGAGAGAAAGAACAGGACCCTTATTGAAGCCGCAAGGACAATGTTGGCTGATTCTGGTTTGCCACTAACCTTTTGGGCTGAAGCTGTCAACACAGCTTGCTATGTGCAAAATAGAGTGTTAGTAAATCAGAGGTTGATGAAGACTCCTTATGAGTTGTTACATCATTTGGCCCCTATGATTTCCTTTTTAGAGCATTTGGGTGTCCCTGTTATATTCTTAACACAAAGAATCCACTTCAGAAGTTTGAATTAAAGATGGATGCAAGGTACTTTGTTGGGTATTCATCTACTTGCAAGGCATACAGAGTTTTTAATTGCAGAACAAAGATAGTTGAAGAAACCTTGCATGTAAAGTTTAATGAATCTCCAAAGGACAAAAACCCACAAAACCCTGTGGAGTTATTTGATTTGGACATACTGCAATATGTTCCTTCTCAGTCTCCAGCTGTTGCAGATTCTGAGGATCCATCATCTCCTGCAACTAGTCATCCATCTGGTGGTATAAATGCAAGTTTTAGTGATCACCTGCCTGAGTTTACTAAACTTGATGTTCCTGTAGCTTCAGCAGTTCCATCCACAACAAATGTTGATGAGATCTCTGAATCCTCTACTTCATTTAAATTGCCATCTCATTCTAGGTTTCAAGAGTCTGAATCAACATCTGTTGCTGCTGAATCTCCTACAAACACTTGCACATATATCATTAAGTACCAAGAACTGAAGAATCACCCCATGTCTCAGATCATTGGTGACATCAATGCTGGTGTTTCAACTAGACGTCAATTGTCCAATTTCTGCTTTTATGCTCTCTTCATCAGTCAGCAAGAGCCAAAGAAATATCATATTGCATTAAGAGACAAGGGATGGGTTGAAGCCATGCAACTTGAGCTTCTTCAGTTTCAAAAGCAGCAAGTGTGGGAACTGGTTCCTCTACCCCAAGGTAAGTGTGCAATAGGCACTAAATGGGTGTTTAGGAATAAAACTGATGAAAAAGGTCAAATTGTTAAGAACAAGGCCAGACTGGTTGTACAGAGGTTTTCACAAGAAGAAGGTATTGATTATGATGAAACCTTTGCCCCTGTAGCCAGACTGGAGGCAATCAGATTGTTCTTAGCTTATGCTGCTTTCCATAATCTTAAAGTTTTTCAAATGGATGTCAAAAGTGCATTCTTATATGGTAAAATAAAAGAAGAAGTTTATGTGTGTCAACCACCAGGTTTTGAAGATCATAAACATCCAGATTGGGTGTATAAGCTTGATAAGGCTCTTTATGGGTTAAAACAAGCTCCCAGAGACTGGTATGATACACTGTCTAACTTTCTTCTTCAAAATAATTTCACTAGAGGCTCCATAGATAAAACTTTGTTCATTAAGAAAGTAGGCATGCATAAGCTCCTTGTTCAAATTTATGTAGATGATATTATTTTTGCATCTTCTAATCCACAGTTGTGTGATGCCTTTACTAAGTTGATGCAACAAAAGTTTGAAATGAGTGCCATGGGAGAATTACAGTTCTTTCTGGGTTTGCAAATCAAACAAATGGCTGATGGAACTTTCATTCATCAGTCAAAATATGTCACACCCCGGGCCCAGGTAGGGTGGGACGTCACAGACTAGCAACAACATATGGCAGCGGAAACAAACCATTACAAGAGCTCAAAGGAGAGAATATCACATGGCATTAATATTTAGAAAAAAAAATACCGGGGCTAGAAACAATCAAGCCCCCAAATAAGTTTTACAGTCATCCATAAAGATAAATTGTACTTGTTCATCATAAACAGGTAATTGTTCAAATGGTTCATTAAGGAAATATGCCAATGCCATGGTCGCGGGGATAGGTCTAGGTTTTCACAACAGCTAGGATCTCTTCATTCTTTACCTGAAACATGCTCAAAAGAAATTTGTGTCAACTAAAAAGTTGGTGAATTCAAGTGCTTAAAGTTTAAAAAAAACAAAAGGACTTAACAAATCCTTCTTTGATTAAAAAGAAAGTAATCATTGTTTAACATCGTGGGAAAAATCATAATCAACCCTGCACTCAGTCCCGGTTGGCCTCTTCTAAAGTTGTGTTTAACCGGATATTCCCAAGGAAGAAGTGAGCCCCAAACCAGTGAACCTTACCTGCCCGGATGGTTCACCATAGTTTCTTAACAAAACCTGTTACATGCCACAAACGACCCCTTAGGATCTCAGTGGGGTAACCTTCCTGGAACGAAAGCCACTGTGTGTGGGGGATTCCCCAAATAGATCTATTCATATAAAACAAGCGGTTCACGAAAGAATTAATGATCATGATATAAGTATCAGCAGGTAACCATAAATCGCACATACAATCATCAAGTAAAGCACAATTATAGTTCATAAATAACAGAGCATGTTTCATCCCAAAACAATAGTAAAAAGGGGGAGTCACTAGAACTCACCTTAGGTTTCCAGTCAAAAGTCTCTTGGTGTGCCGGGAGTGTCTCAAGTCTAGCACCCTAAAATGTACATATTAAGTAATAAGCTACTGCCCTAAACTCATTTAAGGTGCAACAATGGTGTCAAGA
This sequence comes from Flaveria ramosissima, assembly GCA_025215565.1. Classification (NCBI taxonomy): domain Eukaryota; kingdom Viridiplantae; phylum Streptophyta; class Magnoliopsida; order Asterales; family Asteraceae; genus Flaveria; species Flaveria ramosissima. The sequence goes on from CM046040.1 coordinate 65,706,032, forward strand.
GTTTAGCTATTGGTTAAGGCTTTGGTTTCGTGAAGGTTTGTTATAAAAAAGTTTTCTTTTATGGCAGGTCAAGGCGTCTTCATGCAAATTGGGATTTTCACTTCATTAGGTTAAGTATATTAAGGAATTTTGTTGTTCAAGTGATTATTAGCTTCCTGGAAGTCGCTTATAAGGTTTGGAAAAATTTTACAGTTTGGTCCCTCAAGTTTCAAAATTGACAGTTTCTACCCTCAAGTTTGGTTTCTTGCCCTTTATGACATTTAAGACCAAAAATCAGATTCTTATAGTAATATTATACTTATTATAGAGTAAGTGTTTCAAAATTTTAGTTTACTGGTCCGATTTAAAAACTATGCGTTTAACGCTCCCGGTTCCGGTAAAAGCCGGGGAGTTTTAACCGTAATTTAGGGTTTTCATATATTTGAATCTTGGACCAGTAGGTATTTTTTAAAAGGTATCTTTATAAATTTTAAGTCCTTAAATTGTGAAATTTGGCCTTTTATAGTTGAAAATCTCGTTTTTACGTTTGACCCGTTAAAACGCGGTTTTGACCGTGTTTGACCATTTAAAGCTTGTTTCACCAATTTTTCAAATCCTTTAAGTCTTTTATTACTTAACTTACTGAAATCATATGACTTTTATAAATCTTAGCTTCGAACTCCATTTTTATGGATTTTTCTCAAAAACGATGCTCGGTTTGTACCCGTTTTTAGTTAAAACGTCATTTATTTGTTCGTTTGACCATTTAAATTATCCATTGACTCCAGAACACTTTATTTATCATTTTTAAGCCTGGAATACTTTTCAAGAGTGTTAAATACATATTCTTACTATTTTTAAGGTAGTTTTACCATGTTTTCGGGTCCCGAAAGTGACTAAAAGGGGGCAAATCACAACATGTCCTTTATTCCAGAGATTAAACATTACTAACACTCTTAATATTCATCAAAACCTACTGAAATTTCAGTCCCAAAGAGTTGCCTAGTTGTTCTACACATCCATAGGCTTCAAATATGTAGAAAATGTCATAACCGACCATAACACTTGTGTAAATCATCTTAACTTGAGTTTAAACATTACCAAAATTTCATTTAACTTTATAAACAGATTATTAAGGTGTCATAAAGTCGTTCATGAGTAGGTTATGAGTCTTGGTTGAAAGGGTTTTTCAAACAAATGCTTAATGGGTGTTGTTACATGTAGAAAGAAGGGTTTCAAGGTGTAATCCATGTAATAACCGTGGGTTCGAGTTATGTATCCTTTTGGAACTTTTAAAACAGGTTCTTGGGAGTCCATTAAGCCATTAACATGCAGGTCACAAGTTTGGTTTACAAGAGTTGCAACATTCATAAGTTAGATGATACCAAAACACCCAAAAAGAGGGTTTTCATGGTGGAAATCGGTTTCCACCCCAAGAATGACTATCATAACATGAGATTTACCTTCAAGAACGTTGGGAACTCCTTAAGAACAAAGTGATGGTGAGAAGTTTCTGCTACAACAAGGAAAAAGCAAGGTTTTTAGGTGAAAAATGAAGAAAACAAGTGAAATGTCCAAAACCGACAACATGGAGCTTACAGTTGATGTAACTCACGTTTGGAAGGTGTTGATGGTCGTGGATGGCTAGAAACTCCTTGGACTTGGCTGTAGAACCTCGAACCAAGGCTGGAAAAGTCAGACATGTGCGGGTGTGTGTCCAAGACTCGCGAATGAGGCCACCTCCTTGCGGTTTGCACTTGGCCGATGGTTGCTTGGTGTTGTTCTTCACGAATCTTGTGCTTGACTAGAGAGGATTTTTGAGAGACTTGTGGTTTGTGTGTGTGTGTGTTTCCAGCTGAATTCGAATAAGAGGGAGAGAGGGAGAGAGTGGAAGGCTTGCATGGAGTGTGAGTGGTGGGTGTGGTGGTGGTGTAGAGAGGAGAAGAGTGGAGGGAGAGGGGCGGCCGAGTTTGGAATGTAGTGGGAGGGTTTTTGATTTAATTTTTAATTACAAATTATTATTATGTAGTGTAGTTTTGTATTATTGGGTATAATGTATTGTTTAGTGGATGGTGTATTTGAGGTATCTAGTGCATGTCCATGCATGCATGGGCCGAAAATATGAGGGTGTGAGTGTGTATGCTCACATTTTAATTGCCTTCTCTTGAAATTAATTTTTGTAAGGGTGACTAGTCGACATTCCCGGAACACAAATTTTTAAAAAGTAGAAACCTAAATTAGCTAAAAGTCAATAATAAAATCATATGAAACCATAAATTTGAATCAAGTAACAAGAATTGTTTCCAATTTCATGGTAGGGTTGAATAGTTTCAATTATTAGCACTCATAAGATGGATAATGATGCAAGTAATATAGGGTTAGGATAACAACCTGAAGGTCGGTTGTCATAAAATATACAAAGGATTTGTTGAAAAAGTTTGATTTACAAAATTGTAAGCCCTGTTCTACTCCCATGTGCAGCACCACACAACTGGATGCTGATCAGAAAGGTAAAGCAGTTGATGAAACTCTTTACAGATGTATGATTGGTTTCTTGATGTACCTTACAACTTCTAGACCAGACATTATGTTTGCAACTTGTGTCTGTGCTAGATTTCAGGCTGCACCTAAAGAATCCCATATGATTGCAGTCAAAAGGATCTTTAGATACTTGCAAGGAAATCAATCTCTAGGACTTTGGTATTCCAGTTGACACTCTTGCAAATTAGTTGCTTTCTCTGATAGTGACTTTGCAGGGTGTAAATTAAACAGAAAATCAACCTCTGGTGGATGCCAATTTTTAGGCAATTGTTTAGTTTCTTGGCAGAGTAAGAAACAAACTTCAGTTGCTACATCCACTGCTGAAGCAGAGTACATTGCTGCTGCAAGTTGTACATCTCAGGTACTCTGGCTTGAGAATCAATTACTGGATTATGACATTACAGAGACTAAGACTCCTTTACTAATGGACAGTGCTTCAGCTCTTTGTCTTGTTAAGAATCCTGTCCAGCATTCTAGGACCAAACATATTGAGATCAAACATCATTTTATCAGGGATTGTTATGAAAAAGGTCTGATTGATCCAAAGTTTGTTTCTAGTGCTAATGAGCTTGCAGATATATTTACTAAGCCTTTGGACAGTGCAACTTTCCAAAATCTAGTGCTAAGGCTTGGTATGCTGCAGCTAGAATGATTTGACAACTACTGATGATCTCAGTTCACAAGTACTGATGATCATTAGTATACAGCTGTCAAAAATAAGTACTGATAAGTTATTTTATCTTCAGCAGTTACTGAAGTACTTTATTTGTTGAAAAGTACTGATGTAGTTACAACTACTGATGTTTCTTCTAACAGTAAGTACTGATGACCAATGAAACATCTGAAAATCAGATAGTCTGCTGAGTAAGTGTTAAGGTCAATGAAACAACTGAGATCTGGGAATTGACGACAACAACTGATGAGAAATTTTACTCTTCAATTGTTTTAAACAACTGTTGTTTAATTTCAAAACAACTGAAGCCAAAACCATGTCTTCAGTAGTTTCAAACTACTGATGACTAACACCAAGTCTTTAGTTGTTTACAACATCTGAAAGTTAAAACCATGACTTCAGTCGTTTTCTAACAACTGATGACTAACACCAAAACTTTTAGTTGTTTTCTTTCAGCCGCTTCATAACCTATAAATACCTAACCCTAACTTCAAACTTTTCATAAGTCGTTTTCCGAACTTTCATCTTCCATTAATGGCGACCATGCAAATCAAACCATGACACAACTGTGTTGCCTACCTCACAAAATCGGCCTTTTAGACTAAGTTTGATGCTGCCATTTATCTGATGGTTGATTCCCCGTATCAAACTGCTTTTCTTCTGAATCCAACCATCTATCCCGATACCCTTCGCCAATTCTGGACAAATGTCACTGTCCATGCTGGTGAGAATGATGTCGCGATCACTCTCCAGTCGTTTGTAAACCAGAAGAAGGTGGTCATCACTCCTGCTATCATTCGCCAAACCCTAGATCTAAATGATGCCACCTTTGTCACCAAATACCCGAAAGGCACCACTAATCTATCATTCATCAACCATGGGTATGAGGGCGAGCTAAGTGCTACCACAATTCTGAAGAAGCACTTCCATGATGCTGAACGCCTAATTTTTCATATGATCAATGTCTGCCTTGCCCCTAAAACCTCTTCATGGGATCAAATGTCATCCAGGTGGCAGCAGGTATTGTATTCTATCCTTGAACGCCAAAGCTTAAATTTTTCTGAAATTATATTTTTGGAATTAAAAGATCTGGAAATGAAACCTGTGGCTAACAGATGGATATTATATCCAAGGTTTCTTATGGCCATAATCATCAATCAATTAAAATCTGACGGCCTTGTTGGCCTTGGAGTCCCTGCTCTGGTAGTTTTGCCTGAGGTATACTCCAGGCACAACTCTAACCCACAACTCAAAAAGGCTGCCAAACTGCTAAAACCCAAGCAGAGGGAACCCACAGCCTCCTCCTCCAGATCCAAAGTCCCCTCCAAACCACTATCCAAACAAACCAAAAAGGCTACTCAGGGAGTTGAGTCCCCTGATGATGCCCCTGCAACACAAAGGCAGGATGAAACTACTGGTAGTAATCCCCTTGTAGTTTCCAAGACTCTACCAGCTGAAACCGCTCAGGTATCATCTCAACAGGATCCTGATGCAATCAAAAATGGGAAAACCACATTACTGGAATCTCTCTCAATTGAGAAGATTGCCATTGAAGAGCACCATTCACCCCAGGTGCAATCTTTTTCACCCTTATCTCCCACTGAAACCACCCCTACAAGCCCAACTGCGCTTATTGCACAAGTGCTGACTCAACTACATTCCTCTACCCCTCCCCAGAAACCTATTACCACTGGGAAAACCTCAACAGTTGAGGGAGAGGATTATAATGTGGCTGATAACCCACAGCACAGGGATTACATAGTTTAATCTCCCTGTGTAGAGGAGGAGATTCGAACATCTGGTGAGGCTACCTCTTCTCCTGTTTCAGCACATGAACAATATGAAGGTGGTATCATCTCTAAGACCTCACATGAGACAACTGCCAATGGAGGACATAATCCTGAGGCAGGAAGTCTCCAGTTCCAAGAAATAGGGGCACATGTGAATACTGATCTACACTCAGCACATGTTCATCCTGATTTAATTAGGAGGTCAGATGATTCAGCAAAGACTGATGATGACCTGGGCTTTTTCTTTGATGTTCTAGCCCACAACACCATTCTTGAGGCTGAGGTATGCAGACTACAAGAACTGCTTGCCAAATTGTCTCAAGAATCAAGTCCATCTGCCCAAATTCACCCACAGATGGCAGCTTCTTCTGAAGCTCTCCTAAACACTGAGCCACTCCCAACAACTATGCCACCAGCCTCTGTTTCAGGCACCATTTCTCAGGGACAGAACCCCTTTGAGCAAATGGATGCTGTCTTTCAATCCTCCTTACCTCTCATCACTCCCATCATCACTAACATTGTGCATCAAGCCATTGATGAGAGGCTTTCCTCAAATATTCAAACCTTAGTTGCTGATACTGTTTCTAAGAGACTTTCTGACATTCAAACCCCTGACCCCAATCCAACCAAAAAGGGGGAGTCTAAGTCAGTGAAAGTAGACAAAAGAAAGAGAGTTGAAGAGGAAGAAGAAAAAGAGAAGAAAGAAAAGAAGATGATCACATACAAGAGAAAGAAGAGTGCTGAACAGACTGAAGATGAGAAAAAGTTAGAAGAACTGATCAAAGAAGCTAATGAGCAACATAGCAGATCTATGGATAAGATCATTGATCAACTCTTCAGACATGGTTTTGACACAGCCAAACTTGACTCTGAAATTAGAAGGCTAGAGATTCAAGAGATTGAGCATAGATGGGCAAGTTGTAATGAGAAAGAAAGGGAAAGGCTGGAAGCCATGATAAGATTCATATCAAAGCATTTGGGAAGACCAATCATTGAAGTGAAGTCATGGTCCAGAGAAAGTATTTTGCAGATAACCACCAGAATCTGTTCTTCTGAAGTATTCAACAAAGGATTGATCATTGAAGCTCTTGATGAAGCTGGTGCTGGGAAAAGGTCTGATATGACAAAGTTATCCAAAGCCTCACTCACAACCAAGATGCTAGAGCAGCCTGTACACTCTCCCACACCAAAACAACCAACTTCACAACCCTCAAAACCAACTCCTTTACCCAAGAAACCTACTCAAACAACTACCAATGATGCACCCAAGAGGAAGAGAAGGGTGTTGAGGTTGGAAGAAGAAGAAGAAGATGATGTGGATGATAGTTTGCCAATCTCTACTGTTCTTAAAACAAAGATGCCTGAGCCCAGGAGTCAACCAACAACAATCACACCTGACATCCAAAGGCAAATGGTAAAAGTGAAACTTGAAGAAGAAGAACAGCAAAAACAACATGATGATAGCTGTTAAGGATGGTTGATAAAGAGTTTCCTAAGTCTTCATCCATACAAGCTATGAAAAAACATGCTCAGAGGTTGTATGCTCTCAGATTCACATTTCAATATCAGAAAGAGAAAGTGAGAATTTGGCCTGACCCCAGAGTTAGTGACAGAATTCATAAAAAGAATATTCCAAGTCAATACAATGGCCAAGTAAAGAAGACTGTAGATGCTGTGATAATGCTGGCCATTGTAGTGTCACCCTGGGAAATCCTTGATGACTTCAAGAGAGCTTACAAGTCTAAGATGACTCCACAAACTTTACTAGAAAACAAAATGGTGAAGAAGGGGTTGATCTACAAGAAGCTTGAAGAAATAAGAAGAAATGAGCTCCAGTTGTTACTTGAAGGTACTCATCCTAATGAGTTTGCATACAGAGAAATAACTACTGTGGAGCTAAAGAATGGAAAGAATGTTAAATACTTATCAGAGTATTATGGGCCCGAGTTCTTCTTTGAAAGTGAAGCTGAAGAACTCACAATGGAAGAAAAAGACGTATTACTTGAGGCCTATGTTAGAGAGTCTTACAGACTCATCATTGGGAAGTAGGTCTCATGAATGGGGTAACAGCTCTGTGTCCAATTCCCAAAGACAGAGTTCCCATTCATCCTTTGCCAATCAAACTTTCTGAAACGTCTTCCCTGGCCTGAGCTTATTTTGGTGATTTCTGAGCTGATCGAGAAAATGTTTCTACCAATAAGTGGGACTTCAATAATCTTTAAGGTTTTGGCTGCATTGGTTCAGGGGGAGTTTGTTGGACCAAAAGAACCAATGAGCCAGATCAGAAAAACCTTTAAGTCCCACAGAAATCATAACAACTGAAGTGGTCTACAACAGCTGAAGACAAAGTCTGAAGACAAAGCTGAAGACAAAGTCTGAAGACAACAGTTGAAGACAAAGTCTGAAGACAATAGTTGAAGACAAAGTCTGAAGACCAAGTTCTCAGAAGTTGTCACAACAGCTGAAGTAGTTTTTTTCAGTAGTTGTGATGGTTTACTTTTCAGTAGTTTGTAATCAGTAGTTTTATTTTAGCTTGTACTTAGCTTTTTGTGAAGGTGTCCTCAGTTGTTGTGGACATCTTCAGTAGTTTAGTCTACTTTCAGTTGTTTGTATAAATCAGTTAGATGTCACTATCAAGTGACATCAGCTGACGTCACATTCCTTTATAAAAGGAATGTTGACCTAATTGTTTTGTAAGAGAAGCTTATGCGTGAATGAAAATATTCTATTTGCAGAAAACTCTCTCTCTCTATAATCGTCACTGTTTGATTGAATATTCATATTATTCTTTCTTAAATTTCGTCTAATTCTTGTTCTATTCCGCTGCAAATCTTAATCTAATTGATCAAACTAGATCCCGATCCTTTCATAAGTCAACAAGTCAACAAGACAGCTTTGTGAATCCCAAGAGATCTGGTGTTTCCTTAACTGAAACACACGTGCTTATAAATATGGATCCTAGGTTTTACATCAAGCATGACACGAGAACACGACACAAACACAAACAACCAAGCATCAATACGGCAAAGCCAAACATCACATCAAATCACAAAAACATAAACCCTAGCAGCCATCACATCAACATCAACACGTTTGAAGCATTTATTATCCATTATTTATTTGTTCATCTGTAATCATTAATCTATTTAATGAAATACGTTTGAATCAAATCTTTTTGTTTGCTTATTAATTGTGTTCTTCTCATTGTGTTCGTCATAAACATTAATCATTATATTTGATATTTGATTATTAAAACAATTAAACAAGGTTAATGTTGATTTTGCAAACATTAACTTGATTTGCTATTAACACCGATAATTCCTGATTGCGATCCTTGGATTCACAGGCATAATCATTAATCATTATATTTGATATTTGATTATTAAAACAATTAAACAAGGTTAATGTTGATTCCGCAAACATTAACTTGATTTCCTATTAACACCAACAATGTCTTTGAAAAAGAGGTTTGGGTTGCAGTGTCTTCTTTGATCTTCCATTCCACCCGTTGGTTGATCATAGTAAATGAGCTTGTTGAAGCTTGAGTAGCTCGTTCTTTTCGGAAGAAACCTTCACCACCTTGTCTTCCGAAGCAGTTTTCTTCTCGGAAGGTCTCAAAGTAACTCTCTTGTTCTTTTGAATTTTCTTAGCCTTGTCTTCCGAGGCAATTTTCCCTTCTGAAGAATGAGTTTCTTTTGAAAGCAACTTTGCTTCCGAGACAAGCTTTCCTTTCTTCATCACTTGAACCATATAATAAGGTTCAAATGGGTAAACATTCCCTGACTCCTTCCTTTTAAACATTATTTGCATAATGTGTGCTAGCAGGATTGTAGTAACAATCATTGGCCATGTGGTTTTGCAGACCATACATTTTGCAGGCAATGTTAATCTTCTGGGAACTTGAGAATTGCTGCTTATTGTTCTTCTTTTCTTCATCAGTAGTCTTTCCCTTTAACTTCTGATCCTTTGGTAGGACAGGAGTGCTGGTACTACACTCCTTTTCTGAGTCAGAGTTTCCTACCACCTGGAATCCAGCTGAGATGAACACACCTTTTTTCTTTGGTCTATCTTCAACTTGGACTTAGTCACTTTCTTGGCAGTTTTTCTGGCTGCCTTAGCTTGACTTCTTCTGGCTTTGGTGGTTAGGGGTTGATCATCACCAGTAGGAGTGGGTAAAATTACCTGGTTCTTCCTGTGATGGTCTCCATAGTTGCATCACTCTTTGACTCATGGGAAGGTGGGTCAGCAGATGGAACCTCTTGCTCTTCAGTACCACACTTTGGTTGTCTAATAGACCCATAAGAATGTGGTGGAGCAATTTCATTGGTTCCCAACCCACCTTTGTTTTGATAACAAAGTTTTGAGTGAGAGGATGATGCAAGAATGACTTGGAAGTTTTGCTCAGAGATAACATGCTTCCTGGCTTGAGCCTCAGCTGTGACAAGCTTGGCTTGAGCCTCAGACAATTTGGATATTAAATCCTTGATTTGAGTCTTGTAATTTGTATGTTCATGTTTTAACAAGGACACAATTTTCTATAACTCTTCAATTTTGTTTTGATAGTCAGATTCAGCCCTTTTAAAATCAGCTTTTAAAATGTTTAAAGACTCAATATCGGATTTAATTTCCATATTGTAGTCCTGATATAACTTAACATAGCAATGCAAGCTGGAGTACAGACATGTTCATATACCTTGTTGTCATCTGTCCCAGCCATGAGTGCTTGGGTAGGAGTCACATCCTGTACCATGAAGCTCTAATCAACTTCTTGAGCTAGCTGTCTATGTTGACTTTCCAGTAGCTTTTGGTGTAGAGGGATGTGTGGAGGCCTGTGGGGTTCTCAGATTTGACTTGGGAGCCTTGCATCCACTGGCAAAGTGACCAAGTTGGTTATAGTTGTAACATTTGTCCTTCGTCTTGTCAAACCTAAACTTGCTGTTTGTTGGGTTCTGCGGAAACTGCCTTCCACTTCTCTTGTAGAACTTCTTCGCTCTATAGGTTAACAGAGCCATCTGTTGGAATATATCCATGTACTCCGCATCATCTGGGCTGAAACACTCTAGATCATCAAAACAATACTGATAGTCACTAGAGTGCCCATATCCAGAGAGAAAGGCACAACTGTCCTGAAAAGAACTTTGCTGAGCCTGTTGAGACCTTGGAGTCTCAGGGAATGTGATGTATGGCTTAGAAGAACAGAATGGCTGCTGGGTGTATGTCAGGTACTGCTGACGTTGGGGGGTCCTGAGCCGTCAGCAACCATTAAAGCGTTGCTAGCAGGAAAGCTTGAGGGTCTGATCATCTGGTGGCCTCTCTTGTTCTCCATCTCTAAACGGTATCCATCAAGGTGCCATAAAGTTCTATCATGGTGAGGGAGTTCAGATTTTCTGTCCTCTTAATAGAGACACAGTAGAATGCCCACTCATTTGGGAGTGCACTCATGAATTTTCTTATGAGATCTCTTAATTCAAGGGCAATTCCTACAGATTGAAGGGAGGAAATAAGATCCATATACCTGAAGTATTGCTAGCTGAGGGTCTCTCCAGCAATGTAAGTGAAGTTCTCGAACTGTTGCTTCAGTGAATCTTTCTCGGAGTCATTGGAGCTGGAGTACATCTGAGATAGTGCATCAAACAGTTCTTTAGCTGACTTGTAATGCTCAAACCCCACCGTGATGGAGTTGGGTATAGCAGTCATTAGAAAAGTCATGGCATTACCATCAATGTCCAGCTTCTTCCGGTCTTCATCAGAGTTGTCCTCTACAGCCTTCTCTATCATGGCACCGTTTCCACCTGGTGCTGCCACTTTTGGTTTGTAAGGACCATTGACAATAGATTGCCATAGTTTGCTGTCTTGAAATCTGATGAAGCCTTCCATGCGTCTGCTCCATGATCTAAAGTTTTCAAGGGTAATGATAGGTGCTTTAGTCATTGTCCCTATCTCAGCTTCAGACTTTTGGTTGAGGGCCATTTTTGAGTATGGTGAAAGGAGGAGTGAAAAACAGGTTGATTTGGATGGTAAGATCTCACAATCAAGAGCCTAAAAAGCTCTAGTACCAATTGTAGGATCGGTTTTTGTCACTAAACACTTTGTTTTTCTCTCAAACTCACTTGAATCACATTCGGTCCAGATGCTGATGCAGAATCCCTTCTAAGAGTTGATTATAATATACTAAGTAAGAAAGAACCCAAGGGACTAATTTTCAAGGTACTTGTATATATTACTTCTCAACTCACAGTATTACAAGACTCTTACAAGCATATTTCATGAGTTACATTGAGAAACTATATATACTAGATCCTATAGCCGGATATACTTGTTGTATCTTGTATGCCCAAGACAAATACAAGATTGATGTGGTTAGTGTAGGATTCTATATGCCCAAGACACTTAGAATATTGATGTGGTTAGTACGTTATGATCCAAGTCGGGTTATACCCAATAACAAGCTTAGCAAACACCAATTAATATTTATTTGATGATGTGATCATGCAATTAAATAATAACACCAAATTTAGAAAATGGGTTTTCTAAATAAGTTGCATATGAGATTAAACAATTTATATGGATATTTTGTTTATTGATGTTGTTTGTAATGTTATTTAAGTTGTTTAAATAACATCAAACAATAAGTGAGTGTGTAAGTGTTACTTTAATAAAAGGTTTATTAAAAGAACACCCTTTAATATGACTTGTTAATGTGTCATATTATTAATTGGTTTTGGGGGGAAAAACCCCAATTGATTTCAAACCATTCGGCCGCCCCTAGGCCCTTTGGTTTTGCTTCTATTTTATCTTGGAAAGACTAATCTTTACACACTCATTCACTCCATCTCCTCTCTCTCACACATGCAAAAGAACACACAAGAAAAAGGGTTTTCTTGCTTTGGTTGAAGAAGAACTCGGCTGGAAATTTTTCAGAAGAGTCTCCCTTCGTTTTTGGTGTTCAATCCTAGCAACTAAGGTGTTTTGTGATAGTGCTTGGGGTATACTAACTTGAGGGGTCCTTCCTTGGAGCCTTGGCCGAGTTTCTTGCATCTCATTCTCCTCTTTTGGTCGACTTTGCAGCTGAATAAAGGTAGCATATCACAGCTCTATGTAGCTGTGATTTTATGTAGTTTTATAGATGTTCATAGCTTGTTCATTCACATATTAAAGATCCCTTTGTTTATGGGTTTGTTTTACTCTTGTATGGTCACTTAAAGAACATATTTTTCAGCTTTTAAAATTGGTTTTAAAGCTATATATCCGCTGCGTTTTCTGAAAGTTTAAATGGTTAAACTTGTTTTTATGTTCATAACAAACCCTTCAATGGCATCAAGAGCCGGTTATGTGGATGACTTGCTTGTTTTGTCCTTTTAAATAGGTTTTAAAGGATGATAATAATCTTAGTATAGGCTGATTTTGGGCTGCTAAGTTCATATGATATGAAACCCCAACCTTTCAAAGTCATATCACACATGCTTGTGATTAAACTTTGAAAGATATACATGTTTGTTGTTTGTTTTGTTTGGACAAAATAAAACCCGAAATTTCAGTTTGTGTTGGCTGAAATTTCGTGGTTTTAAGTGGGGTTTTCATTATATTTTGGATGATATGATAGATGCTTGTTTTAGTGCATAACCTAGCTATTGACCTTGTGATTGTTTGGATGTTTGTGATGGTTGTATTCATTCATTCAATTGGGTTGTATTATTTGTTGTTTGTGCTTTGATTCAAATGTAATTTATTTATTATTGGGTTGTAATAAATAGATTAGGTGTATTTTCATTTTACTAGATATCTTGTATTAGGACTTTATATCTTGTAATATGAAGACATTCACATTGGAAGCACAAAGGAAGGTCATGAAAGAAACATGGAGCATTTTGGATGCGGTTTCAAGTGGGAGGCTTTTGGAAGTTTTCTATATGCTTTGTTTGTGACCCTTAGGAATGTCCTATGGACCACACTTGTGATGGCAAACAAGTGTGGACCACTTTAGATGCTATGGTTATGCACATATGCTCATATGGTTGTTTATGTTTATGCTTGGTTGATTGTTTGTTGTTTGATTGTTTGGTTGATATTTGGATATTCATAACAAACTCATTAACAAACTTAACAAGCTGAAAATTGATGGTTCTTAAAAGTTTATATAAAGTTATTAAAATGATTTAATGATTTTAAAGATTAAAATAGGTTTTAATCAAAGAACCATAGGGTACCTTGTATTTGAAAGCATGCAAATACAAGTACATAGAGTTTTCTAAACTTGTATTTTGAAACCTCTAAACCTTTTTCCAAACAAGATCAACACCGTCCTTTTACACAACACTTGAGTCACTTGGGAACTCTTAGTGGGATAAAGGTCACCTAACCATTTTGAGGGAACTTGTGACTTGAGGTGAGAATGCCTTATTTGTGGGATAAAGGTCACCTAACCACTTGTTTTGGCAAACTCACACGTGGGTGTAAGTAGGGTGTCTTGATTTGCAAATCATGTCAAATGGATCACCTACGATGTGGTTTCCAAATGGTGTTGATGGGATTAACATGCCGACTTTACATATGATGTTTCAAAGTCGATCCCATATTTCTAGAAGTTGCAAATGGTTGCAATCGTCAAACGTTGACCACCTTATTAATTTAAAACGTGGGATAAAGGTCACCTAACCACAATTTAAATGTAATGTTGGGTTCTAGATTTTAATATGAAAGACCTTAAAAGGCATCTATTATTAAAATTACAATATCGAAAATACTAAAATAAAACTTTGTTAATTTTGTAGATGGCCTCAAATAATGATAATTCCGATAACTCATCCGCGTCCAACCAATCTCTACGAGCGATCCTCCAAAAGGAACGTCTAAATCATAACAACTTCATCGATTGGTATCGAAACTTGAGAATCGTTCTCAAGCAAGAGAGAAGATCGTATGTTTTAGACGACCCTATCCCCGATCAACCTAGCGAGGATGATCAGGAGGCCTTCAACGATTGGTTGAAGTACACTGAGGACTCCGTCCAAGTGTCTTGTCTCATGCTAGCGAGCATGACTCCGGATCTCCAAAAGGAGTATGAACATCACGGAGCTTATGACATGATAACCCAGCTGAAGGAAACGTTCCAACAGCAAGCGAGGGTTGAGCGCTTCGAAACGGTTCGAGCACTCCATGCATGTCGTATGGACGACAACCAATCTGTTTCATCTTATGTTCTTAAGATGAAAAGTCATATTGACCGCCTCGAGAGGCTTAACTGTCCCGTCTCGAAAGAATTAGCCACGGATTTGATCCTTAATGGCCTTACCAAGAAGTTCGAGACATTCGTGTTGAACTACAACATGAATGCTTGGGACAAAAGCATTGGTGAGCTTCTCTCAATGCTGAAAACGGCCGAGGCGGCCATGGGTAAAAGGGTTTTACCCGTTCTCACCATCAATGAAGGTGGGAACAAGAAAAGGCCTCATCCCGCACCCAAGGCAAAGGTTGCCAAGGGTAAGGGACCCGTTTGGGGAAAGGGGAAAGGGGTGGTAAGGGTACCACCCAAACCACAAGAGAAAAAGCAAAAGGTTGCTACTAACGACCCATGCTTCAAGTGTGGGGAGATTGGACATTGGGCAAGGAATTGTCCCGTCCATCTCCAAGAGTTGAAAGCAAAGAGGGATGCCGGGCAGACCTCAGGTACAATATACATGATCCATATTGATTTAAACATGATATCCTCTAACACATGGGTATTAGATACCGGATGTGAAACTCACATTTGCAATTTGTTGCAGGGGTTCAAAAGAAGTAGTGACTTCAAGAAAGGGGATGTAAGCCTCTACATGGGCAATGGGGCTAAAGTTCAAGTTGAAGCCCGTGGTGACTACATCTTGAAACTTCCAAATGGTTTGGAAGTGATTTTGAACAATGTTTTGTATGCTCCTAGTTTGACTAGGAATATTATCTCTGTAGCCCTGTTAAAACAATTTGGATATGTATTATCCTTTATTGAAAATGATATTCATGTTTCTTTAAATGGTATGTTCTATTTTAAAGCTATTCCTATTAATGGTATTTATGAATTGGTTCATGAAAATACTTTAAATAGCTCATTGTACCAAACTAACACCAAGAAACTCAAGTTGGACTTGAGTGATACCTATCTTTGGCATTGTCGTCTTGGCCATATAAACAAGAAACGTTTACAAACACTTCAAAAGAATGGTCTTTTAAAAACAAATGAATGTGATTCATTTGATGTTTGTGAATCTTGTTTACAAGGAAAGATGACTAAGGCACCCTTTAGTGGAACTAACGAAAGGGCAAAAGATTTATTAGGAATCATACATTCGGATGTATGTGGTCCTTTTAAGCCAATGACTAGGAATGGTGAAAGATACTTCATTACCTTTACCGACGATTATAGTCGCTATGGGTATGTGTACTTATTAAGGCACAAAGATGAAGCTTTTGAAATGTTCAAAATCTTCAAGAATGAAGTTGAAAATCAACTCAATAAGTCAATTAAAGTTCTCCGTACCGATAGAGGAGGTGAATACCTAAGTGATGTTTTTCAAGATCATCTTAGGAGTTGTGGGATTGTCTCACAACTCACTCCACCTGGAACACCACAACATAATGGTGTGTCTGAGAGGAGGAATCGAACCTTATTGGATATGGTCCGATCTATGATGGCTAGAAGCACATTACCTCTATCATTTTGGGGTTTCGCTTTGCTCTCCGCGGCCCGTATTCTAAATATGGCCCCAACCAAAAAGGTGGAAAGGACACCTTTTGAGATATGGCATGGAAGGGTTCCATCCCTATCATACTTAAGGGTCTGGGGTTGTGAGGCTTATGTTAAGACTCCCACCCAAACAAATTGGAAGTCCGATCCACCAAGTGTATCTTTATTGGATATCCTAGAGATTCTATGGGATATTATTTCTATGATCCACTGGAACAAAAGGTGTTTGTTGCCAGAAAGGGTGAGTTCTTAGAAGCAAAGTTCCTTATGGAAGGAACTAGCAGTAGAACAGTGGATCTTGAGGAGGATCAAGAACCACAACCCGATGCACGTTTGGTTGAAACTAGCACTCAACATGAGGATGTTGAGGATGATCAAATGGTTGATCAATACACGCAAAACGTTCGCAGAAGTGGTAGAACTAGTAATCCACCTGAAAGATACGGATTTTTCATGGATGGATGCTATGTGGTAGATTCAGATGAACCAACCACATACCATGATGCAGTGTCCAATTTGGATTGTGACAAATGGCTTGAGGCCATGAACGTTGAGATGCAATCCATGTATGACAATCAAGTTTGGGAACTTGTTGTACCACCTCTTAATTCCAAGGTAGTTGGAAGTAAGTGGGTTTTCAAGAAGAAAACCGATATGCATGGAAACTTGGATACTTATAAAGCTAGACTTGTAGCAAAGGGTTTCACTCAAACTCAAGGGATTGATTATGATGAAACCTTCTCACCTGTTGCGATGCTAAAGTCTATAAGGATATTGTTTGCCATAGCTGCTCATTATGATTATGAGATTTGGCAAATGGATGTCAAAACCGCTTTCCTAAATGGATATCTTGAGGAAGATGTCTATATGGTTAGCCTGAAGGTTTTGTCGATCCAAAACATCCTAATAAAGTATGCAAGTTAAAGAAATCAATCTATGGATTGAAACAAGCATCGAGAAGCTGGAATCACCGTTTTGATGGGAAGTAAAGAAATTTGGCTTCATAAAAAACGCTGATGAGGCTTGTGTGTATAAGAAGGCTAGTGGGAGCACAGTAACTTTCCTAGTATTGTATGTTGATGACATACTACTATTTGGAAATGACATTCCAACCTTGGAAGGTGTAAAAACCTGGCTTGGAAGTTGTTTTTCCATCAAGGATCTTGGTGAAGCCGCCTATATTCTAGGAATAAAGATCTATAGGGATAGATCAAGGCGGTTGATTGGTTTGAATCAAAGTGCATACATTGATAAGATCTTGAAAAGGTTCAAGATGGAGAACTCTAAGAAAGGTACCGTACCTATTCAAAGAGGAACGATATTGAGTACGACTCAATGCCCAAGCTCAAAGGATGAGCAAGACAAAATGAAGGCAATCCCATATGCATCTGCTATTGGATCCATCATGTATGCAATGATATGCACTCGACCGGACGTGTCATGCGCTTTGAGCATGACAAGCCGTTACCAGCAAAATCCTGGAAACAGTCATTGGATGGCTGTTAAGAACATACTTAAGTACCTAAGGAGGACAAGAGATATGTTCCTGATCTATGGATCTGGTGACGAGGAGCTCGTTGTAAAAGGTTACACGGATGCGAGTTTCCAAACCGATCGTGACGATTCACGGTCACAATCGGGATACATTTTCATTCTGAATGGAGGAGCTGTCTCTTGGAAGAGCTCCAAGCAGGATGTGGTGGCTCTATCAACTACAGAATCAGAATACGTCGCCGCCTCATTGGCAGCTCAAGAAGCTGCATGGTTGAAGAAATTCATTGCCGATCTAGGGGTTGTCCCTTCCATTCAGGAACCCCTAGAGATCTTTTGTGACAACGAGGGTGCGATTGCTCAAATCAAGGAACCCCGTGCTCATCAAAAGACTAGGCACATTGAGCGGAGATTCAACTACATACGGGATGAAGTTGAAAAGGGAAAGATATGTATTCGCAAAGTTCACACGGATCAAAATATTGCGGATCCTCTCACGAAACTCCTTGAAAAGGCAAAGCATGAATGTCATACTTGTGCCATGGGACTTCGATATTCTAGTGATTGGATTTGATCTGTACATTTTATATTTGGATATGTGGAACTCTTTATTATTTGAATAAAATTATTTGGTTATAATGTTTCAATTAATGTTCCAATTAGCATGTTTTAATCCATGAGTAAAATGTTTACTCTAAAATGTCCGTAGTCGCTCATACTTGTGGGAACAAGTGTGAAAGTAAGATTATTATGAACTTGGATTGGTTGATATTCATAAGGATGAATATAGGGCAATGGGTTGCCACCAAGGTTCATAGATATTTGTGGGATACAAATATTGGACTAACCCGCATCTCAAATTTCACTACATGGAATCTTTTGATTGATCATAAGTAAATTTGAGTAAAGGCGAATATCATTTGGTATCCTCAGACCTGAGATACATATTGAGTTTTGATATTCACCAAGTTTTATACCTTGAGCTCATTCTTCACTATCCTGAAATAGTGGACAGTACATAAGGGTATGTTCAGGTATAACACGAGGTGTTTGTGAGAAACGTATGTAGCCAAGATGGAATTTGTTCCTCTTATTCGTTGAGAGTTAAATGTCTAAGGCCTGACAAGTTAAATCAACAAGAAATGATCATTCTGTGTTCTTGGATTTAACATGACATCTGAAACAAAAGGATAGATGATTGATTCACCTAAATCATTTCAAGTAGGGTACTTGAAAGGGATGATGTTATTGAATGGCTATAAGTCATGCGTATTAAGGGTAGTAAACCGTTGTTAGGCGGTATTTACTGCTTGCATCAATCTTCTATGAATCTTGGGCAAGTGGGAGATTGTAGGATTCTATATGCCCAAGACACTTAGAATATTGATGTGGTTAGTACGTTATGATCCAAGTCGGGTTATACCCAATAACAAGCTTAGCAAACACCAATTAATATTTATTTGATGATGTGATCATGCAATTAAATAATAACACCAAATTTAGAAAATGAGTTTTCTAAATAAGTTGCATATGAGATTAAACAATTATATGGATATTTTGTTTATTGATGTTGTTTGTAATGTTATTTAAGTTGTTTAAATAACATCAAACAATAAGTGAGTGTGTAAGTGTTACTTTAATAAAAGGTTTTTAAAAGAACACCCTTTAATATGACTTGTTAATGTGTCATATTATTAATTGGTTTTGGGGGGAAAAACCCCAATTGATTTCAAACCATTCGGCCGCCCCTAGGCCCTTTGGTTTTGCTTCTATTTTGTCTTGGAAAGACTAATCTTTACACTACTCATTCACTCCATCTCTCTCTCTCTCTCACATGCAAAAGAACACACAAGAAAAAGGGTTTTCTTGCTTTGGTTGAAGAAGAACTCGGCTGGAAATTTTCAGAAGAGTTCTCCCTTCGTTTTTGGTGTTCAATCCTAGCAACTAAGGGTTTTGTGATAGTGCTTGGGGTTATACTAACTTGAGGGGTCCTTCCTTGGAGCCTTGGCCGAGTTTCTTGCATCTCATTCTCCTCTTTTGGTCGACTTTGCAGCTGAATAAAGGTAGCATATCACAGCTCTATGTAGCTGTGATTTTATGTAGTTTTATAGATGTTCATAGCTTGTTCATTCACATATTAAAGATCCCTTGTTTATGGGTTTGTTTTACTCTTGTATGGTCACTTAAAGAACATATTTTTCAGCTTTTAAAATCGGTTTTAAAGCTATATATCCGCTGCGTTTTCTGAAAGTTTAAATGGTTAAACTTGTTTTTATGTTCATAACAAACCCTTCAGTTAGTACGTTATGATCCAAGTCGGGTCATACCCAATAACAAGCTAAAAAAACACCAATATATGTTATTTGTTGATGAGATCATACAAATAAATATTGACACCAATTTAGAAAATGGGTTTTCTAAAACGTTGCTTTTGTAATTGAACAACATTATATAGATAATTTGTTCATGAGAAGTTTATTTATTTCATTATTTAAGTTGGTTAAGTAATAACAAATAAAAGTGTGTTAATGTTAAAAAATTAAAATAGGTTTTAATTTTATAAACTAATGGCTTAAAAGAGTGCATTTTATAAAATTACAAAATGGGGGGAAACCCATTTTGAACAAGAGTTTTGGCCGCCCCTTGTGGGTGTGTGAAGTGTCTTTTTGTCTTGGGCACTTCAAGTTTTCATTACTCTTGCGCTCTTAAAAAAACACACCTTCTCTCTCACACACAAGGCAAAGCATTCTCTCCAAAACAAGAGCTGAAATTTTCGGATTCAAGGCTTCAAGGGCTGAAATTTTCGGATCTTCAAGGTGCATTGGTAGAGAGTTGTGGTGTAGTGCATCCTAACAAGCTTGGTGTTTGAAGGGCTTGTGGGTATACAAGCTTGAGGTCTTCTCTTTTGGAAGCTATACATTCAAGAACATCACCATCTTCATCTTATCCATCTACAACATCTTGTGCAAGAAAGGTTGTTTCTTTGAACCCCTATGGTTGTTTTATGGTTTGATAGCATAGTATTTCATATATATTTATATGATCCTTATTCTTGGGTTTTGTTTATGGTTTAAAATGGTAAAAATTTCAGAATGGTAACCTCACTTTAAACCCTATTTTCCGCTGCGTTTTTATAGTTTAAATGGTTGAACTAGCTTTGATTAACATGTTACAAAACCCAACAATGGCATCTAGAGCCGGATATGTGGAATATGTGCTTCAAAAGTTCTTGAAAAGTTAGTTTTCATGGAATTTTTCAACCCATTAGGGGCTGTTTTGTTGTGGATGTATGAATCCCTTATGTTTCAAGGTTTAATCTTACATGCTTTAGTATAAACCTTAAAAGATCAAGATCAAATGGTTGATTGTGTTGTTTGGACAAAACCCTAAAGTTTTGGTTCATGTTGGCCAGAACTTTAAGGTTATTAAAAGGGATTCATTTTTGTTCTTGGATGTTGTATATTTTTCATATTTTAGTGCATAACATAGCCTTGACCTCATGTGTTTTCGATTTGGTTGATTATGGTTTTGTCATGATGGTTTTGTTTCTTGAAAGGGTTGTATATTTGTGTTTGTATTTTGGGTTGTAATTTTTTTATTCATTTGGTTATGTATTAAATAGATTAGGTGCATTTCTTTTATTAGAAAAATTGTATTAGGATATGATTTTGTAAAAGAAAATGCACAAGATGAAGACCCAAAGAAAGACACAAAAGACATGGACACTTGAAGCATTTTGGATGTGGATTCAAGTGGGAGTTCATGGACACATTTTGATGTGTCATCTTAACCCTTAGGAAAGACCTTATGACAACTCTTGTGATGGCAAACAAGTGTGGTCATCTTAGTGGCTATGGTTATGCACTTATGTTTGTATGTTTATGCTTGTTTGGTTGTTTGATTGTATGGTTGTTGTTTGATATTTGGATATGCATAACAAACTCATTAACAAACTTAACAAGCTGAAAATTGATGGTTCTTTTTCATTAAGTGGTTAATAAAAGGTTATTAAAAGGATTAATGATTTTAATAAAAGGGGTTTTAATAAAATGTGAACCATAGGGTACCTTGTATTTGAAAGCATGCAAATACAAGGTAGGTACATAGAGTTTCTAAACTAAGATTATGAAAACTTAAAATTTCCTTTATAAACAAGTTTAACACCGTCCTTTTGCACAACACTTGAGTCACTTGAAAACTCTTAATGGGATAAAGGTCACCTAACCATTTTGAGGGAACTTGTGGTTTGAGGTGGGGATACCATATTTGTGGGATAAAGATCACCTAACCACTTATGTTGGAAAACTCACATGTGTGTGCAAGTAGGGTTACTTGATTTGCAAACCATGTTAAATGGATCACCTACAATATGGTTTACAAAGGTGTTGATGGGATAATCATGTCGACTATACGTATGATGTTTTAAAGTCGATCCCATACCCTAGAAGTTACAAAGGGTTGCAATTGTCAAAACGTTGACTACCTTGTTAATTTAAATAATGGGATAAAGGTCACCTAACCACTATTTAAATGTAACGTTGGATTCTAGAATTTTAAAATTGTGTAAGACACTTAAAAGGGGGTTTTAATTATTAAAATATGGACAATATCGAAAATACTAAAATTAAACTTTGTTATATTTTGTAGATGGCCACCAACAACAATGAAAACAATGAAATCCCGTCCGCTCACTCATTATCACAATGAAAACAACGAAAATACTAAAATTGAAATTTGTTATATTTTGTTATATTTTGGTTTTACTTGAGGTTTCGAAACTTGAGAATTGTTCTCAAGCAAGAGAAACGATCGTACATTTTAGACAATTCGATTCCCGATCAACCTAATGAGGAGGATGAGGAGGCCTTTAATAATTGGGTGAAATACACTGAGGACTCGGTCCAAGTGTCTTGCCTCATGTTGGCAAGTATGACTCCAGATCTCCAAAAGGAGTATGAACATCATGGAGCATACGACATGATTACCCAGTTGAAGGAAACGTTCCAACAACAAGCAAGGGTAGAGCGCTTCAAAACGGTTCGAGCACTCCATGCGTGTTGTATGGATGACACCCAATCTGTTTCATCTTATGTACTTAAGATGAAAAGCCACATTGACCGCCTCGAAAGGCTGAATTGTCCCGTCTCGAAGGAGTTGGCTACGGATTTGAACCTCAACTCTTTGTCAAAAAGGTTTGACAATTTTGTCATGAACTATAACATGAACGGGTGGGACAAGAACATAAGTGAGCTTCACTCTATGCTCAAAACTGCCAAGGCGGCCATGGGTAAAAAGGTTTTACCCGTTCTCACCATCAATGAAGGTGGGAACAAGAAGAGGCCTCACCCCGCACCCAAGGCAAATGTTGCCAAGGGTAAAGAGCACGTTAGGGGAAAGGGAAAGGGAGTGGTAAGAGCGCCTCCATCAAAACCAGCGGAGAAGAAGCAAAAGGTTGCTTCATATGACCCATGCTTTAAGTGTGGGGAAATTGGACATTGGGCAAGAAATTGCCCAGTCCATCTTAAAGAGTTGCAAGCTAAGAGGGATGCCGGGCAAACCTCAGGTAAATTTACATGATTCATATTGATCTAAATTTAATATCCTCTAACACATGGGTATTGGATACCGGATGTGGAACTCACATTTGCAACTTATTGCAGGGGTTCAAAAGAAGTAAGGACTTCATGAAAGGGGATGTTAGCCTCTACATGGGGAATGGGGCTAAAGTTCAAGTTGAAGGCCGAGGGGATTACATCTTGAAGCTTCCAAATGGTTTGGAAGCAATTTTGAACAATATTTGTATGCTCCTAGTTTGACTAGGAACATTATTTCTGTTGCCTAATTAAGACAATATGGTTACGTTTTGACATTTATTGAAAATGAAATTCATGTTTCTTTAAATGGTATATTTTATTTTAAAGCTATTCTTATTAATGGTATTTATGAATTGGTTCGTGAAAACACATTATATGATAGCTCAATGTACCAAACCACCTCTAAGAAACTCAAATTGGATTTGAGTGATACATACCTTTGGCATTGCCGTCTTGGTCATATAAACAAGAAACGCATACAATCACTTCAAAAGAGCGGTCTTTTAAAAGCATTTGAATATGATTCATTTGATGTATGTGAATCTTGTTTACAAGGTAAAATGACTAAGGCACCTTTTAGTGGCAAATCTGAAAGGGCAAAAGATTTATTAGGCATCATACATTCGGATGTATGTGGTCCTTTTAAACCAATGACTAGGTACCATGAAAGATACTTCATTACCTTTACCGACGACTATAGTCGATACGGTTATGTGTACTTGTTAAGACACAAATATGAAGCTTTTGAAATGTTCAAAATCTTCCAAAATGAAGTAGCAAATCAACTCAACAAGAAAATAAAAATTCTTCGCACCGATAAAGGAGGTGAATACCTAAGTGATGCTTTCAGAGTACATCTTAGAAGTTGTGGTATTGTCTCACAACTATCTCCACCTGGAACGCCACAACATAATGGCGTGTCCGAGAGGAGAAATCGAACTCTATTGGATATGGTTTGATCTATGATGGCTAGAATCTCACTGCCTCTATCATTTTGGGGTTTTGCTTTGCTCTCTACGGCCCGTATCTTGAATATGGCCCCAACCAAGAAAGTGGAAACGACACCTTTTGAAATATGGCATGGAAGGGTTCCATCACTATCACATTTAAAGGTATGGGGTTGTGAGGCTTATGTTAAGACTCCCACCTCAAATAAGCAAGAAAGCCGTTCCACTAAGTGTATCTTCATTTGATATCCTAGAGATTCTATGGGATATTATTTCTATGATCCATCGGACAAAAGGAGTTTGTTGCCAAGAAGGCTGAGTTCTTAGAAGCTAAGTTCCTTATAGAAGGAACTAGCAGTAGAACTGTGGATCTTGAGGAGGATCAAGAACCACAAACCGATACACGATTGGTTGACACTAACACTCAACATGAGGATGTTGAGAATGATCAAGTGGTTGATCAATATACACAAAACGTTCACAGATCTGGTAGAATTAGTAATCCACCTGAAAGATATGGATTTTTCGTGGATGGATGCTATGTGGTAGATTCCGATGAACCAACCACCTATCGTGATGCAATGTCCAATTTGGATTATGACAAATGGCTTGAAGCCATGAACGTTGAGATGCAATCCATGTATGACAACCAAGTATGGGACTTGGTTGAACCACCTCTTAACTCCAAGATAGTTTGAAGTAAGTGGGTTTTCAAGAAGAAACCCGATATGCATGGAAACTAGGATACTTATAAAGCTAGACTTGTAGCAAAAGGTTTCACTCAAACTCAAGGGGTTGATTATGATGGGACTTTCTCACCGGTTGCAAAGCTAAAGTCTATTAGGATATTATTTGCCATAGCTGCACATTATGATTATGAGATTTGGCAAATGGATGTCAAAACCTCTTTTCTAAATGGATATCTTGAGGAAGATGTCTATGTCGTTCAGCCCGAAGGTTTTGTCGATCCAAAATATCCTAACAAAGTATGCAAGTTAAAGAAATCAATCTATGGATTGAAACAAGCATCAAGAAGTTGGAATCACCGTTTTGATGAAGAAATTATCAAATTTGGGTTCATCAAAAACTCTGATGAAGCATGTGAATATAAGAAGGCTAGTGGGAGCATCACCACTTTCCTAGTATTGTATGTCGATGACATTCTACTATTTGGAAATGACATTCCAACCATGGAAGGTGTAAAAGCCTGGCTTGGAAACTATTTCTCCATTAATGATCTTGGTGAAGCCGCCAATATTTTGGGAATAAAGATCTATAGGGATAGATCAAGGCGGTTGATAGGTTTGAATGAAAGTGCATACATTGATACGATCTTGAAAAGGTTCAAGATGGAAAACTCTAAGAAAGGTACCGTACCTATTCAAAGAGGAACAATATTGAGTAAGACTCAATGTCCAAGTCAAAGGATGAGCAAGGCAAAATGAAGGGAATCCCGTATGCGTCTGCTATAGGATCCATCATGTATGCAATGATATGCACTAGACCGGACGTGTCATGCACTTTGAGCATCACAAGCCGATACCAACAAAATCCTGGAAACAGTCATTGGATGGCTGTTAAGAACATACTTAAGTACCTAAGGAGGACTAAAGATATGTTCCTAATCTATGGATCTGGTGAGGAGGAACTCGTAGTAAAGGGTTACACGGATGCGAGTTTCCAAACTGATTGGGATGATTCACGATCACAATCGGGGTACATTTTCATCTTGAATGGAGGAGCGATATCTTGGAAGAGCTCTAAGCAAGATATGGTGGCATCATCAACTACAGAGTCAGAATACATCACCGCTTCATTAGAAGCTCAGGAAGCTGCATGGTTAAAGAAGTTCATTGCCGATCTAGGGGTGGCCCCTTCCATTTAGGACCCCCTAGAAATTCATTGTGATAACGAGGGTGCGATTGCTCAAATCAAGGAACCCCGTGCACATCAAAAGACTAGGCACATTGAACGAAGATTCAACTACATAAAGGATGAAGTTGAAAAGGAAAAGATATGTATTCGCAAAGTTCACACGGATTAAAACATTGTGGATCCACTCACAAAGCTTCTTGAAAAAGCAAAGCATGAAAGTCATACTTGTGCCATGGGACTTCAATATTCTAGTGACTAGATATGATCTTTAATTTCTGTATTGAGATATTGTAACCCTTTATTACTTGAATGAATTATTTGGTTATAATGGTTGAATTAATATTCCTATTTTGCATGTTTAAAATCCATGAGTAAATCGTTTACTCAAAACATCCGTAGTCGTTCATACTTGTGGGAACAAGTATGAAGGTAAGACTATTATGAACTTGGATTTGTAGATATTCATATGGATGAATATAGAGCAAAGGGTTGCTGCCAAAGTTCATAGATATTTGTGGGATACAAATATTGGATTGACCTGCATCTCAAATATTACTACATGGAATCTTCCTGATTGATCATAAGTAATTTTGAGTAAAGGCGAATATCATTTGGGATCCTCTGACCTGAGATACATATTGGGTCTTAATATTTACCAAATGTTATACTTTGACTTAGTTCTTCGCTGTTCTGAAACATGGCAGTACATAAGTCTGAGTTCAGGTATGATATAAGGTAATTGTGAGAGACGTATGTAGTCAAGATGGGATTTGTCCCTCTTATTCGTTGAGAGTAAGATGTCTAAGGCTCTAAAAGTTAAATCAATGGAGAATGATCACTCTGTGTCTCAAGGATTTACATGACATCTGTTGACAAAAGGATAGATGATTGATTCACCTAAAACATTTCGAGTAAGGTACTTGAAGGAGATGATTTATTGAATGGCACTTAGTCATACGTATTAAGGGTAGTAAACCGTGTTAGGCGGTATTTACTGCTTGCATAAATCTTGTATGAATCTTGTGCAAGTGGGAGATTGTTGGATCTTGTATGCCCAAGACACATACAAGATTGATGTGGTTAGTACGTTATGAACCAAGTCGGGTCATACCCAATAACAAGCTAAACAAATACCCATATATGTTTATTTGTTCATGAGATCATAAAAAAATATTTGACACCAATTTAGAAAATGGCTTTCTAAAAACGTTGCTTTTGTAATTGAACAACATTATATAGATAATTTGTTCATGAGAAGTTTATTTGTTTCATTATTTAAGTTGGTTAAATAATAACAAATAAAAGTGTGTTAATGTTAAAAAATTAAAATAAGTTTTAATTTTATAAACTAATGGCTTAAAAGAGTGCATTTTATAAAATTACAAAATGGGGGGAAACCCATTTTAAACAAGAGTTTTGGCCGCCCCCTGTGGGTGGGGTGTGAAGGGTCTTTTGTCTGGACACTTCAAGTTTTCATTACTCTTGCACTCTTCAAAAAAAACACACCTTCTCTCTCACACACAAGGCAAAGCATTCTCTCCAAAACAAGAGCTGAAATTTTCAGATTCAAGGCTTCAAGGGCTGAAATTTTCGGAACTTTCAAGGTGCATTGGTAGAGAGTTGTGGTGTAGTGCATCCTAACAAGCTTGGTGTTTGAAGGGCTTGTGGGTATACAAGCTTGAGGTCTTCTCTTTTGGAGGCTATACATTCAAGAACATCACCATCTTCATCTTATCCATCTACAACATCTTGTGCAAGAATGGTTGTTTCTTTGAACCCCTATGGTTGTTTTATGGTTTGATAGCATACTATTTCACATTTATTTATATGATCTTTATTCTTGGGTTTTGTTTATGGTTTAAAATGGTAAAAATTTCAGAATGGTAACCTCACTTTAAACCCTATTTTCCGCTGCGTTTTTATAGTTTAAATGGTTAAACTAGCTTTGATTAACATGTTACAAAAACCCAACAATACTTTGATACCAGTTGGAAACCTATGACTAAAGCAGATACTATAATGCTAAAGCTAAAGTATCTTAGATAAAGTATTGTCTAAGATAAGGTAGACATGACATGTCCATGACTTACCTTTTGTCACCTACTAAAGTTGGTAACTGTACTAACTAATAAAGGTGAACAGTGGAATAAAGTATGGTCAACTACATGGGCGTGTAAAGCACCATGCAATATCTCAGAGACTTGTAGCGGAGTGTCAGAAGGACCATACTTATGTCCACTGGTTATAGTAGTGTGTTCCGAAGGTTAATTGTCTTCGAAAGAACTTGTTCTTCCGAAGCCACCTATACTTCGGAATAGGCTACTTCTTTCGAGGCTTGAGGACTTCTTCAGATCTTCATACTTTGGAAGTTGTTATCTTGATTTCTTCTAAGTCTTGAACTTCTGAAGAGAGAAGACTTTGTCTTTGGAAGCTGGAGTCTTCCTTCGGAAGATCCTTCAGACTTTGGAAGTTCTGTCTTTGGCTTTGGAAGAACTCCATTTGCCTTTGGAAGTTCTGTACTTAGCTTCGGAAGACCTTTATAAGTTGTACCAGAATTTGTCTAAGTGTTTTGGTTTAGGTAGCATCAGCCTAGGGGGAGTTTTTTGGTTTTACTTTATTTAAACAATATTTTTTAACATATAATGAACCATGTTATGTTCTAACACTTATACATCTTATTATTCATTGATAGGCAATATTTTACAATCAACTGAGCTAAGTACGATTGTGATCGAACCAAAAATGTCGGAGGCTCGTGCTATTTTAGTATTACATTGTATTTATATTTAGTTTTCATGCTCAACAACATTTGTATTTAGTGAATTACATGACATTTTAGTTTTTACACATTTGTATCGGTGTTTGAGTTTTCATTAATTTTATATATTTATTTATTTGTATGTTAGAGATAAATTATGTTGCTATTTCTTACAATCATACAAACAAATTATGTTTACTTTGTTAATATTTGTTATTATGTTGGTTTGCATGCAATACATAAAAGTATAGATAGATTAGTTACTAATAAATATGTTCATTAATTTTTTTCATACCATACTTACTTCAATTAAGTTTGCTATTTAAATGTTACTTACAAATAATCATTATTTAAATGTTATGTTTGGATTACACTTAGAGGCTAATGCAAACAAAGAGCTCTCAGCATCATGCATGAAGTACAAGGAAGTTACTTCAGAACTTTTATACAACTCAGGAAAAATATGTTAAGGGTAAAATCTTTCGAATCCAAATGATCATATCTTTCGAAGCCAAAGATGAAGTCTTCTAAAGCTTTAAAGACAAAGTCTTCCGAAGGCAAAGACTGATTTATTCATAATACAGAGAAGACATGCTTTCTCTGATCACCATTTGAAAAAAGTTGAACTGCTTTCCGCTGCCATCTTTGATGACTCACCAACTTAGATAAGTTGGTGAAAAGGTCCATACTTTTGTTAACTGTAGATTAAGGTCATTGGTGTGTAACTTTCTACTTTTGTACATTTTATTCTTTTTGTAATATATTAGGATGTGAGCTATAACATGTCATAGTCACTAGTCAAAAGGCAATCTTCCTTTTGACTTTACATTAATCTTGTTGTTTGGATTAGTGTTTCTAGCTTGCTTTCAAAGTATAGCCGGCTGTAAGATGTAGTATTAAATGTCTCAAGTACTTGTCTTTCTATGTATGCTTTATAACGCTTGTAATAGAACTTGAGAGAAACATACGTCATTCTTGTAAACCAAATATTATCTTGTTCTTGTTCTGTCTCATATTTACTTATGTTCTAGTATAATCAATATAAACCTGGTTCCCTGTTTGATCTGTTAAGTTTTCTAAGTCTCTCCTAATTGTGAAACTGTTGCATTGACCCCTTCAACAGTCCTGCATGTTACCTAAGACCTAAAACCCGGGCGGACGTGCACACTTGATAGAACTTATAGCGAAAGCAAACTGATTTTTCATTGCAAACTTACAACATTCTGAGTACAATACATTTTTCAATTACAATATCAAACAACTATAAACTTCTATAGCTCCAGATTTCACTATCTCATCATTGTTTCTAACGTAGTCTCACTGATTACCTGTGATACATACACTCAAAAAGACGTCATCTAATGCTGGTGAGCTCAGGCTATACAGTTTACAAAATTAACTTTGACATGCATACAATATGTGTAGTGATATTTGGGTCCTTTCCTGGTTTTACCACAACCACCGGCAGCAGGTTTGTCAGAGCCTCCCGGCCG
The DNA here is from genome assembly GCA_025215565.1 of Flaveria ramosissima. Taxonomy (NCBI): domain Eukaryota; kingdom Viridiplantae; phylum Streptophyta; class Magnoliopsida; order Asterales; family Asteraceae; genus Flaveria; species Flaveria ramosissima. The sequence goes on from CM046040.1 coordinate 65,735,890, forward strand.
TCAAATAGGTATGAGCATGTGCCTAATGCATATGAGGAACCCTATCCTCTTTTCAGTCAGTTTGACACACCCCATGAAATATATCAGGATTCTGTATACCCCTACCGACCCGTGCATATATGTAAACATTATAATTATTACTAGTACAGACAGAACGATTATATTATCATAGTTTTGTTTTGTTTAACACTTGCTGAACAGTTGATAATCAATTTCTAGTAAGATCTGTTGATATCTCAAGGTCCTGATATAGTTTGAGTAATCTTAGGTTAGGCGATGGTACAACTAACTAGTCATTATCATGGTTGGATATTAGCTAACGCTACCTTGTTTAAGCATCAGTCCATGCCTAACTAAGGCTAGGCTACCTAAAACCGAACCCTAACAATAACTCTAACGCCTAAAATAATAATACTATAGTAATACTAATACTAATACTAATCTAATAATAATACTAAAATAAATAATAATTAACTTGGCATAATTTAAATGAGAACATACCTTAAAACTATTTATGATAATTTGATGTAGAGTCTCCCTACCCATGCTCCTACTCGAGCAAAAATGAATATTAACAACACCCAGTGGGGTATTGGGTACTCGAGATTCTCTTTATAATAGAGCGTTCTCAAGAAAACTTATATTCTGAAGAAAACCTATGAGCTTCTATTTATAGCTAGCAACCAAGCACCTGAAAAAGTGAGCAACCTTGTTTTTGCTTACTTATTGACCAACCTACTTCTATTTATAGCTAGCAGCCAAGCACCTGAATAGAATTCCCTACCTTTTGTTGCATGTGGTCAAACCAAATTAACACCTATAGAAATCCCTTTTGAATTGTACCAGCTTTTCACGATGCAAAATGAAATTGGAAGAATGTTTAGGGTGAACATACGAGCTTATAACACCAAATTTTCTTTTGCCTCAATGGGTGTTGTAAGGATTCCTTTAAGTCTGATGCAAACCAAAACATCCAAAGTCTCTCTGCAAGTAATGCACTAAGTACTGAAGTAAAATTGCTTCGGAAGTTTTACACCATGCACTAGAAATATTCTAAGTGTAAAATCTTCCAAAGCCAAGACCAATATCTTCCGAAGCCAAATATGAAGTCTTCCGAAGCCTCAGAGACAAAGTCTTCCGAAGCTTCATCCTATGAAGACAGATTTCTTCCGAAGACTTTTAGTAACATGCTTTATCTGATGTACTCTTCCATAAAGCTGGACACCTTTCCGCTGCATCTCTATAAAGTCACCATCTTTCATGATTTGTTGAAAAGGTCCATGCTTTTGGTAACTGTACATTGAGGTCTTGAGTCTGTAACCTTCTATTTTATGTACTTTATCCTTTTTGTAATAGATAAGGATGTGAGCTATGGCATGTCATAGTCACAAGGTCAAAAGGCAGATATGCCTTTTGATTCTACAATTGATTTTGTTTGTGTCTAGTCAATTGTATCCAGCTGGCTTTCAAAGTAAAGCCGGCTGTAGGTTGTAGTATAAGTATTCATTGTTCTAGTATCTTTCTTAATGCTTTGTAACACTTGTAATAGAACTTGAGAAAGCAATATACTGCCTCCTTGAAACCCAAATCTCTTGTTCTGTTCTCTTTCTTCATTACTTGTGTTCTTTGTATCATTATCTTGGTTAATCCAGTTTACTGTTTGATCAAGTTTAGTTAATCTCCTCTTTGTGTTGCTATGTTGTAATTGTTAAGCCCTTAACCGGTCCTGCAATTGGTATCAGAGCATTTCAGGCTCTTGATATAAGATCTCACCATCTTAAGATCCCTCACACACACAATTACTAACTTTAAAATGGCATCCATTTCAAAGACTGATATAGAGACTGGAACCATGAACAGTCCCCATGATCACTCTTGATGACTTTGATACCTGGTGTATGAGAATGGAAGGTTTCATCAGGTCCTCTAGACTCAAGAATGTGGGAATCTGTTGAAAAGGACCTTTCCTACCCAGCATTCCTTCTGCTACGTGGTGCTAGTATGATCCCCAAAGATGTGGCTAACTACTCTGATGAAGATAGGAAGAGAGTAGAGATTGATAGAAAGGCCATGACTTTTCTTCAAATGCCCTTCCAACTCTGTGTACAAAGGTTTCAAAAAGTGCAAAACAGCTAAACAGCTGTGGGATGCACTAAACTGATGTATGAAGGCTCCTCTGAAGCCAAGGAACAAGAAGGATCTCCCGAAGCAGCAGTTTGAAAACTTCACCTTCAAACAGGTGAAACCATGACTCAGCAATACTTCAGGTATGTTGAGATAGTGGGATACCCTATGGATGGAGGAGTTCCTCTTGAAAAAAGAGACATTGTAAGGAAGTTCCTTCCTTATTCCTATGCAATGGACAACTACTGTGTGGGGTGATCAAGAGGACTGAACATCTCAAAACTCTTACTCTGACAGAGTTATATGGGATTTCTCAGTGGCTACCAGATGGAGATGAACATGCAAGGTTCATCTGGCACCTCCAACAATCCAATTGGGTTCAGCCCTGTATGTGGTTGACAGGGATAGCATAGAACCCCAACATCATCTCGTATGCTACCCTGACAACTCACCAAGGGTCCTTTCATCACCTTCCCAGAGACACCCAGGGAGAACTACACTCAAGGAAGCCCCTCAAGAGACAAGCTCTCTTCAAGCCTTTGTGTCTTCTGATGAAAGTTGTGGATGGAAACTCTCTTTTCACCTCTTGAAGACCTTCCAGATGACCTTGAATATATGGAAATAGTCCAGCAGATGGCTCTTCTCACTCATAGGCCAAGAAGTTTTACAAGAGAGCTGGAAGGAGGTTTCCAAGCACTGCAACCAGTGGAAGTTTGGCTTGGATAAAAGCAAAGTCAAGTGTTGCAACTGTAACTTGATGGGCCACTTTGCTAGAGAGTGTAAGGCACCTAAACCAATGGTGGCCAAGCACAAACAGACCAAACTACACTGACAAAGCCCCTTAGAATGAGAAGCCAAAGCAACAAGCTGTTGTTGCGGTTGATTGAGAAGGAGGCCTTTGACTGGAGCTTTCAGGTGGAAGATGCTTCTCCAAACCAAGCACTAATGGCAGATCATGATGAAGCCAAGGTATTGGAACATCTCTGTACTCCTGAATGCATTGCTAAAGTTAACAGATATATGCGGTCAATAACTTGGAGATGAGATCTGATCTTGAGTCCTTAAACATTTTAAAATCTGATTTTAGAAGTCTGAAAATGATTAAACTAAAGATAGAGGACTTAGAGAAAACCATTTCAGTTCTAAAACATGAACATACAGATTTTAGGACTCAATCCAAGATCTCATAACCAAGCTGACTGAGTGCCAGGCTGAGCTTTGATCAGCAAAGCCGGGCACAGAAAGAGTGTTCTTGAAGAAGAGACCTTCAAGAACATGATATCCTCATCCCTGCACAACAAAGTGTGTTATCAAAATAGAAGGGACTGGGATCAAGTGAGATAGCTCCTCCACACATAATCTTGTCTGTAAGATCTCCTAGGTGTGGAACTTGTGAGATGAGCTTCCTCTTATAGATCCTATAAGTGAAGAGATGAAGAAGAGATAGTGAAGAATTCTTCTGAGAAGAGTGAAGAGGAGGATTCTACTAAGGCCACTATCCTTCTGAGGAGAAGAAGTCTACTTGATGACCAAGTCAAGAGAAAGAACTTGAAGGAAGAGCAAAAGAAAAGCAAAGAAGGCTCAAGAGATCAAGCTATTTTTGACTCTAAGCAGAAACAAGTTTTTTATCTCTGCAGGGTTTGAAGTAGTAAAGACTGAAGACATCAACCAAAATTCCTCAGCTAAGAGTTCTGGTTCTGTTCAAATCATCTCAGTACCAAGAAGAAGACTGATCTGCTGTGTACCACTGCTGCACAGCCAGGACCATCAAACTCAAAGAACAGTTCACAGCCCAAAAGAACTGTCTCAACATCTATATAGATGAAGGTGGAGAAGGGATGTGACCAAAGACAGTCTTGCTCTCATTAGGAGACTCTTGTGATAAAGAAACTGTTGTGTGTCATGTGTGAATTACCTCTCACATTGCTAAGGATTGTCATATAAATCCTAAAAGTACTGTCCATATGACCATACAAAGACTTCAAAGAGTTTCAGAAGATTCAAGCTTCAGAAGGAAAATCTATTCCTTCGGAAGCTCCAAATCAAAGAAGAAGGTAAATGGAAAATTAACTTCGGAAGAAAAATGGTCTCTCGAAGAAAGGAATTCTCCGAAGCATGAAGTCTGCTGCAGTGACTGCTGAAACTTCCGAAGGTTCAGTCATCAAAACTTGTGAAGTCCCAAAAGCTTCAAAGGCTGTGAAGGTCAAGTCCAAGACCCCAAAGGTGGTGTGGAAGTCTAGAAAGACCAAGTGACTGAAGTTTCTCCATCAACAACAACTGAAGATCCCTCTTGCACAACCATAGGATCTATTACTGTTGCATTACCTCTATTATACTTAGTGAGCCCAAGACAAGTAAGGCTTGGGTTTCCAAATGTTAACTAATCATTTTCTTTGTGCGGGAACAGCTCAAAACAAACAGGAATGTCTGGATCATTGATAGTGGCTGTTCCAGGCACATGACAGGCAATAGTCACTACTCCATAACTTTGAGAGAATTGATGGAGGACCAGTGCTTTTGGAGGAGATGAAGGTGGTTACATTATCTGGAAGGGGCAAGGTCACAAATGGTAAGCTCAGCATTGAAAAGGTAAACTTTGTCAAGGAGCTTGGGTACAATCTTATGAGGTATCCCAATTTTGTGATCAGAGTCATAACATGCTCTTTAACTGAGCATGATTGCATTGTTCTCAAGCCTGGAGTGGTCATTCCTCATGAGCAGCATACTGCTTAGAGCCCCCAGGAAAGGAATATGTACAATATGGTTTGCAAGAAACATCTCCCTCTGGAGAAGTTTCATGCTTTCTATCTAAAGCAAATAGTGATGAGTCTTTCTTATGGCATAAAAGAATGTGCCATGTAAACTTTAAGAACATGAATAACATAATTAAACATGATTGGTAACTGGAATGTTGCAAAGAAAGAGTTAACAAGTGATGATCATGTGTTGCATGCCTGAAAGGGAAGCAACATAAAGTATCTCACAAGCCTAAGGAAAAGAACTCTATCACTACCCCTACATTTATTCATATGGATCTCTTTGGCCCCACCAGTGTAATGAGTCTAGAAGGCCCCCTTATTGTTTGGTGATCACAGATGATTTTACAAGATTCACTTGGGTCTTCTTTCTTAGAACTAAGTATGAAACCCCTGAGATTCTGAAGAATTTCATCTTAAAAATTGAGAATCAAAGTGATCACAATGTTCAAACCATAAGATTGATCAAGGGACTGAATTCAAGAATCAATCCTTGATACATTTTGTGATGATAAAGGTATTACAAGACAATATAGTGCTCCCCCAGGACTCCTCAGCAAAATGGAGTTGCTGAGAGGAGAAACAGGACACTACTTGAAGCTTGCAAGAATATGTTGTATGACTCTAAACTGCCCATCACCTTCTGGGCAGAGGCAGTAAATACTGCTTGCTATGTGCAAAACAGAGTTTTAGTAGTTAAGACACATGGTAAGACTCCTTATGAACTTTGGCACAAGAGAAAACCTTTTATTGGTTTTTCTCAGGTCATTTGGATATCCCTGCACCATCTTGAATACCAAGGATCAAATTGCCAAGTTTGCTGAGAAATCAGGATGATGGACACTTCATTGGATACTCTTCCCAAGCCAAGGCTTATAGAGTATACAATCTCAAAACTAGAATTGTTGAGGAGTCAGCCAATGTGACTTTCAATGAACACACACCCTGTGTGGCTAGTTCCGGTCCTGATTGGCTATTTGATCTTGATTTAGTTACCACTGTTTTTAACACATCTTGTGAGAATGTTTCAGGATCTGCAGAAAATTTAAATACAGGTGATCCTGATCCAAGATTGGAGCTAGGAAGACCCTCAACTTCATACACTTCAGCTCCAGTTGGAACTACTTCAGCAAATGTGGTTTCTATCAGCATACAATGACAAATTTAGCTGATACATCTGGGGTGCCTTCAAATTCCAGCTTAGAGGCTCCACAACCAGATAAAGATACCTCAATTTGTGGAAGACAACAATGGTGATGGTGAAAGTGATCAGGAATTCCTTGATGCTAATAACCACACCATAGATGTACAACATCAATGATGTCACACACTTATTGGATCAAGTTAATCTTGATAATTGTGGTGCTGGGAGGGTGAATCACTCTATGCCAGATCTAAATTTCTCAAATTTGGATCTTTCTCAGCAACTTGCTGTGATCCCTCAGCTAAGGATCCACAGTCTCACCCCACCACAAACATCATTGGAGATGTTGTCACATGGGGTAAGAACAAGAGCACAAACCCATGAAGCAAATGTTTGTCTTCACTCTTGTTTCTTATCCCAGATAGAGCCAAAGAAAGTTGATGAAGCTCTAAAGGATGTTGATGAAGCTCTGAAAGGGGGAAGTTGGGTTGAAGCTTGAAAAAGTGCTTCAATTCAAAGGCAAAAAGTTTGGAACTTTGTCCTCTTCCTCATGGGAAGACTTCCATTGGAACCAAATGGTTTTTTAGGAATAAGAAGGATGATAGAGGCATTATCATCAAGAAACAAGACAAGACTAGTTGTTCAAGGATACACACAAGAAGAAGGGATTGACTACAATGTGTATCTTTGCTCCTGTAGCAAGATTAGAAGCTGTTAGGATATTCCTGGCATTTGCTGCTTCATCCAAGAACTTCAAGGTCTTTCAACTTGATGTAAAGTGTGCTTTCTGTATGGAGTAATTGATGAAGAGGTTTATGTCAACAGCCAGCCATCTGGTTTTGTAGACCCTGATCATCCTGATTATGTCTGCAAGCTTGACAAAGCTCTTTATGGGCTGCATCAGGCACCCAGAAGTGGTATGAGACATTATCTGAGTATCTTTGTAAACATGGATACAGGAGAGGTACTTAGATATGGAACTCTCTTCATCAAAGGATAGGGAAATGACTTATTGCTATTTCAAGTATAATGTAGATGACATCATCTTTGGTTCAACTAATCCAAAGCTCTGCCCAAGACTTTGAGAAGCTGATGAAAGACAGATTTGAAATGAGTGCAATGGGAGAACTCAATTTCTTTCTGGGAATTCAAGTGAAGCAAGTTGAAGATGGCATCTTCATAAGTTAGTCAAAGTATGTTCTGGACATACTCAAGAGGTTCACACATGACTGATTGTAAGATTGCTAAGACACCCATAGCCAGAAACCACTCCCTTGGACCTGATCTTGAGGGGAGTGTGTGTTAAGAACATTTATACCGGGCTATGATGGGTCTCTTATGTATCTTCCTCTAGCACGCCTGATATCATGTTTGGTACATGTATTTGTGCAAGATATCAAGCCAATCCTAAGATGTCTCACCTCATCACTGTCAAAGGATTTAAGATATCTCAAAGGTGCTTCAACACTTGGTTTATGGTATCCAAAGAATCCTGACTTCAATCTGTATGCTTATATAGATAGTGATTATGGTGGTTGGAACACAAGACTGCAAAGTCTACATCTGGGGATGTCAATTCCTTGGTGGAAGGGTTTTCTCATGGCAATGCAGAAACAATCCTGTGTGTCTGCATCAACTGTTGAGGCTGAATACATTGCTGCTGCAAGCTGCTGTGCTCAAGTGCTTTGGATTCAAATCAGATGCTGGACTATGGATTTAACTTCAAGGAGACTCCATTCCACATAGACAACAATAGTGGCTATCTCTATCACTGAGAACCCTGTGCAGCACTCAAGGACCAAACACATCAATATTAGGTATCATTTAATAAGAGATAACTATGAAAAGGGATTAATTAAACTAGTCAAAGTTATACAGATGAACAATATGTGATTGCTTTACAAAAGCTTTTGATGAACATAGATTTAACTATCTAAATCAGCTATTGGGTTGATTAACTTTGAGTAGATCTTTCTTAAAACTAATTCTAATATTTTCTTAAAATATGTGTGTCCTAAGTTTCTAGTTTCATCACTTTCATAAGCTCATGTTTTCTTTGGATCTAAAATCCTTTTTGAAGACTTTTCCTTAGATTCTTGAAAATTTTCTGATCCTTCGGAAGATATACTTTTACCTTCGAAGAAAAAATCATTCTTCAAACTAATAACTGTCTAAGAAATTTTACCTTCGGAAGAAGTCTAAATCTATCTTCCGAAGCTTAAATTCTTGCCTCAGACACTTATTTGTTTTTAAGGACTTTTTCCTTCTGAAGCAAAATTAACTCTCGGAAGCTTTGTTGTTTTATATACAAAGCATTCAAGTGTTTATTTCTCTTCCGAAGCAAAATTTTCAAGACTCTCAGGAAAATCTTCCGACGACGTCATTTTAGCTTCGGAAGCTTTTTCATTAAAACTTCCGAAGATAATTTACCTTCGGAAGCTTTTTGAATTCCAAGAAAACTACTTTATGAGCAAAAGCAAACTACTTTTTCGAATTCCAAGATAATTTACCTTCGGAAGCTTTTTCATTAAAACTTCCGAAGATAAAATCTTCCAAATCTCTTTTCACATAAATACCCAACGGTTCCCCCTCTTCCTCACTATCTTTCTCAATTCCACTATTCCTCAAACCTAATTCCCAAAACCGCCTTTGCTTTCTACCTTTCTTCAACCTTAAGCTTCTCAAATGGCCAACCTTAACCGCAGAAACAACCCAGATTTCTCCATGCAACTTCACAGGCAACACAACCAGGTTGCTCTGTTAAGCTCTGAGAAAGATGAAAGTTTCTCAGAGATTTGCCAATTCTTAACTCTATCAAACTATTTCACTTCCCTAACCATTGATCCTACTCTGTATGAGGATCATATGCTTGAATTCTGGAAGACCTGCCAAGAGGTCATTATGGATGGGGAGAAAGCACTGTCTGCCACAGTGCAAAGGAGGACAATCTTCATCACTCCAGCCATCATCAACTCTCATTTGCAGCTGGATGATGAAGAAGGTGAGTTGTCCTTCCCAAAGGAAGCTGTCAATCATTCCTTTGAGCAGATGGGATATAAGGGAGATTTCTCTGTAAAGACCTTCAGGAAAGGGAAGGTCTCATCCCAGTGGAAATACCTACTCCATGTGGTTATCCACAGCTTGTCAAACAAGCATGGAGGGTGGGACCACATTCCTGAGGATCTCTCCTTCATAGTGCATGGAATGGTTCAAGGGGTCAAGTTCAGGTACTCTCAATTTGTTTATACCAATTTACTTGCAAACTTGGACTCCTTAGAGTATTATATGTTTCCTAGATATGTTCAACACATTCTCAACTGTGAACTGGGCTCACAGTTGAGGGAAACAGATAATATTCTTAAATTGGGACAGATGAAGCCCGACATCTTTAAAATCATGAAGAAGTCAACTGTAGGCTTCTCAGGGGTAGAAAAAGCCCTTGTCCCCAAAATGCTAGAGCTCATTGCTCAAGGTGACAACCTAGCAACACAAGCTACTGTTGAACCCACACCTTCTACTTCTTTACCATTAAAAAGGCCTCAAATAACCCTCACCTACCAAAGAAAATCCAAACAAACCCCTGCACAAGCTATTGAGTCTGTGCAGGTCCCCATATACTCACCTTTACCGGAGTAAGTGGACACTAGAGCTCCCACTTCCCCTGAGGAGCAAACCACTCCCATTTCTTCAACTATCAGGGATGAGGTTCCTCATGCTCACCCTGATGAGCTCACAAGCCCGACAGCCTTAAGCCTTCACTCTGAGTCTCAACACTCAAGTGAACAACCTTTAGGGGACAGTTACCATCCCCAGCCTTTAGATCTAAATCAACCCATTCCCAACCTATCCTTCTATACTGATGAAGACTTAGGATTCAGTGAGTACCATGAGTCTCTCTTCTCTTCCCCTACTCAAAGAGAGATGAGTACTTCTGAGTCTCCTCAGTCTAGCCTACATCAGTCACCTATAACTGAGGTGGACACTACTGAACCTGTTCAGGATGTCCATATGGAAGAGGCTCTCACTTCTGCAAGTGATTACATCATTAAGACCTCAACCATGGCAACTCAGCCCACTGACATCTCAACTGAGATTGCTAGTGAGCAGAGGAAAACCAGCAGCCAAGAACCTCAAGCTGGTGGTGAGAGAGAGGACTTTGGTCCAATCATCTCATCCCCCAATGATTCTTCTTATGAAGAAGAGGGAAATTTGAGACTAAAGGTGCAAAAACTGTCTAAAACATGCACTTACCTAGTCTCAAAGGTCAGTCACCTTGAATCTCAGGTGACTACCTTACAAAACAGGGTCAATGATCAGCAACTTTAGATTTCATATCTTAAGGAAAAACTAGCTGGGAGACCTTTAAGAAGAGCTCAACCAGGAACACAAGAACCTGTGGATGTGATTGATTTATCCTCCAGCTCACCCATGCAAGTGGGTGATGCTACCAAAAAGGGGGAGAAAGTCATTGCAGCCACAGAACCTGGGAGTTCTTCACAGAGAATGGACATAGAGGACTCACAATCCTCACTTGCAATTGTGCATTCTCAGCAACTTCCTCAAGTTCACATTAATGTGGATTCTATAGACTCTATCATCAGGAGTCTCTTTGAGGAAGGTATTCCAAGGGCTGTGTCATCTCCACCTCAAGGAACTTCAAACTACATCATAAGGTGGAGGTATGATGCTGATAGAAGAGCCCTTATTCTTCACAGAGTTCAAGGGCAACAAGAAGTATTTGACTTTCAAAGCTTGAACTTCTATGATAGTTTGGATCTAGTCAATATGCCACTTGTCAATCCAAGCAACTCAAGACAAGCTGACAGATTGGTTCAAAGAATCCAAGACAGGATCACTGCAGAGTTTAGCTTAAGAAGGAGACTTAGGCAATCAGGTAATGTCATCGGTCAATTGGATGTTGAGGTGGACCCTAAGATTAGTTTCATAGGGGAAACCTTGACTGAAGGCCCAATGGCAGAACCTGAGACCCCTGTCTCATCATCATCAACTGCTGCAAAGATTCACATTCCCTCTGAGACACCTGCTGGTGAAGGTGTTTCTCAGCCTCTCTCTGGCCAGAGCATGGATGCTACACCAAGCAATGAAGGCCAAACCTCTATCCACCTTGAGTCACAAAGGTCTGTGGGTGACAAAGGGAAAAGGATTTTGACTCCTGAGGAAATTGAGGAGGAAGAGAGAGAGAGGAAAAGGAAGCTAAGGGGAGAAAGTTCCTCTGGGTCTTCAGGCTTTATGCAAGCTGCAATCAGGGCTGCCCCCAGACCAAATACTCAAGATGATGAGTTGAGGGCAGTCAGGATTACTTACATGCAGACCAGGAACTATGATATTGATGAAATCATTTCCCTTCCCTTAGAACAACTAAATGAACTGGCTCACATGGAAGTGTCAAAAGAGATGAAAGAAAAAGAGGATGCAAGGTTACTTCTCCAATTCAAAGATGAGAAGAGACAGAAAAGACTCTACAAGCATGCTCCCACTCTCTCCCCAGTTCACGAAAGCCCTGTTCAAGAAGATGTGGTTCAACAAGAACCTCAGGTAGACAAAGAAGAAGATAGGATCAAAATGATCAACTACCTGAGTGCCACAGGCTTCTATCAGGCAGATGCACTTCTTCCCTTATCCTATGACTTTGTTGAGTTTGAGTACTTAAAACAACTTGAGCTTGAGTTAGTCAAGGAGAGAAAGACAACTAAGAAGAAGCTAAAGGAAGAAGCTGCAAAGTCAAGAGCCATCATCAAAAGGAGTATGAAGAAGTCTGCTGACAGACAAAGGATGATGAGATTCTTGAAGCTATATGGATTCTCCGGAAGGAGACTTGGCCCTATGTCTCTATCCACAATGGATGAGCATATAAGGGTAGACAAGCAGAAGATTAAGAGTGGTGAACTGATTGACTTACACTCTCTTCCAAGTCAAGTCCCACCTGAAGTGGAGGTTAAGGTTGAACAACCTGAGACAACACAACCCGGACCTCCTGCTGAGCCTCAGCAAGCTTCATCTTCTGATCCACAGCAGGGTCAAACTCCCTCTACTTCTGAACTTGTAAGGGAGGAACAACCAATTGAGAAAGACAAGGATGATCAACATGGTGCTCCAGACCAGTCTTCTCAGTTAAAGTCATCTAAGAGGAAGAAGAGGATGGATTCTAAACCAAAGTCTAAGAAGAAGAAGCCTAAATCATCTACCTCTACACCTCAGGCTGAGTCAGATCAACCTGAGGAAGTGCATGAAGAGGCAGCCCAATCAATTCCAATGCAAGTGGCTCCTCTTGCAGCTGAGACACCTATCTTATCTTGGACCTTCTCTACCAATCCAGAAAGATGGCATGTAATCAGAGATCAAGGTGTTGAGAATGTCTATACATGGCAAGACATAATCAACTTACCTCTGCATGATCTCTTTGAGATGAGAAGATACTATGAAAGTCTGAATGATCCTGACCATCTAATGAAGAAAGGTATGGTCATGATTGTGCTGAAGACTACTAACATCTGAAGATCTTCTAAATGTTTTGGTAGCATCAGCCTAGGGGGAGTTTGTAAGGATTCCTTTAAGTCTGATGCAAACCAAAACATCCAAAGTCTCTCTGCAAGTAGTGCACTTACTGAAGTAGAATTGTTTCGGAAGTTTTACACCATGCACTAGAAATATTCTAAGTGTAAAATCTTCCGAAGCCAAGACCAATATCTTTCGAAGCCAAATATGAAGTCTTCCGAAGCCTCAGAGACAAAGTCTTCCGAAGCTTCATCCTATGAAGACAGATTTCTTCCGAAGACTTTTAGTAACATGCTTTATCTGATGTACTGTTTCATAAAGCTGGACACCTTTCCGCTGCATCTCTGTAAAGTCACCATCTTTCATTAGTTGGTGAAAAGGTCCATGCTTTTGGTAACTGTACATTGAGGTCTTGAGTCTGTAACCTTCTAGTTTATGTACTGTATCCTTTTTTGTAATAGATAAGGATGTGAGCTATGGCATGTCATAGTCACAAGGTCAAAAGGCAGATATGCCTTTTGATTCTACAATTGATTTTGTTTGAGTCTAGTCAATTGTATCCAGCTGGCTTTCAAAGTATAGCTGGCTGTAGGTTGTAGTATAAGTATTCCTTGTTCTAGTATCTTTCTTTATGCTTTGTAACCCTTGTAATAGAACTTGAGAAAGCAATATACTACCTCCTTGAAACCCAAATCTCTTGTTCTGTCTCTTTATCATTACTTGTGTTCTTTGTATCATTATCTTGGTTAATCCAGTTTACTGTTTGATCAAGTTTAGTTAATCTCCTCTTTGTGTTGCTGTGTTGTAATTGTTAAGCCCTTAACCGGTCCTGTAGGTGTCATGTTAGATAATACACTTACCAATATGAGAGATGGTGTATATACCTTTCGTGCGCATAAAGGGATATATCATAGAATTGACCAATTAGTCACCAGAGATGGAACACCCAGATATTTACAGTTGTATTTTTATGATCCTAAAAAGGAGTTAGAACACCGGCTCCAATGGCCAAATCTTGATCGGAATATTTTTGAGATTTTTCACGTGTTCTTTCTACAAATCCTTATGTCATTACATTTCGTAGTCTTGCGGAGCTAGGTCCTCTAGACAACTATAAAGTCACTTTGAACACTTCAGCTACCCTGGACCAGATGGTGTATAACCGACCAACGACATCAGTGGTTTAATTAACATTATTTTATTTTAATTAAGTATAATGTGGTATATTTCTTATACTTATTGTTTATTAAACACGTGTTCTTCAGGTTGCTGATATATGGGTTGAAGGGAATGACAATATCACTTCCTACAAAAGAAGTATTTTGGTGTATGGCAGGTCTGAACGTAGTCAAACTATTCAACCGTACTTTGGATGTTACGATCCATTATGTTATCCTCTATTTTTTTCCTAATGGTGAGCGTTGTTGGCATCGCATCCTGACATACAACTTGCAGTAGTGCAACCAATCAAGTTAATAATTGTTTGGACAACATCGACGAAGATAATGGAGGTGCCAAGAAGTTTCTTAAGTTCTCAAATGACTAAGACCTAATTAATACCCTGAAGGTTGATGCAGTCTAATGTAGTAATAACTTGATGGGTTTTTTTGTATCCAGGTACTAACTCACAAAATGCTAGAACAACTCTAGCTATACGAGAGTACTATTGTTACAAGTTTCAAATTCGTCCGATATAGAATGTGATTTGGTTAGGTCGTAAATTGCTACACCCGTTTGTCGTGGATATTTACACAAAGATTGAGACATCACGCTTACAATATTTTGAAAACAATCAATGACAGATAATAGCTTATTCAAATCAACGTATTATGGATTGTGTTCATGCTGGGGAGGTTCATCCAAGTAGAATCGGACAACAGTTTGTGTTGCCTGTGTATTTCATTGGAGGGCCTCGTCATATGTGACATCAGATTTTAGATGCTGAGTTTAGTTCAAGATGACGGAAAACCTGATTTATTCCTAATGATGACGTGTAATCCTCAGTGGCCAAAGATGTGTGAGAATTTAAAAACTAGTCAAACTGCACAAAATCGTCATGATTTTGTTTCTAGAGTGTTTCGTGCTCGATTAGATGAGCTTAAGGAACATCTATGGATTCACCGCCTGTTTTATTTTAAATAAATTTGTTTTTTGAGATTGATTTATATTAGTCATGTAATCATATTTGGTTTGGTTCATAAAATTGTGTAATGATACATAAACTTGATATTAACCATATATATTTTGTTTCAATTTTAAATACAAATGACTAAATAATATATCTAATTCAAATTCCATATTAAAACAAAAATTCTAATTTGAATAACTAATCTTGAACTAAATATTTACCAAAAAAATGGATAACAAAAACACTAGATATTATTTATAATATAATTTGTTTCATTATTGATAACTTAACTTGTCTAATACCGAAATTCTAATTGGAATATGTCACACCCTCAAAATCCACATGCAGAGTTTTACCGCGAGACGTGTGAACAGACCAGGATCACAGTCACTAGTTACTCAGAACGACACTATATGCCACATTTAAAATTTAAAACCAACCAAAGTTCAAACTTTAAAATCCTGCCGAAGCATTTTGTAAATAAGACAAACCCAAAGTATGTAAATGCAAAATTTGGCAAAACACGCGCCAACCCAAATACTTAAAACCCATAAATAAAATCCAAGAGTTATGTCTTAAAAAAATCTTAGGATGCATGCTGGACCCGTGATGTGCTCCTAATAGCAACAAGAGTTAACGACCTGAGAATAGCATACTAAAAATGTCAACATAATGGTTGGTGAGTTCAAGAGTTTGCGTTGAACATAAACAATAATAATTTGTATAACATAAGAAGTGCATTGAAATAGATAGCTAGTCTATAATCACAAGTAATAACTATAGTGATTTCGTGATCGAAGCTGATTGTGTTGCGTTTGTTGCCTCCCGTCACGACTTACCAGGTCATGACGATGTTTGTGTTTAGGACAATATTGCACTCGTTTGACCTTGAGTCGCACAGGCAGGGCTTGCCAAACCCTGTAGTACTACCCAAGATTTCCCGTTAGTTACCATTATTAACGATCCGAAAGTGTGAGGACTTTCAAGGTATTATGCACTATGTTAAAACATACACAACTTATAATAATAATAATATAGCGTTTGTGAAAAAGTATGCTACCTCCCCCAGAAGAGAGTTTATAAAATAGTGGGGCATGAACTCACCTGATGCGCAACGAACAATAACAAAGAAAACTGACGACGGATGGAAAGACAATCCTTCAAAGGTTACCTAGAACACACAAGTGCATAAGTACGTATACACAGGAAAGCTTAACAACTCTAAGCTTAACAACTTTGACATATTGTTTAATCAAGCGTAACAACTTAGCATACATGAATACCATACATATTATCCACGTGTATCACATTTTCAACCAAAGTTCTATCTAGATCATCACACAACATTAGATCATCATACAACTCATGCAAACTTCAACAACCAACATGTTCAACACACTTATAAATACATCACAACCAATAATTCATACGTGGAGTCTAATCATGCACTACATGCCATATGAAGCCACTCACGACTTCACATCCTAAACCCTGACAATCTTACTAAGTAGGGGCCTCAGATTCGCACGCGTGTATGAAAATCATAATCACATTCATCAACAAGGTTCATTCCAACCAACATACACAATAATGATCAATTCCAAAACCAAACAAGATTTCCTAATCACTAATCACAATTCAACATCATGTATGATCACCAATACCTAAATTCCTTACATGATCAACCAAGCATCCATACAACTCAACTAACACATTCTATCACATTAGACATCATCAACAATCATTCTAACATGATCCTAACATCATGAACATGCCCAAATCATCATATCCAATGTTCTATAAAAATAAAGTTTTTCTTTTGGGAAAGTAACACCCAAAAGCAATCTAGCATCCAATTCAATCATAATTTTTTAAACTTTATACCCAATCAAGCTCATAACATTCATTCTAACATGATGATCATCACTACATCATCAAAATTCCCAAACATCATACATAAAAATTTCTACTTTTAGTAAGTTACGATCTACACACCAATTTCATGAACTTTCTTGCACAATTCAATTAAACTAACATCTAAGCATTGTATCTAACATCATATCATCATCAAATCATGAAGTCCAAGAACAAAAAGTTTTCTCTTAAGGCAATGTATGAACTAGATGATCAATCCATGGATTTCTTGCATAAACAACATAATCTAACCTTCATACAACCTAACTAACATCATATTAACATCTAACAATCATCATCTTCATGTTTTCATCACAAATTTCGAAATTAGGGTTCATCAAGAACAACCAACATGAAAAACTAATCAAAACTAACCTTTAGGTGTGTAGAAATCAACAATTGAACTTGCTAACACCTTGTAATCTCTTGCAACCAACCCAAAATCGATGTATGTGTGTGTTCTTGATTGAATTCGCAAGGTTAGGGGCGTCTTGGGTGATGTTGCGGCTGAATTGGGGGTTAGGGGGGATTAGGGTTCAATTTTTGGTAATATATTTTGTTTAATAATAATTACAAAATAAACCCAATAAACCCCTTGATTTTTAATTTATAAAATTCATTTTTTTAACACTTTTTAAATAATTTTTAACTACAAATTACAAGTATTATTAGTCAATAATCATCATCGTAAGCATTTACAATAAGTCACACAACACATGAAATATATATAACATGTTGTCACGTTATCGCGTAAAATTTACAAAATTAATATTTAAAATTCTATAAATTCATGAATCACATAATCAAAACTAATAATCAACATTATTAATTAGATTATTATTATTTATCATAGATTATTATTATTAAGTCACCAACGTTCAACGAGAACTAGTGTGTGCTCACGCCACGTGTATGCAAGACCTAACGGAACTAACGGAGTTGGTAACGAAAAATTACATTATCCCCATGTTGAAAGAATTTTCGTCCCGAAAATTGCGTTACATGGTTGTGCTACATCTCTGATTTACTGTATCGGCATAACGAAATGGAGTGAGTTGTCACATCATCCCCATGTTGAAAGAAATTTCGTCCCGGAATTTAATCAGTACCTTCCCCAACCGTCATTGTCATCTCAAACAGATGAGGATACTTAAGCTTCATCTGATCCTCGCGTTCCCACGTGAATTCCTGTCCACGTCTTGAGTTCCAACGAACTTTGACTATGGGTATCTTACTTTGCTTAAGAGTCTTGACTTCACGATCCATGACTTCCACCGGTTCTTCAACAAAGCGTAGTTGCTCATCTACTTGTACTTCCTCGAGTGGTACAACCAGTGTCTCGTCATACAGACACTTTTTCAAATTCGAGACGTGAAATACATTGTGAACACCACTCAATGAATCAGGAAGGTCCAATCGATACGCCACCAGACCTATTTTTTCCAGAATCTCAAATGGTCCAACTTATCTTGGATTAAGTTTGCCTCTTTTGCCAAACCGAATCACACCTTTCCACGGTGAGACTTTCTATTGGAGCTGTACAAGATACTCTATATTATCAACACAGTCAAAGTCAACAAAAGTCAACATCACGGTCAAAGTCAATGCAAAAGTCAAACCCGACACGTTCGAGACAAAGCACCGAGACGAGACATTGAAGATTTAAATGACTAGGAGTTTTATTGTAATAAATATATTTTGTGTCAACAAAATATATTTAAATATGTTTTAGTCAATTTTATGTTTTATATGCAATTTCTATTAATTAGCCTTGACTAGACTATAAATAGGTTAATTGTAATTAGGTTTTGTTAATGGTTGGATGACCAATAGAATTGGGGGATTACTTGTAAACATATTTTGCAATCTATTGAAGATCAAATGGGTTTTATGGTGTTCACATTGTTTGATCTAGATTTTCAATTATTTGATTCAAGTGTGTTTAACCTGGCCTAACAATTTAGTATCAGAGCCATTTTGGATCAAATTTATTGAAGATTTGAAGATTATTGAAGCTATTCATCAGATTTCTAGAAAGAGAAATTGAGGTTTTAGAGAGAGAAAGTAGATCTTGTGGGGTTTCTAGAGAGAGAAACCAGATCTAAGTCCAAATTTCATCAGATCTACAACAATCTACTACAAATTTAAAGATATACAATATAAATTTCTCATCTACAACATATTTTATACAAGAAATTGAAAGAAAAATTCAGATTTGAAGAAGTTTCTCTCACACAAACTAGTGTGTGTTCTTGGTGTTCTTGAGGATCTTCAAATATTCAAATCATCAAGCTGCGAAATTAACATCCAACTGAACAAAAGTTCACATTTTCTAGCCAAAATACCAGCGAAAATGCTCCCAAAATCATCAGGGAATCTAAAAAAAAAGTCTGCGAAATTAACAAAAAAATTCTGCGAATCTATATGTTCAAAGTGCGAAATTAAGAAAAACCTAACCTGCGAAATTAGTGTCATTTCTGATTCTGTGAGGGAGACACCAACGTCATGCAATGCGTTCTCTCTTGAACAAGGAGCGGAAACAATAACAAGTCAAATGAAAAGAAGTAACAAACACGTACGCAATGAACAAGAAAACATAAATTATAGCAAGACAAGCTACAAAGACGCAAACATGAAGATTACAAAAGACAAATGTGTCACACTCTCAAAATCCACATGTGGAGTTTTACTGCGATGCGTGTGAACAAACCAAGATGGTTTTTGATATTCCACTTTAACCTTAGAACAGGTCAGACACTTGCTCACGTATGCAGCTACGTCAGCCTTCATATTAGGCCACCAATAGTGCGCCTTCAGGTTATGATACATTTTGTCAGAGGGTGTATCGAATATTTAGACTTGCGTGCTTCACTCATAACCAAGTCTCTTAAATTTCCATGCAAAGGCACCCATAGTCTATCCATGAAATACCAAATTCCATCGGATTTGACTTCCAACTGTTTATCCATCCTGCGTAAAGATTCAGATCCAACATTCTCACCTTTCAAGGCTTCTGTTTGGGCTTCCTTGATCTGTTCAGGCAAGTGAGTAGTAATCGTGATTTTTAGAGCACGCACCCGTCGGGGCTTAGCGGTTTCCTTTCTGCTCAAGGCATCGGTGACTACATTCTCTTTTCCGGGGTGGTATTTAATAGCACAATCATAGTCGTTCAACAATTCCACCCAGCGTCATTGCCTCATGTTAAGCTCTTTCTGCTCAAAGATATGCTGAAGACTCTTGTGATCGGTGTAAATTGTGCACTTGGTACCGTACAAGTAATGTCTCCGGATCGTCAAGGCAAAGACCACTGCTTCTAACTCCAAGTCATGAGTAGTGTAGTTCTTTTTATGTACCTTAAGTTGTCGTGAGGCATAAGCTATCACTTTGTCACGTTGCATCAGGACACAACCCATCCTTGGATAGAAGCATCACAATAAACTACAAAATCATCACTTCCTTCAGGTAATGCTAGTATCGGTGCGCTACAGAGTTTCTGCTTCAGCAACTGAAAAGCAGCTTCTTGACTCTCGCCCCATTTATAGGTTGTTCCTTTATGGGTCAAAGTTGTGAGAGGTTGAGCGATTTTTGAAAATCCCTCAATGAAATGCCGGTAATACCCTGCCAGTCCAAGAAATTGTCTTATCTCGCGAGGCGTCTTGGGTACCGACCAGTTCTTTATAGCCTCAATTTTTGCAGGATCCACATGTATTCCCTTCTCATCAACAATGTGACCCAAGAATTGCACCTCACGAATCCAGAAATCACACTTAGAAAATTTCGCGTACAACTGTTCCTTTCTAAGTAATTCCAGAATTAAACGTAGGTGCTCCTCATGTTCCTCCTTGGTCCTAGAATAAATCAATATGTCATCGATAAACACAATAACAAACTGATCGAGATAGGGTTTGCACACGCGATTCATGAGATCTATGAACACTGTTGGTGCATTAGTCAACCCAAAAGGCATGACCAAGAACTCATAGTGACCATAACAAGTACGGAACGCGGTTTTGGAGATATCCTCCTCTCGAACTCTTAGTTGATGATAACCAGACCTCAAATCAATCTTCGAATAATAGCTTGATCCCTGAAGCTGATCAAACAAGTCGTCAATACAAGGTAACGGGTATCGGTTCTTGAATGTGACTTTGTTCAACTCCATACAGTCGATGCACATTCGGAATGTGCCATCTTTCTTCTTAACAAAAAGAACATGTGCTCCCCATGGCGATGAACTCGGTCGAATAAACCCTTTATCCAATAGTTCTTGAAGTTGTGTAGATAATTCCTGTAGTTCATTCAGTGCCAACTGGTAAGGTGCTCACGCAATCGGAGCAGCTCCGGGAGTCAAATCGATCTGAAATTTAACTTGACGGTGAGGTGGTAGTCCAGGCAGATCCTTTGGAAACACCTCTGGAAAATCACGAACCACCGGAATATACTCTACTTTCTTTTCCTCCTGTTGCTTGTCGGAGACGAGGGCTAATATGGCTAAGTGACCTTACGTAGCCACTTCTGAGCCTTCATGAATGAGATGATGCCTATCACAGCACCACTTTTCTCGCCCTTAACCGAAAGAGTTTCCCTGTCCATCTGAGGAATGCAAATGACCTTCTCACATCAAATCACTTCTGCTTGCTTCTTGGATAGCCAGTCCATGCCTATGACCAGATCGAAACTTCCAAGAGTAACATGCATGAGGTCAATGTCGAAAGTATGACCAGCAAATTTTATCTTGCAATTCTTAAGGATGTGCGTAACGGAGATTTACTTACCATCAGCCAACTCTACGACATACTTAGATTCCAATACAGAAGGCATATCAGTTAAAAGGCTACATCACTTAGTATAGATAAAACTCCTATCGGCTCCAGTGTCAAACAGTACAGAAGCAAAACGACCATTAACAGGAAATTTACCAGTAACGATATTTGGATCGTTTAGAGCCTTACCTGAACCCATGACATAGGCTCTCCCTTTGCCTCCACCATTGGTGCCACCATTGTTTTTGTTGCCACCATTCCCGTTTCTTCTCAGTTAAGGACAATTTTTCTTGTAATGCCCTTCCTTTCCACACTCAAAGCAATCCTTTGGTGTTTCATGAGGCTACTGAGGTTGCTAAGGTTGTTGAGGCTTCTTTATCAGTTCTCCATGACAATCCTTTCCCATGTGACCAACCTTCCCACAACGCTGGCATTGAAAGCTGTCACACCTACCAGTGTGGTGGTAGTTGTATCGGTTGCACTTTGGGTTTTTCCCCACATATCCACTTGGTCCTTGAGATGATGATGATGATTGGTGGAAGTTGCGATTGTTATCAACCCGTCTCTGCTGATGTTGCTGTTGAGGTTGGTGTTGCTGAGGGTGGTTACTAGATGACGATCCTTTGCTGGCGTTTTTTTCCCACTTGCGTTTGTTGTCGGGCACGCTTGCCACAGCGCCCCGCTTGGGTAACTTTCCTTGCTCCACAGTCTGATCAATAAGCTTGTGAGCTAGTCGAATAACCTGCTGTATAGTAGAAAGATTTGCAGTAGTCACCATACTCTGAATCTCCGGAACTAAACCACGTAAATAGAGCTCAATATGTTGGCTCGGCGGGTTAACCATGCCAGGACAAAGTGTAGCTAGCTCATGAGACCTAGTAGTGTAAGCCTCGATGTTAGATCCTTCCAAATTCAATTGCTAGAACTCAGCTTCCAGCTTTTGAACTTCATCACGGGGGCAATATTCCTCTGTCATCATCGTCTTGAATTCCTCCCACGGTAGTGCATTTGCCATTGCCTGGCCAAGCATTTGCACTTGAGCATTCCACCACGTGAGTGCTGCACCTTCCAGGGTTCTTGTGGCGTATTTCACCTGGTCCGCCACTGGACAGTTACATTTGGCGAAGACTAACTCAGTCTTCTCAAACCATCGTAAAAGCCCTACAGCTCCCTCGGCTCCAATGTAGGTATGCGGCTTACAGTCCATGAATGCCTTGTATGTGCATCCAGGCGGTCCTGTATTCAACGTGTCAAGGTTTTCAAATCAAACCAAATGAATTAATCACCTAACAGAATATTCGTGTAAATGATGACTAGTGTCATCGTTTACCTCCAAACTGTGCGGGCTGAGTGTTCAATGCCGCTTGCATGTGTTGTTTATCAATGCAGCCAATTCAGCTGGGGTCATGTTCACGTTGTCGGCGCCTTATCCAGCACCACGCCCTCGGCCACGTCCTCGTCCTCTATCTCGGCCGTCCTTATTTCACTTTACATTCACAATACAATAACGAGTAATATCTAAATATCATCTCATTGAAGTATGGTAAATAATAAGAAATAATGTACAGTCACAACCACAACATTTATAACCAAAAATAATAACGTTTCATAAATAATTTGTAAGTAGCTCACAAAATATCCAATCATTGTCAAAATTCATGTTTTCAGTTGTGTGGGAAACAAACCTTCCCACACAGGTTTAAGAAAAACACTATGCAGTCAAAGTCATGAGTATAAAGAAAAGTAAAGAAATCAATCCATCAAGTCAGATCCATCGCTGTCACCTTCGTTCGGGGCTTCTTCCGGCTCTTCTTCAGAATCTTCGACCGGTGCAAGGTCGTCCTCAATCTATAGCGCTGCAAGTTGTACTTCCAGCCCTGTGAGTCTACTCTAAACGCCCACATTGTGGAGATCCTGTGCTTCCACACGCTCAGACAGATTCATCACTCTACTTGACATCTTATCGTTCCCAGTGATAGACATAGACAGACGCTCCTCGAGTATGTCCATATTTAGCCATAGTCGGCATATCTCATACTACAGGGTGGGTTCTCATTAGTAAGCACTCCAACTCGGAGACACTCGGTCTCTAAAGTCGCGGTCAACGCCGCCACAGCTCGCTCAAGGGGCACGTCCAGAGACGAGAGAGTAGGTGTTGTAGAAGTAGATGTTGACCTGGTCCTTGGTCTAGTAGTAGCCGGCTCCGGGACCCGCTCTCTACGAACCATGCGATTTATGCACGTCGGGTAGTAACTCCAATCTCGTGGAGGGTCGCGCTCAGGTATCACGAATGGTTGATCCAAGTCTAACTCACCACGAGGGTAAGTAAATCGTGGCAAGTCGGGTACTCGGTGGGGTACAGGTGGAGGGGATCCAGAACGAGCACGTCTCTTTCCTAAAGCCTGGGATGATGATGCCATGCTGCAGTGCACGTGATGTATATGCCAATGAATATATAGTAAAAGGATAAGTCAAGAACAACTAACTAACTGCGTGTGGTTATAGACTAGTGTGTATTCAACCTAGTTCCCTATAACCCATGGCTCTAATACCAATCTGTCACACCCTCAAAATCCACATGCAGAGTTTTACCGCGAGGCGTGTGAACAAACCAGGATCACAGTCAATAGTTACTCAGAACGACTCTATATGCCACATTTAAAATAAAACCAACCAAAGTTCAAACTTTAAAACCATGCGGAAGTATATAAATGCATAATATGGCAAAACACGCGCCAACCCAAATGATTAAACATTCATAAATAAAACTAACAAGATGTATTTTAAATAGAGTCTTAGAATGTATGATGGACCCGTGTAGTGCTCTTAATGGCAAGCGAAGTTAACGACCTGAGAATAGCATACTAAAATATCAACACAATGGTTGGTAAGTTTAAGAGTTTGCGTTTATCATAAATATTAACAATTGTATAACATAAGAAGTGCATTGAAATAGATAGCTAGTCTATATTCACATGTATTAACAATAGTGATTCCGCGATCGAAGCTGACTGTGTTGCGTTGTTGCCTCCCATCACGACTTATCGGGTCGTGAGGAATATTTGTGTATAGGACAAAATTGCACCCGCTCAACCCCTAGTCTCACAGGTGGGGGTCGTCAGACCTAGTAGTACTACCCAAGATTCCCCGCTAGTTAGCATTATTAACGATCTGAAAGTGTGAGGACTTTCCATGGTATTAAGCACTATGTTAAAACGTGCACAACTTATAATAATAATAAAATAGCATTTGAGTACGAGTATGCTACCTCCCCCAAAAGAAGGTTTATAAAATAAGGGGCATGAACTAACCTGGTGTGTAATGATAGTGAATAAAGAGACTCGTGATAGATGCAAAGACAACCCTTCAAAGGTTACCTAGAACACACAAGTACATAAGTACGTGTACACATAGAAACTCAATAATCCTAGGTTAACCTAGTTGACCCGTTTGACCCGTTGGTGACATATTAGTTGAAATATAGCTTAATCATATATGATAACTTAACATACAAGAGTATCATGCAATTTATCCATGCGTATCACATTATCAATCTAGGTTCTACCTAAGTCATCATGCCACATTAGATCATCATACACTTATGCAAATCTCAAACAATCAACATGCTTAATATATATGTAAATACATGTTAGGACCGTTTAGGTACGGACTACTAACTGATTTACGTGTATAACAAACTAAATAATGCAGAATCCTATTTGATTGGCGATCCAATCAGTGAGAACGCAAGTATAATCGATCTAAGAATGAATCAAAATGTTAAGAACGATTGCAAGATGATTAACTGCGATCTATGAACTTGGAACATATGTTCTTGAGTCTCTGGACGGCTAGGGTACGATTAGGTGCGTATGTATTCGAAATGTCACGTTTTTCCACGAATTAAGTGGTATTTATAGGTTAGGGTTTTCCATTCGTACGACTGAACCATTAGCATGGTTCAGTCGTGCGATTGAAGCATGCGGTTGATCCATCCGCATGACTGAATGTTCAGTCGTGCGACTGAGTCATTCTCTTGTCACAATCGTGCGACTAATCTAGTCTCCTGGTTCAGTCATGCGATTGGTCCATTAGCATGAAGTGTTCATGCGTATGGTCCATTAGCATGGTCCATTCGCATGAATACTTCATACAATTAATTTTAAACACATTTCTCAACCATTCTTGACTAAGAACTATGTAAACAACCACAAACCTATATAGTTAGTTCAATATGCGTTATGAAACAGTAAACAATGAAACATTAAACAATATAAACATCAACCACATATTGTATTTCATTCATACCCATTCATTACATATATGTAAGACATGATAGACATTTTCATTAAGTTCCTAAACTAGGTACACATGTATCTACAAACTCCCCCTTGGACCTAGTTTACATCATTGTCTAACATTCTTCATCAGCTCATCAAACTTCTTGTACTTCTCCTTTCTTGTAACTCCGGCGTTTATCTCAAACGCGAAACAGAGTCTTATAACATTTTGGAACTGGAGGGCTTGTATAATGTCTTGCGAATCATAAAATAGTGGCCACTTGTACAATGTATATACATCATCAGCAGACAAGTTAGTCAGCCACATTGGGTCAAATACCCGAATAGTATCCATTTGGCTCTCTTTTTGCAAGACTATAACAGTTTCACCTGTTCTCCAGTCGTAGTACCATCACTTGAAGTGTGGAGTGAAGTCCTGTGGCATTTCCCTTAGAGGGATTCTTGACATTGTGCGTGGTGGACTCCACTTCAACACTATCTTGGGCTTTCCAGTAATGGAATCAACTTCAGACCGTCTGATGTACCTCGTCGGTTGTTGAGGCCTGAAGTTAACCCACCTGGTGTGGTACTCTTTCCGCAATGCAGCCTCAAACCAGCCTGACATTTTCTTTGGGTTAGCATATAGCAACTTTAGTTTGGCCAGCTGATTGAGCTCAAAACTAGGGAGAGTCTTCAAATCATGTGGGAATCTGAAGTACTCTATTCCCTCCTCCCTCTTGACAGCATAGACATTTAGATCCTCAAATATGCCCACGCTATAATCTTTCCTGACACCTTTAGATGCTTCTTCACTTTGTAGAGCATGGTGTAGGCACTCGGCTTTGGAGCATTGCGTTGGGCTCGAATCTCTGCAAAACAAGCCGCCCATTCAGCCTTCTTTATTTCAACATCGGCATCCGAGGCTTGGGCTTGGATTTTTGACTTCTCAGCCTCCTTCTCCATCATATCCAGACTGTCATATGTACCAC
Source organism: Flaveria ramosissima (assembly GCA_025215565.1). Taxonomy (NCBI): domain Eukaryota; kingdom Viridiplantae; phylum Streptophyta; class Magnoliopsida; order Asterales; family Asteraceae; genus Flaveria; species Flaveria ramosissima. Next base: position 65,762,504 of record CM046040.1, read on the forward strand.
TGTCGAGAGTATCCCCTAAGTTAGGAACCACATTTCCCACTCGATCAGTATATTCTGGATAATGTTGGGTTGTGACGTCTTCAATCTCTATTTCGTCCACATCATTAAGCTCGTCGTCACTAGCCACGTCAACAGTAGGGCCATCCTTGACAATCTCGTCGGGGTTGAGCCAGAACATCTCAGCAAGTTGGTCATTAGTAAGGTCATGAATGATTTCTCCTTCTTTAGGAGTATAGCTTACAGACCTTCTGACTATCCCTTGCAAATCAAGAATCATTCTAAGTTGAGACTTGATTTGCTGAAGGGGAGCAACATCGTATTCATCTTGCTAATATGCTTGATCTACTTGATTTAAACATGTAACACATCAATCATTAGTCAATAATCAAGACAGTTAAACATTAAATATATATAAACATTAAGTACAAAAGTTTAATACATGTTTCAAGTACAAAATCTTTCAAATACATAAATATCTAATCATTACGTATATCCTGAATCATGTGTTCTTCTGCAGCCGGGGCTGAGGACGAGGCTCCCTGATCCTGCGCCTTTCTCTGGCTTGTGTGGCAGCCGATGCAGCTGTATCATCTCCTTCCTCATCATCTCCTCCCTCTTCCTCTCCTGCACCATCATCACCTTCTTCTTCTGTCTCATCATCATCCTCATCCTCATCATCCTCATCCTCATCATCATCATCATCACCACCATCATCATCTCCCTCTTTGATCTTGAGAAGCTCATCTTTAGATCCCTTGAGCATGAGCATGATGGTCTTGTTAGCTGCTTCCAACTCCCCAATCCTTTTAGCTGATTGGTCGTTTTGCTCCTGGAGTTGGGCAATTTGCTGAGCTTGCTGTGAGATCTGTTGTGCTTGGGTAGCATTTAGCTCCACAAGCTGACGTAGTTAGGCAGCCTTCTCTTCATCAGCAGCCAACAGCTTCAGCATCGTACGATTAAGTGCTGACAGTTGTTCCTCTACTCCAATGGGAGGTAGAGATGATCCTGTGGTGAATGTTGGGTGGGATGATGATCCGGCTTGGTGGCTGGTGGTGGTTATGGTGATTATGGGTGGTGGTGTATGAGTAGGTGGTGAAGGGTAGGCTGTAGTGTAGATGGGTGGTGGCATAGGTGTATATGGTGGAGGGGTGGCTGTAGTGGTGGAAGGTGGAGTGGTAGTAGTGGTGGTGGGTGAGGTAGTGGTGGTGGTAGTTGTGGTAGCAGTGGGGGAAGAGGTAGTGATCAACGTGTACCTCCGTCTCTTGGGCTTCATCCCGTGGGGCTGAGCCATCCTCTTTTTCCTCGAACCCTTCGAGGAGGATGCTCCCCCTTGGATGCTGGGTTGGCCTGGGGTGTAGGTAGGATGAGTCGTAGTCTCCCAGACTCGCCCGGGCGTCCACCAACCACCCGAATCCCTCGCTCGGTGGCAACCACCCTGCTGCCCACCGTTCGAGTCAACGGCTCCTCATCCGACTCCTCCTACTCATCAGATCGAAAGTCCTGATGGAATCCCGTAGTCTCTGCTCCTCCTCAGGTGGATGATGGGGATGTCATATCAGTAGTAGTGGCCCTTGATTGGGTGGCGTCTGCATCTCCACCATCACCGCTATCATCATCATCTGAATCATCAGCGGGAAGCATAATCTGCTTAGTGTCTGATTCGTTGTCATCATGGCACCACTTCCTCCGAGCTGGCGCCACATAATCCTCACGGGCCAGATGCTCAAACTGTCGTCTGACAAGGGGTTTCACCTACTTCCCCCTGTACACCTTCATCCTGCCTAAGGTGGTATCATCCATCACCTCAAGCACCACGGCATCCTCCTTCTCCTTCGGCAGCATAGGGAGCTTCTGGTCAATAATCATCTGCATAAAGTGAGGGTACATTCAAAAGCCCTCCTTTCCCTTCGCCTCGATGTTCTCCACCAGGTAGGTGAAGATCATCCTCGAGAAGCTGAACGGATGGTTCAGCACTAACGCCACATAGGCGTTCTGAATCTGATCAGATAGCTCATCGAAGCCTCCCTTTCTTGGCAATGCACTTAAGCAATACATGGGCTATGTACTTAAATTGGGGGCACAGGTTGCTCTTGTTGAGCACACATGCGTTGATATCCCCCGAGTACTTGGCCCGCAGAAAACAGCCTCGTACAGTCAGTGGGTGTAGTCGTGTAGGGCAGTCAGCATCATCTCCAAACTCCAAGACTGTCCTGAGATCGTCCTCAGTGATCTCTATAGCCTGACCAAAAATGGAGCTCCTGATACAGTGAGGCTCTGAAGATATGTTGACAACAGCGCTTTCCTAGAAAGCCTGCTGAACTGAGCGGTACGGAGTGCATGGAGTCGATATAGCACGGAAGATCCTCGATCTCCGTAAGAATGTAATGATCCCCGAGAAATCAGCCGCGTTCCCGGAGGTCAGATCTAGATGAGCACAAAGGTTATGCTTCGTGCTCATAGTCCAATGACTAGCCATCTGTTACACAATGTAAATAAATGTTAGTGTGGGTCAATGAGTAACAATATGATTCATTGAACTTGCAATCTTCTGTTCTGTCGTGCGAATGAACTGAGCGACTGAGATCTGGTCGTGCGAATGAACTGAGCGACTGAGATCTAGTCGTATGCTTTCCCATGTGTTTACACCAGTCGTGCGACTGAAGTCATACGCATGGTACAATCGTGCGATTTAGCCATTCGCCCAGCTCAGTCGTGCGATTGAGGTTCATCAGGGTGCCCATTCGCATGATAGACTGTTTTTTCATTCAAATTCAAATTTTTAGCACAAATCGATGTTAGACGTCGTGGTTTGGCTCATTAGTCTCGCAAATGACCGACATAACACCTAATAACCTTTATGTGAACAATATACTTAGTTTTATAGGTTTATTAGGCAGATTAAGTCCCGGTTAAGTTTAGGGCTTAAATTCAATCATTAGGGCACAAATTTATTGAACTTTGGATTGAATATCGTCGCGCATTACCTGAATAAACACTAGAAACCGTTAGATAACAACAATTTGTAGTCTAGAACAGTCAAGAGAAAATCGGGCAGTGTAACGATACTTCGTGCAATTTGGGGGCGATTTTGGAGTGATGAGTGACTGCGACCTACTCCCCTCTATTTATACTAGGGTTTCCTCCAGTCGTGCGACTGAACCTATTCGCACTCTTGATTCGTGCGACTGAGGGTCAGTCGTGCGACTGGCACAGTCGGTCACCTTCAGTCGTGCGACCTTCACAATCGGCCACCTTCAGTCGTGCGACTAGGTTTCAGTCGTGCGACTGTCTCATTCGGTCACCTCCATTAGGGCGATTGGTTCATTCTGATGATCCAATCGTATGGATTGGCCCATACGTATGTCTAATCGTACGACTGGTTAATACGTGTGGGTTAATCGTGCGATTGGGCTCATACGTATGGTCCAATCATACGGCTGGTCCATACTCATGGTTCAGTCGTGCGAATGGCTCATACTTATGATTTTGACTTTATGACCATTTGACACTTAGCCGTTTTAACAATTGATAAAACATTTCAAGCATAGATCATCTCAGACATGACCATTTTAACTTAGACAAACTGTTGATCACCTCAGACGTGATCCTTATACATTTGAAAACCCCATTGGTCACCTCAGATGTGACCCTTTTAGTGAGTGAATCCCAGATTGACTTTCGATGCATAGTCCCACTTTTAACTACTAAATTAACTGAAATTAACTAACTTAACCAACTAGAAACAAACCAAAGACAAGACAAGACATATTTTTGTATTTTTGATTAGAAATGAGATACGACCTTTTAGAATAATTCTAATTGATTTTACTTCATGGACATCACAGCTTCAATTCCAGTTAATCATTTTTGGTACGATTCATTTTGGAATCATACAAGTATTCCAGAATCATTTGGGACATGTTACCAAACCTTTTTAATGCCAGATTCTTGTTTTTATCGAGAGTCATTAGCAAGTTTAGAAAATCATACTAGAGCTATAAGATGCACACACTGATTTGGACTTTCAAGAGTTGCTTCTCACGATGATTGTCAGTATACTTGTCCTCTTAAATCTATGCACAGATTTTTAACACTCATTGGTGATGAATTAAGGTTTAAATATTTCAACAAACATTTGTGGATCCCACGCTTATATGGTAATCAACATTCCTCAGGAGATTTTTGAGTGGTCTACGGGTGTTTTGACAAGAAGAACCTATTCTAAGAGCTTTCAAAGAGATGCCAAGCCTCAGGTCAGTGCCATCGCACAACAGAGAGGTGCAAACAACAATGAATTCTAGAATATTTAGGTTATGCTTATCCTCAGGTCAGTGCCATCGCACAGCAGAGAGGCACACAACCTATCTTCTTGTGAGAGCATTTTTCTTTTCTTTTTGCACATAACGCACCAACAACATTTGTTATCAGCTTGATAGCGCTTACACAATATTTTTTCATGCTTTGCTCTTTTTATCGTCATCCGCACACATTTGTGGCGTTTATTTGCTTGTCACCCCTTATTGGAACTACATTGATTGTGTTAACCAGGGATAAGATGGGAACCCACAGCAAGCTGAACAATTTAGTTTGAATTTACATCACCAATGAGGTCTACTCATCTATTGTGTTGAATGTACTGACACATCATATAATGAACTTGCAACCTCTATGTCTACTTTCTCTATGTTATCTTATTAGCATACTAGGTTTACTATCATTTTTCCTTTTATTTTGCTTAGACTTCTCAGATTTATACTTTGAATTTTGCATCTTAATCATTCAAAATTTTGAAATCCCAAATAATCTATTCCCCGTGTACTATCACTTTCCTTAAGCATTGAATCAGTATCACATATTTGATTTCTATCCTTTTAGCTACACTGTCCTCCTCCCTCGTTTTTTTAAGTACTGAAATTAAAACACCTAATTTAATACTACTCTAACCTATTCTCCCCCTAAAATTCTAAAACCGAAAATATTTTTTGAGTTTTTGGATTTTATAGAAACAGGAAATTAAAATACGAAATATAAAAGAAAATAAAAATAAAAAATAACTCTACTCGTCGGACTAAGTACTGTCATCTTCTAGAACCACTTCACATTTCTTTTTCACGCTGTTGACCTCTAACAGATATAAAAATCTTGGTTTATCAAACGCTTTTGTGTAGAGGTCAGCGCGTTGAAAGTCCGTATTAATTTTAACAACATCGATTAAATTCTTTTCAAAACAATCACGTATAAAGTGATATTTAATTCCGATGTGTTTGGTTTTAGGATATTGGACCGGATTTTTAGTTACGACTATAGCAGCAGAATTATCAACAAATATAGGAGTGTTAGAGAATTTCAAACCGTAGTCCCGCATTTGCTGTTAAATCCAGATGATTTGTGAACAGCAGCTTGCAGCATCAACGTATTCAGCTTCACAAGTTGACAGAGCAACTGATGTTTGCTTCTTACACTGCCACGTGACTAATCTTCTCCCAAAGAATTAACATCCTGCTGAAGTGGACTTGTAGTTCATTTCGCAGTCGCCATAATCCGAATCGCTATACGCTGTAAGCTCAAAGTCATCGTCATGAGGATACCACAACCCAAGTGTTGGAGTACCCTTCAGATAACGAAATATCATTTTGACGCCTATGAGATGGTTGACCTTCGGTTTCGCTTGATATCTGGAACAGAGACACGTCGCGTACATGATATCAGGTCGTGAGGCAGTGAGGTACATGAGTTATCTGATCATTCCTCGGTACATGGTGGCATCCACCAGATCACCATTTTCGTCGGGTGCCACATCGTGGTTTGTAGCAAGTGGAGTTCCAGCTGCCGAAGCGTTCTCCATATCGAACCGACTTAGGATATCACCTACATACTTGGTCTGATGGAGAAATATTTCCTTTGGTGTCTGATCCACCTGTAACCCAAGAAAGAACTTCATTTCTCCCATGGCACTCATCTCAAACTCAGCTTTCATTACTGCTTCAAATTCTTTACATAGATCTTCGTTTTTGGAACCGAAGATTATGTCATCAACATAAATCTGTACGAGCAGTAAGTCACAATCCTTTTCCTTGATAAACAGTGTACAATCAATCACTCCTCTGTGAAAGCCATGTTTCACAAGATGAGTCGAGAGCTTCTCATACCATGCTCTTGGGGCTTGATGAAGTCCGTATAAAGCCTCGTCTAGCTTGTATACTCTGTCCCGATGATACGGATCCTCAAATCCCTCGGGTTGACTGACATACACTGTCTCTCGGATTTCACCATGAAGGAATGCACTCTTCACATTAAGCGGATAGACTTTAATCTTTATATTCGATGCGTAGGCTAGGAAGATACGGATGGATTCCATTCTTGCCACAGGTGCAAACACTTCGTTGTAATCAATTCCCTCGACTTGTCGAAATCCTTGAACTACTAGTCGAGCCTTGTTTCTGATAATGACCCCTTGGTCATCCTTCTTGCATTTCAAAACCCATTTAGTGCCAATGACCTTAGCACCTTTAGGTTTATCCACCAGAGTCCACACTCCTAACTTCTTGAATTGAAGAAGTTCTTCTTGCATGACACTCACCCAAGCCTCATCATTTAAGGCGTCACTTACATATTTTGGCTCAAATTGAGACACAAAACATCGATAAGCACCGTCGTGAAGGTAGCCTTTTTCCATAACTGAGGCATAATCAGCTGAGTAGAACTGATTTCTTGTCTGTACTCCCGATTGTACATCCCCTATGACATTGTCCAGAGGATGATAAACATTTAGTCGAGATCCAAGAGTGGTGGGTACAACTACCTCATTATCCAGATTTTGAACCGCAAGTTCAGTATCTGAGGCAGTGGGAGTATGGGGTTTCGAAGTGTCAGAGGCATCTACATTTGATGCTTGTGTACTTGTAGTAGTAGGAACCTGTGCATCCTGATCCACCTAAATGTTTTCCACTTCTTCATCGTCAGAAGAGGAGTCACTTACCTCCAGTGCTCCCCCTGAGTTACTAGAAGACTGACCTTGTGACCCGAATATTTTCGAGTCTACGGGCGGTGTGTTTAAGACATCATACACATCTTTGTCGAAAGCTCGTCATCAGAAGGAGTGAGAGTAATGTTAATGACTTGAAGAATCCATCATAATCAAAAAAGAAGGCGGGTCCTTTTCCTGCAATGGGGGTGGTGAATCTCTGAACATCGACGTTGCACCACACTTCTACTTGACCCGATGAGTTGTTGTAAATCCTCTTATTCGGTATGTTGTATGCTAGAAAAATACCTTCTTCAGCCTTTTCACTGAACTTTCATGACTGATGTTTCTTCAGCAGTGTACATGGTGCGCCAAATGGTTCAAGATACTCTAGATTAGGTTTACGTCGTTGGAGCAACTCGTAACACGTATTACCATGTCTTTTGACCACCAAGACTTGATTCAAAGTGTAACATGTGTGACAACCGGCCTCTAGGTTGTTATCCTAACCCTAATTTATTTGCATCATTATCCATCTTATGAGTACTAATAAATGAAACAATCCAACCCTATCATGAAATTAGAAACATTTCTTGCTACTTGATTCAATTTATGATTCCATATGATTTTATTGACTTTTAGTTAGTTAGGTTTTACCTTTTTTTAAAAATTAGTGTTCCGGGAATGTTAACTAGTCACCCTTACAAAATTTAATCTCAAGTGAAACAATTAAAATGGGAGCATACACTCACACATATATATATTTTCGGTTCATGCATGCATGGACATGCACAAGATACTACAATTAACATCATCCACTAAACAATATATTCTACCCAATACTACAAAATTACACTACCTAATAATCAATTATCATTTCAAAATTAAATCAAAACATCCTCACAAGAGGCCAAAAGCGGCCGCCCCCTCTCCCTCCACTCACCTCTCCTCTACACCACCAACACCCTCACCATTCACACTTCATGCACTCCTTACACCTTTCACCTCCACACTCTCTCCCTCTCCTCTCTTATTCGAATTCTCAGCAGAATTCTATCCTCCTCCCCTTGCAAACTCTCTCAAAACACTCTCTACTTCAGCTCCAAAAATCGCAACAACAACATCAAAAGCATCGGCCAACCAAAGACCCGCAAGAAGGTGGCCATATCCGTGAGTTTGGACACACCTCTACCCATTCTTCAACTTTTCAAGCTTTGCTAGAAGATTCTCCAGCCTTGTCCAAGGAGTTTCGAGCTATCCAAGACCATCTACACTCTCCAAAACGTGAACAACACAAAGTGTAAGCTTCATGTCACCCGAAAATGGTCTTTTCATGTGTTTCTTTCACTTCTCTTTTAAAAACACCTCCTCTCTTTGTTGTAGCAGAAACCCGACACCACTACCTTGTTCTTGAGGAGCTTTCAAATTCACAAGAGGTATCTCACTCATTATACTTGTCATTCCTAAGGTGGAAACCGATTTCCACCATGAAAACCCTATTTTTGGGACTTTTGCACCATCTAACTTGTGGATCTTGTAACCCTTGAAAGCAAAACTTATAACCTGCTTGTTAAAAGTTTAATGAACTCCTAATAACCTCTTTTAAAAGTTATAAAAGAAGATACACCGTGGATATATGGTTTTAGCACAAGTTACACCTCAAAAACCTTCATTTTACAAGATATATTGCAAGCTAAGCACTTGTTTGAAAACCCTCTTAACCAAGGCTTAAAACCTGCTCATAAACGACTTAGTAACACCATAATAATTTGGATTTAAAGTTAAATGGGGTTTTGGTAAGGTTTAACTACAAGTTGCAATGATTTACACATGTGTTATGGTTGGTTATGGCTAAATCACTAAGTTGATGGTTCATTGTTGTGATAGGTAACCTAGCCGTGAGTTTAGACATAATTTCAGAATGTTTTGATGAATATTAACGGTGTGACAAGTGGTTAATCTCTGGAAATTATGGACATGTTAAGATCAGACCCATTTTGGTTAATTTCGGGACCCGAAACATGGTAAAACGACCTTAAAATAGTAAAAACATGGTTTTAACCCTCTTGAAAAGTATTCCAGGCATAAAATGGTAAATAAAGTGTTCTGGAGTCAATGGGTAATTTAAATGGTCAAAAGAACAATTAAATGACGTTTTAACTAAAAATGGGTACCAACCGTGCATCGTTTTTGAGGAAAATCTATGAAAAAAGAGTTTAAAGCTAAGATTTATAAAAATCATGTAATTTCAGTGTGTTAAGTAATAAAAGACCTAAAGGATTTGAAAAATTGGTCAAACAAGCTTTAAATGGTCAAATACGGTCAAAACCGCGTTTTAACGAGTCAAACGTAAAAACGAGACTTTCAACTATTAGAGACAAAATTTCACAATTTAAGGACTTAAAATTTATAAAAATATCTTTTAGATGATACCTACTGGTCCAAGACTCAAATTTATGAAAACCCTAAATTAACTGTTAAAACTCTCCGGCTTTTACCGCAACCGGGAGCGTTAAACGCATAATTTTAAAACCGGATCCGTAAACTGAAATTTTGGAACACTTACTCTACAATAAGTAAAATTTACTCTAAGAACCTGATTTTTGGTCTTAAGTGTCATAAAGGACAAGAAACCAAACTTGAGGTAGAAACTGTTAATTTTTTAACTTGAGGGACTAAACTGTAAAATTTTACCAAACTTTATAACCGACTCCTATGAAGCTAATAATCACTTGAACAACAAAATTTCCTAATGTCCTTAACCTAATGATGTAAAAATCCCAAATTACATGAAGAAACCATGACCTGCCATAAAAGGAAACTTTTTATGCAAACCCTCGCGAAATCAAAGTCTTACCCAATAGCTAAGTTCTTGACACTCTTGTTGCACCTTAAATGAGTTTAAAGCAGTAGCTTATCACTTAATATGTACATGTTAGGGTGCTAGACTTGAGACACTCCCGACACACCAAGAGATATTTTGACTTGAAACCTAAGGTGAGTTCTAGTGATTCCCCTTTTTACTACTATTTTGGGGTGAAACATGCTCTATTATTTATGAACTATATTTGTGATTTACTTGATGATTGTATGTGGGATTTATGGATTACCTGCTGATACTTATATCATGATCATTAATTCTTTCGTGAACCGCTTGTTTTATATGGATAGATCTATTTGGGGAATCCCCCACACACAGTGGCTTCCGTTCCCGGAAGGGTACCCCACTGAGATCCTAAGGGGTCGTTTGTGGCATGTAACAGGTTTTGTTAACAAACTATGGTGAACCATCCGGGCAGGTATGGTTCACTGGTTTGGGGCTCAGTTCTTCCTTCGGGAATATCCGGTTAAACACAACTTTAGAAGAGGCCAACCGGGACTGAGTGCAGGGTTGATTATGATTTTTCCCACGATGTTGAAACAATGATTATTTCATTTTTAATCAAAGAAGGATTTGTTAAGTCCTTTTGTTTTTAAACTTTAACCACTTGAATTCACCAATTTTTTAGTTGACACGAATTTCTTTTGAGCATGTTTCAGGTAATTTATGAAGAGATCCTAGCTGTTGTGAAGACCTAGACTTATCCTGTGGCCATGGCATTGGCATATTTTCTTAATGAATAATTTGAACAATTTCATGTTTGTGTTGAACAAGTACAATTTATTTTTATGGATGATTGTAAAACTCATTTGGGGGCTTGATTTGTTTCTAGCCCCGGTATCTTTTAAAAACATTAATGCCATGTGATATTCTCTCCTTTGAGCTCTTGTAATGGTTTGTTTCCGCTGCCATATGTTGTTGCTAGTCTGTGACGTCCCATCCTACCTGGGCCCGGGGTGTGACAGATTGGTATCAGAGCCAAAGGTTGTAGAGAAGTCGGGAATACCATAGTAGACCCTAGGCTACAACCTTGATACCCTAGGACTATCCTTGTGGGAAGTGTTGGGATGATCGGGTTGGGTAAATTGATGATTACACTTGATCAATGTAATCATGAATTTACCGGACGCGTAATTTCCATCACGGATCTTTAGGTTATGGTTGGACTTTTTCTGATTTATATTGATGATTTTGAAACTAATTTCAAAAAGGGATTTAAATGATTTTTATGATGAACTATGTTATCCGATACTATTTGAAGAGACTATTGATTTGGGCAACACGGACAATTATATGCTGGAAAAACAGATACTATTGCCATCACTACTATTACTAGTACTATTATTATAATCATGAGCTATGAGAAACCAAATTAGTCATGATGTATTTCTTACAGGACGCAGCGATTATGGCTGATAAAGGTAAGGCGCCTGCTCACCCCGACACTGAGACCATTCCTACCGGAACCTTGAGAAGGGCAAAGCCTCAGACTGAGTATGAAGCGTACCTCCGGAGATGCGGACATCCAGGGTGGATATCCGTCACGTCAGATGACACTGAAGCTTCTGAGGACTCTTCCTCCACATCACCTTCCCGAAGCTGAACGCGTTCCCACTCTCCTCAAGTAGCTGCTCCTACCCTCTCACCCATCCCACCTATTGGGAATAGGGGTGCGCGTACTGTCACCCGACCTCGCAAAAGTGTTAGGCCAGAATCCTCCGTATCCTTTAGGATGCCTCCTCCTCCTCCCCCGCCTGTTTGGATTCCGACTCCGGTACCTCTGCTGTTTGACCCACGTGATGAGCACCTGATGCCGCCGAGGCATAGTATGTATGACGGCCCTAGCGTACTGGCTGGTGATAGGTACTCCCAGTCGAGTCGCCGGGCAAGTGACGTAGGACCCTCTGATGCGACATTGGATGAAATCTTGAGAACCGTTCGTCGTCATGAGTTGACTGTTCAGCACGCCACTCGAACCTCCCAGTCTGCTCAATTCCAGGCTATGATGGCTACGCAAGGAATGCAGCATTTAGAGCAGGAGCAGAGAAAGAAGAGTTCAGGATGGTTTGGATGGCTGAAGAAAAAGTGGATGTGAGAGTAGGGGTACTCAGCTGGATTATCTGTCTCTAGACAGTAGAAGGAAACTATTTGAATTATTATTTGATACTATTACTATTATTATTAACATAGGGGTGATGGCACCTTCCAATTTGTAAGAGCTTGACTCTGATTCAACTTTGCTGGATGATACTACTATCTCTATTTATCTATGAACTGTTTGTTTGGATGCTAGATTTATTGGACTATTTGTATTGAATTTCAATATGTTATGTTGTGCCTTGAAATTGGTCCGTGCCCTTTCTAATTGATTGTCTAACTGTTATGTCATGTTTTGATTTGGACTTTGTAAGATTTTCTTAGTGGGTTGTAAATACATATGTGCGCGCCATGATCCCTCTACCCGAGGCATGGTGTAATAGGTAATGATGCATAAGCTATTCGAAACAAATTTTGAGATCCTAAACGAATCTCTTTGTGATACTATCAGAATGCCGACTCGCAGAGGAACACAATTTGGACGGCGAGGAGCCACTAAGGGCCGCCGTGAGGAAGCCAGGCAGAGTGGAAACCAACCTACTCCACCAGGAACTCCCCACAGGAAAAATGCTAATCAAGAGAACGATGAAAGAATTGCTAACCTCGTAGCTCAGCAACTAGCTAACGCCATCCCGACCATTATCGCCCAGATAAATGCTGATCGGGATAATGCTAATGGTAATGATCGGCCAGCGAACGACGAGGGCCACGACGAGGAAGCAGAGGCGTTAAAGAATGGATGCTCCTATAAGACCTTCATGGCATGTATGCCTAAGGACTTCTATGGTACCGAGGGTGCTATAGAGACCTACAGATGGATTGACGAAATGGAAGCTGTCTTGGACATTAGCGAGTGCAAGATGGATCATATGGTGAGGTTCGCATCACAATCCCTCAAGGGATCAGCTCTTGAATGGTGGAAGTAAATTACTCAAACCCATGGAAGAAATGTGGCTAATCGAATGAGTTGGACCGAATTCAGAGAACTAATGACCAGCAAGTATTGCCCCATCAATCAACTCGAGAAGCTGGAGACAGAATTCCTAAGTTTGGAAATGAAAGGTCCCAACTACACGGAATATATCAATCGTTTCTTAGCCCTATCCCGACTTGTTCCCCACCTGGTGACGCCTGAAGCTAAAGGTGTAGCACGATTCATCTGGGGGCTACACCCAAGAGTTAGGGAAATGGTCCGTTCCTCCCAGCCTTCAACCCTACAAGCTGCTGTTGACCTTACCAGCAGTTTGACTGATGACTTAATTAGGGCTGGATGGACTGAACAAGCAAGGGCTGATGAGAAGAGGAAATTTGTTGGTGAGAAAAGGAAATGGTTTGAAGTAAAGAGAGCGGTTGGAAGTAGTAGCGGGTCAGGTAGAAAGAGTTCTGAAGGTGCGAGGCGCGATGATCAGGGAAGCAAGACCCGGAGACTGTACTCGGGGACAAGCCCATTTTGCAACAAGTGCAAGTTACATCATCAAGGGGAATGTAACCCGATGCCCTGTTCTAGGTGCAAGAGAACAGACCATCTAATCAAAGACTGCACTTACGCACCAAGAAAACAATGATATGAATGCGGAGATCCAGGGCACATGAGGAACTAGTGTCCTAAGCTGGGTAGAGACAAGGATGCCAAGCACAACAAACCTAAAGGAAGAGCTTTCGTAATGGACCCAGCAGGAGCTCGTAGGGAACCTGACGTGGTTAACGATACGTTCCTTGTAAACAATCATCCTACTACTGTTCTGTTTGATACTGGAGCGACTGCTAGTTTTGTCTCTAGTACTTTCAGGCCTTTGATTGACTTAGACGCGTGTGCCTTGACCGATACGTTTACTGTAGAATTAGCTGACGGTAACATTTTAGAATCTAACGAAGTCATCAGGGATTGCCCGCTAAATCTAAAGGGGAATACGTTTAGGATAAACCTGATGCCCATTAAGTTAGGAGGATTTGATGTGGTGGTTGGTATGGACTAGCTAGCTAAGCATAGAGTCGAAATCGTATGTGATGAGCGTCTACTCAAGATACCGTTGAGCGACAAAGAAGTGTTAGTGGTAGAAGGCGAAAGGAGTAACACCCTATACCCCATAATATCCCACTTAAAGGCTACCAAGAGCTTCATGAAAGGATGTCCAGCTTTCATAGTTTATGTGATGAAATCCCAAAAGGAGAAGAAGATCGAAGATATTCCCGTGGTTTCTGAATACCCAGAAGTGTTTTCAGAAGACCTACCAGGACTTCCCCCGAACCGACAAGTCGAATTCCAGATAGATTTGCTGCCTGGTGCTGCACCAGTAGCTAAGGCACCGTACTGACTCGCCCCACCTGAGATGAAGGAGCTAATGGCACAAATTCAAGAACTACTGGACAAGGGATTTATACGTCCGAGTGTCTCTCCATGGGGTGCCCCGGTACTGTTTGTGAAAAAGAAGGACGGAACCCTGCGAATGTGCATTGATTATAGAGAATTGAACAAGCTGACCATAAAGAACCGTTACCCTCTTCCGAGAATAGATGACCTATTTGATCAACTGCAAGGAGCAAGTTATTTCTCCAAAATAGATTTGACGTCAGAATACCACCAACTGAAGATAAGAGAAGAGGACATACCCAAAACGGCCTTCCGAACTAGGTATGGACACTATGAGTATTTGGTCATGCCCTTTGGACTGATCAATGCTCCAGCAGCATTCATGGACCTCATGAACCGTGTTTGCCGCCCTTACCTCGACATGTTTGTGATCGTGTTTATCGATGACATACTGATCTACTCCCGTAGTAAAGACGAGCACGAGAAGCATCTCAGGCTAATTCTTGAATTACTCAAGAATGAGCAACTATATGCCAAGTTCTCTAAATGTGAATTCTGGATGCGCAAGATCCAATTCTTAGGGCATGTGGTGAATGAGAATGGGATTCAAGTCGACCCTTCCAAGATTGAGGCCATAAAGAATTGGAAGATTCCTAAAACTCCCACCGAGATAAGGCAATTCTTAGGACTGGCTGGCTACTACCGATGATTTATAAAAGACTTCTCGCGCATAGTGCAACCTTTGACAGCACTAACCAAGAAGAACACAACCTTTGTGTGGGAGCGAGAGCAGAACGAGGCGTTTGAAACGCTTAAGGAGAAGTTATGCAGTGCACCTATCCTTGCCCTTCCACAAGGAGTAGAAGACTTCGTGGTCTATTGTGACGCTTCGCGTCAAGGACTAGGATGTGTATTGATGCAACGCAACAAGGTGATTGCTTACGCATCTAGACTGCTGAATGATCATGAGAAGAACTACACGACGCGCGATCTGGAGTTGGGTGCCGTGGTGTTTGCTCTCAAAATGTGGAGGCACTACCTCTATGGCACGAAGTTCATCATCTACACTGACCATAGAAGTTTGCAACACATTCTTGACCAAAAGATGCTCAACATGCGTCAGAGAAGATGGGTTGAACTGTTAAATGATTACGAGTGTGAAATCCGCTACCATCCCGGTAAGGCCAATGTTGTGGCGGATGTGTTGAGCCGAAAGGAAAGAGAAAAGCCTCTTCGTGTACGAGCCTTAAGGATGAGTGTGTATACTAACCTTATCGTAAAAATGAAAGAAGCTCAAAACGAGGCATTAAAGGAAGAGAGGTTAAAAGAAGAAGGATTAACCGGAATGGAAAAACAATTTGAGACAGGGGATGATGGTACATACAGGTACGAAGGGAGGACTTGGGTGCCGAAGCACAGAGGAATTCGAGAAGTAATCCTCGGCGAAGCACACAAGTCTAGGTATTCGATTCACCCTGGAAGTGATAAGATGTACCAGGATTTAAAGGCACTTTTCTGGTGGCCTGGAATCAAGAAATCAATCGCCATTTATGTGGGGAAATGTCTAACCTGTGCCATGGTAAAGGCTGAAAACCAAAAACCGTCAGGAACGTTACAACAACCCGAAATCCCAGAATGGAAATGGGATAACGTCACGATGGATTTTGTTACTAAGTTACCCAGAACGTCTAAAGGCCACGATGCTATTTGGGTGATAGTAGATAGGCTAACAAAGTCAGCTCACTTTTTGCCAATTAGAGAAGACTACGACATGACGAAATTGGCCCAACTATATGTCGACGAGATAGTAACGAGGCATGGAGTGCCTTTGTCGATCATCTCCGACCGTGATAGCCGTTTCACTTCTCGTTTCTGGAAATCATTCCAGCAAGCTTTAGGAACCCGTTTGGATCTAAGCACTGCTTACCATCCTCAAATCGACGGTCAGAGCGAAAGGACTATTCAAAGGATGGAAGATATGTTAAGAGCTTGCGTGATGGACTTTGGCGGAAACTGGGACAACCATCTCCCTTAGGTGGAATTCGCCTATAATAATAGTTACCACGCGAGTATTAAAGCCGCTCCGTATGAGGCCCTATATGGCAGGAAATGCCGATCACCATTGAGTTGGAATGAGATTGGTGATAGCCAAGTGATGGGACCCGACATCGTGTTGGAGACCACCGACAAGATCTTTAAAATAAAGGAGCGACTAAAAGCAGCCAGAGATCGGCAGAAGAAGTACGCTGATAGGAGACGGAAACCTTTAGAGTTCCAAGTGGGCGACAGGGTAATGCTAAAGGTAGCACCATGGAAGGGAACCGTGAGTTTCGGAAAAAGAGGAAAGTTAAGCCCGAGATACATTGGACCATTCGAAATACTGGCGAGAATTGGCCCAGTGGCGTACAAGTTGAAACTACCCCCGGGGTTGAGCCACATACACGACACCTTTCATGTGTCGAACTTGAAGAAGAGCATGGTAGACAAAACCCTAGAGCTACCATTGAAAGAAGCAAGAATAAATGACAAACTGAATTTTGTGGAAGAACCCGTTGAGATCACGGATCGCTTGGTCAAGCAACTCCGGCGGAGCCGCATACCCAAGGTTAAGGTTAGATGGAACTCCAAGCGAGGACCTGAATTTACTTGGGAGCGTGAAGATGAGATGAGAAAGAATTATCCACACCTCTTCAAACCCACCCGTTCAGACTCTAATCGAAGCTAAAATTTCGGGACGAAATTTCCTAAACGGTGGGAGAATGTGACAACCGGCCTCTAGGTTGTTATCCTAACCCTAATTTATTTGCATCATTATCCATCTTATGAGTACTAATAAATGAAACAATCCAACCCTATAATGAAATTAGAAACATTTCTTTCTACTTGATTCAATTTATGATTCCATATGATTTTATTGACTTTTAGTTAGTTAGGTTTTACCTTTTTTAAAAATTAGTGTTCCAGGAATGTTAACTAGTCACCCTTACAAAATTTAATCTCAAGTGAAACAATTAAAATGTGAGCATACACTCACACATATATATATTTTCGGTTCATGCATGCATGGACATGCACAAGATACTACAATTAACATCATCCACTAAACAATATATTCTACCCAATACTACAAAATTACACTACCTAATAATCAATTACCATTTAAAAATTAAATCAAAACACCCTCACAAGAGGCCAAAAGCAGCCGCCCCCTCTCCCTCCACTCACCTCTCCACTACACCACCAACACCCTCACCATTCACACTTCATGCACTCCTTACACCTTTAACCTCCACACTCTCTCCCTCTCCTCTCTTATTCGATTTCTCAGCAGAATTCTCTCCTCCTCCCCTTGCAAACTCTCTCAAAACACTCTCTACTTCAGCTCCAAAAATCGCAACAACAACATCAAAAGCATCGGCCAACCGAAGACCCGCAAGAAGGTGGCCATATCCGTGAGTTTGGACACACCTCTACCCATTGTTCGACTTTTCAAGCTTTGTTAGAAGATTCTCCAGCCTTGTCCAAGGATTTTCGAGCTATCCAAGACCATCTACACTCTCCAAAACGTGAACAACACCAAGTGTAAGCTTCATGTCACCCGAAAATGGTCTTTTCATGTGTTTCTTTCACTTCTCTTTTAAAAACACCTCCTCTCTTTGTTGTAGCAGAAACCCAACACCACTACCTTGTTCTTGAGAAGCTTTCAACTTCACAAGAGGTATCTCACTCGTTATACTTGTCATTCCTAAGGTGGAAACCGATTTCCACCATGAAAACCCTATTTTTGGGACTTTTGCACCATCTAACTTGTGGATCTTGTAACCCTTGAAAGCAAAACTTAAAACCTGCTTGTTAAAGGTTTAATGAACTCCTAATAACCTGTTTTAAAAGTTATAAAAGAAGATACACCGTGGATATATGGTTTTAGCACAAGTTACACCTCAAAAACCTTCATTTTACAAGATATATTGCAAGCTAAGCACTTGTTTGAAAACCCTATTAACCAAGGCTTACAATCTGCTCATAAACGACTTAGTAACACCATAATAATCTGGATTTAAAGTTAAATGGGGTTTTGGTAAGGTTTAACTACAAGTTGCAATGATTTACACATGTGTTATGGTTGGTTATGGCTAATCACTAAGTTGATGGTTCATTGTTGTGATGGGTAACCTAGCCGTGAGTTTGGACATAATTTCATAATTTTTTGATGAATATTAAGGGTGTGACAAGTGGTTAATCTCTGGAAATTATGGACATGTTAAGATCAGACCCATTTTGGTTAATTTCGGGACCCGAAACATGGTAAAACGACCTTAAAAATAGTAAAAACATGGTTTTAACCCTCTTGAAAAGTATTCCAGGCTTAAAAATGTTAAATAAAGTATTCTGGAGTCAATAGGTAATTTAAATGTTCAAAAGAACAAT
Organism: Flaveria ramosissima; assembly: GCA_025215565.1. NCBI lineage: Eukaryota > Viridiplantae > Streptophyta > Magnoliopsida > Asterales > Asteraceae > Flaveria > Flaveria ramosissima. Next base: position 65,781,185 of record CM046040.1, read on the forward strand.
TAAATGGCGTTTTAACTAAAAACGGGTACCAACCGGGCATCGTTTTTGAGGAAAATCTATGAAAAAGGAGTTTAAAGCTAAGATTTATAAAAATCATGTAATTTCAGTGTGTTAAGTAATTAAAGACCTAAAGGATTTGAAAAATTGGTCAAACAAGCTTTAAATGGTCAAATACGGTCAAAACCGCGTTTTAACGGGTCAAAAGTAAAAACGAGACTTTCAACTATTAGAGGCAAAATTTCACTATTTAAGGACTTAAAATTTATGAAAATATCTTTTAGATGATACCTACTGGTCCAAGACTCAAATTTATGAAAACCCTAAATTAACTGTTAAAACTCTCCGGCTTTTACCGCAACCGGGAGCGTTAATCGCATAGTTTTAAAACCGGATCCGTAAACTAAAATTTTGGAACACTTACTTTACAATAAGTAAAATTTTACTCTAAAAACCTGATTTTTGGTCTTAAGTGTCATAAAGGACAAGAAACAAAACTTGAGGGTAGAAACCGTCAATTTTGAAACTTAAGGGACTAAACTGTAAAATTTTACCAAACATTATAACCGATTCCATTGAAGCTAATAATCACTTGAACAACAAAATTTCCTAATGTCCTTAACCTAATGATGTAAAAATCCGAAATTAAATGAAGAAACCATGACCTGCCATAAAAGGAAACTTTTTATGCAAACCCCTCGCGAAATCAAAGTCTTACCCAATAGCTAAGTTCTTGACACTCTTGTTGCACCTTAAATGAGTTCAGAGCAGTAGCTTATCACTTAATATGTAAATGTTAGGGTGCTAGAGTTGAGACACTCCCGGCACACCAAGAGATATTTTGACTTGAAACCTAAGGTGAGTTATAGTGATTCCCCTTTTTACTACTGTTTTGGGGTGAAACATGCTCTATTATTTATGAACTATATTTGTGATTTACTTGATGATTGTATGTGGGATTTATGGATTACCTGCTGATACTTATATCATGATCATTAATTCTTTCGTGAACCGCTTGTTTTATATGGATAGATCTATTTGGGGAATCCCCCACACACAGTGGCTTCCGTTCCAGGAAGGGTACCCCACTGAGATCCTAAGGGGTCGTTTGTGGCATGTAACAGGTTTTGTTAAGAAACTATGGTGAACCATCAGGGCAGGTATGGTTCACTGATTTGGGGCTCAGTTTTTCCTTCGAGAATATCCGGTTAAACACAACTTTAGAAGAGGCCAATCGGGACTGAGTGCAGGGTTGATTATGATTTTTCCCACGATGTTGAAACAATGATTATTTCCTTTTTAATCAAAGAAGGATTTGTTAAGTCCTTTTGTTTTTAAACTTTAAGCACTTGAATTCACCAACTTTTTAGTTGACACAAATTTCTTTTGAGCATGTTTCAGGTAATTTATAAAGAGATCCTAGCTGTTGTGAAGACCTAGACTTATCCTGTGGCCATGGCATTGCATATTTTCTTAATGAATCATTTGAACAACTTCATGTTTGTGTTGAACAAGTACAATTTATTTTTATGGATGATTGTAAAACTCATTCGGGGGCTTGATTTGTTTCTAGCCCAGGTATCTTTTAAAAACATTAATGCCATGTGATATTCTCTCCTTTGAGCTCTTGTAATGGTTTGTATCCGCTGCCATATGTTGTTGCTAGTCTGTGACGTCCCACCCTACCTGGGCCCGGGGTGTGACAACATGCATTTGCAACTGCCTCATTCCAGATTTGGATAGGCAGTTTTGAGTCTGCTAGCATCGTTCTGGCTGTCTCTATCAAGCTTCTGTTCTTTCGTTCAGCAACTCCGTTCATCTGTGGAATGTAGGCAGATGTGAACTGATGTACAATTCCTTTTTCTTTGCAGAATGCCTCCATCCACTGATTCTTGAATTCTCTACCGTTGTCTGAGCGAATCTGACGTACCTTTAACTTGTATAGAGATTCCAATGTGGTCTCAAGTTGTTTGAACGAATCAAATATTTTTGATTTGGATTTCAGAAACATTACCCAAGAGAATCTGGAATAGTCATCGGTGACTACATAACAATACAGATCTCCAGCGATGCTCTTTGTGCTCACAGGACCAAACACATCCATATGTAGAAGTTCGAGAGGCAATTCAAGAGAGTTGACGTTCTTTGCCTTGTGAGACTTCTTGGTCTGTTTCCCTTTCTTACACGCCACACAGAAATCCGGAAGTTGAAAGTTTTTGACATTAACTCCATTGACCAAATCATTCTGAATTAGATGATTCATCTTCCTTGGATTTATGTGTCCCATTCTCCTATGCCAGGAGATGGAATCCTTCTCAGTTGCCTTTGACAAGAAGCATTGGACTTGATGATCGGTTGTGGAGACCTTTGATAGATCCAAGAATTATAAGTCATTATACCTTGAAGCTGACATTAAAATTTGGTCCTCCGGGATGATGTACACCTTCTTCAACACGTAGCACTTCTTGTTGTCAAAGACTACCTTGAATCCTTGTCACAGATCCAGGATACAGAAAGCAAGTTGTTTTGAAGTTGTTGAACGTAGTTGACCTTGTCAAACTTGACTTTCTGGTTTCCCACTTCTCCTTGAGCCGTGATGTATCCTCCTTTATTTCCAGCAAAAGATACATGTCCCCTTTTAATTTGTTTAACATTGAAAAGGAGAGACAAGTTTCCAGTCATGTGCCTTGATGACCCACTATCAACGATCCAGGTATTTGTAGAAGCACTATAGCGGACACCGTGCACATTTAAAGGAAATGATTAGTTTAGGTTAGGTACCCAAGCCTTAACTGGCTTGGGTGACCCAGAGGCATCACACATCATAAACACACCCACTGTCCATTTGAAGGTGAGGGCATATCATGCTTCTTAATGTTCTCAATATCAGACACTGAACTTGACTTTTCATTCCATAAGCCAATTTTGTGTAAGGTCTGTTTGTGATAAACAGACGACTGGCTTGCGGTTTGAACTTTAGGTTCATTACTTCTTTTTGGTGTAGTAATAGAACTCCTTTTTGAAGAAATTAGTTTAGTATCATAAAGTTCAATTTTCTTTCTTGGTGTCTGATAATGAGGACAATTAGAAGCGATGTGTCCACTCTTTCCATAATTGTAGCATGATCTCCCTTCTACATATTGGGAAAATTGTCTGTGTGGGGAAGTGTGTGAGACCGGTGTGACTTTGGGCTTGTTGGGTTTTGTCACTTCTAGTTTAGATGTTTTATTGTTGATACATGTATGTCCCTAGATCATGATTTGTAACGTAATAGATCTTGTCTGTCTGACTATGATGTAATATGAATTGATTAATGAAATGATATGGATTGTTTGTGATTTGTAATGTCTAATATTTCATTAATGAGTCGTTATTGAGTTGATTAATTGGGTTTATGATTGTTTGAATGGATACACATCAAGTTATATTAATTAAAACATTCAAACTTAACTTAATGAAGTTCTCATGCGAATGGCCCATGCGAATGGACCATACGCATGAATAACTTCATACGATTGACTCAGTCGCACGACTGAACCAGGAGACTGCATCAGTCGTATGATTGACACATAAGATTGGCTCAGTCGCACGACTGAACACTCAGTCGTGCGGATGAATCAACCGCATGGTTCAATCGCACGACTGAACCATACTTATGGTCCAGTCGCACGATTGAACAATACAAACCTATAAATAGACCCAATTCGTGGAAAAACGTAAGCATTCATACCATTACGACTCCAGACGTACCCTAGCCGTCCAGAAGCCTCCCAAATCGTTCTCCAAGTTCACAGAACACATTAGATCGATTCCCAATCGACTTCTAACGTTAGATTCAATTCTTGATTGATTCTTCGTGTGTTCTCACTGATTGGATCGCCAATCAAATAGGATTCCACACTATTTGATCTGGTTTACACGCTAATCACTAGGTATTTCGTTCAAATACCAGGTTCTAACAAGTGGTATCAGAGCATTGGCTCTTGATTACGTGTTGATTCAATCAAGATTGCATAAAAGTTTGTGTTTTTGCACTAAAAACGCAATCTTTGGTGTCAAAAGTGATCTTGGACGTTCCCTGCTCATCAAAGTTTAGTTTCTACGGACTTAGGTGATTAGAACTTGTGAAATTTCGAATTTTTACGGCTGAAACACGTCAAACCTAGAAAATTTCGCAAAACAGCAGCTTCAGTCGCACGAGTGACCCATTCGCACGACTGGACTCCATTCGCGTGACCCATTCGCACGATTGGACCTAGTCGCACCTTCATTCGGCCGACTGAACCGTTCGTTCGCATAGCTCATACGCACCAGATTCATTCGCACGACTGAACCAATCGCCCAATTCAGCCGCACGATTGAACCAGTCGCAGAGTTCATACGCACGACTAGACCATTCGCATCCTTCAGTCGCATCAGTGAAAGTTTGTTTGATTAGACTTAAAGTTATTCGACATGGAAGATCAGATGTCAGCCTTTACTGCTGGGAAGGACTCTAGGATACAGAACCTACTGTTGCTTGAGAGTGAGGTGGGTAATCATAATAAACCACCAAAGCTCTTGACTTTAGATGAGTTTCCCCACTGGAAACAACATGTTAAGATCTACCTCAATGGAGTGGATCCTAATCTGTGGGAAGCCATCGAGATTGGTTATAGTACACCGGTGGGAGCTGATGGAGTTAAGCTAACGTTAGGTGGGATGACGGACGCGCAGAAAGTTAGGTACAATGCTGAGAAAAGAGTTTATGCATTGATTACACAGTCTATCCCCAAAGACATATTCCACCAGTACTCAGAGAATAAGCAGTCCAAGAAACTGTGGGATGAGCTAGATAAGAGGTATGATGGGAATGCTTCGTTGAAGGCAATCAAGGCCAAGGAGTTAAAGAAGGAATTCGTTAACTTCTCATCGATTGGTAACGAGAGTTTAGACAACGTCATCGATAGATTCTACCATTTGATGAGCGAACTGCATACACATGGGGTGGAAACGACCATGGAAGAGAAAGTTAGTAACTTTGCAGACGGATTGCCTGATAAGTGGGCTTCATTCGTGTCTAACCTGAGACAGAATGGAATGCTTGCAAAGCTGGATATTAATGACTTCATTCTTAAGTTACGAGAAGAAGCACTAAGGATGAAGTACAGAGCTCAGAAGTCTTCGTACACACAAAATCCAGCTTTGTACAATGCCACACCACAAGCTAAGACATCTGGAGCACCTCTCCAGATTGCATTTGTGTCTAGCTCGTCGGGTCCTTCACATGTTTCTCCTTCAGGATCGGACACGTCAGGGTCTTCTTGTACCCACTATATTGGATCAGAAGCAAGTGCTACTAAACTGAAGACCGAGAACCTCGGTAATGTGACTGTGGAAGTAGCTCGAGAGCATATGGATCTTTTAGCTGCAGTGGTTCATTCATATGATGGACTTGTTGCTGGGAAGATTGGAAACTGCCATCTGGCAGACGAGGACTACGAGCAAGTGGACGAAATGGAGCTTGAGAGAATGGACATAATGTGGGCCTTAGCTAGTGATGTCCGGAGGGCGAAGAAGTTTGTTAAAAAGACCGGAGAGAACTTGGTAGCTACTAAGGATACCACATTTGGTTTTGACAAGAGCAAAGTGACCTGCTTCAACTGTGGAGAGAAGGGGCACTTCAAGAGAGAATGTGTCAAGCCAAAGAAGACGGGTAACGGGAACCCATTCTCGTCCTTTACTCGCCAAGACAAGCAAGCTTCCAGTTCTACTTCATCAAGCAAGGATCCAAAAGCCTTGACTGCTCATGATGATGAAGGACAGGATTGGAGCTTTAGGTTTGTCTCACCAGGGGAATCAAACATTGCAAGTGTAGAGGATATTGATGATGATTCTGCGAGTGAAGGTGATCTAGCAGTTGAGATAGCGATGTCACACAGTGATGAAGCAACTGCAACCGAGGTCCGTTACAAGCCTAAAGAGGAGACTTCCACGTCAAAGACAGAAAAGACAGAATCACCAGAACCAGAGACATCTGATGCTGCGTTGATGGCTAACTCTTCTGAACCAACTCAGGTAAGTACTATTGACCAAATGTTTGATAATCATGCTTGTTCTGCTTGTGATACTTTTAGGAATAACATAGATGAAAAATTTGCTAGGTTATTTGATCATAATGATAACTTAGTAAAAGATTTACAACTGTGCACTGAGGCTAATAGAGTATTAAAACAAAATGAACATAGTTATAAAGAATAGATAGACCTTTTGACTAAACAGCTTAGGGAAACCGAAGTAGTTGCCTTTAACCAAGCAAATGACATTAGGTACTATCTAAACTCCCTAGAAGACACTAAGAAGCAAAAGGCAGTTCTAGAAATAGAAGTAAACTCATTAAAACAGAAACTGCATACATGACTAGTTCTTCACACATAGTTCAACACTTAGTGAGAGAAAGGAATAACGGGGAGGGATTGGGTTACAAAGTGGTTCCACCACCACCTGAGACCTTGATGAACACTAAGACTAGACCAGTAAATAATAACCCCATCAAGGATCACATGGTGTCTACTCCTCTTGTTAGTGATCCAGATACCTCATGTTCATCTATTGAATCTGGACACAAACAAAAGGAGGCCACTTCAAAGGCAAAGGGTAAATTGCCTTGTGTTAATCTGGAAAAGGAATTTGAAAAAGTTAACTTAAAGTCAGGTTCAAACAGAGTCAAATCAGAACCTAAAAAGACTTCTAATGTTAATTTTTCACATGCTTCAAGTCAAAAACCAGTTAACCAAAAAGAGAAAGATGTTAAACAGGTTAAAACAGTTAACTTTGTTAAAACAGAGAAAACATCAAAAGAACCAGAGTCAAAACCTAAAGTGATTGATGTTACTAGAGTGTCACACACTTCTCCACAGAGAAAGTTTAATCATAAAGTTGATAGCAGGTCGTGCTACAACTGTGGAGAATGTGGACACATTGCTTCCTATTGTCCTTTCTATCAGACACCTAGGAAGAAGATTGAACTTCAGGACTCTAAGCCTAGGTCTTCTAAGAGGAACTCTCTGACTCCACCTAGAAGAACTAGTGAACCTAAAGTTCAACCTGTAAGCCAGTCAACTGTTTATCATAAACAGGCATTGCACAAATCTGGCTTATGGAAAGAGAAGTCATCCTGCGTGTCTGATACTGATGACAAGAAGGAACCTGAGCTACCCTCACCCTCTAAGGGTCAATGGGTGGAGTTTATGATGTGTGATGCCTCTGGGAAACCCAAGCCAGTAAAGGCTTGGGTTCCTAACCCAAACTAATTCTTTACTTTGTATGTGCAGGGTGTTCGATACAGTGCTGAGACTAACACGTGGATTGTAGACAGCGGAGCATCCAGGCACATGACAGGAAATAGGGCCCTTTTATCAAACGTCAAGCAAATAAAAGGAGGGCATGTTTCCTTTACTGGAAACAAGGGAGGCTATATCACAGCTCAGGGAGAAGTGGGGAATCAGAAAGTTAAGTTTGATAAGGTGAACTATGTTCAACAACTTCAAAATAACTTACTTCTGTTTCCCAAATCTGTGATAAAGGATTTAAGGTCATCTTCGACAACAAGAAGTGTTACGTGCTGAAGAAAGACTACGTGATCCCAGAGGACCAAGTTCTGATGACTGCTTCAAGATATAAAGACCTTTATGTCTTGGATCTGTCAACAGCTGCTACAACGGATCATGAGGTTCAGTGCTTTCTATCTAAAGCTACTGAGAAGGATTCCATCTCCTGGCATAGGAGAATGGGACACATTAGTCAAAGGAAGATGAATCATTTGATTCAGAAGGATTTGGTGAGAGGAGTTAATGTCAAGAACTTCTAGCTTCCTGACTTTTGTGTAGCTTGCAAGAAAGGCAAACAGACGAAGAAGTCTCATAAGGAAAAGAAAGTTCATTCAATAGAACTTCCTCTTGAACTTCTTCACATGGATCTGTTTGGTCCAGTCAGTACAAAGAGCATTGCAGGCGACTTGTACTGTTTTGTGGTCACTGATGACTACTCAAGGTTCACTTGGGTAATGTTTCTGAAATCCAAATCAGAAACATTTGAGTCATTCAAGGAGTTAGTAACCACACTGGAATCTCTCTACAAGCTGAAGGTTAGACAAGTACGCTCAGACAACGGGACAGAATTCAAGAACCAGTGGATGGAGGCATACTGCAAGGAAAAGGGAATTGTGCATCAATTCACTTCTGCCTACACGCCTCAGATGAATGGCGTTGCTGAGAGAAAGAACAGAAGCTTGATAGAGACAGCACGGACTATGCTGGCAGACTCGAAACTGCCTATCCAATTCTGGAATGAGGCAGTGGCAAATGCATGTTATACACTGAATCGAGTCCTGATAGTCAAGCGCCACGGAAAGACATGTTACGAGCTACTACAAAGACGCAAACCGAATTTGGAGTATCTTGAACCTTTTGGCGCGCCGTGCACACTTCTGAAGAAGACACAAGAAGGCAAATTCAGCGAGAAGGCGGATGAAGGAATCTTTCTAGGATACAACATACCGAACAAGCGAGTTTACAACAACTCAACGGGTCTTGTAGAAGTGTGGTGTAATGTTGACGTTCAGCGATATACCACACCACCTACTGGCAAAGGACCCGCTTACTTCTTCGACTATGATGGATTCTTCAAGTCCTTCAACATCCCTCTCTCTCCCTCGGATGATGAGTTAGCTACTAGGATGATGTATGATATTTTGAATACACCATCTAGCTCACAGGGAGAATCATCTACTCAGTCAGGGGGAGTAGTCGATGACAGTGACTCCTCCTCTGAAGATGAAGCTGAAACAGATGACCAGAACAGTCAGGAGGAACAGGTTCCAGTTCCTGAAAGGCCACAGGCATCTACCAGTGATGCACCTTCGACTTCGAAACCTCAAACTCCATCTACCTCAGATACAGAACCAAATGTTCATAATCTTGGCTCTGAGGTAGCTGTTCCTACTACTCCAGGATCACGTCTAAACGTCTATCATCCCCTTGACAATGTCATTGGGGATGTCAGATCAGGAGTACAAACCCGAAATCAGCTATACTCAGCTGATTACGCCTCGGTTATGGAGAAAGGTTATATTCATGATGGTGCTTATCGGTGTTTTGTCTCGCAGTTTGAGCCAAAATATGTCAGTGATGCACTAAATGATGAGGCGTGGGTGAGTGCCATGCAAGAAGAACTTCTTCAGTTCAAGAAGTTAGGTGTATGGACTCTGGTTGATAGACCTAAAGGTGCTAAAGTCATTGGCACCAAATGGGTCCTGAAATGCAAGAAGGATGACCAAGGGGTCATTATCAGGAACAAAGCTCGATTGGTGGTTCAGGGTTTTCGCCAAGTCGAGGGGATTGACTACAATGAGGTGTTTGCACCCGTGGCAAGGATGGAAGCCATTTGTATCTTCCTTGCCTATGCATCGTACATGAAGATTAAAGTCTACCAATTAGATGTGAAGAGTGCATTCCTTCATGGGGAAATCAGAGAAACAGTCTATGTCAGTCAACCTGAGGAATTTGAAGATCCTTATCATCGGGATAGAGTTTACAAGCTCTACAAGGCTTTATACGGGTTTCATCAAGCACCAAGAGCCTGGTATGAGAAACTCTCGACTCATCTTGTGAAACACGGCTTTCGCAGGGGAGTCATTGACTGCACGCTGTTCATTAAAGAAAAAGATGGCGACCTACTGCTCGTACAGATCTATGTTGATGACATAATCTTCGGTTCAAAGAACGAAGAGTTATGCAAAGAGTTTGAAGCAGTTATGAAGAAAGAGTTTGAGATGAGTGCTATGGGGGAGATGAAGTTCTTTCTCGGATTACAGGTGGATCAGACTCCAAATGGGATCTTTCTTCATCAGACCAAGTATGTAGGAGACATTCTCAGTCGCTTTGACATGGAGAATGCTTCTGCTGTTGGGACTCCACTTGCTACGAATCACGACATAGCACCTGATGAGAATGGAGATCTTGTAGATGCCACGATGTACCGAGGAATGATTGGATCCCTCATGTATCTCATTGCCTCAAGACCTGATATTATGTATGCTACATGTTTATGTTCTAGATATCAGGCTAAACCTAAAGTCAACCATCTGATCGGGGTCAAGAGGATTTTTCGTTATCTGAAGGGTACACCCACACTTGGGTTGTGGTATCCTCATGATGATGACTTTGAGCTTACCGCGTATAGTGACTCGGATTACGGGGGCTGCAAGATGAACTACAAGTCTACATCAGCAGGGTGTCAATTCTTTGGGAGAAGATTAGTTACCTGGCAGTGTAAGAAGCAGACATCGGTTGCATCGTCAACCTGTGAAGCTAAATATGTTGCTGCTGCAAGCTGCTGTTCACAAATCATCTGGATTCAACAGCAAATGCGGATTACGGTTTAAAGTTCTCTTCTACTCCTATTTTTGTTGACAACTCTGCTGCGATTGCAGTAACTAAAAATCCGGTCCAACATCCTAAGACCAAACATATCGGTATTAACTACCATTTCATAAGAGACTGTTTTGAAAAGAACTTAATTGATGTGGTAAAAATTAATACTGATTTTCAACGCGCTGACCTCTATACTAAAGCCTTGATAAACCACGATTTCAATATCTGCTAGAGGTCAACGGCGTTAAAAAGAAAAGTGAGGTTATTCCTGATGATGATCATGTGTAGTCCGATGTAGTTTAGTTAAAGTTTTCCTTTTATTTTATTTTATTTTATCTGTTTATTTTCGTCTGTTTAATTTAAACTCATATTATTTTGCTGTTTATTAAAATCCTAAAATAATTAAACCAGTAATGATTTTAGTATTTTAGGGGGAGAATATGTCAGCAAGTTAACATTAAAAACAAAAAAAATAAAAATAAAAAAAATGAGGGAGAAGGAGTGGATAGCTGATATAAGGTAGATCGTATCTGTGATACCGATTCAAAACCTTTGGAAAATGATAGTACACAGGAACAAATCAAGAGGGACTTTAAAAATTTAAGGTTAGAAAAGATGCAAAAATTCAAAGTATAAGTCTGTGTAGTCTAGGCAATATAAAAGGGAAGATGATAGAAAACTGGTAACTCCTAAGGCAACACAAAGAAAGTAGACTTAGAGGTTGCTAGACCACAAATGATATGTCGGTAGATTCAACACAATAGATGATTAGTCCTGACTGGTGATCTCAAGATCAAACTAAGTTGTTCAACTGACTGTGGGCTTCCATCTTATCACTGGTTAACACAATCAACAATATTCCAATAAGGGGTAATGAGCATGTAAACGCCACAAATGTGTGCGGATGACCATAATTAGAGCAAAGCAAGAAAAAAATGAAAGACAAATGCTATAAAGCTAATGACTTATGTTGTTGGTGCATTTTGTGCAAAATAAAATAAGCTGCTCTAACAAGGAGATAGGTTGTGTGCCTCTCTGCTGTGCGATGGCACTGACCTGAGGATAAGCATAACCTAGATATTCTAGAATTCATTGTTGTTTGCCGCCTCTCTGCTGTGCGATGGCACTGACCTGAGGACTGGCTTCTCTTTGAAAGCTCTAAGAATAGTCTCTTCTTGTAATAATACCCGTAGACCGCTCAAAAGCTCCTGAGGAATGTTGATTACCATATAAGTGTGGGATCCACAAATGTTAGTTGAAATAATTAAATCTAAATCAATCACCAGTCTGTGTCAAAAGTCTGTGTATGGATTTAAGTGGACAAATATATTGACAATCATTGTGGCTGCAATTCTTGAAAGTTCAAATCAATGTGAAAAACTAAGAGTTCCAGTATGATTCCCTAAATTTGCTAATGACTCTGGATGAACACCAAGAATTGAGCATCAAAAGGTTTTGATAACAAGTCCCAAATGATTTGACTTGCTTGTATGATTCCAAAATTGAATTGGTCCAGGTGTGGTCAATCCAAGTTGAAGCTGTCTATTCCAGAACCAAATCCCGTAGATGTCCATCTTAGGATTTATATCTCACAAAAAGCCAAAAACAAGTCTTGTTTTGAGTATTTAGTTTAAATTTTCTAAGTTAGTTAGTAGTTTTAGTTTGTTAGTTTGTCAGACTACATCAGGAAAATCAGTAAGGAATCAACTCACTAAAAGGGTCATGTCTGAGATGACCACATGTGCTTTAAAAGTTTAAAACAGTCACGTCTGAGGTGACAAAGTGTTTAAAAAAGGGTCACGTCTGAGATAACTAAATTGTTTAAAAGGATCACGTCTGAGGTGATCAAAAAGTTTTCAAGTTAAAACGATCATATCTGAGATGATCAAAAGCTCATAATGTTAATTTCAATAATTAAAAGGGGTTTTAAATGTTAATATTCAAATTGGCAAAAAATTTAATAAGTATGACCCATTCGCACGAATGGACCATACGTATGGACTAACCATACGAATGGAAGCCATTCGTACGAATGGACCATGAGTATGGACCATCCAACCGAATGGCCCATACGATTGGCCCAGTCGGAGGCTTAAGGGCGAACGAGTGAGTCAGTCGCACGACTGAGATCCAGTCGGACGACTGAAGAAGGGTGACTGACCCAATCGCACGACTGAGTCCCACTTGCACGACTGAAAGGTGCGTATGAGCTCAGTCTCACGATTGAATCTAGGGTTAGTATAAATAGAGGGGGAGTCGGTCGCAGAGACTCACCACCCTCAAAGTAACCCTAAATCGCATGACTTAACTCCACTCTGCCAAAATTTCATTTGATTTCTAAAACCCCCCGTTTCTTGATTACTGATCATATACATCGACTTTACAGGTAATTTGCGGTGAAGAGAATCCAAAATAACGTTCAATTTGACTCCAGATCTGTAAAATCAGTCCCGAAAACAAACCGAGACATAAGTGGCTTAATGACCTAACTTAACGACTCAAACAGATGAAATTAAAGATGTTAGGTGTTATAAGAACGTATTGCGAGTCAAATGAACCAGATAACTATGTCTAAAACTCAAAAATGGTGAAAAAGTGAATTTGAATTGAACAGTCAGTACATCATGCGATTGGACAGGCTGATGAACTTCAGTCGCACGACTGAAGGGTGCGATTTGCCTAACCGCACGACTGAACCATGCGTATGAAGTTCAGTCGCACGACTGATGTAACCGCATGAGGTTACATGCGCATGAGTCCAGTCGCACACTCAGTCGTACGTATGAGATCATTCGCACGTCTGAATCTCAATCGCACTGTTCAGTCGCACGACTGATCTCAGTCGCACAACCTCAATCGCATGACAGAAGGATTTTCTTCAAGTTTAAGTGTTTCATGATGTTCTTAGCCAAAGGTACTAATGTTTATTTTGATTTGTGTTACAGATGGCGAGTCGATGGACTATGAGCACGAAGCATAACATATGTGCTCATCTGGATTTGACATCCAGAAACGCTGCTGATTTCTCAGGCATCATCACATTTCTGCTGAGATCGAGGATTGCACATGCCATTTCTACTCCTTGTACCCCTTATAGATCAGTTCAGCAGGCCTTCTGGGAAGGCGCTACAGTTGATATATCCTCTGAGCCTCACTGCATCAGGAGTACTATCTTTGGAGAGGCTATTACTGTCTTAGAGGAGGATCTAAGGATCGTTTTACAGTTAGGGGATGACGCTGATTGTCCTACTCGTTTACACCCCCTCACAGTCAGAGGATGTTTTCTGAGAGCCAAGTACTCTGGGGACATTAATGCTGGGGTACTCAACAAGAGTAACCTCTGTCCCCAGTTCAAGTATCTTGCGCATGTTCTACTCAAGTGCATAGCTTCCAGGAAGGGAGGCTTTGATGAGCTATCTGATCAGATACAGAACGCGTATGCTGCGTTGGTGCTGAACCACCCGTTCAGCTTCTCCAAAATGATCTTCACCTATCTGGTGGAGAACATTGAGGGGAAAGGGAAGGAGGGCTTCTGCATGTATCCGAGGTTTATGCAGATGATTATAGATCAGAAGCTTCCCTCCCTGCCGAAGGAGAAGGAGGATGCGGTAGTGCTCGAGGTCATGGATGACACTACTTTGGGGAGGATGAAGGTGTACAGGGGAAGCAGGTGAAACCCCCTGTCAGGAGGTTGTTTGGGCATCTGGCCCGTGAAGACTACGTGGTGCCAGCCAAGAGAAAGTGGCACCACGATGATAGTGATTCCGATGTGGAGCAGATTGCTCTACCAGCTCATGACTTGGATGATGATGATAGTGGAGATGCCGGGGACGATATGCCTGCTCCACCGAGAGGCACTGTGTCTGATGTTATACCCCCAGTGTCTGCCCCAGCTGGAGATGTTGCTGAGACAGCCGGATTTCATCAGGAGTTTGTTGTTGGTGCTGAGGAGGAGGAGGAGTCTGATGAGGAGCCCCTCACGCGAACTGTGGGAAGCAAGGTTGTTCCCACAGAACATGGGCTACGGGTGGTTGGTGAACAACCGAGAGACTCCAGAGAGACTGAGACTGACCCGAGTTACGCACCGGGTTCAGCAGGCAGGGTTGTAGGGGGAGCATCCACCTCCACAGGGACGTGGTCTGAAGAAGAAGAAGCGTCGGTTGACCTTCGTTACTACTGTAGCATCTACATCCACCACCACAGCCACCACTACCACCTCCACAGCTATACCATCCACCACCACAGCCACCACATCCACCACAGCTACCACAGCCACCACCATACCTACCACCACTGTACATATCCCATCCACCACCATACCATTTACACCCACATCACCTCCACCAGTTTACCGACCCATCTTCACTACAGCCACCACCACCACCACCTCACACCATGCAGGACCGTCAGCCCATACCTCACATTTTTATGGATCACCTCTACCTCCAATCGGGGTAGAGGAACAGCTGTCAGCGCTCAACCGGATGGTGATGCGCTTACTAGCTGCCGATGAGTAGAAAGCTGCACAGATCCGACAGCTTACCGACCTGACTGCTGCCCAATCTCACCAGATGGCAGAGCAGGCTCGTGTTATAGAGCAGCAGGCTCAGCTGATGGATGCACAGCGTGTAGAGATGTCCCAACTCCAGGAGCAGCATGCCCAATCAGCTAAACGGATAGAGGAGTTGGAGACCACCAACAAGACCATCATGTTGCGGCTCAAGGGATCAAAGGATGAGCCCTTAAAGATCAAGGAAGGGGATGGAGACGATGGAGATGATGGTGATGATGAAGATGAAGATGATGATGATGATGAAGAGGATGATACAGAGGATGAGGAGGAAACTGATGAAGATAGGACAGAGGGGAAGGAAGATGATGATGAAGCAGAAGGAGGGGATGCGGCTGCATCGGCCTCTGCTTCAGGTCAAGAGAGGAGGTCGAAGAACAGACAGGACCAATCAGCTACCACCTCTGCT
This sequence comes from Flaveria ramosissima, assembly GCA_025215565.1. Taxonomy (NCBI): domain Eukaryota; kingdom Viridiplantae; phylum Streptophyta; class Magnoliopsida; order Asterales; family Asteraceae; genus Flaveria; species Flaveria ramosissima. Next base: position 65,796,573 of record CM046040.1, read on the forward strand.
CCTCCGAGTGATGAGACTTTGATTCAAGATAAAAGTAAAGACTAGATGTTTTATGTATTTATTTACTTTTGTTTTTGAATTCTGTATTGAAAAAACAATGTATTGAATGTTTATATATTAAGTTAATGTATTTCTGTTTGATTACTTACTAATGATGTATGTGTTGAATGTTTAAATCAAATAGATCCAAATTATCAAAGAGATGAGTTTGATGTTGCTCCCCTTCAACAGGTCAAGACTCAACTAACCATGATTCTTGATCTGCAAGGGATCGTAAGAAGGTCTCTGAGTTATACCCCTGAAGAAGGGGAAATAATTCATGACCTATCTAACGAGCAACTCGCAGAGATTTTCAAGCTCAATCCGGATGAAATAGTTAAAGATGCTCCAACAGTTGATTCGACTAGTGATGAAGAGCTCAACGATGTTGATGAAGTCGAAGTCCAAGATATCACTGCAGAGGAGTACCCTCAGTACGCTGACAATGAGGGTAATGTGGTCCCCAATCTGGGTGAGTCCCTCGTCAGTGATACTTTTGAGGTGTTGAACAAGATGGAGCAGGAAACTGAGAAGGCGGAAGGAACAGCCCAAGCCTCAAATGATGATGTTGACATTCGAAAGGCTGAGTGGGCTGCATGTTTTGAAGAAGTTAGAGCCCAACGTGCTGCACCGAAGAAAGATGCCTACACCAAGCTCTACATAGTCAAGAAACACCACAAGGTGTCTGGCAGGATTATAGCATGGGCGTATTTTGATGATCTTAATGCTTATGCAGTTAAGAGAGAACAGGGCATAGAGTACTTCAGATTCCCACATGATCTGAAGACTCTACCAGGTTTTAAGCTCAAGCAGCTGGCTAAGCTAAAGCTTTTGTATGCTGACCCGAGGAAGATGTCAGGCTGGTTCGAGGCTGCCCTTAAGAAGGAGTACCACACCAGATGGGTTAACTTCAGACCCCAACAGCCTACTAGGTATATCAGAAGGTCTGAGGTTGATGCCATTACTGGCAAGCCCAAGATTGTATTGAAGTGGAGTCCTCCGCGCACAATGTCGAGAATCCCACTCAGGGAAATGCCACAGGACTTCACTCCACACTTTAAGTGGTGGTACTATGATTGGAGAACAGCTGAAGCGGTCATAGTCCTAAGCAAAGAGGGACAAATGGATACGATCAGGGTATTCGACCCGATGTGGCTTACTAACTTGTCGGCAAATGATGTCTATACGCTATACACGTGGCCACTGTTCTATGACACGCAAGATATTGTACAAGCCCTCCAGTTCCAAAACGTTATACGACTCTGCTTCGCGTTTGAAATTCACGCGGGAGTCACAAGAGAGGAGAAGTACAAGAAGTACAAGGAGGTTATGCAGAAGACAAGAGATTAGAGAGATGTAGGTCCAAGGGGGAGTTTGTTGATACATGTATGTCCCTAGATCATGATTTGTAATGTAATAGATCTTGTCTGTCTGACTATGATGTAATATGAATTGATTAATGAAATGATATGGATTGTTTGTGATTTGTAATGTCTAATATTTCATTAATGAGTCGTTATTGAGTTGATTAATTGGGTTTATGATTGTTTGAATGGATACACATCAAGTTATATTAATTAAAACATTCAAACTTAACTTAATGAAGTTCTCATGCGAATGGCCCATGCGAATGGACCATACGCATGAATAACTTCATACGATTGACTCAGTCGCACGACTGAACCAGGAGACTGGATCAGTCGTATGATTGACACATAAGATTGGCTCAGTCGTACGACTGAACACTCAGTCGTGCGGATGAATCAACCGCATGGTTCAATCGCACGACTGAACCATACTTATGGTCCAGTCGCACGATTGAACAATACTAACCTATAAATAGACCCAATTCGTGGAAAAACATAAGCATTCATACCATTACGACTCCAGACGTACCCTAGCCGTCCAGAAGCCTCCCAAATCGTTCTCCAAGTTCACAGAACACATTAGATCGATTCCCAATCAACTTCTAACGTTAGATTCAATTCTTGATTGATTCTTCGTGTGTTCTCACTGATTGGATCGCCAATCAAATAGGATTCCGCACTATTTGATCTGGTTTACACGCTAATCACTAGGTATTTCGTTCAAATACCAGGTCCTAACATTTATCTTCTTTAACAAAATTAATTGTTTGAACCTTTTTAACCTCTTTACCTTTTTGTTTATTTGGACTTAGACATAAAGCACGTGGTTTGTTAACTTGTTTGGTCTTTTTGGGTTCATTATTAGATGTGTTTGAACCTGACTCCACCTTAACCTTTGCAAATTTTTCATCCAAATTAACAATAGGCATCTTGCCTTTAGACTTCAAAGTAACCTTCTTCTGTTTAGTGATAGAATCCATTGGTTTACATGTGGAATCTGGATCACTAACTAGATGAGTGGACACCACATGATCCTTAATAGGATGGTTATTTACTGGTCTACATTTAGCATTTAACAATATCTTATGTGGTGGTGGAACCACTTTGTAACCCAACCCTTCCCCATTGTTCCTTTCTTTCACTAAGTTTTGAACTATGTGAGAGAAACCAGTCCAACTGTGCAGTTTTTGTTTTAATGAGTTGACTTCGACTTCCAAAACTGCTTTTTCTTTCTTAGTTTCTTCCAAATAGTTCAAATAAAATTTTATATCATTTGCTTGATTAAATGCAACAACCTCAGTTTCCCTTAGTTGTTTATTTAAAAGTTCTATTTTCTCTTTATAACTGCACTCATTTTGTTTTAAAATCCGGGTTAGCTTCTGTGCACAGTTGTAAGACATTTACTAAGCTATCATTGTGATCTAATAACCTAGCAAATTTCAGATCAATGCTTTCTCTAAATTTATTACATTCATTACAAGCATGACTTTCAAAAAGTTGGTCTTTCTTACTTACCTGTGAAGATTCAGTTGAATCAGCCATCAGCGTAGAGTTTGATTCGTCGGATGCTGGAGATTCTAAGTTTGTCGTTTTAAGATCTTCCTCAATCAGGTGATTGACCACATTAGCAGTATCTTCATGATCTGACATCACTAGTTCAACTGCTATATCATCTTCACTGGCAGTGTCATCATCCAGACCCTCAACATTAGCAATGTTCGATTCGCCCGGAGACACAAACTTGAAGGTCCAATCTTGTCCTTCATCATCTTGAGCAGTCAATGCCTTTGTATCTTTGCTTGACGATGCACCTCCACTCGTAGGTTTGTCTTGACGGTTGAAAGACGAGAATGGAGTCCCATTACCTGTCTTCTTGGGCTTTACACATTCACGTTTGAAATGCCCCTTTTCTCCATAGTTAAAACAGGTAACTTTGGTTTTGTCAAAACCAAAGGTTGTATCCTTTGTGGCTATCAAGTTCTGTCCTGTCTTCTTCACAAACGTCTTAGCCCTTCGAACAACACTTGCAAGAGCCCACATAATGTCCATTCTATGTAATTCATTCTAGTCCACCTGCTCGTAATCCTCATCAGCCAGATGGCAATTCCCAATCTTTCCTGCAACAAGGCCATCATAAGAATGAACGACCGCAACTAAAAGGTCCATATGCTCCTTTGGAACCTCCACAGTGATATTCCAGAGATTCTCGGTCTTCAACTTCGTAGCATTTGCTTCAGGCACTATATATTGGGTGCAAGACGACCCTGACGTTTCAGATCCTGAAGCTGGGGATTGAGAAGGAGCGGTTGAACTAGACACAAATGCCGTTTGAAGAAGTGCTCCTGAACTTGTTGAAGTAGTAGAGGATCTATAAAGTGAAGGATTCTGGTCATAGGATCCTTTCTGTGACCTGTATTTCATCCTAAGTTCCTCCTCTCTCAATTTTAGGATGAAGTCGTTTATATCTAATGTCTCCAGTAACTTGTTTTGTCTCAAATTTGACACAAACGAGTCCCACTTCTCTGGCAGACCATCAGCAAAGCTTGAGACCTTATCTTCCATTGACGTTGTGACTCCATGAGTGTGCAGCTCACTCATTAAATGGTAGAATCTATCTATGACATTATCCAAGCTCTATTTACCCATGGAAGAGAAGTTATCAAACTCCTTCTTCAAAGCTTTTGCCTTTAGAGCTTTCAACGATGCATTCCCGTCGTATCGTTTCTCCAAGGCGTCCCATAATTTCTTTGCCTGTGTGTTCTCAGAAAACTGGTGGAATATATCCTTAGGTATCGACTAAGTCAACAGAGCATACACTTTCTTCTCAGCATTGTACTTCACCTTATGGTTATCAGTCATGCCACCCAAGGTAAGTTTAACACCATCAGCACCAACCGGCATGCTATAACCTGTCTCGATTGCTTCCCACATATTGGGATCGACTCCATTTAGATAAATCTCAAACCTTTGCTTCCATTGCGGGTACTCATCTAACGTTATAAGTTTAGGTGGCTTATTGTGATTTCCAACTTCATTCTCCAGAAGCAGAAGGTTCTGGATTCGAGAGTCTCTACTGGCAGAAAACGCAGAGTGTTGATCTTCTTTTTCTTAAAACTTTGAGATTTAGAACAAAACTGTTTCACTGGTGTGAATAGGGAGATGCGATTGGGTCAATCGTGCGGATGGACTAATGCGAATGAATCAATCGTACGATTGAACCAATGCGGATGAGTCATCGTGCGATTGAACAAGTGCGGATGGACAATACGAATGAGGTGTTCAGTCGTACGAATGGATGGGCGACTGAGTTCAATCGTGCGTATGGGAGGTGCGAATGAGTTCACTCATGCGATTGAGCCAATCGTGCGACTGAGGCTGCTGGATTTGAAAATTCGAAGGTTTTTGACACTTTGACACAAAAACACGATTTTTCAAGAACCCTAATCTGCCGTATGCCGAAAAACGTAAACTTTTAGATCTAGAGACATTGAAAAAACTGTTTTTACTCAAAAATTGACTCTTTTGAATGAAAAACTTGATTTTTCGCCAAAACTAATCGAATCAACACGCAAAATCAAGAGCCAAAGCTCTGATACCACTTGTTAGGACCGTTTAGGTACGGAGTACTAACTGATTTACGTGTATACCAAACCAAATAGTGCGGAATCCTATTTGATTGGCGATCCAATCAATGAGAACGCAAGTATAATCGATATAAGAATGAATCAAAACGTTAAGAACGATTGCAAGATGATTAACTGCGATCTATGAACTTGGAACAGATGTTCTTGAGTCTCTGGACGGCTAGGGTACGATCAGGTGCGTTGGTATTCGAATTGTCACATTTTTCCACGAATTAAGTGGTATTTATAGGTTAGGGTTTTCATTCGTACGACTGAACCATTAGCATGGTTCAGTCGTGCGACTGAACCATGCAGTTGATCCATCTGCACGACTGAATTCAGTCGTGCGACTGAGTCAATCTCCTGTCACAATCGTGCGACTAATCCAGCTGTTGGTTCAGTCGTGCGATTGGTCCATTAGCATGAAGTGTTCATGCGTATGGTCCATTCGCATGAATACTTCATACAATTAAGTTTAAATACATTTCTCAACCATTCTTGACTAAGAACTATGTAAACAACCACAAACCTATATAGTTAGTCAATATGCGTTATGACACAATAAACAATGAAACATTAAACAATATTAACATCAACCACATATTGTATTTCATTCATACCCATTCATTACACATATGTAAGACATGATAGACATTTACATTAAGTTCCTAAACTAGGTACACATGTATCTACAATACATCACAACAAATAATTCATACGCGAAGACTAATCATGCACCACATGGCGCCACTCACGACTTCACATCCTAAACCCTGCCAATCCTTCTAAGTAGGGGCCTCATATTCGCATGCGTGTATGACAATCATAATCACATTCATTCATTTAGTTTATTCCAACCAACATACATAGTGACCATCAATTCCAATCCCAAACATGATCTCCTAATTACTAACCATAACCCATCATCATGTATGATCAACAAAACCTATACTTCTTACATGATCAACCAAGCATCCATACAACTCAATTACACATTCTATCACAATAAACATAATCCACAATCATTCTAACATGATCTTAACATCACAAGCATGCCTAATTCATCACATCCAAAGTTCTACAAAAATAAAGTTTCCCTTTTTGGAAAGTAACACTCAAAAGTGATCTAGCATCCAATTCAATCATAATTTCATCAATATTATACCTAATCAAGTTCATAACATTCATTCTAACATGTTAATCACCTCCAAAACATCCAAATTCCCAAACATCATACACAAAAGTTTCTACTTTTAGTAAGTCATGATCAACATCTCAATTTCATGGATTTTCTTGCACAATTAAATTAAACTAACATCTAAGCATTACATCTAACATCTTAGCATCATCAAATCATGAATTCAAAGAACAAGAAGTTTCCTCTTATGGAAATGTATGAACTAGATGATCAAACCATTGATTTCTTGCACAATCAACATAATCTAGCATTCATACAACCTAACTAACATCATATAATCATCTAACAATCATCAATTCCATATTATCATCATCAATTTCGAAATTGGGGTTTATCTTCATCAAAAACTATGAACGACCAATCAAAACTAACCTTTAGACGTGCTTAGATGATGATTATCACTTGTAAACAACTTGTACTACTTGAAACCACTTGGAATTCGACTTGTGTATGTGTTCTTGGATCAAAATCGCAATGTGGGAGGTGTTTGGAAGAGGTTGCCACTGAATTGGGGTTTGGGGGTTTAGGGTTGGGTAATTTTGGTAACATTTGGTTAAAAAGTATTTACAAAATAACCCCTTTAATTTATTTTATAAAAACTCTTTCTAATACTTTTTAAATAATCTTGACTATAATTTATAAGTATTATTAACCAACAATAATAATCCTAAACATTTACAACAAGTCACATAACACATAAAAATATATATATATATAACACGTTGTCATGTTATCGCTTAAAATTCGCAAAATAAATATTTAAAATTCTGTAAATTCATGAACCATATAATCACTACTAATAATCAACATTATTAATTAGATTATCATTGTTTATCATAGATTATTATTATTAAATGACCAACGTTCAACGACAACTAGTGTGTGCTCACGACATGTGTATGCAAGACCTAACGGAACTAACAGAGTTTGGTAACAGAAAATTACCGGATGTCACATTATCTCCATGTTGAAAGAATTTTCTTCCCGAAAATTGCGTTACATGGTTATGCTACATCCTTGGTTTACTGCATTGGCATAACGAAATCGAGTGAGTTGTCACAAAATGGAACAAAAGCTTCACTAGATGACTGGACAGAAGAACAGCTTCTTGAACTCTCATTTTGACCACCGGCCACCACAGCATCACCCAACCACATACAACCTACCACCGTCCAGCATCTCCGCAGCATCATCCAACACAAACCACAACCGAACAACTGTGACAAACGCAGCGGCCAAACCCTAGCCGCCACCACCTTTCTTCCTCGACATCTCCTTCACTACTACACATCTCAGTGAACCTCCACCACCATTGGAATCAGAGTGACGAGGGGAAGAAGTTCATGTGTAATATGCACCACGACTCGCCGGAAAAGTTCGTCGGAACCCTAGCCGCCACCACCTTCTCTCTTCGATAACTCCTTCATTATTGTTTTTCAGAGCAAACCGAACCCTCCATTGATATTAGAAGGTCGTGTTTAGTGAAGAGAAGGGTTTTTTCGACCGTTGCTCGCCGCCGGAGGCTCGCCGGAAAGCGGCTGATCACCGGAATAGTGATAGTCGCCGGAACCCTAATTGTTGTTGGTCTCATCCGTCTCTCTCCTTCTCTACACACTTAAGTTTGTGTTTTGTTGAAGTGTTTGTTTGTATTAGGGTTTATGTGTATTAGGGTTTGAATATGGTAAATGGGTTATTTTTATTGGGCTGGGTTTTTCAAGATTATTGGGCTGGGTTAATGAACACTTTTTTTAATTGATATTGGGTTTATAATTGGCCTGAATTTTTTTACAAAAATTATTGTGTGGGCTCATTAAAAAAAATAACAAAGTTGTGCTCATTAAAAATCAAAGAAAGAGTTTATTTTTTTAGAAACCTGGGGAAGAAATATTCAACGATTTTAAAAGATTTATATTAAAAAAGTCAGCTTGACCCCAGTTGCTAAAATTGTATGGAGTGACATTTAAAAAAATTATTTTTCCCGGGGGAGAACTGTTTTTACAGAACTGTTTAAATCCTTCGAATATGATAATCCTTCGAATATGATAATCTCACAATTGCTTTTGCAATAAAAAATGGCGGTTCGAATATGATAATCTCACAATTGCACTATGGCGGTTTGATAATTTTGCAGCTTTAAAGAATGAAAGGATGTCCGATTTTGTTGATCGTTTTATATTGGTGGCAAGTAATCTGAAGAAGTTTGATGCCCAATTGAGAAATCGTGAACAAGTTATGAAATTTCTTGATTCCCTCCCACTAGAATGGAGTTCACACGGCAAGTCGATTAAACGAGATAGAGGTTTTCTGGATTACAAACTGATGGAGGTGATCAACAAACTGAAAGAAATTGAGTTGGATATCAAACGTTGTGAGTACTATGAAGCAACATATCTAACTCCAAAGATCACTTCAAACTCCAAAGAGAAACCAGAAGAGAGATCAGATTCTAGCACCAATTCTGATGGTTACCGAAGCCCGGAAATGAATAGGTACAAGAGGAGCTTAAGCAGACATCAATGGGTAAAGGTGGAGCTGAGTTGAATGATGAAGTTTATGATGCTGAGAAGGAAGAGGAATGAAAGGGAAATACAAGAGTTTGCAACTGCGAGAAAGCTCTTACTGCTGAAAGAGTCAACCTGGATCTTCTATAGGAGACAGTTCAGGATATATGTTCTTCTGCTTGCAAAATTCGTTTATTTGGTGTGTATAAAGCTAATAGGTTACTTTTCGATAACCAAAACCTCGAACACCTCTGAATTTGACATAGTAACTTCTCTCCAGAATCCTCTTCAAGTCTCAAAATCCTCGAAACAATCTCAGCAGTAATGGTCACTTCATGATCTAAGACTTTAGAAGTAATTCTTTGTGTATTTCCTCGTGTATCGTACTCAGTAGATCTCCAAAAATCTCTGATATGAAGATCATAAATAGTGGTCGAATGAGATACGGCCTAAGTAATGGGTGATCTTTGCAGCCATCTAATACAGTCTCTAAACCCAACAACTTTAGGATGTGTATCATCCAGAATAGCAGTGATATTATTCCTCTCATCGAACTTTAAGTTCGCCATTTGATCCTGAGAAAGAGACCAAATAAGTTGAATAAGAATTCAAGGAATTAAGAAAAGAATAAAGAAAAATAAAGTAAAAAAAATAATTTCGCTAGCCGAAAGAAGAGTTTCGCAGACAGTTTCGGCGGGCGAAAGTGTAGTTTCGCGAGCTAAAACATGTCATTCGCTAAACAGGAAAGGTAGTTTCGACCAGGCGAAACAATACGAGCTTATGTTCATATCCGGCGAAACTGAAGCTTGGTCAGCGAAACTGTTAGGTTCGCTTGGACAGAACAACCTCACAGTTTCGCTGAAATGTAAAGAACTTTCGTTCAGTTTCGCTGGATAATCGGTAGTTTCGCTGGATGAACAGCGAAGACACCAAAGAGACACAACCAAATAAACTTAGAATGTGTTATTATTAACAAGATTAAAAGATTGTTCTGAGTTCGAAACACACATGCAAACCGAATTCAACCAACACACATAAACAATACCTAAAATCACGATATCAATCGAACTTGTCACGGTAAAGCCCTAAGAAAGAGGAAAATACAAGAATGCGAAAGTGTGAGGATATAATTGTAGGATTCTATGTGCCCAAGACACTTAGAATATTGATGTGGTTAGTACGTTATGATCCAAGTCGGGTTATACCCAATAACAAGCTTTGCAATCACCGACAATTATTCAATTGATGATATGATCATGCAATTAAATAATAACCCCAAATTTAGAAAATGAGTTTTCTAAATAAGTTGCATATGAGATTGAACAATTTATATGGATATTTTGTTTATAGATATTGTTTGTAATGTTATTTAAGTTATTTAAATAACATCAAATAATTAGTGAATGTGTATGTGTTATTCTAATAAAAGGTTTATTGAATGAACAACTTTTAAAAATGACTTGTTAATGTGTTATATTTCATTTAGATTTTGGGGGGAAAACCCCATGATCTTTAAAAGTTTCGGCCGCCCCTAAGGGGTCCTTTGGCCTTCTTTTATTGTCTTGGAAACTCATTTTTACACACTCATTCACTCCATCTCATTTCTCTCTCACACATGCAATAGAACAACACAAGAAAAAGGGTTTTCTTGTTCTTGTTGAAGAGAACTCGGCTGAAAGGATTTTCAGGTGAGTTACCCTTCGTTTTGGTGTTCAATCCTAGCATCTAAGGTGTTTTGTGATAGTGCTTGGGGTATACTAGCTTGAGGGGTCCTTCCTTGGATCCTTGGCCGAATTTCTAGCATCTAATCACCCTACTTTGGTCGACATTTCAGCTGGAGAAAGGTAGTTAATCACAGCTTTATGTAGCTGTGATTTTATGTACACTTTCATTATGTTCATAGCTTGTTTATTCACATAAAAGATCCCCTTTGTTCTTGGGTTTGTTTACACTTTAAAACATCAAATAGAACATGATATTTTCAGCTTACAAACAATGTAATAATGTTAAACTTCCGCTGCGTTTTACAAAGTTTAAGTGGTTAAACTATGTCTTGTGTTCAAACAAACCCATCAATAATTTCGCAGAAGGACTTATATAGCAAATAGTTTCTCATGCTGCGAAACACACATAAACTATAGTTTCGCCAGACGAAACACACAATAATTTCTTGGGTTTGTTTACACTTTAAAACATCAAATAGAACATGATATTTTCAGCTTACAAACAATGTAATAATGTTAAACTTCCGCTGCGTTTTACAAAGTTTAAGTGCTTAAACTATGTCTTGTGTTCAAACAAACCCATCAATAATTTCGCAGAAGGACTTATATAGCAAATAGTTTCTCATGCTGCGAAACACACATAAACTATAGTTTCGCCAGACGAAACAGCAGTTTCGCCAGGCGAAGTTGCAATTTCCTCAGACGAAATTCAGATCAGAATGACTTCGCTTATAATGAGAATGCTAAACGAAATTGCAATTTCGTCTAGCGAAACAAATAGCGAAAGTATAGTTTCGCTGCAAAAGTTTTTTTCAATTTTTTTATTATTATTATAAAGATATGCAAACATAACAGAGCTCAAAATTGATCGGAGATCACATCCTCAAGATAAATATAGCACATAGATGAATTAGATCATCGATCGGCAATGAGATCATACCGATGACTGATACGAATCACAGTCTTAAATGTTTTTAAAAGTCTTAAACAGATCAATAATGATTGCTGATATGTTTGTCCACTTAAACCCATGCCTTATCTATTTCAACAAACAGCATATGATTTGTTAAGGTTCGATCAGGTGCTTTAGAATGTTAGGACCCCACAATCATTTGGCAAAAACCCTCACCCAACCTCAGGATTTCTTGAATTTTGGTACGATCTTTACAGAGCGAGACTTGTGCATTAGTGTGCAAGTGAGTATTATCAGAATATTGCATTCAGATATGAAATCATCATTTAGATGATGTGATTGAAATTAGATCAAATAGGTGAGAGCTCTAGGTCTATACTCACGTATAACAAAGGAGATGACCATTTAATCATGTGCCGATGAGATCTCCAGGTCAGTACCACCGTACAGAAGAGGAGATCATCACTACAGGTCAGTACCACCATACAATAGAGGAGATTAGCACAAACAAAAGACATATAAATACACCAAACATGACTCAAGGATAGGGCTTATATGATTTGTATCATGGTGTGAGGAAGATCAATTCTCAATCCGATTTTTGTCGGGACTCAGTTTTTGTGCAGGCCATAATGATTGCGTAAATCCAGACGTCCTTAAGCATATATTTAATTTAAATCAAAATGCTTCTGCTTACTTTATTTGTCAGGCTGAGTCTATCATGCATATCGTTACAGAATCTGTTTGTTTGAGCATTATATGTGCTCTTTTTTTGGTTTTTTTTATAAAAAATAAGATGTGAAACAGATAACAGCATCAGTTACTATCATTTCTCATTTTAAGTACCAATCATGCAAAAATTAACATATCCAGAGGATATAAAATCATTTCTCGTCATTTCAAAATTAACACCCAGATTATTGTAATGCTCCACCAAAATTTTATTTTAAAAGATAAATATTATTAAGGTGATAATGATAATTATTATTATTATTATATTTTTATTATTTATTATTTATTTTTATTTATTTATTTTTATTTATTTTTTTTAATTTTTGAATGGAGGTTTAAAAGGATATTAACCCGAGCATAGAGATCAATTCATAAAAACGGGGTTTATCAAAAGTTTTTGTGAAAATATCTGCCTTTTGATTTTTTGTGTCAATGGGTATAATATCGATAAAACCCTTTTCTTGAGCATCACGAATTGCATGAATCCGTGTTTCGATGTGCTTGGTTCGGGAATGATGAATAGGATTTTTTGCAATCCCAATGGCTGCTTCGTTGTCGCAAAACAACGGCGTGTGGAGGAAGTTAATTCCGTAGTCAATCATTTGGTGTTATATCCAAAGAACTTTGGAACAACAGCTGGAGGCAACAATGTATTCTGCTTCTCCTGTAGAAAGAGAGATAGTGGTCTGTTTCTTCCTCTGCTATGACACCAGACAATTTCCTAGGTATTGACACCCTCCGGACACCGATTTTCTGTTTAACCTGCAACCATTAGAATCACTGTCAGAATAATCATGTAAATCAAAATTCCCTCCATATGGATACCATAGACCTAAATGGGATGAGCGTTTGAGATAACGAAATATTCTCTTGACAGCTTTCTCATAGGACTCTTTTGGGGCCGACTAATATCGAGCACAGTATCCTACAACAAAATTAATATTAGGACGACTTGCTGTAAGATACATGAGGGACCGATCATAGATCTATATAGATGAGGATCAACTGGTTTCCCGTTCTCATCAGGAGTGAGACAAGTCTGAGCAGAAAAGGGAGTCATTTCAGGAGAGGCGTCGTCCATCTTGAGTTTCTTCAAGATTTCTTTAATATACTTCTCCTGATGAATAAGAATTCCTTCTTGCTTTTGTTCAACCTGTAAACCAAGAAAGAAGCACATTTCTCCCATCATACTCATTTCAAACCGTTGACGTATCACTTCTTCGAACTCCCGACATAATAGTGAATTGGTAGATCTAAAAATAATATCATCAACATAAACTTGGACAAAAAGCATTTCACCATTCACTTCCTTTTTGAAGAGAGTCATATCGATAGTACCATGAGAGAAACCATTGCTTAAGAGATACTGTGTTAGGGTGTCATACCAGATCCTAGGTGCTTGATGAAGACCATACAGAGACTTGTCAAGCTTAAAGACTTTATTAGGAAAGTCAGGATCCTCAAAACCTGGTGGTTGACACACGTATATCTCCTCATCAATGTCTCCGTAGAGAAAAGCACACTTGACATCCATCTGATAGACCTTGAACTGTTTATGAGAAGCATGAGCAAGAAAAATCCTGATTGCTTCAAGACGGGCGACTAGAGCGAAGACTTCAGTATAGTCAATCCCTTCTTATTGAGCAAAACCTTGCACAACTAGTCTAGACTTGTTACGCACCACCACACCACAATCATCTGGTTTGTTCTTAAACACCCATTTTGTACCAATTGGGCATTTGTTGGGAGGCAAGTCAACCAAGGTCCAAACTTTATGCTTTCTGAATTGTTGAAGCTCCAATTGCATTGACTCCACCCAACATGGATCCAGTAGAGCGGCATGCACATTTTTCGGGATAGTTTGAGAGATGAAGCAAGAGAAGAGGCAGATATTAATCAAACCAGATTGACTCCGCGTCCGAACACCATTATCACACATTATCAAGAGGATGATCTTTCAAAGTTTTATAGTCGGTGTCTCAAAGGAAGGTGTTTGGAGAAGTTTCGCTCACAGATTGTGAAAGATTAGATGAGGAAGAGAGAGAGGGAATATGTTGTGAGGGGATAGATGTAGGTGATGAAGGAAGCGATGTTGGTGAAGAACAATCAGGTGTTGGTGCCACATCAAGCAATGGAGAAGATGAACTAACATCAGCTGAAATGGCATCATTTGCTGACGAGTTGGAATGGACAGGTGATGGAATGGAGGAGATAATATTGGTTTGAGCATTTGGAGTGGACACATCATCACCGAAAACTAGAAGATTGAAAGAATTAAACATAGTATCGGAGTCAAAGAACCATGTTGGTTTAGATCGAACATCAAAAGAGTTAGACTCCTACCAATCAACATAGAACGAATCATGAACAATACCTTGTTATAAACTTGATAGGCCTTTTGAGAAGAAGAGTAACCAACAAAGTAACACTCATCAGACACGGCACCAAACTTTTTCTTTTGAGATTGAGTATTCGGAAGAGTGCAAGAGCAACAGAATGTCCGAAAGAAGTCAATTAGAGGTTTCCTCTTATGAAAAAGTTCATAAGGAGTCTTCATTTTGTCCTTCACAATTAACACTCGGTTTAGAACATATGAAGCACAGTTTATGGCTTCAGCCCAAAAGATAGTGGGTAACGAAGATTCTATCAACATTGTACGGCAGCTTCAATGAGAGTGCGATTCTTTCGTTCGGCTACACCATTCTGTTGAGGTGCCCTTGCAACACTAAACTGTCTCACAATCCCCTTTTGAGCACAGAATGAATCAAGAATCTGATTTTTGAATTCAGTGTCGTTGTCACTTCTGCAATTCTTCAACAACCTCTCCTTTGTGTGCAAGAAATCTCACCCATGAATATCTGGAGAAATCATCCGTAACAACAAGGCAAAATGATTTTTTAGCAATAGCTTTAACGCTAATTGGGCCAAACGAATCAGTATGTAACAACTCGAGAGGACAAGTTATGCTATTTTAAAGTTTGTGCTTATGTGGTTTCTTGTGTTGTTTGCCCTTGGCACATGCCATACATTTTTCGTTAACAGAAAAATCTTTTGAAGGGACTCCTCTAACGAGGTTATTTTTTACTAATTTGTTTATTTGTAAGGCCCCGTTCCCGGGACGCTTACAGTTGGTCATTCATCGCACATAAAACATATAATTACATTGCATCAAGAAAACATTGCAGCGGAAACATTCAAAAATGGCATCACATTTCATTATAATTACTTTTGCCAAATAATACATCATTATCCGGTTAAAAATTCATGTTTGCATTACATCACAAAAGCTATATAATTGGATGCCATCCCAAAAGAGCCGAGTAGCCTCGCCGTGCCATCCTCAGCAATCATTTACCTGCCAACTGGAAAATGTAATAAAACAGCGTTGCTGAGTGAGTTCTAGTTTTAATAATAAAACATACTTTACATTCATTAAAACTATTCCTTTTATCAAGCGATCATTCAACATACGTATACATAGATAATGTCATTATTATCTTTCATCTCATTCATTATCTTCCATTCTTTTCGTTCATTCTTTCTTCCGAGTCTTTTACGACAATATGGTCGCTCACCTCTATGGCAATCTCAATGATTGCACGCTATCCGAGTCTTTTGCAACACTAGGGTTGCTCACCCCAATTGCCCATCACGATAGCAAGCTATCCGAGTCTTTTGCAACAACAAGGTTGCTCACCCCAAGGCAACGTCACGATAGCACTTTACTCGAGTCTTTTGCAACGACAAGGTTGCTCACCTCATAGGCAATCTAAATGATTGCACTTCATCCGAGTCTTTTGCAACACAAAGTCGCTCACCCCAATATATATGCTTGCAAGCCTTTCTTTCGTTCATTCATCATTCATTAATGCATGCATTCTTACTTCATGTTCCTCTTTCATTATCTTTCGCTTTACATTACATAATACTTCATTCATTCATTAGCATGACATGTAAAGCCACAAGAAAGATAAGCATACATCATAATAAGGAACATATCATACACATTTATCATCATCATACAGGGCAACATCATACATTCATAATATGCATAAACATGCAACATCGTCATCATCATGCCCTACATGCTCTCTAAGGCCATAACCATCTTCTTACGTGCTCTTACGGGTTACTTTACGTCAAAACTTACATCTGCACCTTTCCCCGAAGGCCAGAAGTCAAACTACACATTCCTTTGAGTGCAACAGCCCTGTTCGGGCGTATGGACATTCTTCAGTCGCATGGCCTCCATGCGACTGAACATCATGCGACTGGACTCATGCGGATGGTCATCTATGCGAATGAACATCCAATCGTGCGTATGGACCTTGTGCGAATGGGATTACTGCGAATGGGCACCTATGCGACTGACCTCATGCGAATGGACTCATGCGACTAAGCATATATGCGACTGAACCCTCAGTCGTGCAATCCCCATGCGACTGGACTTCCAGTCGTGCGACTGAAACCTTAGTCGTGCGATTGAACCCTCAATCGTGCGAATGAATCCCAATCGTGCGAATGACCTTCAATCGCCCTCATTCGGCCGTATGGCCTTCATTCGGTCGCCTAGCCCTAGCTGATGCAGAATGGAGTTCATCCCGAACCCAATTTGCCATTTTCGGCCTCCAAGCTCATCCAAACCCATTCTAAGCCTAAATTAACCCTCCTGGACCTTAGGAATGCATACCATAACATCATACAAGCACACACAAGCCCGAAATCATACTCTAAACACATCATACACATCACACCCAAATGGGTCAAACACATACACACACAAAAACGGGTTTTGAACATTTTCCAGCCCCAAAATCAGTTGAAAACAAGTAAAAGTGGGGTCCTAGAACTCACACAATCGAGCACAAAGACAAGAGCTTCGATTTGGCTTGCCACTCGACGGATTTGGACACCCGAATCACCCGAAACACCACTTTTTCTTCTTTTTCTCTTCTTTTCTCTCTTCCCCCCTCTTGAACCCGAAATGTGTGAAGTGTGGGGAGAGTGGGCTGCCCTCTCCCTACACATATCACCACATTTCCCAACTTTTCTTCGTTGGCGAGTTTGGTCCCTCGACTTTGGACTTTATTTCTTTTCTTTCTTCGCCGGCTTCAAAATAATGAATTTCCGGGTGTTACAAGTCCACCCCCCTTAAATAGGTTTCGTCCCCGAAACCTATTATTCTTCAAACAAACGTGGATAATGTTGTCTCATTTCTTCCTCAGTCTCCCACATTGACTCGGATCCCTTCCTGTGCTTCCACTGTACACGCACAAGAGGAACCACTTTATTCCTTAGCCTTTTCTCCTTTCGGTCGATGATTGCCACTGGTTGCTCCACATAATTGAGCCGTTCATCTACTTCGATATCTTCCAATGGGACAATCATATCTTCGTCTGCTAAGCACTTCCTTAGATGAGATACATGGAATGTCGGGTGAATTCCACTTAACTCATCTGGCAACTCCAGTCTATAGACCACCTCTCCTACTCGAGCAATGATTCGGAAAGGGCCTATATACCTTGGGCTCAACTTGCCCCGCTTTCGGAAGCGAATGATACCCTTCCAAGGTGAGACCTTCAACATAACCCAGTCACCCACCTGGAACTCAATCGGCCTGCGTAGTTTGTCAGCATACGACTTCTGTCTGTCTTTGGCTGCCTTCATGAAGGCTTTGATTTTCTCAAGCTTCTCAGTCGTAGCCTCGATTACCTCGACGCTCCCCAATTCCTTCTGACCAATATCACCCCAACAAACGGGCGTTCTGCATCTCCTGCCGTATAGCATCTCATATGGGGGCATACCAATGCTGGTATGATAACTGTTGTTGTATGAGAATTCGGCTAACGGTAGGTGGTCGTCCCAACTTCCACCAAAATCAATCACACATGCCCGAAGCATGTCTTCCAGTGTCTGAATGGTCCTTTCGGACTGACCATCAGTCTGGGGATGATAAGCCATGCTAATATGTAACCTCGTCCCCATAGCGTCGTGGAACTTCTTCCAGAATTTAGATGTAAACCGGGTGTCGCGATTCGACACAATAGACACCGGCACACCATGACGAGTCACAATCTCCTTGATGAACAGATCAGCCAACCTCTTAGATGAGTATGTCTCGCGGATCGGTAGGAAGTGAGCACTCTTCATCAAACGGTCAACTATCACCCATATGGCATCGTACCCTTTCGGAGTACGCGGTAGCTTCGTAATGAAATCCATGGTGATGTGCTCCCACTTCCATTCCGGTATATCCAGAAGTTGTATCTTCCCATACGGCTTTTGATGCTCGGCCTTCACCTGTAAGCAAGTAAGGCACTTACTCACATACTCCACCACATCACGCTTCATACCCGGCCACCAATAATCTTTCTTCATGTCATGGTACTTCTTCGTGGCACCAGGATGAATGGAGTACCGAGTGTTGTGAGCTTCATCCATAATCTTCACCCGTAGATCCCCAAAACGAGGAATCCACACACGATCAAATCGGGTTCTAACACCGAGCGTGTTTTCACCCAAATCTCCAACCAGACCTCTCATTCTTTCAGAGTTAAGATGATCTTCTTTCAATGCCTCATCTTGAAACTCTTTAACCTGCTTCATTACATCGGAGGTCATGATCAGCTGATACGCTTTCACCCGAATTGGCTCGGGCCTCTCTTTCCGGCTAAGGGCATCAGCCACCACGTTGGCCTTGCCCGGATGGTAGTGGATCTCACAATCATAATCCTTTATAAGCTCCAACCACCGTCTCTGCCTCATGTTCAGATCCTTCTGCTCGAAGAAGTACTTCAGACTCTTGTGGTCAGTGAATATGGTGCACTTCGTCCCGTAGAGGTAGTGCCTCCAAATCTTTAAAGCAAAGACCACGGCTGCCAGCTCCAAGTCATGAGTAGGATAATTGACCTCATGAACCTTCAACTGTCGGGATGCATAGGCTATAACCTTTCCTCTCTGCATTAACACGCACCCCAACCCCGAGTAAGAAGCATCGGAATAAACCACCAAATCTTCACTTCCATCAGGTAATGACAGAACAGGAGCTTGAGTCAATCTCGCCTTCAGTTCTTCAAACGCCTTCTCTTGAGCTTGACCCCATACGAACTTCACCTCTTTCCGGGTCAACTTGGTCAGTGGAGAAGCAATCTTGGAGAAGTCTTGGATGAACCTTCTATAGTAACCCGCCAAACCCAAGAAGCTACGAATCTCGGATGGCGTCTTTGGGGACTTCCATTGCATAACCGCCTCCACTTTCGCCGGGTCCACCATTATCCCATCAGGATTCACCACGTGACCCAAGAACTGAACTTCGCGCAACCAGAACGCGCACTTGGAGAATTTTGCATACAACTTCTCCCTCCTCAGCGTCTCTAGAACCTCCCGAATGTGTCCGGCATGCTCTGCTTCGCTCCTCGAGTAAATCTGGATATCATCAATAAACACAATCACTGATTTATCCAACATAGGCCGACACACACGGTTCATCAAATCCATAAAAGCAGCTGGCGCGTTGGTCAAGCCAAAGGACATGACAAGAAACTCGTAGTGACCATAGCGCGTACGGAAAGCTGTTTTAGGAATATCTTGCTCCTTCACCTTCAACTGATGGTAACCAGATCAAAGATCTATTCTCGAAAACCAACTGGCACCCTGAAGCTGATCGAACAAATCATCTATCCTCGGTAAGGGGTATCGGTTCTTCACTGTCAACTTGTTCAGCGGTAGTCGATGCACATCCTCATACTACCGTCCTTCTTCTTTACAAACAGGACCGGAGCACCCCAAGGAGAGATACTCGGTCTAATGAACCCCTTATCAAGCAACTCTTGCAACTGCTCCATCAACTCTTTCATCTCGGTCGGAGCCAACCGATACGGTGCTTTGGCGACAGGTTGGGCACCCGTTATCAGATCAATCCGAAACTCGATCTCTCTGTCAGGTGGCACTCCTGATAAGTCTTCTGGGAACACATCTGGAAAGTCACACACAACCGGTACATCAGCTAGTTGTGGTGTTGGCGTATCCACATCCTTTACATAGGCCAAGTAGGCACTACATCCACGCCTCATACACTTTCCCGCCACCGCCATCGAGATCACCTTCGGAATCGTAGTAACCCGATCACCATAAACCGTCACTGAATTACCGTCAGGCGCCGACAACCGAATCATCTTCTTGCGACACACAATGTTCGCCTCGAAGTCCGCCAACCAATCCATCCCAAGAACCAAGTCAAAACCACCTAAGGTCATCACGAACGATCTAACAGGAAACTTATGACCCTCGAGTTCCACATCACAATTCTCTATCATCTCAGAAATCCTGGTAGACTTACCTATGGCACTTTCTACATCAAAGGGCGCATCAACACGTCTACTACTAACAGGCAGCTTAGCACAGAAAGCAGCAGAAATAAAACTCTTACTCGCACCAGAATCAAATAACACAGAAGCTAAAGTTTGGTTCACCAGAAACGTACCGGACACGACATCAGGGTCCGTTCTAGCTTCCTCCTGTGTCATGGTGAATGCCCTGGCGCTCGCCCTCGGTCCATCACCTCCCGTCTTCTTTGCCCCTGAACTCTCAGCCCTCGGCTTCTTACAATCTTTGAGCACGTGACCCTCTTCATCACAGTTAAAGCACCGGACCGTACGACAGTCCTTTGCCATGTGCCCCGCCTTTCCACACCTGAAGCATAAGTTCGACCCAAACCTGCACTCCCCGCTATGCTCCCGTCCACATTTACCACACCTTCTCGATCCCGCACCTGACATGACCACACGGCGATCATCCACCCGTGCCTTCTTATTACCCGTCGAGGCATTACCCCGACCAAACCTCTTCCCCTGCCAGTTCCGATCACCACCGCTCTTCCTGCCACCATCAGTCACCACCACCGTCCTCTCATCGTACAATCTTCCCGCTAAATCCACCGCCGACCTAAACGTGCTCGGCCGGGCGGCGATCATGTGCCTGCGAATATCCGCCGGCAAACCCTGTATATACCTCTTGATCTTTCAGGACAGAGGCGTCACTTGATCCGGCACCAGACGTGCCATCTCGTTGAACTTCGTGGTGTACTGTTGGTGTGTCATGGTTCCCGCCTCCAGTTGCAGAAACTCCCTTTCAACCTTATCCATTTCCCGGTGAGGACAAAACTCCTCGATCACCATCTTCTTCAGTTCGGGCCACCTCATTCTCCCGATTGCCCAATTACCCTCTGCTTGGACAATGTTGTCCCACCAGCATAGTGCCGAGTCCACAAAGGAGTGGGTGGCGAACTTGACTTTTTGATCTTCCCGGCACTCGCTGATGTCGAGAACAGCCTCCATTTCTCTCACCCATCGGTGAGCAGCGGCGGCATTGCCATTACCGTCAAAAGTAGGGGGCTTGCATCTCATAAACACCCCGTAGTTACAGCCTCGTGCCACCTCCCGCACAGGCTCCTCTTCCTCTTCCTCCTCATTTTCGGAGAAAATCGTTTCAGGCTCCGGTTGCTCCCCCGAGGCCCGGTTTCTCTCCTTCCTTTCTCCCTCCTTCACAGCTTTGATGACTTCGGTCACCACAGACGGTAAGATTGTCTGCATGACCTGATGTACCTCCTCCACAACAGCCTCCTTTACCGAGGCCCTCAAGTTCGCACTCTCATCCCCAGCTTCTGGATGAGGAGTCTCAGGTTCTGCAGGAACCTCTTTCTCAGCTCTAGGCCTTCCTCTTTTAGGGCGTGGTTCAGCAACAGGGCCATCACGGCCTCCACCCCTAGAAGCTCTAGAAGATCTACCACCAGCCATTCTCTATCACACTGAAAGATTCAAACACCAACACGGTCATTCAAGGAAACAACTCAGTTTATGTCAAGTATAGTAAGTCCCTAATTACAGTGGCCAGTTGTGATTAGCCACTTACTGTACTCTTCATACCCCAAGTATTACCTGTCCTGACTACATCAGTATTCAAATCTACATACAACACATAACATATACCATGCGCACATAAACCGGTTAACTTTAAGAAAATACCTGATGGCACGCAGCTACTCAGTTTGGCATCCCATTCCCCTTTCGTCCCATTTTCAGTTTAAGTTAAGGTTTATTTTGAAAATTTACCCATTTCACTTAAACTTTGGCTCTAATACCAACTTGTAAGGGCCCGTTCCCGGGACGCTTACAGTTGGTCATTCATCGCACATAAAACATATAATTACATTGCATCAAGAAAACATTGCAGCGGAAACATTCAAAAATGGCATCACATTTCATTATAATTACTTTTGCCAAATAATACATCATTATCCGGTTAAAAATTCATGTTTGCATTACATCACAAAAGCTATATAATTGGATGCCATCCCAAAAGAGCCGAGTAGCCTCGCCGTGCCATCCTCAGCAATCATTTACCTGCCAACTGGAAAATGTAATAAAACAGCGTTGCTGAGTGAGTTCTAGTTTTAATAATAAAACATACTTTACATTCATTAAAACTATTCCTTTTATCAAGCGATCATTCAACATACGTATACATAGATAATGTCATTATTATCTTTCATCTCATTCATTATCTTCCATTCTTTTCGTTCATTCTTTCTTCCGAGTCTTTTACGACAATATGGTCGCTCACCTCTATGGCAATCTCAATGATTGCACGCTATCCGAGTCTTTTGCAACACTAGGGTTGCTCACCCCAATTGCCCATCACGATAGCAAGCTATCCGAGTCGTTTGCAACAACAAGGTTGCTCACCCCAAGGCAACGTCACGATAGCACTTTACTCGAGTCTTTTGCAACGACAAGGTTGCTCACCTCATAGGCAATCTAAATGATTGCACTTCATCCGAGTCTTTTGCAACACAAAGTCGCTCACCCCAATATATATGCTTGCAAGCCTTTCTTTCGTTCATTCATCATTCATTAATGCATGCATTCTTACTTCATGTTCCTTTTTCATTATCTTTCGCTTTACATTACATAATACTTCATTCATTCATTAGCATGACATGTAAAGCCACAAGAAAGATAAGCATACATCATAATAAGGAACATATCATACACATTCATCATCATCATACCGGGCAACATCATACATTCATAATATGCATAAACATGCAACATCGTCATCATCATGCCCTACATGCTCTCTAAGGCCATAACCATCTTCTTACGTGCTCTTACGGGTTACTTTACGTCAAAACTTACATCTGCACCTTTCCCCGAAGGCCAGAAGTCAAACTACACATTCCTTTGAGTGCAACAGCCCTGTTCGGGCGTATGGACACTCTTCAGTCGCATGGCCTCCATGCGACTGAACATCATGCGACTGGACTCATGCGGATGGTCATCTATGCGAATGAACATCCAATCGTGCATATGGACCTTGTGCGAATGGGATTACTGCGAATGGGCACCTATGCGACTGACCTCATGCGAATGGACTCATGCGACTAAGCATCTATGCGACTGAACCCTCAGTCGTGCAATCCCCATGCGACTGGACTCCCAGTCGTGCGACTGAAACCTTAGTCGTGCGATTGAACCCTCAATCGTGCGAATGAATCCCAATCGTGCGAATGACCTTCAATCGCCCTCATTTGGCCGTATGGCCTTCATTCGGTCGCCTAGCCCTAGCTGATGCAGAATGGAGTTCATCCCGAACCCAATTTGCCATTTTCGGCCTCCAAGCTCATCCAAACCCATTCTAAGCCTAAATTAACCCTCCTTGGACCTTAGGAAATCATACTCATAACATCATACACATCACACCCAAATGGGTCAAACACATACACACACAAAAACAGGTTTTGAACATTTTCCAGCCCCAAAATCAGTTGAAAACAAGTAAAAGTGGGGTCCTAGAACTCACACAATCGAGCACAAAGACAAGAGCTTCGATTTGGCTTGCCACTCGACGGATTTGGACACCCGAAACACCACTTTTTCTTCTTTTTCTCTTCTTTTCTCTCTTCCCCCCTCTTGAACCCGAAATGTGTGAAGTGTGGGAGAGTGGGCTGCCCTCTCCCTACACATATCACCACATTTCCCAACTTTTCTTCGTTGGCGAGTTTGGTCCCTCGACTTTGGACTTTATTTCTTTTCTTTCTTCGCCGGCTTCAAAATAATGAATTTCCGGGTGTTACATTATTATTTTAAAATTAACATGGCCTAATCGACAATGCCATAAAAGAGACTCAAAGGTTGAAGCTTTAGAAAGAAGACAAGTTGCAGTAGACTTTGACTTGCAGGAGTTCATATCAAGAAGATATGTGTCATGTTTTCTTGGAGCACGCATAAGAATCAAATCATCTGGAATATCCATCTCTGATTTTAAAAATAGACATTCATCAGATTTAAACAAGACTAGAATGTCTTTATCACAGATTTGAGAAACACTCAGAAGATTAAATGCCAGCTCAGGAACATAGTTGATTTTTTTCAAGGTTAAAGAACCATTGGTAACTTCTCCTTGCCCAATCATCTTTCCACCCTTTTGTCACTAGCAAAAGCAACATATCCTCCATCAATAATCCGATAATTGGTTAGCAAGTCTTTCAACCCTGCCATATGTTTGGAGCAACCACTATCTACATGCCACAAGCTGTTTACAATCTTAGTGGATGACTCCTGAAATGAAATAATGAACTAATTAACCAGGTGTAATGGGAACCCAAGATTGATCAACTTTATCTTTAGATGAAGCATATTTTTTGCAAAATAAATTATTAACCAATTTTGTTAATTTATTTCCAAAGCAGTTCCTATTAAGATGACCATGAAGCAATGTAGGACAATTCTTGACAAGATGGTCCTCTTGACCACACCTGAAACAATGAGGTTTGTGTCTAGGTCTGTGATGTGATGAGGTAAGAATATGATCAATGATAATTTCCTCATCACATTCAGATACACTAGAATCAATGTCACTAAATGTCTTATACATGCCACGAGGTCAAAGTTTATTTGAACAAGAATTATTATTTACAAAATTAGATGAATGTTCGTCCGACGTACCAGTAGAACTAGTTCCACTGGTACTAGTTTCAGATGAAGAGGTAATTCTTTCATCAGATAAAGACATACTTGATGGAATGAAAGATGGAATGGGATGAGAAAAGAATTTTTCAAAACAATTAGTTCTAATTTGCTCGGTTGACTTTGTAGAAAGATCAGTTGCATCATAATCATCACCAGAACAAAAGACATCACCACAATGTACTGAATTAAAAGATGAAATAGAACCGTCATGAGAACATGAGACAACAGAGTCTGTTACAGGAGAACTAGAAACAAAAACAAAATTTAAACTAGACTTGTGATCCAAAACAGACTGCTGACAATCAGGTGTACTAATACTAGTGCATCCAAGCCCACTAGTTGGTCCATAGTCGTAGTCTTCACAAACGTGCTTAGAGTTAACACCCTCTAAACCTGTAGACATACTGTCAGTATCTGTTTTGATTAAATCATTAGAAGGATGAGGAACAGGCATAGGAGAATAACAGTATGAACTAGGCAGAGGATAGACTTTTACGTTTTCATAAACCAATCTCGTTTTAATCCTAGCTCCCCGTTGAGATTTACATAGATCATCATGTTTCATTCCTGATATGGTCCATTTGTCTAACTTTGACTGAAGTTTGCTTGTTTCAAATTCAGCAAGGGCAACTCTTTCAGTCAAAGTGTTAATCTCAACATTTCTTTCCAAAACAATTCGTAAAAATGATCATTTTCTTTTAAAGCCTCATTTAATTTAACAAAGTATTTTGATTCATTGATTTTAAGTTCATCGTTGATTTGCTTTAAATCCTTTTCATTATCAATTAATAGACGATTAGCTTTATAAATCCTAAATAATCTAATTTTACAAGCAGATGAGCACATATCCTGAATTACCTCATATGGAAGTCCCATCACCATCCTTTCAGCAGCTAAGGCTTTTTCACATTGGCACACCGGAGTACTAGACTTCTTTTCTTCAACGGTGGCAGCATCATCATCATAATCCTTTCTTTGCCCAGCGCATGAACTTCCTTCCTCCCTTAAACCTGCAGATTTACCTTCCCTAATTCTAGCATCTTTCTCTTCTTTCTCATTCACAGATGACACATCTTCCCTTTTCAATTCCTTGAAAAGGTCTAATCCATCTTTACCATCTTACTTCTCATTCCTTTCAACAAGCTCAGCAAACTAAAGCATGATTTATCTCAGTTCTTGTTTCCTCAACCTCAGCACTCCAATCAAAGTTTAAAATTAAAAAAGTCTCCTTTTTGTGATTCACATCTTCCTTCTCTTTCTCAGCTGTCAGTCTTGGAACTCCTGAATTACTAGAATCGATGATAATTGGTGATGGACATTCACGTTTGGAGTTCCCAATTGTTTACAGTTGAAGCATCTCAATTTGGACTTATCAAATCCCAGTTTTGAATTAGATGTTTGACCACCGAAGTTCTTTCGTCCAGTTCTTTCCATAAATCTTCGAGCTCTAAGGGTCAACATAGCCATCTGCCATTGAATATCAGTTTCTTCAAGATCATCAGGATCCACCTGATACATGTCTTCCATAGTCATTCCCTTCCCTTTCAACTCTCCAGCTACAAGTGCTTCATAGCTTTGAACGAACATTCCAAAAAGAGCCATTGTTTCTGATGGGATTAAAGTTTCAACATTGGCCTTAGAATTACCCAGATCTCTTCCAACACTACTGTTTCCACCTAAGAAAGTACTTGTATTAATTCCTCCTTGAATTAAATTCTGTATTTGAGAATTTGCAGCGGATGATAAAAAAGCAGCATTTTATGAAAAACCAGATGTGGGCATCATAGTCTAGTTAAATTCCCGTCTCTTCATGTCCAACTCAAAGAATTTCAGCTTATTGATAATATCCATCAGCTTGTAGTCTGTGAACCCTCTTTCCTGTTTAAGCATCCTCACCTGAAGACTCCACTGAGGTGGGAGAGAATCTAGAAGCCTGTTAACTTGTTCACTGTTGGAAAGCTTTTAATCATATTTCTTTAAGGTGCTTGAAACAGTCAAGAAACGATTCGTGAGATATGTCAGACTCTCGTTCTTGTATCCAACAAAAGAATTGAATTCCTTCTCAGCCTTAATGCTCTTATCCTTTACCAAATCTGCATTACCATCATAAAACTCACATAGGGAATCGTAAAGAGATTTAGCATTTTTATGCTCTGCAAAACGATTGTAAATGTCTGGTGCCAGACAAAGAGTTAAAGCACCAAAAGCCTTTTGGTCACGGTTGATCAACTTCAGATCCTTTTCAGTGAAGGAAGATGGGTCCTTATTTTGAGAGACAACATCACCAACAGTAACCGTTGGTATGTGAGGACCAGAAGTAATCGATTCCCATTGGTTGTGATCAATGTAGAAGAAGAAGGCTTTGAGACATCTGTTCCAATCTTCAAAATTGTCTCCGTTAATGAGTCTCGGAGGCCTATTGGGAGAAACACTTTCAAGATCGGCAAGTGTGAGTGATGTTAACTTAGACATGGTAGTTTCGCAGAGATTGATGTAGTTTCGGCAAGAGAGAAGATAATTTTGGTGACACTTTCGCAGAAAAAGGTAACTTCGTAGACAATTTCGCAGAAAAACTACTTTCGCTGATACTTTCGTAGTGGAAGTTAATTTCGCTGACAATTTCGGCAACACTTTCGCTAGCCAATTATCACAACAGGCTTAGTTTCGCTGGTAAATTCGCACGAAACAAGCTTGAACTTTCGTTCAAAAACACTTTCGGCAACAATTTCGCTTGTTAACCCTTCACAATCACCGATGAACTTTCGTTCAAAAAGACTAGTTTCGCAGAACAACTAGAGAACGATTTCAATAGCAATATAACCCATAGTTTCGCTGGAAGATGATTAACAGTTTCGCTGATCGATCCTAAAACTCTTTTTCAACCCAAAATCAATCTGAAATCATCAAATACTTAATGAACTTGAGATCTGATGATTAGAAGATCTTCCACAACCAAAAACTAGCAAAACTCAATCAATTTCCATATAAAAAACACCTGATAATGCCCAGAAAATTGATTGAAACTAGATATTGAACTAAAACCACCAAAAACTCAACAAATCACGAGCACTAAGGCTCTGATACCATATTGTTGGTCTATGTGATCGTATTACAGTGCAAATGATATTAAGAATCGTTCAATATCCAACAAATATACTAAACAAAGATAATGAAGAGGATTGAACACAGTAACAACTCATTCATAATAAGACTATGCTCAATGACAATCAATAACAAAAAGCACAAGGATAATTCAGTGTATTAACTGCTTTGAAATGATCACAATTTTGCTATACTACAAAAATACATAAACAAAATACAATTAAAGGAAACTAACAAAAGACCTATTACAATCAAAAGTAAATAATCTAAACTAAGGTGAGTCCAACCTATACATGATCTTTAGTGAGTTGTCAGGGTAGCATATAAGATGATGTTGTGGCTCAATGCTTTCCCTTTCAACCACATGGAGGGCTGAACTCAGTTGATTGCTGGAGTTACCAGATGAGTTTTGCTAGTTCATCTCCATCTGGTAGCCACTAAGAATATCATACAACTCTGTAAGAGTCTTAAGGTTCTCAGTCCTCTTGATAACAATACAGTAATGTGTCCATTGTCTAGGAAGAGCGGACATAAACTTCCTTACAATGTCCCTGTTCTCAAGAGTTACTCCAACATCCATTAGAGTATCCACAATCTCAACATACCCAAAGTATTGTTGAGTCGTGGTTTCACCTACCTTAAAGGTGAAGTTTTCAAACTACTGCTTCAGAAGATCCTTCTTGTTCTCCTTTGCTTCAGTAGACCCCTCATACATCAGCTTCAGTGCTTCCCATAGTTGCTTGGCAGTTTTGCACTTCTTGAAGCCTCTGTAGATGGAGTTTGGAAGAGTAGGTTGAAGGGCTGTCATGGCATTCTGATCAATCTCTATTCTCTTCATGTCTTCTTTAGAGTAATCAGCCACAGCCTTAGGAATCATACCACCACCAGTAGCAGAAGTGGTGCTTGGTATGTAAGGTCCTTCAACAACAGAGTCACACATCCTGGAGTCTTGAGACTTGATGAAGCCTTCCATTCTTTGACACCAAGTATCAAAGTCTTCAGGAGTGATTAGTGGAGACTTTGTCATGGTTCCAGTTTCCATATCAGCTTTTGTAATAGGTGCCATTTGAGTTGTTAAGTATTTTGTGTGTGTGAGGGATCTTAAGATGGTGAGATCTTATATCAAGAGCCTGAAATGATCTAATACCAAATGCAGGACCGGTAAAGGGTATGCACGTACAACACAACAACACAATGAGGATAGTTGCTTAGAAAACTTAACAGATCAAATAGGGAACTGGTTAACTTTTTATGAAAGATGCTAAGAACACAAGTAAATATGAGACAGAACAAGATGGCAAACAACACAAGTAATTGGTTTTCAAGAATGCTGTATACTGCTTCTCAAGTTCTATTACAAATGTTAAAAAGCATACTAAGAAAGTTACAAGTACTTGAGATACATATACTACATCCTACAGCAAGCCATACTTGGAAAGCCAGCTGGATACATAAGACTAGACAACAAAATCAAATGTAGAGTCAAAAGGTAGATTGCCTTTTGACTAGTGACTATGAAATGCCATAGCTCATATCCTAATATATTACAAAAAGGATAAAAGTACATAAAGTAGAAAGCACTAACTCAAGACCTCAATGTACAGTTACCAAAAGCATGGACCTTTTCACCAACTCATGTAAGTTGGTGACTAAACAGAGTTGCTGCGGAAAGATTGTCCACCTTTATGGTAAAGTACATTAGATAAAAGCATGACTCTAAAAGTCTTTGGAAGAAATCTGTCTTCAGTCTTTTCCTTCGGAAGACTTTGTCTTTGAAGCTTTGGAAGACTTCACTTTTGGCATCGGAAGATGTTGGTCTTGGCTTCGGAAGATTTTACACTTAGAATATTTCTAATGCAAGGTGTAAAACTTCCAAAGCATTTCTACTTTTGTTCTACAGTGCATGCACGTAGAGAGACTCTGGATGTTTTGGATGCATCAGACTTATAGGAATCCTTACAAACTCTCCCTAGGCTGATGCTACCAAAACATTTGAAGATCTTCAGCTTTTGACTGTCCTTATAATGATGATAACCATGCTCTTTTTCATTAGATGGTCAGGATCACTTAGACTCTTATAGTATCTTCCCTCTCAAAGAGATCGTGCAGAAGTAGGTTGAATAAGTCTTGCCATGTGTAGACATTTTCACCACCTTGATCTCTGATCACATGCCATCTCTCGAGGTTAGTTGTGAAGGCACATGATAAGATGGGTCTCTCAGATGCAAGAGGAGCCACTTGGATTGGAGTTGATTGGGCTGCCTCTTCATGCACTTCCTCAGGTTGATTTGACTCAGCCTGAGGTGTAGAGGTGGATGATTCAGGCTTCTTCTTCTTCTTTGACTTTGGTTTAGAAGCCATCCTCCTCCTCTTCTTTGAGGACTTTAACTGAGAAGACTGGTCTGCAACACCTTGTTGATCAGTCTTGTCTTGCTCAGTTGTGTGTTCTTCCCTCATAGGTCCAGAAGGAGAGGAAGTTTGACCCTGCTGTGGATCAGAAGATGAAGCTTGTTGAGGATCAGCAGGAGGTCCAGCTTGTTGTCTCAGGTTGTTCAACCTTAACCTCCACTTCAGGAGGAGCTTGACTTGGAGGGGAGTGTAAGTCAATTAGCTCTCCACTTTTGATCTTCTTCTTGATAACCCTGATGTGCTCATCCATTATGGATAGAGACATAGGGCCAAGGCTCATTCCAGAGAATCCATACATCTTCAAGAAGCTCACCATCCTTTGTCTGTCAGTAGACTTCCTCATGCTCTTTTGGATAATGGTTGTTGACTTCGCAGCCTCTTCCCTCATCTTTCTCTTTGTTTCCTTTTGTTCTTTGAGTACTTGAAGTTCAAGCTGTTTGAGATACTCAAACTCAATGTACTCAAAGGACAAGGGAAGAAATGCAGATGCTTGGTAGAGACCTGTGGCACTCAAGTAGTTTATCATGTTTTGCCTATCTGTTTCCTTGTCTACCTGAGGTTCTTGTGTAGCTGCCACAGCCTCTTGCAAAGGGCTTTCTTGAACTGGGGAGAGAGTAGGAACATACTTGTATAATCTTTTCTTTCTCTTCTCCTCTTTGATTTGGAGAAGTAGCCGTGCATCCTCTGCTTCCTTCATCTCTCTTGACACTTCCATGTCATCCAGTTCATTAAGTTCCTCTAAGGGGAGAGATATAATCTCATAAAAGTCATAGTTCCTGGTCTACAGGTCAGTAATCATGACTGCCCTCAACTCATCAGCTTGAGTGTTTGGTCTAGGGGCAGCCCTGATTGCATCTTGCATGAAGCCTGAAGACCCAGAGGAACTTTCTCCCGTTAGCTTCCTCTTCCTCTCTCTCTCCTCCTCCTCAATCTCCTTAGGAGTTAGAATCCTTTTCCCTTTGTCACCCACAGACCCTTTACAAGGTGGAGAGAGCTTTGGTCTTCATTGCTTGGTGTAGCATCCAAGCTCTGGCCAAAGAGAGGTTGTGATACACCTTCACCAACAGGTGATTCATTGAGGGATGAATTTTTAAAGTAATTGTTGGTGTGACAGGACTCTCAGGCTCTATCACTGGGCCTTCAACCAAGGTTTTCCTTTTGAAGTTAATCTCAGGGTCTGCCTCAACATCAAGTTGACCAATGACATTACTTGATTGCTTTTGTCTCCTTCTTGGACTGAACTCTTAAGTAATTCTATCTTGAATCCTTTGTGCCAGCCTGTCAGCTTGTCTAGATTGACTTGGGTTGACAAGTGGCATGTTGATCAGGTCAAGACCTTCATAGTAGTTCAAGGTCTTAAAATTGAACACCTCTTGCTGCCCTTGAACTCTTTGAAGAATGAGGGCTCTTCTATCAGCATCATACCTGCATCCAATAATGTAGATTGAAGTTCCTTGGGATGGGGATGGTATAGCCCTTGGAATGCTTTCCTCAAAGAGACTCTAAATAAAAGAGTCTAAAAAGTCCATATCAATGTGAACTTGAGGAAGTTGTTGAGTTGCACAATTGCAAGTGAGGATGGTGAGTCCTCAATGTCCATACTCCCTGAAGAACTCCCAGGTTCTTTGACTATAATGACTTTCTTTTGGCCTTCCTGATCAAGTTCTTTCTCCTGGACTTGGTCATCCCAACAACTTTGCTATCCTTAGAGGGATGGTGACCCTTCTTAGAATGCTCTTCTTCACTCTTCTCAGAGCCATTCTTCACCATCTCCTCTTCATCCTCTTCAGTCACAGGTTCTATGAGGGGAAGCTCATCTTCACAAGTTCCACCCCTAGGAGATCTTATAGACAAGATTGCGTATGGAGGAGCTATCTCACAGGATCCCAGTCTCTGCTAATTTTGATAACAAACTTTTGCATGTAAGGATGAGGATATTATGTTCTTGAAGGTCTCTTCTTCAAGAACACATTTTTCTGCCTTGGCTTTGCTGATCACAAGCTTAGCCTGGCATTCAGTTAACTTAGTAATGAGGTCTTTGATCTGAGTCCGGTAGTTTGTGTGCTCATGTTTAAGAGTTGAAATGGTTTTCTCTAAGTCCTATATCTTTAGTTTATAATCATTTTCAGCTCTCTTAAAATCAGCTTTTAAGATATTTAAGGACTCAAGATCAGATCTCATTTCTAAGTTATAGGACATGTATCTATTAACTTTAGCAATACATTAAGGAGTACAAAGATGTTCCAATACCTTGGCTTCATCGTGGTCTGCCATGAGTGCTTGGTTTGGAGATGCATCTTCTACCTGAAAGCTCCAGTCAAGGCCTCCTTCTTCAACAGCAACTGCAGCTTGCTGCTTTGGCTTCTCATTTTGGGGAGCTTTGTCACTGTAGTTTGGCCTTGTTTGTGTTTGGCCACCATTTTTCCTTGGTGCCTTACACTCCCTTGAAAAGTGTCCCATCTGGTTACAGTTGTAACACTTTACTTTGCTTTTATCCAGCCCAAACTTTCCACTAGCTGCATTGCTTGGAAACTTCCTCCCTGTCCTCTTGTAGAACTTCTTGGCTCTGTGAGTGAGAAGAGCCATCAGGTGAAATATCTCCATGTACTCTAGATCATCTGGATGGATACAGTCCAGATCTTCAAGGGTGAAGATAAAGTTGCCTGAGGTTTCATCAGCAGAGACAAAGGCATGAGACGAACTTGTCTCTTCGAAAGGACTTCCTTGACTGTAGCTTTCTCTTGGAGCCTCTGGGAAGGTGATGAAAGGACCCTTTTGTGAGTTGTAAGGGTAGCATATAAGATGATGTTGTGGTTCAATGCTTTCCCTTTCAACAACATGTTGAGCTAAACTCAGTTGATTGCTGGAGTTACCAGATGAGTTTTGCATGTTCATCTCCATCAGGTAGCCACTAAGAATACCATACAACTCTGTGAGAGTAAGAGTCTTAAGGTTCTCGGTCCTCTTGATGACAACACAATAATGTGTCTATTGTCTAGGAAGAGAGGACATAAACTTCCTAACAATGTCCCTATTTTTAAGAGTTACTCCAACATCCATTACAGTATCCCCAATCTCAACAAACCTGAAGTATTGTTGAGTCATGGTTTCATCTACCTTGAAGGTGAAGTTTTCAAACTACTGCTTCAAGAGATCCTTCTTGTTCTCCTTTGCTTCACAGGACCCCTCATACATCAACTTCAGTGCTTCCCATTGTTGCATGGCAGTTTTGCACTTCTTGAAGCCTCTGTAGATGGAGTTTGGAAGAGCAGTTTGAAGGGCTGTCATGGCTTTTTGATCAATCTCTATTCTCTTCCTGTCTTCTTCAGAGTAATCAGCCACAACCTTTGGAATCATACCACCACCAGTAGCAGAAGTGGTGCTTGGTATGTAAGGTCCTTCAACAATCCTGGAGTCTTGAGACTTGATGAAGCCTTCCATTTTTTGATACCAAGTATCAAAGTCTTTAGGAGTGATTAGTGGAGACTTTATCATAGTTCAAGTTTCCATATCAGCTTTGGTAATAGGTGCCATTTGAGTTGTTAAGTATTTTGTGTGTGTGAGGGATCTTAAGATGGTGAGATCTTATATCAAGAGCCTGGAATGCTATGATACCAAATACATGACCGGTGAAGGGTATGCACTTACAACACAACAACACGATGAGGAGAGTTACTTAGAACACTTAACAGATCAAATAGGGAACTGGTTAACTTAAGTTAAAGATGATAAGAACACAAGTAACAATGAGACGGAACAAGATAGCAAAATACACAAGTATTTGGTTTTCAAGAATGCTGCAACACAAGTATTTGGCTTCTCAAGTTCTATTACAATGTTACAAAGCATACTAAGAAAGTTACAAGTACTTGAGATACATATACTACATCCTACAGCCGGCCATACCTTGAAAGCCAGCTAGATACATAAGACTAGACAACAAAATCAAATATAGAGTCAAAAGGCAGATTGCCTTTTGACTAGTGTCTATGACATGCCATAGCTCACATCCTAATATATTACAAAAAGGATAAAAGTACATAAAGTAGAAAGCACAAACTCAAAACCTGAATGTACAGTTACCAAAAGCATGGATCTTTTCACCAACTCATGTAAGATGGTGACTAAACAGAGTTCAGCGGAAAGGTGGTCCAGCTTTATGGTAAAGTACATCAGATAAAAGCATGTCTCTAAAAGTCTTCGGAAGAAATCTGTCTTCACTCTTTGGCTTCGGAAGACTTTGTCTTGGAAGTTTCGGAAGACTTCACTTTTGGCTTTGTAAGATGTTTGTCTTGGCTTCAGAAATTTTAAATAGAATATTTCTAACGCAAGGTGTAAAACTTCCGAAGCATTTCTACTTCTGTTCTTCAGTGCATGCACCCAGAAAGACTTTGGATGTTTTGGTTGCATCCGACTTATAGGAATCCTTACAAACTCCCCTAGGCTGATGCTATCAAAACATTTGAAGATCTTCAGCTTTTGATAGTCCTCATAATAATGATGACCATGCCCTTCTTCATTAGATGGTCAGGATCACTCATACTCTCATAGTATCTTCTCATCTCAAAGAGATCATGCAGAGGTAGGTTGAATAAGTCTTGCCATGTGTAGACATTTTCACCGCCTTGATCTCTAATCACATGCCATCTCTCTGGATTAGTTGTGAAGGTCCAGGATACGATGGGTCTCTCAGATGCAAGAGGAGCCACTTGGATTGGATTTGATTGAGTTGCCTCTTCATGCACTTCCTCAGGTTGTTTTGACTCAGCTTGAGGTGTAGAGGTGGATGATTCGGGTCTTCTTATTTGACTTTGGTTTAGAAGCCATCCTCTTCCTTCTCTTTGACGACTTAAACTGAGAAGACTGGCCTGCAGCACCTTGTTGATCAGTCTTGTCTTGCTCAGTTGGATGTTCCTCCCTCACAGGTTCAGAAGGAGAGGGAGTTTGACCCTGCTTTGGATCAGAAGATGAAGCTTGCTGAGGCTCAGCAGGAGGTCCAGGTTGTGTTTTCTTAGGTTGTTCAACCTTAACCTCCACTTAAGGAGGAGCTTGACTTGGAGGGAAGTGTAAGTCAATTTGCTCTCCACTTTTGATCTTATGCTTGATTTCCCTGATGTGCTCATCCACTGTGGATAGAGACATAGGGCCAAGTCTCCTTCCAAAGAATCCATACAGCTTTAAGAAGCTCACCATCCTTTGTCTGTCAGCAGACTTCTTCATGATCTTTTGGATAATGGCTCTTGACTTTGCAGCCTCTTCCTTCATCTTTCTCTTTGTTGCCTTTTGTTCTTTAAGTACTTGATGTTCAAGCTGTTTGAGATACTCAAACTCAATGTACTCAAAGGATAAGGGAAGAAGTGCAGATGCCTGGTAGTGACCTGTGGCACTCAGGTAGTTGATCATGTTTTGCCTATCTGTTTGCTTGTCTACCTGAGGTTCTTGTGTAGCTGCCACAGCCTCCTGCACATGGCTTTCTTGAACTAGGGAGATAGTAGGAACATGCTAGTATAATCCTTTGTGTCTATTCTCCTCTTTGATTTAGAGAAGTAGCCTTGCATCCTCTGCTTCCTTCATCTCTC
Organism: Flaveria ramosissima; assembly: GCA_025215565.1. Taxonomy (NCBI): domain Eukaryota; kingdom Viridiplantae; phylum Streptophyta; class Magnoliopsida; order Asterales; family Asteraceae; genus Flaveria; species Flaveria ramosissima. The sequence goes on from CM046040.1 coordinate 65,832,788, forward strand.
TTGGCACTCCATGTCAGCCAGTTCATTGAGTTCCTCTAAGGGGAGAGATATAATATTATCAATATTATAGTTCCTGGTCTGCAGGTAAGTAATCCTGACTGTCCTCAACTCATCATCTTGAGTGTTTGGTCTGGGGGCAGCCCTGATTGCATATTGCATGAATCCTGAAGATCCAAAGGAACTTTTTCCCCTTAGCTTCCTCTTCCTCTCTCTCTCTTCCTTCTCAATCTCCTTAGGAGTTAAAATCCTATTCCCTTTGTCACCCACAGACCTTTGTGACACAGGGTGGAGAGAGCTTTGGCCTTCATTGCTTGGTGTAGCATCCAAGCTCTGGCCAGAGAGAGGTTGTAATACACCTTCACCAGCGGTGTTTCACTGAGGGGATGAATTTTTGAAGTAGTTGTTGGTGTGACAGGACTCTCAGGCTCAATCACTAGGCCTTCAGCCAAAGTTTTCCCTTTGAAGCTAATCTCAAGGTCTACCTCAACATGCAGTTGACCAATGACATTACCTGATTGCCTTTGTCTCCTTCTTAGACTGAACTCTTTAGTAAATCTGTCTTGAATCCTTTATCCTAGCCTGTCAGCTTGTCTAGATTGACTTGGGTTGACAAGTGGCATGTTGATCAGGTCAAGACCTTCATAGTAGTTCAAGGTCTGAAAATTGAACACCTCTTGCTTCCCTTGAACTCTTTGAAGGATGAGGGCTCTTCTATCAGCATCATACCTCCACCCAATAATGTAGTTTGAAGTTTCTTGGGGTGGGGATGATATAGCCCTTAGAACGCCTTCCTCAAAGAGACTCTGAATGAAAGAGTCTAAAGAGTCCATATCAATATGAACTTGAGGAAGTTGCTGAGTATGATCAATTGCAAGTGACGATGGTGAGTCCTCAATGTCCATACTCCCTTAAGAACTCCTAGGTTCTATGACTGTAATGACTTTCTCCCCTTTTTTGGTAGCATCACCCTCTTGCAAAGGTGAGCTAGGAGTTCGGTCAATCACATTCACAAGTTCTTGTGTTCCTGGTTGAGCTCTCCTTAAAGGTATCCCAGCTAGTTTTTGCCTGAGATAAGATATCTGAAGTTGCTGATCATTGACCCTGTTGTGCAGGGTAGTCACCTGAGATTCAAGGTGACTAACGTTAGAGACTAAATAGGTGCATGTTTTTGACAGTTTTTGCACTTTTAGTCTCAAGTTCCCCTCATCTTCATCAGAAGAATCATTTGGGGATGAGATGATTAGACCAAAGTCCTCTCTCTCACCACCAGCTTCAAGTTCTTGGCTGTTGGATTTCCTCTGTACATTGACAGCCTCAGTTGAAGTGTCAATGGCTGAGTTGCCATGGTTGAGGTCATAATGATGTAATCACTTGAAGAAGTGAGAGCCTCTTCTATTTGGATCTCCTGAACAGGTTCAGGTTGATCCACCTCAGTAATGGGTGACTGATGTAGGCTAGACATAGCGGACTCAGAAACACTCATCTCTCTTTGAGTAGGGGAAGTGTAGAGAGACTCATGGTACTCACTGAAACCTAAGTCTTCATTAGTATAGAATTCAAGGATGGGAATGGGTTGATTTAAGTCTAAAGGCTGCGGATTGTAACTGTCCCCTGAAGGTTGTTCACTTGAGTGTTGAGACTCAGAGTGAAGGGTTAAGGCAGTTGGGCTTGTGAGCTTATCAGGCTGAGCATGAGGAACCTCAACACAGATTCTTGAAGAGTTAGGAATGGTTTGCTCCTCAGGGGAAGTGGGAGCTCTAGTATCCACTTCCTCTTGTATGGGTGAGTCTATGGGGCCTGCACAAGCTCAATAACTTGAGCAGGGGTTCGTTTGGATTTTCTTTGGTAGGTGAGAAATGATTTGTAGTCTTTTTGGTGGTTGGGAGGTAGAAGGTGTGGGTTCAACACTAGCTTGTGTTGCTAGGTTGTCACCTTGAGCAATGAGCTCTAACATTTTTGGGACAAGGACTGTTTCTACCCCTGAGAAGCCTAAAGTTGGCTTCTTCATGATTTTAAACATGTTGGGCTTCATCTATCCAAATTTAAGAATATAACCTGTTTCCCTCAATTGTGAGCCCAGTTCATAATTGAGAATATATTGAACATATCTAGGAAACATATAATACTCTAAGGAGTCCAACTTAGCAAGCAAATTTGTGTAAAAAAACTAATAGTACCTGAACTTGACCCCTTGAACCATTCCATGCACTATGAAGGAGAGATCCTCATGAATCTGGTCCCACCCTCCATGCTTGTTTGACAAGCTGTGGATAATGACATAAAGCAGGTATTTCCACTGGGATGAGACCTTCCCTTTCCTGAAGGTCTTTACAGAGAAATCTCCCTCATAGCCCATCTGCACAAAAGAATGATTAACAGCTTCTTTTGGGAAGGACAACTCACCGTCTTCATCATCCAGATGTAAATAAGTGTTGATGATGGCTGGAGTGATGAAGATTGTCCTCCCCTGCACTGTGGCAGACAGTGCCTTCTCCCCATCCATAATGACCTCTTGGCAGGTCTTCCAAAATTCAAGGAGATGATCCGCATAGAAAGTAGGATCAATGGTTAGGGAGGTGAAGTAGTTTGATAGAGCCAGAAAACGGCAAACCTCTGAGAAACTATCATCTTTCTCAGAGTTCAACAGAGCAACTTGGTTGTGTTGCCTGTGAAGTTGCATGGAGAAGTCAGGGTTGTTTCTTCGGTTTAGATTGGCCATTTTGAGAAGCTTAGAGGTGAAGGAAGATGAAGAACAAAGGCGGTTTAGGAGAATTTCGGTTTAAGGAATAGTATAATTGAAGAAAATCATGAAAGAGGGGGGAACCGTTTGGTATTTTTGTGAACAGGATTTGAGACAAAGTTAATGAAAGAGGATAAACTTTGAAATCCGGATGTCGGTCCCACCTCTGAAAAAGTAGTTTACTTTTGCCAAAAAGTATTTTTCTTGGAAGTCGAGAAATCTTCCGAAGGTTATTTGCTTCGGAAGTTCTGAAGAAAAAGCTTCCGAAGACAAATTTCTTCGAAAGATATTTCAAAGGTTTTTGAGAATTTTGCTTCGGAAGAGAATTAACACTCAGAGTTTTTTATTCTAAAGAGAATGAAAATTTCCGAAGGTAAATTGCTTTTGGAAGAAAATTGTTCTTCTAAAACATAAAAGTACATAAGTTGATTTTAGGCTTCGGAAGATATTTCAGAAACTTCTTCTGAAGGTAAAATTACTGAAGTAGTTATTTGTTTACTCAAACATAAATTTCTTCCGAAGGTAATTTTAAATATTCCGAAAAGTAAAGAGATCAAAATTTTTCAAAATTCTACGAAATGTCTTTTGAAAAGATTTTCTTCCAAAGAAAACAAGAGCTTATGAAGATGATGAAATATACAACTTAGGACACACAGGTTTTAAAAATAATATGATTAAGTTTTAAGAAAAGCTATTCAAAGTTAATCATCCTAATAGCTGATACAAGGTATTTAAATCTTTGTTCATCAAAAACTTTGATGAACAAATCAGCATATTGTTCATTTGTGTTAACTTTTACTATTTTGATTAAGCCCTTTTCAAAGTTATCTCTAATCAAATGATACCTGATATTGATATGCTTTGTCCTTGAGTGCTGCACAGGATTTTCTGTGATTGAGATAGCACTGTTGTTGTCTATGTGGATGGGAGTCTCCTTGAAGTTGAATCCATAGTCCAGCATCTGATTTTGAATCCAAAGCACTTTAGCACAGCAACTTGCATCAGCAATGTATTCACCCTCAGCAGTTGATGCAAACACACAGGATTGTTTCTTACATTGCCAAGAGACTATCCTTCTGCCAAGAAATGGATAACCCACTGATGTAGACTTAGCAGTCATGTTGCAACCGCCATAGTCACTATCTGTATAAGCATATAGATTAAAGTCAGAATTATTTGGATACCAAAGGCCAAGTGATGGAGCACCTTTAAGATATCTTAAAATTCTTTTGACAGTGACCAGGTGTGACATCTTGGGGTTTGCTTGATATTTTGCACAAATGCATATAGCAAACATGATATCTGGCTTGCTAGCTGTGAGGTACATAAGAGACCCAATAATTGCCTTGTAGAGATGCTCATCAACACACTCCCCTTAAGATCAGGTCCAAGGGAGTAGTTCCTGGCTATGGGTGTCTTAGCAACCTTACAATCAGTCATGTTGAACCTTTTAAGTATGTCTTGTACATACTACGACTGACTTATGAAGATGCCATTGTCAACTTGCTTCACTTGAATTCCTAGAAAGAAATTGAGTTCCCCCATGGCACTCATTTCAAACTTGTCCTTCATTAGCTTCTCAAAGTCTTTGCAGAGCTTTGGATTAGTTGACCCAAAAATAAGGTCATCTACATATACTTGAACTAGCATTATGTCATTTCATGTTCCTTTCATGAAGAGAGTTCCATCTATAGTACCCCTTTTGTATCCATGCTGACAGAGATACAAAAATAGAGTCTCATACCACTTCCTTGATGCTTGGTGCAGGCCATAAAGAGCTTTATCAAGCTTGCAGACATAATCAGGATTATTAGGATCTGCAAACCTAGGTGGTGGTCTGACATACACCTCTTCATCAATCACCCCATAAAGAAAAGCACACTTGACATCAAGTTGGTAGACCTTGAAGTTCTTGGATGGAGCAAAAGCTAGGAATATCCTAACAGCTTCAAGTCTTGCTACAGGAGCAAAGACATCTGTGTAGTCAATTCCTTTTTCTTGAGTAAACCCTTGAACAACTAGTCTTTCCTTGTTCTTGATGATAAGTTCTCTATCATCCTTCTTATTCCAGAACACCCATTTGGTTCCTATGGTAGTCTTCCCTTGAGGACTGGGACATAGGTTCCAAACCTTTTGCATTTTGAATTGAAGCAGCTCCTCTTGCATAGCTTCATCCCATCTTCTATTCTTTAGAACTTCATCAATTTTCTTTGGCTCTATCTGAGACAAGAAACAAGAGTAGAGACAAACATTTGTATCATGGGTTTGTCCTCTTGTTCTCACCCCTGAATCAACATCTCCAATGATGTTTGTGGTAGGATGATACTTGTGCCTTAGCTAAGGGATCACACCAAGTTGATTAGACAGATCTAAATTTGAGAAATTCTGATCTGGCAAGGAGGATTCACCCTCCACATTAGCACACTTATCAAGATTGACTTGATCCAATGAGTGTGTGACATCATTGATGTTGTCTTCAATGGAGTGGTTATCAGCATCAAGGAATTCCAGATCATTTTAACCACCACCATTTTCTCCAACATTTGAAGCTCCTTCATCTGAGTTTTGTGCCTCTAAGATGGAATTTGAAGGCACCCCAAGAGTATCAGCAGGATTTGTCATTGATTTGCTGGTAGAAGCTTGAAAGTCTTCTTAGCTCAAATCTTGGGAGGATCACCTATAGGTAGTATAACTGTGGACCCTGAAACATGCTCACACGATTTGTTAAAACAGTTGGTAACGAAATCAAGATCAAATAGCCAATCTGGACCAGAACCTTTTACACTGGGAGTGTGCTCATTGAAAGTCACATTGGCTGACTCCTGAACTACTCTAGTTCTGAGATTGTATACTCTATAAGCTTTTGCTTTAGAAGAGTATCCAATAAAATATCCATCATCTGATTTCTCTGCAAACTTGGCAATTTGATCTTTGGTATTCAAGATGGTTCAAGGACATCCAAATGACCTGAGAAAACCAATGAAAGGTTTTCTCTTGTGCCAAAGTTCATAAAGAGTCTTACCATGTGTCTTAACTACTAAAACTCTATTTTGCACATAACAAGCAGTGTTCACTGCCTCTGCCCAGAAGGTGATGGGCAGTTTAGAGTTAGACAACATAGTTCTTGCAGCTTCAATTAGTGTTTTGTTTCTCCTCTTAGCAACACCATCTTGCTAAGGAGTCTTAGAAGCACTATATTGTATTGTAATACCTTTTTCATCACAAAATGTATCAAGGATTTGATTCTTGAATTTAGTTCCTTGATCACATCTTATGATTTTGACCTTGTGATCATATTTATTCTCAATATTTAAGATGAAATTCTTTAGAATCTCAAGGGTCTCATCCTTAGTTCTAAGAAAGAAGCCCAAGTGAATCTAGTAAAGATGAAATTCTTTAGAATCTCAAGGGTCTCATCCTTAGTTCTAAGAAAGAAGACCTAAGTGAATCTAGTAAAGTCATCTGTGATCACCAAACAATAAGAGGTCCTTCCTAGACATATTACACTAGTGGGGCCAAAGAGATCCATATGTAATAAGTGTAGGGGATTAATGATGGAATTTCTTTCCTTTGGCTTGTGAGATACCTTGTGTTGCTTCCCTTTCAGGCATGGAACACAGTGGTCATCACCTGTAAACTCTTCTTTTGGAATTCCAATTACCAAATCATTCTTAATTAATTTTTTCATGTTTTTATTTACGTGGCACATTATTTTATGCCAGAGGAAAGACTCATCATTATTTTCTTTAGATAGAAAGCATGAAACTTCTTCTGAGGGAGATGTTTGTTGCAAATCCATCTTGTACATATTCTCTTTCCTGGGGGCTCTAAGCAGGATGTGCTCATGAGGAATGACCACCTCGGGCCTGAGAACAATGCACTCATGCTCATTAAAGAGCATGTTATGACTCTGATCACAAAATTAGGATACACTCAAAAGATTGTACCCAAGCTCCTTAACAAAGTGTACATTCTCAATGCTGAGCTTACCATTTGTGACCTTGCCCCTTCCTGTTATGTTACCTCCTGGATCTCCTCCAAAAGCAACTTGTCCTCCATCAATTCTTTCAAACTTTTGAAGTAGTGACCTATTGCATGTCATGTGCCTGGAACAACCACTGTCAATGATCCATACATTTTTGTTTGTCTTGAGCTGTTCCTGCACAAAAGAGATGGTTAGTTACATTTGGAAACCCAAGCTTCATTGGTCTTGGGCTCATCAAAAGAAGTTGAAGACAATGCAATAGTAATTGATCCTATAGTTTTGCTAGAAGGATCTTTTGCTGATGTTGATGAAAAACTTTTAGCCATTTGGTCTTTCTTTGACTTCCACACCACCTTTGGAAGCTTAGACTTGACCTTCAATACATCGGAAGTTTTGTTGACTTTGAGAGTTTTGATGACTGGACCTTCGAAAGATCTTGCTTTCACTACAGCAGGCTTTAGTGCTTCGGAAGTATTCCTTTCTTCCAAGACCAAATTTTCTTCCGAAGGCAAGTTTCCACTTGTCTTCTTCTTCATTTTGGAGCTTCTAAAGGAAATAGATTTGCCTTCCAAAGCTTTCTTTTTCTTCTCCAAACTCTTAGAAGTTTCTTTCTTAGTCATGTGGAGAGTACTCTTTGGATTGTAGACACAATCTTTAGCAAGATGAGAAGTACTCCCACACATAAGACAGTCCATTTTCTTCCTTCTAGGAGTTTTCCTTTGTGAACAAGGCTAACCTTAATCACTTTCCTTCTCCATCGTCATCTTTGCAGATGATGTGGGGATAGAACTACCTTTGGAGCTGGATGGTTTAGGTTGTACAGTAGTGGTGCACAACTAATCAGCCTTCTTCTTGATGATGGGATGATTTTGACATGAACCAGAACTCTTGTGATGGAGTTCATGTTGGTGTCTTCAGCCTTTACCACTTCAAATCATACAAATATGAAGACTTGTTTCTGTGCAGAATTGAAGGTGGCCTTGATCTCTTGAGCCTTCTTGGACTTTCTTTTGGCCTTCCTGATCAAGTTCTTTCTCCTGGACTTGGTCATCCCAACAGCTTTGCTCTCCTTAGAAGGATGTGACCCTTCTTAGAATGCTCTTCTTCACTCTTCTCAGAGCCATTCTTCACCATCTCCTCTTCATCCTCTTCAGTCACAAGGTGCATGAGGGGAAGCTCATCTTCATAAGTTCCACACCTAGGAGATCTTACAGACAAGATTGTGTGTGGAGGAGCTATCTCATAAGATCCCTGTCCCTGCTTATTTTGATAACAAACTTTTGCATGCAAGGATGAGGATATTATGTTCTTGAAGGTCTCTTCTTCAAGAACACATTTTTCTGCCTTGGCTTTGCTGATCACAAGCTCAGCATGGCATTCAGTTAACTTAGTAATGAGGTCTTTGATCTGAGTCTTGTAGTTTGTGTGCTCATGTTTAAGAGTTGAAATGGTTTTCTCTAAATCTTCTATCCTTAGTTTATAATCATTTTCAGCTCTCTTAAAATCAGCTTTTAAGATATTTAAGGACTCAAGATCAGATCTCATTTCTAAGTTATAGGACCTGTATATATTAACTTTAGCAGTACATTCAGGAGTACAAAGATATTCCAATACATTGGCTTCATCGTGGTCTGCCATGAGTTCTTGGTTTGGAGATGCATCTTCTACCTGAAAGCTCTGGTCAAAGCCTCCTTCTTCAACAGCAACTGCAGCTTGCTGCTTTGGCTTCCCATTTTGGGGAGCTTTGTAAGTGTAGTTTGGTCTGGTTTGTGTTTGGCCACCATTTGTCCTTGGTGCCTTACACTCCCTTGCAAAGTGTCCCATCTGGTTACAGTTGTAACACTTTACTTTGCTTTTATCCAGCCCAAACTTTCCACTGGCTGCATTGCTTGGAAACTTCCTCCCTGTCCTCTTGTAGAACTTCATAGCTCTATGAGTGAGAAGAGCCACTTGCTGAACTATCTCCATGTACTCCAGATCATCTGAATGGATACAATCCAGGTCTTCAAGGGTGAAGAGAAAGTTGCATGAGGTTTCATCAGTAGAGACAAAGACATGAGAAGAACTTGTCTCTTGGAAAGGACTTCCTTGAGTGTAGCTTTCTCTTCGAGTCTCTGGGAAGGTGATGAAAAGACCCTTTTGTGAGTTGTCAGGGTAGCATTAAGATGATGTTGTGGTTTAATGCTTTCCCTTTCAACCACATGGAAAGCTGAACTCAGTTGATTGCTGGAGTTACCAGATGAGTTTTGCATGTTCATCTCCATTTGGTAGCCACTAAGAATACTATACAACTCTGTGAGAGTAAGAGTCTTAAGGTTCTCAGTCCTCTTGATGACAACACAATAATGTGTCCATTGTCTAGGAAGAGAGGACATAAACTTCCTTACAATGTCCCTGTTTTCAAGAGTTACTCCAACATCCATTAGAGTATCCACAATCTCCACATACATGAAGTATTGTTGAGTCATAGTTTCACCTACCTTGAAGGTGAAGTTTTCAAACTGCTGCTTCAGGAGATCCTTCTTGTTGTCCTTTGCTTCAGAGGACCCCTCATACATCAACTTTAGTGCTTCCCATAGCTGCTTGGTAGTTTTGCACTTCTTGAAGCCTCTGTAGATGGAGTTTGGAAGAGCAGTTTGTAGGGTTGTCATGGCTTTTTGATCAATCTCTATTCTCTTCCTGTCTTCTTCAAAGTAATCAGCCACAGCCTTTGGAATCATACCACCACCAGTAGCAGAAATGGTGCTTGGTATGTAAGGTCCTTCAACAATAGAGTCCCACATCCTGGAGTCTTAAGACTTGATGAAGCCTTCCATTCTTTGACACCAGGTATCAAAGTCTTCAGGAGTGATCAGTGGAGAGTTTGTCATAGTTCCTGTTTCCATATCAGCTTTAGTAATAGCTGCCATTTGAGTTGTTAAGTATATTGTGTGTGTGAGGGATCTTAAGATGTTGAGATCTTATATCAAGAGCCTAGAATGCTCTGATTCCAAATATAGGACCGGTGAAGGGTATGCACTAACAACACAACAACAAAATGAGGAGAGTTACTTAGAACACTTAACAGATCAAATAGAGAACTGCTTAAATTAAGTTAAAGATGCTAAGAACACAATTAACAATGAGACAGAACAAGATAGCAAACAACACAAGTATTTGGTTTTCAAAAATGATGTATATTGCTTCTCAAGTTCTATTACAAATGTTACAAAGCATACTAAGAAAGTTACAAGTACTTGAGATACATATACTACATTCTACAACCGGCCATACTTTGAAAGCCAGCTGGATACATAAGACTAGACAACAAAATCAAGTGTAGAGTTCAAAGGCAGATTGCCTTTTGACTAGTGACTATAACATGCCATAGCTAACATCCTAATATATTACAAAAAGGATAAAAGTACATAAAGTAGAAAGCGCAGACTCAAGACCTCAATGTACAGTTACCAAAAGCATGGACCTTTTTACTAACTCATGTAAGTTGGTGGCTAAACAAAGTTGCAGCGGAAAGGTGGTCCAGCTTTATGGTAAAGTACATCAGATAAAAGCATGTCTCTAAAAGTCTTTGGAAGAAATCTGTCTTCACTCTTTGGCTTAGAAAGACTTTGTCTTACTTTGGAAGACTTCACTTTTGGCTTTGGAAAATGTTGGTCTTGGCTTCGGAAGATTTTACTCTTAGAATATTTCTAATGCAAGGTGTAAAACTTCCGAAACATTTGTACTTCTATTCTTCAGTGCATGCATGCAGAGAGACTTTGAATGTTTTGGCTTCATCAGACTTATAGGAAACCTTAAGGTGTATATACCTTTCGTGCGCATAAAGGGATATATCATAGAATTGACCAATTAGTCTCAAGGGATGGAACACCCAAATATATACAGCTTTATTTTTATGATCCTGAAATAGAGTTAGTACACCGGCTGCAATGGCCAAATCTTGATCAGAATACTACTGAGATTTTGTCACATGTTCTTTCTACAAACCCTTATGTCATTACATTTCGTAGACTTGCGAAGGTAGGTCATCTAGACAACTATAAAGTCACTTTGAACGTTTCAGCTACCCTTGTCTAGAGAGTGTTCAACCGACCAATGACACCAGAGGTCTAATTAACATTATTTTATTTTTTATTGAGTATATTGTGTTACATTTCTTATACTTATTATTTGTTAAATACGTGTTCTTTAGGTTTCTAGTATATGGGTTGAAGGTCATGACAAATATCACTTCCTACAAAAGAAGTATTATGGTGTACGGCAGGTCTGAACATAGTCAAACTATTCAATCGTACATTGGTTGTTATGATCCATTATGATATCCTCTATTCTTTCCTAATGGTAAGCCTGGTTAGCGCCTGACATACTGTGAATCCAAGGATCGCAATCAGGAATTATCGGTGTTAATAGGGAATCAAGTTAATGTTTGCGGAATCAACATTAACCTTGTTTAATTGTTTTAATAACTGAATATCAAATATAATAATTAATGATTTTGACGAACACAATGAGAAGAACACAATTAATATGCAAAAGAAAATATTTGATTCAAACGTATTTCTTAAATTGATTAATGGTTACAGATGAATAAATAATGAACAATAAATACTTCGAATGTGTTGATGTTAATGTGACAGGTGCAAAGGTTTATGTTTGTATGAATTGATGTGATGTTTGGGTCTGCCGTATTGATGCTTGGTTGTTTGTGTTCGTGTGTCCTCGTTTGATGTGAAACCTAGGATCCATATTTATAGGCACATGTTTTCAGTTAAGGAAACACCGGATCTCTTGGGATTCGCACAACTGTGTTCTTGACTTGTTGACTTGTAACACTTGTGTTATTTAAATACAAGTGTTTGGACTCCGCAGCTGCATAGTCTTCCGTAGGTGTTTGTTCTTCCGAAGGTATTCAGTCTTCCGATGGTGTTTGCTCATCCGCATGAGTCTTCACTTGAACTCTAATTTTCACTTGAACTCCAGAGTTGATTATTCATCCGCAGATGATCTTCGGATGTTTGTTACTTATAAGAAACATATCTACGGAATATTAAAATGTTCTGTTGGGTTTGTATACATAGTTGTTTAACCATTTAAACAAGAAAAAAAACGCAGCGGATTAAAGGCTTAATTTCATGTTTTATAATCTGAAAAATAAAGCTCATAACTTTGTTTTAACAAACCCAAGAACATAGGATCAATTATATGTGTTTGAACAAGCTATCTACAATAAATAACAACCAAAAGAAACCATGGAACTACCTTCCAAGGCTGCTGAAAAACGTTGATGAACTACCTTCCAAAAGGCTGCTGAAAAACGGGATTTGGATGAAGATGGGGCTGCTCTTGAATGACCAAAACATCAAGGTAGATGTCCTCAAGCTTCCATACCCACAAGCATGATGCAAAACACATTTCTTGCTAGGATTTGTGCACTAAATCGCAAGAACATGGCTGCTGAAAACCGATTTTCAGCCTAGTTTTTCCTTCTTGGATGAGAGAAAAAATGGATCTTGCAAGTATGAGAGAGAGAGCTAAATGGGAGAGTGTGACTAGTGTTAATTGGAGTGTAGTTTCAAGACACAAAATGACCAATAATGCCCCCAAAGGGGGCGGCCAAAATCTTGTGTTTAAAATGGGTTCCCCCCATTTTTAAACACCCACTAATATGTTAACTAGTTGTATTGTTAGTTATATAATTATCCTTATATATAACTTAAACACACACTCTTATTATTTGATGTTATTTAACAAACTTAAATAACATTACAAATAATGTCCATGAACAAAATATCCTTATAAGTTGTTCTTTCTCACATATAATTTATTTAGAAAACCCATTTTCTAAATTTGTGCAATGATTTAATTGTATGATCATATCATCAATTAAATACATATTGGTGTTTGCTAAACTTGTTATTGGGTATGACCCGACTTGGATCATGACGTACTAACCACATCAATATTCTATGTGTCTTGGGCATAAAGAATCCAACCATCTCCCACTTGCACAAGATTTCATAGAAGATTGATGCAAGCAGTAAATACTGCCTAACAACGGTTTACTACCCTTAATACGCATGACTTAGAAGCCATTCAATAACATTATCCCCTTCAAGTATCCAACTTGAAATGTTTTAGGTGAATCAATCATTTATCCTTTTGTTACAGATGTCATGTTAAATCCAAGGACACAGAATGATCATTCCTTATTGATTTAACTTAATCAGGCCTTAGACATCATGCTCTCAACGAATAAGAGGAACAAATTCCATCTTGACTACATACGTTTCTCACAATCACCTTATATCGTACCTGAACATAGCCTTATGTACTGACCAATATTTCAGATCAGCAAAGAACTAGCCCAAGGTGTAACACTTGGTGAATATCAAAACCCAATATGTATCTCAGGTCGGAGGATACCAAATGATATTCGCCTTTACTCAAATTTACTTATGATCAATCAATGAGATTCCATGTAGTAAGATTTGAGACGCGGGTCAGTCCAATATTCGTATCCCACGAATATCTATGAACCTTGGCAGCAACCAATTGTTCTATATTCATGCCTTATGAATATCGACCAATCCAAGTTCATAATAGTCTTACGTTCATATTTGCTCCCACAATTATGACCGACTACGGACATTTAGAATAATGAAATTATTCATGGATGTAAACATGCTAAAAGGAACATAACTCAAAATATCGCAAATATATAGATGAGTTAAATATTACAATTGTTCCATATTTTCAATATTAATACTAAACAGATCAATTCCAATCACTGGAATATCGAAGTTCTAAGGCACAAGTATGACTTTCATGCTTCGCCCTTTCAAGGAGCTTCGTGAGTGGATCCGCAATGTTTTGATCAGTGTGAACTTTGCGAATACATATCTTTCCCTTTTCAACTTCATACCTTATGTAGTTGAATCTCCGCTCATTTTGCCTAATCTTTTGATGTGCATGGGGTTCCTTGATTTGAGCAATCGCACCCTCGTTATCACAAAAGATTTTTAAGGGGTCTTGAATGGTAGAGACCACCCTTAGATCGACGATAAACCCCTTTTGTCGATGCAGCTTTCCAAGCTGCTAATGAGGCGGCTATGTATTCGTATTCTGTAGTGGACAATGCTACCCATTCATAATAGGGACATACCCCGATTGTGATCGAGGATCATCTCGATCAGTTTGGAAACTCGCATCTGTGTAACCCTTTACAACGAGTTCCTATTTATCAGATCCGTATATTAGAAGAATATCCTTAGTCCTCCTAAGGTATTTCAATATACTTTTAACAGCCATCCAATGGCTATTATTTGGATTCTGCTGATATCTGCTTGTCATACTTAACGCGCATGACACGTCCGGTCTAGTGCATATCATCGCATACATGATGGATCCTATAGCAGACACATATGGGATGTCCTTCATACGATCTTGCTCATCCTTTGAACTTGGACATTGAGATGTACTTAATACTGTCCCTCCTTGAACAGGTACCATACCTTTCTTAGAGTTTTCCATCTTGAACCTTTTCAAGACTTTATTAGTGTATGCACTACGGTTTAGACCTATCAACCCCTCGATCTATCCCTATAGATATTTATTCCCAAAATATAGGCGGCTTCACCGAGATCTTTTATGAAAAAACAACTTCCAAGCCAGGTTTTAACACCTTCCATGGTTGGAATGTCATTTCCAAATAGTAGTATGTCATCAACATACAATACTAAGAATGTGATTACACTCCCACTAGCCTTTTTATACACACAAGCCTCGTCACCGTTCTTGATGAAACCAATTTCTTGATCTCTTCATCAAAACGTTGATTCCAACTTCTCGATGCTTGTTTCAATCCATAGATTGATCTCTTTAACTTGCATACTTTATTAGGATGCTTTGGATCGACAAAACCTTCAGGCTGAACCATATGGACAGTCTCTTCGAGATGTCCATTAAGAAAGGTGGTTTTGACATCCATTTGCCAAATCTCATAATCATATTGAGAAGCAATGGCAAACAATATCCTAATAGACTTTAGCATTGCCACAGGCGAGAAGGTTTCATCATAATCAACCCCTTGAGTTTGAGTGAAACCTTTTGCTACAAGTCTTGCCTTGTAAGTTTCCAAGTTTCCATACATATCTGTTTTCTTCTTGAAAACCCACTTGCATCCAACCGGTTTGGAGTTAAGTGGAGGGTCAACCAATTCCTAAACTTGGTTGTCATACATGGATTGCATCTCCACATTCATGGCTTCCAGCCATTTGTCACAATCCGAATTGGACATTGCATCATGGTATGTAGTTGGCTCATCGGAGTCCACCACATAGCATCCATCCATGAAAAATCCATATCTTTCAGGTGGAGTGCTAATTCTACCAGATCTGCGAACGTTTTGTGTGTATTGATCAACCTCTTGATCATCATCAAGAACCTCTTGTTGATAGCTAGTGACAACCAAACGTGTTTCGGCTTGTGGATCTTGATCCTCATCATATTCCACTGTTTTATACGTCATTCCTTCCCTAAGGAACTTGGCTTCCAAGAACTCTGCCTTTCAAGCAATAAATACCTTTTGCTCTGTTGGATCAAAGAAGCAGTATCCTATACAGTCTTTTGGATATCCAACAAGTATACACTTAGTGGATCGACTTTCCAGTTGGGTTTGGGTGTTAAGCTTA
Source organism: Flaveria ramosissima (assembly GCA_025215565.1). Classification (NCBI taxonomy): domain Eukaryota; kingdom Viridiplantae; phylum Streptophyta; class Magnoliopsida; order Asterales; family Asteraceae; genus Flaveria; species Flaveria ramosissima. Next base: position 65,848,203 of record CM046040.1, read on the forward strand.
ACATAAGCTTCACAACCCCATGCCTTTAAATATGATAGCGATGGAACTCTTCCATGCCACATTTCAAAAGGTGTCGAATCCACTTTCTTGGTTGGGCCATATTCAAAATACAAGCCGCGGAGAGTAGTGCGAGACCCCAAAATGATAGAGGTAGTGAGCTTATAGCCATCATAGATCGAACCATATCCAATAGGGTTCGGTTTCTCCTTTCAGACACACCATTATGTTGTGGTGTTCCGGGAGGAGTAAGTTGTGAGACAATCTTACAACTTCTTAGATGATCCTGAAAAGCCTCACTTAGGTATTCACCTCCTCTATCTAAACGGAGAACTTTGATAGTTCTATCGAGTTCATTTTCTACTTCATTCTTGAAGATTTTGAACATTTCAAAAGCTTCATGTTTATGTGTCATCAAGTACACATAACCATAGCGATTGTAATCGTCGGTAAAGGTAATGAAGTATCTTTCACCATTCCTTGTCATTGTCTTAAAGGAACCACATACATCCGAATGTATGATTCCTAATAAGCCTTTTGCCCTCTCGTTAGTACCACTAAAGGGCGACTTGGTCATCTTACCTTGTAAACAAGATTCACACTTATCAAATGAACAATTTTCATTTGTTTTTAAAAGACCATTCTTTTGAAGTGTTTGAATCTAATTCTTGTTTATGTGACCAAGACGACAATGCCAAAGATAAGAATTACTTAAACCCATTTTAAGTTTCTTGGTGCTTGGCAGGTATAATGTGTTATTATAGGATGATTCATCATGAACCAATTCATAAATACCATTAAAAGGCATAGCCTTGAAATAAAATACATCATCCATATAATCATAAATACCGTTGTTTACAAACTTTAAATCATAACCATATTTTTTTTAAATGGAAACTGAAATTATGTTCCTTGTCAAACTAGGAGCATACAAAATGTTTTTAAGAACAACTTTCAAACCATTTGAAAGTTTCAAAACATAGTTTCCTTTCTTAAAGTGTTTATTTCTTTTGAACCCCTGCAACAGATTGCAAATATGAGTTCCACACCCGGTATCCAATACCTACCTATTTGAAGAAATAACATTTAAGTCAATATGGATCATGAAAGTTGTACGTGAGGTCTACCCAGTATCCCTCTTGTTTCTCAACTCTTTGAGATAGGTTGGACAATTCCCTTTCCAATGTCCTATCTGACCACACTCAAAGCATGGATCCTTTTCCGTTACCTTAGGCTTCATAAGCTTAGGTTTTGGAGGTTCCGTTTTAACCTTCCCTTTCCCTTTTCCTTTCTTATTGATCTTAGAGAACAGGTAGAACCTTTCTACCCATCCCCGCCTCAGCTGTTTTGAGCATTGCGTGAAGCTCACCAATGCTCTTGTCCCATCCGTTCATATTGTAATTCATTATGAATGTCTCAAACTTTTAGTTAGGCCATTAAGGATCAAATCCGTGGCCAACTCCTTTGAGACAGGATAGTTAAGCCTCTCGAGGCGATCAATTTGGCTTTTCATCTTAAGTACATAAGATGATACCGATTGGGTTTCTTCCATGTGACACGCATGAAACGCTCGAACCGTTTCGAATCGCTTTACCCTAGCTCGTTGAAGGAACATTTCCTTCAATTAGGTAATCATGTCATATGCCCCATAATGCTCCAAGTCCTTTTGGAGTTTGGGAAATATAGTTCCCAACATGAGGCAGGATACCTGCAAGGAATCCTTAGTGTACTAAAGCCAATCGTTATAGGCCTCAACATCATCGGGGTCGGGTTGGTCAGGAATAGGATCGTCAAGGACATAGGCCCTTTTTTTTCTTGCTTGAGAACAATTCAAAAGTTTCGAAACCAGTCCATAAAGTTGGTATGGTTCAGAGGATCCCTCTCTAAAATAGTTCTCAATGAGAGGGTGTAGACGGTCGGGGTGGTAGCATTATTGTTTGTGACCATTCTACAAAATTTACAAAGTTCTTATTAGTATTTCTGAATAATCTCATTTTAATTATTAATACCCTTTTATGTCTCATAGACAATTAATAATTAAAATCTAGAATCCAACGTTACATTCAAATAATGGTTAGGTGACCTTTATCCCATTATTCAAATTAACAAGGTAGTCAACATTTGACAATTGCAACCTTTTGCAACTTCTAGCCTTTATGGGATCGGTTAAACATCTTATGTTTGGTTGGCATGTTAAATCCCATCAACACCATTGTACGCCATGCTTCGGTGACCCTATGCACATGGTTTCCAATTCAAGTCGTCCTACTTACACACACGTGTGAGTTTACACATACAAGTGGTTAGGTGACCCTTATCCCATAAATATGTTAAGCCCACCTCAAAACACAAGTTCCCTAAAAGTGGTTAGGTGACCTTTATCCCACAAATAGTTTTCAAGTGATTCGAGTGTCGTGTAAAAGGATGGTGTTAAACTTGTTTCCAAAGGAATTTTAGTTTTCATCAATTCTAGTTTTGAAAACTCTATGTACGTTGTATTCGCATGCTTTCAAATACATGGTACCCTATGGTTCTCTTTTAATAAAACCTCTTTTATTTTGAAATCATTAATCCTTTTTATAACCTTTTATTAGTTACTTAATGATTAGGAACCGTAAAATTCAGCTTGTTATGATAATTTATTTAGATTGTTAAGCATATCCATATATCAAACAATCAACATAAAATGAATAATCAAACAAGCATATTTCATACAACCACATGTGCATAACCATAGCCACTAAGTTGACTACACTTGTTTGCCATCACAAGTGTTGTCATAAGGTCTTTCCTAAGGGTTAACAATGACACATCATATGTGTCCATGAACTCCCACTTGATTCCACATCCAAATGATTCAAGTGTCCATGTCTCTTGTGTCCTTCCTTTTGTGTCTTCATCTTGTGCATCTTCTTTTACAAAATCATATCCTAATACAATTTTCTAATAAAAGAAATGCACCTATTCTATTTATTACATAACCAAATGAATAAATAAATTACAACCCAAATACAAAAGAATAATATTACAACCCTTTACGAATGAAATCAACCAACATGACAAAATCACAATCAACCAAATCCAAAACACACATGGTCAAGGCTATGTTATGCACTAAAATATGTATCCATATACATCATTTACAACATTCAAGAACCAAATAAATCCCCATATGACCCTAAATTTTCAGCCAACATAAACCAAGAATTTAGGGTCTTTTGTCCAAACAAAGCACAATCAACCATTTTGATATCTTTCCTTTCAAGATTTAATCATAAGCATGCAAGATATAACCTTGAAAGGTTGGGGATTTATAATATCACCAAAAAATAGCCCTAATTTGGTTGTTAAAACCCTATAAAATCAATTTTACAAGGATAATTGAAGCTAGTCATCCACATAACCGGCTCTAGATGCCAATGTTGGGTTTGTATACATAGTTGTTTAACCATTTAAACAAGAAAAAAAAACGCAGCGGATTAAAGGCTTAATTTCATGTTTTATAATCTGAAAAATAAAGCTCATAACTTTGTTTTAACAAACCCAAGAACATAGGATCAATTATATGTGTTTGAACAAGCTATCGACAATAAATAACAACCAGAAGAAACCGTGGAACTACCTTCCAAGGCTGCTGAAAAACGTTGATGAACTACCTTCCAAAAGGCTGCTGAAAAACGGGATTTGGATGAAGATGGGGTTGCTCTTGAATGACCAAAACATCAAGGTAGATGTCCTCAAGCTTCCATACCCACAAGCATGATGCAAAACACCTTTCTTGCTAGGATTTGTGCACTAAATCGCAAGAACATGGCTGCTGAAAACCGATTTTCAGCCTAGTTTTTCCTTCTTGGATGAGAGAAAAATGGATCTTGCAAGTATGAGAGAGAGAGAGCTAAATGGGAGAGTGTGACTAGTGTTAATTGGAGTGTAGTTTCAAGACACAAAATGACCAATAATGCCCCCAAAGGGGGCGGCCAAAATCTTGTGTTTAAAATGGGTTCCCCCCATTTTTAAACACCCACTAATATGTTAACTAGTTGTATTGTTAGTTATATAATTAACCTTTTAAATATATAACTTAAACACACACTCTTATTATTTGATGTTATTTAACAAACTTAAATAACATTACAAATAATGTCCATGAACAAAATATCCTTATAAGTTGTTCTTTCTCACATATAATTTATTTAGAAAACCCATTTTCTAAATTTGTGCAATGATTTAATTGTATGATCATATCATCAATTATACATATTGGTGTTTGCTAAACTTGTTATTGGGTATGACCCGACTTGGATCATGACGTACTAACCACATCAATATTCTATGTGTCTTGGGCATAAAGAATCCAACATGTTCATCCGTAGATGTTTCTTAAACTTGGTCAATTTTAGTAATTGACCAAGAATAATGTTTGTACCTGCAACCATACACAGATGAACGCACATATGGGTTATCATATATACACAATGCATACATCAAAATAATGAATTACAATCATTCATTACAAGTAGTGATTAATGTTCTAAGCCTATACAAAATGTTCTAGATCTATTGTTCCTAGATCTAACACATACAACATGTAGTAGTGTCAACCAATAAAGTTAATAATCGTCAGGACAACATCGATGAAGATAATGAAGGTGCCAAAAAGTTTCCTAAGTTTTCAAATGACAAACACCTAATTAATACCCTGAAGTTTGATGCAGTCTAATGTAGTAATAACTTGATGGATTTTTTTGTATCCATGTAATAACTCACAAAATGCTAGGACAACTCTAGCTATACAAGAGTAGTACTGTTACAAGTTTCAAATTCGCCGAGCACAGAATGTGATTTCGTTAGGTGGTAGATTGCTACAACAGTTTGTCGTGAATATTTACATAAAGGTTAAGACATGATGCTTACAGTATTTTGAAGACAATTAATGACTTATAAGAGCTTATTTATGTCAAGGTATTATGGATTGTGTTCATGTCGGGGAGGTTCATCCAAGTAGAACTGGATAACGGATTATGTTGCTTGCGTCTTTCATTGGAGGAATGCAAGACCGATGAAGGGTATGCACTTACAACATAACAACACAATGAGGAGAGTTGCTTAGAACAGTTAACAAATCAAATAGGGAAGTGGTTAACTTTTAGTGAAAGATGCTAAAAACACAAGTAAATATGAGACAGAACAAGATGGAAAACAACACAAGTAACTGGTTTTGAAGAATGTTGTATATTGCTTCTCAAGTTCTATTACAAATGTGACAAAGCATACGATAGAAAGTTACAAGTACTTGAGATACTTTATACTACATCCTACAGCCGACCATACTTTGAAAGCCAGCTGGATACAATTGACTAGACAACTACAAAATCAAATGTAGAGTCAAAAGGCAGATTTGCCTGTTGACTAGTGACTACGACATGCCATAGCTCACATCCTAATATATTTCAAAAAGGATAAAAGTACATAAAGTAGAAAGCATGGACTCAAGACCTCAATGTACGATCACCAAAAGCATGGACCTTTCACCAACTCATGTATGTTGGTGACTTTACAGAGTTGCAGCGGAAAGGTGGTCCAGTTGTATGGTAAAGTACATTAGATAAAGGCATATCCTCAAAAGTCTTCGGAAGAAATTTGTCTTCACTCTTTGGCTTCGGAAGACTTTGTCTTTGAAGCTTTGGAATACTTCACTTTTGGCTTTGGAAGATGTTGGTCTTGGCTTCGGAAGATTTTACACATAGAATATTTCTAGTGCTTGGTGTAAAACTTCCGAAGCATTTCTACTTCTGTTCTTCAGTGCATGCATGCAGAGAGACTTTGGATGTTTTGGCTGCATCAGACTTATAGGAATCCTTACAAACTCCCCCAGGCTGATGCTACAAAAACATTTGAAGATCTTCAGTTGTTGACAGTCCTCATAATGATGATGACCATGCCCTTCTTCATCAGATGGTCAGGATCACTCAGACTCTCATAATATCTTCTCATCTCAAAAAGATCATACAGAGGTAAGTTGAATAAGTCATGCCATGTGTAGACATTCTCAACACCTTGATCTCTGATCACATGCCATCTTTCAGGATTAGTTGTGAAGGTCTAAGATAAGATGGGTCTCTCAGCTGCAGGAGGAGCCACTTGGATTGGAGTTGATTGGGCTGCCTCTTCATGAACTTCCTAAGGTTGATCTGACTCGGCCTGAGGTGTAGAGGTGGATGATTCAAGCTTCTTCTTTTTCTTTGACTTTGGTTTGGAAGCCATCCTCTTCTTCCTCTTAAATGACTTTAACCGAGAAGACTGGTCTACAGCACCTTTTTGATTAGTTTTGTCTTGCTCAGTTGCGTGTTCCTCCCTCACAGATTCAGAAGGAGTGGGAGTTTGACCCTGTTGTGGATCAGAAGATGAAGCTTGCTGAGGCTCAGCAGGAGGTCAAGGTTGTGTTGTCTCAGGTTGTTCAACCTTAACCTCCACTTCAAGTGGGACTTGACTTAGAGGGGAGGGTAAGTCAATCAACTCTCCACTCTTGATCTTCTGCTTGATTACCCTAATATGCTCATCCATTGTGGAAAGAGACATAGGGCCAAGTCTCCTTCCAGAGAATCCATACAGCTTCAAGAACCTCATCATCCTTTGTCTGTTAGCAGACTTCTTCATACTTTTTTGGATGATGGCTCTTGACTTTGCAACATCTTCCCTCATCTTTCTCTTTGTTTCCTTTTGTTCTTTGAGTACTTGAAGTTCAAGCTGTTTGAGATACTCAAACTCAATGTACTCAAAGGACAAGGGAAGAAATGCAGATGCCTGGTAGAGACCTGTGGCACTCAAATAGTTTATCATGTTTTGCCTATCTGTTTCCTTGTCTACCTGAGGTTCTTGTGTAGCTGCCACAGCCTCCCGCAAAGGGCTTTCTTGAACTAGGGAGAGAGTAGGATCATACTTGTATAATCTTTTCTTTCTCTTCTCCTCTTTGATTTGGAGAAGTAGCCGTGCATCCTCTGCTTCCTTCATCTCTCTTGACACTTCCATGTCATCCAGTTCATTAAGTTCCTCTAAGGGGAGAGATATAATCTCATGAATGTCATAGTTCATGGTCTACAGGTAAGTAATCATGACTGCCCTCAACTCATCAGCTTGAGTGTTTGGTCTAGGGGCAGCCCTGATTGCAGCTTGCATGAAGCCTGAAGACCCAGAGAAACTTTCTCCCGTTAGCTTCCTCTTCCTCTCTCTCTCTCCTCCTCCTCAATCTCCTTAGGAGTTAGAATCTTTTTCCCTTTGTCACCCACAGACCCTTTACAAGGTGGAGAGAGCTTTGATCTTCATTGCTTGGTGTAGCATCCAAGCTCTGGCCAAAGAGAGGTTGTGATACACCTTCACCAATAGGTGTTTCATTGAGGGATGAATTTTTGAAGTAATTGTTGGTGTGACAGGACTCTCAGGCTCTATCACTGGGCCTTCAGCCAAGGTTTTCCTTTTGAAGTTAATCTCAGGGTCTGCCTCAACATCCAGTTGACCAATGACATTACTTGATTGCTTTTGTCTCCTTCTTAGACTGAACTCTTAAGTAATTCTATCTTGAATCCTTTGTGCCAGCCTGTCAGCTTGTCTAGATTAACTTGGGTTGACAAGTGGCATGTTGATCAGGTCAAGACCTTCATAGTAGTTCAAGGTCTTAAAATTGAACACCTCTTGCTGCCCTTGAACTCTTTGAAGAATGAGGGCTCTTCTATCAGCATCATACCTGCATCCAATAATGTAGATTGAAGTTCCTTGGGATGGGGATGGTATAGCCCTTGGAATGCTTTCCTCAAAGAGACTCTGAATGAAAGAATCTAAAAAGTCCACATCAATGTGAACTTGAGGAAGTTGCTGAGTTGCACAATTGCAAGTGAGGATGGTGAGTCCTCAATGTCCATACTCCCTGAAGACCTCCCAGGTTCTTTGACTATAATGACTTTCTTTTGGCCCTCCTGATCATGTTCATTCTCCTGGACTTGGTCATCCCAACAACTTTGCTATCCTTAGAGGGATGGTGACCCTTCTTAGAATGCTCTTCTTCACTCTTCTCAGAGCCATTCTTCACCATCTCCTCTTCATCCTCTTCAGTCACAGGTTCTATGAGGGGAAGCTCATCTTCACAAGTTCCACCCCTAGGAGATCTTATAGACAAGATTGCGTATGGAGGAGCTATCTCACAGGATCCCAGTCCCTGCTTATTTTGATAACAAACTTTTGCATGTAAGGATGAGGATATTATGTTCTTGAAGGTCTCTTCTTCAAGAACATATTTTTCTGCATTGGCTTTGCTGATCACAAGCCTAGCCTGGCATTTAGTTAACTTAGTAATGAGGTCTTTGATCTGAGTCCGGTAGTTTGTGTGCTCATGTTTAAGAGTTGAAATGGTTTTCTCTAAGTCCTATATCTTTAGTTTATAATCATTTTCAGCTCTCTTAAAATCAGCTTTTAAGATATTTAAGGACTCAAGATCAGATCTCATTTCTAAGTTATAGGACCTGTATCTATTAACTTTAGCAATACATTAAGGAGTACAAAGATGTTCCAATACCTTGGCTTCATCGTGGTCTGCCATGAGTGCTTGGTTTGGAGATGCGTCTTCTACCTGAAAGCTCCAGTCAAAGCCTCCTTCTTCAACAGCAACTGCAGCTTGCTGCTTTGGCTTCTCATTTTGGGGAGCTTTGTCACTGTAGTTTGGTCTTGTTTGTGTTTGGCCACCATTTTTCCTTGGTGCCTTATACTCCCTTGAAAAGTGTCCCATCTGGTTACAGTTGTAACACTTTACTTTGCTTTTATCCAGCCCAAACTTTCCACTAGCTGCATTGCTTGGAAACTTCCTCCCTGTCCTCTTGTAGAACTTCTTGGCTCTGTGAGTGAGAAGAGCCATCAGTTGAAATATCTCCATGTACTCTAGATTATCTGGATGGATACAGTCCAGATCTTCAAGGGTGAAGATAAAGTTGCCTGAGGTTTCATCAGCATAGACAAAGGCATGAGACGAACTTGTCTCTTCGAAAGGACTTCCTTGACTGTAGCTTTCTCTTGGAGCCTATGGGAAGGTGATGAAAGGACCCTTTTGTGAGTTGTAAGGGTAGCATATAAGATGATGTTGTGGTTCAATGCTTTCCCTTTCAACAACATGTTGAGCTAAAATCAGTTGATTGCTGGAGTTACCAGATGAGTTTTGCATGTTCATCTCCATCTGGTAGCCACTAAGAATACCATACAACTCTGTGAGAGTAAGAGTCTTAAGGTTCTCGGTCCTCTTGATGACAACACAATAATGTGTCTATTGTCTAGGAAGAGAGGACATAAACTTCCTTACAATGTCCCTGTTTTTAAGAGTTACTCCAACATCCATTACAGTATCCCCAATCTCAACAAACCTAAAGTATTGTTGAGTCATGGTTTCACCTACCTTGAAGGGGAAGTTTTCAAACTGCTGCTTCAGGAGATCCTTCTTGTTCTCCTTTGCTTCACAGGACCCCTCATACATCAACTTCAGTGCTTCCCATTGTTGCATGGCAGTTTTGCACTTCTTGAAGCCTCTGTAGATGGAGTTTGGAAGAGCAGTTTGAAGGGCTGTCATGGCTTTTTGATCAATCTTTATTCTCTTCCTGTCTTCTTTAGAGTAATCAGCCACAACCTTTGGAATCATACCACCACCAGTAGCAGAAGTGGTGCTTTGTATGTAAGGTCCTTCAACAATCCTGGAGTCTTGAGACTAGATGAAGCCTTCCATTTTTTGATACCAAGTATCAAAGTCTTTAGGAGTGATTAGTGGAGAATTTATCATAGTTCAAGTTTCCATATCAGCTTTGGTAATAGCTGCCATGGTGAGATCTTATATCAAGAGCCTGGAATGCTATGATACCAAATACATAACCGGTGAAGGGTATGCACTTACAACACAACAACACGATGAGGAGAGTTACTTAGAACACTTAACAGATCAAATAGGGAACTGGTTAACTTAAGTTAAAGATGATAAGAACACAAGTAACAATGAGACGGAACAAGATAGCAAAATACACAAGTATTTGGTTTTCAAGAATGCTGCAACACAAGTATTTGGCTTCTCAAGTTCTATTACAATGTTACAAAGCATACTAAGAGAGTTACAAGTACTTGAGATACATATACTACTTCCTACAGCCGGCCATACCTTGAAAGCCAGCTGGATACATAAGACTAGACAACAAAATCAAATATAGAGTCAAAAGGCAGATTGCCTTTTGACTAGTGTCTATGACATGCCATAGCTCACATCCTAATATATTACAAAAAGGATAAAAGTACATAAAGTATAAAGCACAAACTCAAAACCTGAATGTACAGTTACCAAAAGCATGGATCTTTTCACAAACTCATGTAAGATGGTGACTAAACAGAGTTCAGCGGAAAGGTGGTGCAGCTTTATGGTAAAGTACATCAGATAAAAGCATGTCTCTAAAAGTCTTCGGAAGAAATCTGTCTTCACTCTTTGGTTTCGGAAGACTTTGTCTTGGAAGTTTTGGAAGACTTCACTTTTGGCTTTGTAAGATGTTTGTCTTGGCTTCAGAAAATTTTAAATAGAATATTTCTAATGCAAGGTGTAAAACTTCCGAAGCATTTCTACTTCTGTTCTTCAGTGCATGCACGCAGAAAGACTTTGGATGTTTTGGTTGCATCCGACTTATAGGAATCCTTACAAACTCCCCTAGGCTGATGCTATCAAAACATTTGAAGATCTTCAGCTTTTGACAGTCCTCATAATAATGATGACCATGCCTTTCTTCATTAGATGGTCAGGATCACTCATACTCTCATAGTATCTTCTCATCTCAAAGAGATCATGCAGAGGTAGGTTGAATAAGTCTTGCCATGTGTAGACATTTTCACCGCCTTGATCTCTAATCACGTGCCATCTCTCTAGATTAGTTGTGAAGGTCCAGGATACGATGGGTCTCTCAGATGCAAGAGGAGCCACTTGGATTGGATTTGATTGAGTTGCCTCTTCATGCACTTCCTCAGGTTGTTTTGACTCAGCTTGAGGTGTAGAGGTGGATGATTCAGGCTTCTTCTTCTTATTTGACTTTGGTTTAGAAGCCATCCTCTTCCTTCTCTTTGACGACTTAAACTGAGAAGAGTGGCCTGCAGCACCTTGTTGATCAGTCTTGTCTTGCTCAGTTGGATGTTCCTCCCTCACAGGTTCAGAAGGAGAGGGAGTTTGACCCTGCTTTGGATCAGAAGATGAAGCTTGCTGAGGCTCAGCAGGAGGTCCAGGTTGTGTTTTCTTAGGTTGTTCAACCTTAACCTCCACTTAAGGAGGAGCTTGACTTGGAGGGAAGTGTAAGTCAATTTGCTCTCCACTTTTGATCTTATGCTTGATTTCCCTGATGTGCTCATCCACTGTGGATAGAGACATAGGGCCAAGTCTCCTTCCAAAGAATCCATACAGCTTTAAGAAGCTCACCATCCTTTGTCTGTCAGCAGACTTCTTCATGATCTTTTGGATAATGGCTCTTGACTTTGCAGCCTCTTCCTTCATCTTTCTCTTTGTTGCCTTTTGTTCTTTAAGTACTTGATGTTCAAGCTGTTTGAGATACTCAAACTCAATGTACTCAAAGGATAAGGGAAGAAGTGCAGATGCCTGGTAGTGACCTGTGGCACTCAGGTAGTTGATCATGTTTTGCCTATCTATTTGCTTGTCTACCTAAGGTTCTTGTGTAGCTGCCATAGCCTCCTGCACATGGCTTTCTTCAACTAGGGAGATATTAGGAACATGCTAGTATAATCCTTTGTGTCTATTCTCCTCTTTGATTTAGAGAAGTAGCCTTGCATCCTCTGCTTCCTTCATCTCTCTTGGCACTTCCATGTCAGCCAGTTCATTGAGTTCCTCTAAGGGGAGAGATATAATCTTATCAATATTATAGTTCCTGGTCTGCAGGTAAGTAATCCTGACTGTCCTCAACTCATCATCTTGAGTGTTTGGTCTGGGGGCAGCCCTGATTGCATATTGCATGAATCCTGAAGACCCAGAGGAACTTTCTCCCCTTAGCTTCCTCTTCCTCTCTCTCTTCCTCCTCAATCTCCTTAGGAGTTAAAATCCTATTCCCTTTGTCACCCATAGACCTTTGTGACACAGGGTGGAGAGAGCTTTGGCCTTCATTGCTTGGTGTAGCATCCAAGCTCTGGCCAGAGAGAGGTTGTAATACACCTTCACCAGCGGTGTTTCACTGAGGGGATGAATTTTTGAAGTAGTTGTTGGTGTGACAGGACTCTCAGGCTCAATCACTAGGCCTTCAGCCAAAGTTTTCCCTTTGAAGCTAATCTCAAGGTCTACCTCAACATCCAGTTAACCAATGACATTACCTGATTGCCTTTGTCTCCTTTTTAGACTGAACTCTCTAGTAAATCTGTCTTGAATCCTTTGTCCTAGCCTGTCAGCTTGTCTAGATTGACTTGGGTTGACAAGTGGCAAGTTGATCAGGTCAAGACCTTCGTAGTAGTTCAAGGTCTGAAAATTGAACACCTCTTACTTCCCTTGAACTCTTTGAAGGATGAGGGCTCTTCTATCAGCATCATACCTCCACCCAATAATGTAGTTTGAAGTTTCTTGGGGTGGGGATGATATAGCCCTTAGAATGCCTTCCTCAAAGAGACTCTGAATGAAAGAGTCTAAAGAGTCCATATCAATATGAACTTGAGGAAGTTGCTGAGTATGATTAATTGCAAGTGACGATGGTGAGTCCTCAATGTCCATACTCCCTGAAGAACTCCTAGGTTCTATGACTGTAATGACTTTCTCCCCTTTTTTGGTAGCATCACCCTCTTGCATAGGTGAGCTAGGAGTTAGGTCAATCACATTCACAGGTTCTTGTGTTCCTAGTTGAGCTCCCCTTAATGGTCTCCCAGCTAGTTTTTCCCTGAGATAAGATATCTCAAGTTGCTAATCATTGACCCTATTTTGCAGGGTAGTCACCTGAGATTCAAGGTGACTAACCTTAGAGACTAAATAAGAGCATGTTTTTGACAGTTTTTGCACCTTTAGTCTCAGATTCCCCTCACTTCATCAGAAGAATCATTGGGGGATGAGATGATTTGACCAAGTCCTCTCTCTCACCACCAGCTTTGAGTTCTTGGTTGTTGGATTTCCTCTGCACATTGACAGCCTCAGTTGAAGTGTCAATGGCTGAGTTGCCATGGTTGAGGTCTTAATGATGTAATCATTTACAGAAGTTAGAGCCTCTTCTATTTGGATCTCCTGAACAGGTTCAGGTTGATCCACCTCAGTAATGGGTGACTGATGTAGGCTAGACATAGCGGACTCAGAAACAATCATCTCTCTATGAGTAGGGGAAGAGTAGAGAGACTCATGGTACTCACTGAAACCTAAGTCTTCATTAGTATAGAATTCAAGGATGGGAATGGGTTGATTTAAGTCTAAAGGCTGCGGATTGTAACTGTCCCCTGATGGTTGTTCACTTGAGTGTTGAGACTTAGAGTGAAGGGTTAAGGCAGTTGGGCTTTTGAGCTTATCAGGCTGAGCATGAGGAACCTCAACACAGATTCTTGAAGAGTTAGGAATGGTTTGCTCCTCAGGGGAAGTGGGAGCTCTAGTATCCACTTCCTCTTGTATGGGTGAGTGTATGGGGGCCTGCACAAGCTCAATAACTTGAGTAGGGGTTCGTTTGGATTTTCTTTGATAGGTGAGGGTGATTTGTAGTCTTTTTGGTGGTTGGGAGGTAGAAGGTGTGGGTTCAACACTAGCTTGTGTTGCTAGGTTGTCACCTTGAGCAATGAGCTCTAACATTTTTGGGACAAGGACTGTTTCTACCCCTGAGAAGCCTAAAGTTGACTTCTTCATGATTTTAAACATGTTTGGCTTCATCTGTCCAAATTTAAGAATATAACCTGTTTCCCTCAATTGTGAGCCCAGTTCACAATTGAGAATATATTGAACATATCTAGGAAACATATAATACTCTAAGGAGTCCAAGTTAGCAAGCAAATTTGTGTAAACAAACTAATAGTACCTGAACTTTACCCCTTGAACCATTCCATGCACTATGAAGGAGAGATCCTCATGAATCTGGTCCCACCCTCCATGCTTGTTTGACAAGCTGTGGATAACGACATAAAGCAGGTATTTCCACTGGGATGAGACCTTCCCTTTCCTGAAGGTCTTTACAGAGAAATCTCCCTCATAGCCCATCTGCACAAAAGAATGATTAACAGCTTCTTTTGGGAAGGACAACTCACCGTCTTCATCATCCTGATGTAAATAAGTGTTAATGATGGCCGGAGTGATGAAGATTGTCCTCCCCTAAAAAAACACTGTGGCAGACAGTGCCTTTTCCCCATCCATAATGACCTCTTAGCAGGTCTTCCAAAATTCAACGAGATGATCCGCATAGAAAGTAGGATCAATGGTTAGGGAGGTGAAGTAGTTTGATAGAGCCAGAAAACGGCAAACCTCTGAGAAACTATCATCTTTCTCAGAGTTCAACAGAGCAACTTGGTTGTGTTGCCTGTGAAGTTGCATGGAGAAGTCAGGGTTGTTTCTTCAGTTTAGATTGGCCATTTTGAGAAGCTTAGAGGTGAAGGAAGATGAAGAACAAAGGCGGTTTAGGAGAATTTCGGTTTAAGGAATAGTATAATTGAAGAAAATCATGAAAGTGGGGGGAACCGTTTGGTATTTTTGTGAAAAGGATTTGAGACAAAGTTAATGAAAGAGGATAAACTTTGAAATCCGGATGTCGGTCCCACCTCTGAAAAAGTAGTTTACTTTTGCCCAAAAGTATTTTTCTTGGAAGTCGAGAAATCTTCCGAAGGTTATTTGCTTCGGAAGTTCTGAAGAAAAAGCTTCCGAAGGCAAATTTTCTTCGAAAGATATTTCAAAGGTTTTTGAGAATTTTGCTTCGGAAGAGAATTAACACTCAGAGTTTTTTATTCTAAAGAGAATGAAAATTTCCGAAGGTAAATTGCTTTTGGAAGAAAATTGTTCTTCTAAAACATAAAAGTACATAAGTTGATTTTAGGCTTCGGAAGATATTTCAGAAACTTCTTCCGAAGGTAAAATTACTGAAGTAGTTATTTGTTTACTCAAACATAAATTTCTTCCGAAGGTAATTTTAAATATTCCGAAAAGTAAAAAGATCAAAATTTCTCAAAATTCTAAGAAATGTCTTTTGAAAAGATTTTCTTCCAAAGAAAACAAGAGCTTATGAGGATGATGAAATATACAACTTAGGACACACAGGTTTTAAAAATAATATGATTAAGTTTTAAGAAAAACTATTCAAAGTTAATCATCCTAATAGCTGATACAAGATATTTAAATCTTTGTTCATCAAAAACTTTGATGAATAAATCAGCATATTGTTCATTTGTGTTAACTTTTACTATTTTGATTAAGCCCTTTTCAAAGTTATCTCTAATCAAATGATACCTGATATTGATATGCTTTGTCCTTGAGTGCTGCACAGGATTTTCTGTGATTGAGATAGCACTGTTGTTGTCTATGTGGATGGGAGTCTCCTTGAAGTTGAATCTATAGTCCAGCATCTGATTTTGAATCCAAAGCACTTTAGCACAGCAACTTGCATCAGCAATGTATTCACCCTCAGCAGTTGATGCAGACACACAGGATTGTTTCTTACATTGCCAAGAGACTATCCTTCTGCCAAGAAATTGATAACCCACTGATGTAGACTTAGCAGTCATGTTGCAACCGCCATAGTCACTATCTGTATAAGCATATAGATTAAAGTCAGAATTATTTGGATACCAAAGGCCAAGTGATGGAGCACCTTTAAGATATCTTAAAATTCTTTTGACAGTGACCAGGTGTGACATCTTGGGGTTTG
Source organism: Flaveria ramosissima (assembly GCA_025215565.1). Lineage (NCBI taxonomy): Eukaryota > Viridiplantae > Streptophyta > Magnoliopsida > Asterales > Asteraceae > Flaveria > Flaveria ramosissima. Next base: position 65,864,066 of record CM046040.1, read on the forward strand.
CTTGATATTTTGCACAAATGCATATAACAAAAATGATATCTGGCCTGCTAGCTGTGAGGTACATAAGAGACCCAATAATTGCCCTGTATGCTCATCAACACACTCCCCTCAAGATCAGGTCCAAGGGAGTAGTTCCTGGCTATGGGTGTCTTAGCAACCTTACAACCAGTCATGTTGAACCTTTTAAGTATGTCTTGTACATACTACGACTGACTTATGAAGATGCCATTGTCAACTTGCTTCACTTGAATTCCTAGAAAGAAATTGAGTTCCCCCATGGCACTCATTTCAAACTTGTCCTTCATTAGCTTCTCAAAGTCTTTGCAGAGCTTTGGATTAGTTGACCCAAAAATAAGGTCATCTACATATACTTGAACTAGCATTATGTCATTTCATGTTCCTTTCATGAAGAGAGTTCCATCTATAGTACCCCTTTTGTATCCATGCTGACAGAGATACTAAGATAGAGTCTCATACCACTTCCTTGATGCTTGGTGCAGACCATAAAGAGCTTTATTAAGCTTGCAGACATATTCAGGATGATCAGGATCTGCAAACCTAGGTGGTGGTCTGACATACACCTCTTCATCAATCACCCCATAAAGAAAAGCACACTTGACATCAAGTTGGTAGACCTTGAAGTTTTGGGATGGAGCAAAAGCTAGGAATATCCTAACAGCTTCAAGTCTTGCTACATGAGCGAAGACATCTGTGTAGTCAATTCCTTTTTCTTGAGTATACCCTTGAACAACTAGTCTTACCTTGTTCTTGATGATAAGTTCTCTATCATCCTTCTTATTCCAGAACACCCATTTGGTTCCTATGGTAGTCTTCCCTTGAGGACTGGGACATAGATTCCAAACCTTTTGCCTTTTGAATTGAAGCAGCTCCTCTTGCATAGCTTCAACCCATCTTCCATTCTTTAAACTTCATCAATTTTCTTTGGCTCTATCTGAGACAAGAAACAAGAGTGGAGACAAACATTTGTATCATGGGTTTGTCCTCTTATTCTCACCCCTGAATCAACATCTCCAATGATGTTTGTGGTAGGATGATACTTGTGCCTTAGCTGAGGGATCACAGCAAGTTGATTAGAAAGATCTAAATTTGAGAAATTCTGATCTGGCAAGGAGGATTCATCCTCCACATTAGCACACTTATCAAGATTGACTTGATCCAATGAGTGTGTGACATCATTGATGTTGTCTTCAATGGAGTGGTTATCAGCATCAAGGAATTCCAGATCATTTTAACCACCACCATTTTCTCCAACATTTGAAGCTCCTTCATCTGAGTTTTGTGCCTCTAAGATGGAATTTGAAGGCACCCCAGAAGTATCAGCAGGATTTGTCATTGATTTGCTGGTAGAAGCTTGAAAGTCTTCTTAGCTCAAATCTTGGGAGGATCACCTATAGGTAGTATAACTATGGACCCTGAAATATACTCACACGATTTGTTAAAACAGTTGGTAACGAAATCAAGATCAAATAGCCAATCTGGACCAGAACCTTTTACACTGGGAGTGTGCTCATTGAAAGTCACATTGGCTGACTCCTGAATTACTCTAGTTCTGAGATTGTATACTCTATAAGCTTTTGCTTTAGAAGAGTATCCAATAAAATATCCATCATCTGATTTCTCTGCAAACTTGGCAATTCGATCTTTGGTATTCAAGATGGTTCAAGGACATCCAAATGACCTGAGAAAACCAATGAAAGGTTTTCTCTTGTGCCAAAGTTCATAAGGAGTCTTACCATGTGTCTTAACTACTAAAACTCTATTTTGCACATAACAAGCAGTATTCACTGCCTCTGCCCAGAAGGTGATGGGCAGTTTAGAGTTAGACAACATAGTTCTTACAGCATCAATTAGTGTTTTGTTTCTCCTCTTAGCAACATCATCTTGCTGAGGGGTCTTAGAAGCACTATATTGTATTGTAATACCTTTTTCATCATAAAATGTATCAAGGATTTGATTCTTGAATTTAGTTCCTTGATCACATCTTATGATTTTGACCTTGTGATCATATTTATTCTCAATATTTAAGATGAAATTCTTTAGAATCTCAAGGGTTTCATCCTTAGTTCTAAGAAAGAAGACCCAAGTGAATCTAGTAAAGATGAAATTCTTTAGAATCTCAAGGGTCTCATCCTTAGTTCTAAGAAAGAAGACCTAAGTGAATCAAGTAAAGTCATCTGTGATCACCAAACAATAAGAGGTCCTTCCTAGACACATTACACTAGTGGGGCCAAAGAGATCCATATGTAATAAGTGTAGGGGATTAATGATGGAATTTCTTTCGTTTGGCTTGTGAGATACCTTGTGTTGCTTCCCTTTCAGGCATGGAACATAGTGGTCATCACCTGTAAACTCTTTTTTTGGAATTCCAATTACCAAATCACTCTTAATTAATTTTTTCATGTTTCTAAAATTTACGTGGTACATTATTTTATGCCAGAGGAAAGACTCATCATTATTTTCTTTAGATAAAAAGCATGAAACTTCTCCTGAAGGAGATGTTTGTTGCAAATCCATCTTGTACATATTCCCTTTCCTGGGGGCTCTAAGCATGATGTGCTCATGAGGAATGACCACCTCGGGCCTGAGAACAATGCACTCGTGCTCATTAAAGAGCATGTTATGACTCTGATCACAAAATTAGGATACACTCAAAAGATTGTACCCAAGCCCCTTAACAAAGTATACCTTCTCAATGCTGAGCTTACCATTTGTGACCTTGCCCCTTCCTGTTATGTTACCTCCTGGATCTCCTCCAAACGCAACTTGTCCTCCATCAATTCTTTCAAACTTTTGAAGTAGTGACCTATTGCATGTCATGTGCCTGGAACAACCACTGTCAATGATCCATACATTTTTGTTTGTCTTGAGCTGTTCCTGCACAAAAGAGATGGTTAGTTACATTTGGAAACCCAAGCCTCATTGGTCTTGGGCTCATCAAAAGAAGTTGAAGACAATGCAATAGTAATTGATCCTATAGTTTTGCTAGAAGGATCATTTGCTGATGTTGATGAAAAACTTTCAGCCATTTGGTCTTTCTTTGACTTCCACACCACCTTTGGAAGCTTAGACTTGACCTTCAATACATCGGAAGTTTTGTAGACTTCAAGAGTTTTGATGACTGGACCTTCGGAAGATCTTGCTTTCACTACAGCAGGCTTCAGTGCTTCGGAAGTATTCCTTTCTTCCAAGACCAAATTTTCTTCCGAAGGCAAGTTTCCACTTGTCTTCTTCTTCATTTTGGAGCATCTAAAGGAAATAGATTTGCCTTCCAAAGCTTTCTTTTTCTTCTCCAAACTCTTAGAAGTTTCTTTCTTAGTCATGTGGAGAGTACTCTTTGGATTGTAGACACAATCTTTAGCAAGATGAGAAGTACTCCCACACATAAGACAGTCCATTTTCTTCCTTCTAGGAGTTTTCCTTTGTGAACAAGGCTAACCTTAATCACTTTCCTTCTCCATCTTCATCTTTGCAGATTATGTGGCAATTCTTGTGGGGATAGAACTACCTTTGGAGCTGGATGGTTTAGGTTGTACAGTAGTGGTGCACAACTAATCAGCCTTCTTCTTGATGATGGGATGATTTGTGATGGGTTTGTTAGAACACCAAAACCATAGTTTAACCTTTTAAACTTTCTGAAAAACGCAGCGGAAGTATAGCATTATAACATGTTAATAAGCTGAAAATTTCATGTTCTAAATGATGTTTTAAGATGAAAGACAAACCCAAATCAAAAGGATCTTTAATATGTGAATAAGAAAGCTATATAAACACATAAAACATTCATAATGTGACAACCAAACAAGCTGCCAAACTACCTCCTTCCAGCAGCTAAATCGACCAAGAGAAGAAGGATGATGAATGCTCAAAATCTCGACCAAGGCTCCAAAAAGAGGATCCCTCAAGCTTGTATACCCAAGCCTCCTTGCAAAGCACCTTCTTGTTAGGAAGAACCACCACCAAGCACAACTCAAAACCCCTTATTTTGCTGTTGAATCCGTGAGTTCAAGAGAGAAAAAGAGAGAGAGTTTTGTTTATTGTTTGCATGTATTGTAATTGGAAAATGAGGAGTGCTTGACTAGTTAAAGTTGTGTGTTCTCAAGACAACAAAAGGTCCAATCATCCCAAAGGGGGGGGGCAGCCGAAAATTTGAAATAAAAAGAGGTTTCCCTCTTTAATCAAACACACACACATAAACTTTAACTAGCCTTTTGTCACACATTAATAAGTCATCTACTAGACTTAATTAAAATATGACATATGTCTTCTTTAAAACAATTTAATTAAAGTACACTCATATGTTATTAATGTTATTTAAACCCTTTTAAATAACAAAAAAAATAGCAATAAACTCATTAACAAATTATCCTTATAATTTGTTCCATCTCATATGCAACTTATTTAGAAAACCCATTTTCTAAATTTGGTGTAAATATTTAATTGCATGATCATATCATCAATTAAATATTAATTGGTGTTTGCTAAGCTTGTCATTGGGTATAACCCGACTTGGATCATAACGTACTAACCACATCAATATTCTAAGTGTCTTGGGCACATAGAATCCTACAATCTCCCACTTGCCCAAGATTCATAGAAGATTGATGCAAGCAGTAAATACCGCCTAACAACGGTTTACTACCCTTAATACGCATGACTTATAGCCATTCAATAACATCATCCCTTTCAAGTACCCTACTTGAAATGATTTAGGTGAATCAATCATTTATTCTATTGTTATAGATGTCATGTTAAATCCAAGGACACAGAGTGATCATTCCTTGTTGATTTAACTTAATCAGGCCTTAGACATCTAACTCTCAACAAATAAGAGGAACAAATTCCATTTTGACTACATACGTTTCTCACAAACACCTCGTGTCATACCTGAACATACCCTTATGTGCTGTCCACTATTTCAGGACAGTGAAGAATAAGCTCAAGGTATAATACTTGGTGAATATCAAAACCCAATATGTATCTCAGGTCGGAGGATACCAAATGATATTCGCCTTTACTCAAATTTACTTATGATCAATCAATAAGATTCCATGTAGTAAAATTGAGATGCGGGTTAGTCCAATGTTTGTATCCCACAAATATCTATGAACCTTGGTAGCAAGCCATTGCTCTATATTCATCCTTATGAATATCAACCAATCCAAGTTCATAATAATCTTACCCTCACACTTGCTCTCACAAGTATGAACGACTACGGACATTTAGAGTAAACAATTTACTCATGGATTAAACATGATAAATTGGAACATTAATTGAAACATTATAACCAAATAATTTTATTCAAATAATAAAGAGTTCCACATATCCAAATACAAAGTTTACAGATCAAATCCAATCACTAGAATATTGAAGTCCCATGGCACAAGTATGACCTTCATGCTTTGCCTTTTCAAGGAGCTTCGTGAGAGGATCCGGAATGTTTTAATCCGTGTGAACTTTGCGAATACATATCTTTCCCTTTTCAACTTCATCTCGTATGTAGTTGAATCTCCGCTCAATGTGCCTAGTCTTTTGATGAGCACGAGGTTCCTTGATTTGAGTAATCGCACCTTTGTTATCACAAAAGATCTCTAGGGGTTCTTGAATGGAAGGGACAACCCCTAGATCGGCAATGAATTTCTTCAACCATGCAGCTTCTTGAGCTGCCAATGAGGCGGCGACGTATTCTGATTCTTTAGTTGATAGAGCCACCACATCCTGCTTGGAGCTCTTCCAAGAGACTGCTCCTCCATTCAGAATAAAAATGTATCCCGATTGTGATCGTGAATCGTCACGATCAGTTTGGAAACTCGCATCCGTGTAACCTTTTACAACGAGTTCCTCATCACCAGATCCATAGATTAAGAACATATCTCTTGTTCTCCTTAGGTACTTAAGTATGTTCTTAACAGCCATCCAATGACTGTTTCCAGGATTTTGCTGGTAACGACTTGTCATACTTAAGGCACATGACACGTCCGGTCGAGTGCATATCATTGCATACATGATGGATCCAATAGCAGATGCGTATGGGATTGCCTTCATTTTATCTTGCTCATCCCTTGAGCTAGGACATTGAGTCGTACTCAATATCGTTCCTCTTTGAATAGGTACGGTACCTTTCTTAGAGTTCTCCATCTTGAACCTTTTCAAGATCTTATCAATGTATGCATTTTGATTCAAACCAATCAACCGCCTTGATCTATCCCTACAGATCTTTATTCCCAGAATATGGGCGGCTTCACCAAGATCCTTGATGGAAAAACAACTTCCAAGCCAGGTTTTTACACCTTCCAAGGTTGGAATGTCATTTCCAAATAGTAGTATGTCATCAACATACAATACTCGGAAAGTTATTATGCTCCCACTAGCCTTCTTATACACACAAGCCTCATCAGCGTTTTTGATGAAGCCAAATTTCTTTACCTCCTCATCAAAACGATGATTCCAGCTTCTAGATGCTTGTTTCAATCCATAGATTGATTTTTTTAACTTGCATACTTTATTAGGATGTTTTGGATCGACAAAACCTTCAGGCTGAACCATATAGACATCTTCCTCAAGATATCCATTTAGGAAAGCCGTTTTGACATCCATTTGCCAAATCTCATGATCATAATGTGTAGCTATGGCAAACAATATCCTTATAGACTTTAGCATCGTGACAGGTGAGAAGGTTTCATCATAATCAACCCCTTGAGTTTGAGTGAAACCCTTTGCTACAAGTCTAGCTTTATAAGTATCCAAGTTTCCATGCATATCGGTTTTCTTCTTGAAAACCCACTTACTTCCAACTACCTTGGAATTAAGAGGTGGTACAACAAGTTCCCAAACTTGATTGTCATACATGGATTGCATCTCAACGTTCATGGCCTCAAGCCATTTGTCACAATCCAAATTGGACACTGCATCATGGTATGTGGTTGGTTCATCTGAATCTACCACATAGCATCCATCCATGAAAAATCCGTATCTTTCAGGTGGATTACTAGTTCTACCACTTCTGCGAACGTTTTGTGTGTATTGATCAACCATTTGATCATCCTCAACATCCTCATGTTGAGTGCTAGTTTCAACCAAACGTGCATCAGGTTGTGGTTCTTGATCCTCCTCAAGATCCACTGTTCTACTGCTAGTTCCTTCCATAAGGAACTTTGCTTCTAAGAACTCACCCTTTCTAGCAACAAACACCTTTTGTTCCAGTGGATCATAGAAATAATATCCCATAGAATCTCTAGGATATCCAACAAAGATACACTTGGAGGATCGGACTTCTAATTTGTTTGGGGTGGGAGTCTTAACATAAGCCTCACAACCCCAGACCCTTAATTATAATAGGGATGGAACTCTTCCATGCCATATCTCAAAAGGTGTCCTTTCCACCTTTTTGATTGGGGCCATATTTAAAATACGGGCCGCGGAGAGCAAAGCGAAACCCCAAAATGATAGAGGTAATGTGCTTCTAGCCATCATAGATCGGACCATATCCAATAAGGTTCGATTCCTCCTCTCAGACACACCATTGTGTTGTGGTGTTCCAGGTGGAGTGAGTTGTGACACAATCCCACAACTCCTAAGATGATCTTGAAAAGCATCATTTAGGTATTCACCTCCTCTATCAGTACGGAGAACTTTAATTGACTTGTTGAGTTGATTTTCCACTTCATTCTTGAAGATTTTGAACATTTCAAAAGCTTCATCTTTGTGCCTTAATAAGTACACATACCCATAGCGACTATAATCGTCGGTAAAGGTAATGAAGTATCTTTCACCATTCCTAGTCATTGGCTTAAAAGGACCACATACATCCGAATGTATGATTCCTAATAAATCTTTTGCCCTTTCGTTAGTTCCACTAAAGGGTGCCTTAGTCATTTACCTTGTAAACAAGATTCACACACATCAAATGAATCACATTCACTTGTTTTTAAAAGACCATTCTTTTGTAGTGTTTGAATTCTTTTCTTGTTTATATGACCAGGACGACAATGCCAAAGATAGGTATCACTCAAATCCAACTTGAGTTTCTTGGTGCTAGTTTGGTACAATGAACTATTTGAAGTATATTCATGAACCAATTCATAAATACCATTAATGGGTATAGCTTTAAAATAGAACATATCATTTAAAGAAATATGAATATCATTTTCAACAAAAGATAATACATAATCATAAAGTCTTAATTGGGATACAGAAATAATGTTCCTAGTCAGACTAGGAGCATACAAAACATTCTTCAAAATAACATCCAGGCCACTTGGAAGTTTTAGGATGTAGTCCCCACGAGCTTCAACTTGGACTTTGGTTCCATTGCCCATGAAGAGACTAACATCCCCTTGATTGAAGTCCCTACTTCTTTTGAACCCCTGCAACAAATTGCAAATATGAGTTCCACATCCGGTATCTAATACCCATGTGTTAGAAGATGTAACGTTAAGATCAATATGAATCATGTATATTGTACCTGAGGTCTGCCCAGCATCCCTCTTTGCTTTCAACTCTTGGAGATGGACGGGACAATTTCTTGCCCAATGTCCAATCTCCCTACACTTGAAGCATGGGTCATTGGTAGCAACCTTTTGCTTCTTCTCTTGTGGTTTGGGTGGCACCCTTGCCACCCCTTTCCCTTTTCCCCATACGAGTCCTTTACCCTTGGCAACCTTTGCCTTGGGTGCGGGATGAGGCCTTTTCTTGTTCCCACCTTCATTAATGGTGAGAACGGGTAAAACCCTTTTACCCATGGCCGCCTCGGCCGTTTTAAGCATTGAGTGAAGCTCACCAATGCTATTGTCCCATGCATTCATGTTGTAATTCAACACAAATGTCTCGAACTTCTTGGTAAGGCCATTAAGGATCAAATCCGTGGCCAATTCCTTCGAGACGGGACAATTAAGCCTCTCAAGGCGGTCAATATGACTTTTCATCTTAAGTACATAAGATGAAACAGATTGGTTGTCGTCCATACGACATGCATGGAGTGCTCGAACCGTTTCGAAGCGCTCAACCCTTGCTTGTTGTTGGAACGTTTCCTTCAGCTGGGTTATCATGTCATAAGCTCCGTGAAGTTCATACTCCTTTTGGAGATCCGGAGTCATGCTCGCTAGCATGAGACAAGACACTTGGACGGAGTCCTAAGTGTACTTCAACCAATCGTTGAAGGCCTCCTCATCATCCTCAGTAGGTTGATCGGGGATAGGGTCGTCTAAAACATATGATCTTCTCTCTTGCTTGAGAACGATTCTCAAGTTTCGATACCAATCAATAAAGTTGTTATGATTTAGACGTTCCTTTTGGAGGATCGCTCGTAATGATTGGTTGGACACAGATGAGTTATCGTGATTTTCATTGTTGGTGGCCATCTACAAAATTTAACAAAGATCTATTTTAGTATTTTCGATATTTCTATTTTTAATAATTAATGCCTTTTAAGGTTATTTTTATATTAAAATCTAGAACACAACATTACATTTAAATTGTGGTTAGGTGACCTTTATCCCACGATTTAAATTAATAAGGTGGTCAACGATTGACGGTTGCAACCATTTGCAACTTCTAGAGGTATGGGATCGACTTTAAACATCATATGTAAAGTCGACATGTTAATCCCATCAACACCATTTGGAAACCATATTTAGGTGATCCATTTAACATGGTTTGCAAATCAAGTTATCCTACTTGCACACACGTGTGAGTTTACCCACATAAGTGGTTAGGTGACCTTTATCCCACCAATGTGGTATCCCCACCTTGAGTCACAAGTTCCCTCTAAATGGTTAGGTGACCTTTATCCCATTAAGAGTTTCCAAATGACTCAAGTGTTGCGCAAAAGGACGGTGTTAAACTTGTTGCCAAATGTTTAGAGATTTCATAATACAAGTTAGAAAACTCTATGTACTTGTATCTGCATGCTTTCAAATACAAGGTACTCTATGGTCCTTTGATTAAAACCTATTTTAATCTTTAAAATCATTAAATCATTTTAATAACCTTTTATTACATTTTAATGATTGAAAACCATCATTTTTATAACTTGTTAAGTTTGTTAATTAGTTTGTAATGCATGTCAAAATTTCAACCATACAATCAAATAACAAACATTCAAACAAGCATAAGCATAAACAACCATAATGTGCATAACCTTAGCTACTATTGTGACCACACTTGTTTGCCATCACAAGTGTGGTCATTTGGTCTTTCTTAAGGGTTGAAATCAACACAAAATTGAGGTCATCATAGACCCCCACTTGAACTTGCATCCATATGCTTCAAGTTCCATGTCTTTGATGTCCATCTTTGGGTCTTGATCTTGTGCATCTTCCTTTTACAAAAATTGTATCCTAATACATTTTTCTAATAAAACAAATGCACCTAATCTATTAATTACATAACCAAATGAATAAATAATTACAACCCAAATAATAAACATAAATATTACAACCCAATTGAATGAATAAAACAACCATTCCAATCATCCAAACAACACAAGGCCAAAAGCTAGGTTATGCACTATCAAGAGAACAATCATAAACATCATTCAACAAACTAAATAAACCCCATCAAACCCAAATTTTCAGCCAACATAAACTGAAAATTAGGGTTTGTTTGTCCAAACAAACAACATCCAAATATATCAACCAATTGACATTCCTATCTTTCAAAGTTTAATCATAAGCATGAAGATATAACTATGAAAGACTTGGGGTTTACTAAATCAGCCAAAATCAGCCTCTAATAGGTTGATTATAATCTTTTAAAACCGATTTTAAAGAACAAGAACAAGCAAGTTATCCACATAACCGGCTCTTGATGCCATTGATGGGTTTGTTAGAACACCAAAACCGTAGTTTAACCTTTTAAACTTTCTGAAAAACGCAGCGGAAGTATAGCATTATAACATGTAAATAAGCTGAAAATTTCATGTTCTAAATGATGTTTTAAGATGAAAGACAAACCCAAATCAAAAGGATCTTTAATATGTGAATAAGCAAGCTATATAAACACATAAAACATTCATAATGTGACAACCAAACAAGCTGCCAAACTACCTCCTTCCAGCAGCTAAATCGACCAAGAGAAGAAGGATGATGAATGCTCAAAATCTCGGCCAAGGCTCCAAAAAGAGGATCCCTCAAGCTTGTATACCCAAGCCTCCTTGCAAAGCACCTTCTTGTTAGGAAGAACCACCACCAAGCACAACTCAAAACCCCTTATTTTGCTGTTGAATCCATGAGTTCAAGAGAGAAAGGAGAGAAAGTTTTGTTTTGTGTTTGCATGTATTGTAATTGGAAAATGAGGAGTGCTTGACTAGTTAAAGTTGTGTGTTCTCAAGACAACAAAAGGTCCAATCATCCCAAAGGGGGGGGGGCGGCCAAAAATTTGAAATAAAAAGAGGTTTCCCTCTTTAATCAAACACACACACATAAACTTTAACTAGCCTTTTGTCACACATTAATAAGTCATCTACTAGACTTAATTAAAATGTGACATATGTCTTCTTTAATTAACCAAATTTAATTAAAGTACACTCATATGTTATTAATGTTATTTAAACCCTTTTAAATAACAAAAAAAATAACAATAAACTCATTAACAAATTATCCTTATAATTTGTTCCATCTCATATGCAACTTATTTAGAAAACCCATTTTCTAAATTTGGTGTAAATATTTAATTGCATGATCATATCATCAATTAAATATTAATTGGTGTTTGCTAAGATTGTCATTGGGTATAACCCGACTTGGATCATAACGTACTAACCACATCAATATTCTAAGTTTCTTGGGCACATAGAATCCTACAATTTGGACATGAACCAGAACTCTTGTGATGGAGTTCATGTTGGTGTCTTCAGCCTTTACCACTTCAAATCCTACAAATATGAAGACTTGTTTCTATGCAGAATTGAAGGTGGCCTTGATCTCTTGAGCCTTCTTGGAGTTTCTTTTGGCCTTCCTGATCAAGTTCTTTCTCCTGGACTTGGTCATCCCAACAGCTTTGCTCTCCTTAGAGGGATGTGACCCTTCTTAGAATGCTCTTCTTCACTCTTCTCATAGCCATTCTTCACCATCTCCTCTTCATCCTCTTCAGTCACAAGGTGCATGAGGGGAAGCTCATCTTCATAAGTTCCACACCTAGGAGATCTTACAGACAAGATTGTGTGTGGAGGAGCTATCTCACAAGAACCCAGTCCCTGCTTATTTTGATAACAAACTTTTGCATGCAAGGATGAGGATATTATGTTCTTGAAGGTCTCTTCTTCAATAACACATTTTTCTGCCTTGGCTTTGCTGATCACAAGCTCAGCATGGCATTCAGTTAACTTAGTAATGAGGTCTTTGATCTGAGTCTTGTAGTTTGTGTGCTCATGTTTAAGAGTTGAAATGGTTTTCTCTAAATCTTCTATCCTTAGTTTATAATCATTTTCAGCTCTCTTAAAATCAGCTTTTAAGATATTTAACGACTCAAGATCAGATCTCATTTCTAAGTTATAGGACCTGTATATATTAACTTTAGCAATACATTCAGGAGTACAAAGATGTTCCAATACATTGGCTTCATCGTGGTCTTCCATGAGTTCTTGGTTTGGAGATGCATCTTCTACCTGAAAGCTCTAGTCAAAGCCTCCTTCTTCAACAGCAACTGCAGCTTGCTGCTTTGGCTTCCCATTCTGGGGAGCTTTGTAAGTGTAGTTTGGTCTGGTTTGTGTTTGGCCACCATTTGTCCTTGGTGCCTTACACTCCCTTGCAAAGTGTCCCATCTGGTTACAGTTGTAACACTTTACTTTGCTTTTATCTAGCCCAAACTTTCCACTGGCTGCATTGCTTGGAAACTTCCTCCCTGTCCTATTGTAGAACTTCATAGCTCTATGAGTGAGAAGAGCCACTTGCTGAACTATCTCCATGTACTCCAGATCATCTGAATGGATACAATCCAGGTCTTCAAGGGTGAAGAGAAAGTTGCATGAGGTTTCATCAGTAGAGACAATGGCATGAGAAGAACTTGTCTCTTGGAAAGGACTTCATTGAGTGTAGCTTTCTCTTCGAGTCTCTGGGAAGGTGATGAAAAGACCCTTTTGTGAGTTGTCAGGGTAGCATATAAGATGATGTTGTGGTTTAATGCTTTCCCTTTCAACCACATGGAAAGCTGAACTCAGTTGATTGCTGGAGTTACTTGATGAGTTTTGCATGTTCATCTCCATTTAGTAGCCACTAAGAATACCATACAACTCTGTGAGAGTAAGAGTCTTAAGGTTCTCAGTCCTCTTGATGACAACACAATAATGTGTCCATTGTCTGGGAAGAGAGGACATAAACTTCCTTACAATGTCCCTGTTTTCAAGAGTTACTCCAACATCCATTAGAGTATCCACAATCTCCACATACCTGAAGTATTGTTGAGTCATGGTTTCACCTACCTTGAAGGTGAAGTTTTCAAACTGCTGCTTCAGGAGATCCTTCTTGTTGTCCTTTGCTTCAGAGGACCCCTCATACATCAACTTTAGTGTTTCCCATAGCTGCTTGGTAGTTTTGCACTTCTTGAAGCCTCTGTAGATGGAGTTTGGAAGAGCAGTTTGAAGGGTTTTCATGGCTTTTTAATCAATCTCTTTTCTCTTCCTGTCTTCTTCAAAGTAATCAGCCACAGCCTTTGGAATCATACCACCACCAGTAGCAAAAATGGTGCTTGGTATGTAAAGTCCTTCAACAATAGAGTCCCACATCCTGGAGTCTTAAGACTTGATGAAGCCTTCCATTCTTTGACACCACGTATCAAAGTCTTCAGGAGTGATCAGTGGAGAGTTTGTCATAGTTCCTGTTTCCATATTCAGCTTTAGTAATAGCTGCCATTTGAGTTGTTAAGTATATTGTGTGTGTGAGGGATCTTAAGATGGTGAGATCTTATATCAAGAGCCTAGAATGCTCTGATTCCAAATGTAGGACCGGTGAAGGGTATGCACTAACAACACAACAACAAAATGAGGAGAGTTACTTAGAACACTTAACAGATCAAATAAAGAACTGGTTAAATTAAGTTAAAGATGCTAAGAACACAATTAACAATGAGACAGAACAAGTTAGCAAACAACACAAGTATTTGGTTTTCAAAAATGATGTATATTGCTTCTCAAGTTCTATTACAAATGTTACAAAGCATACTAAGAAAGTTACAAGTACTTGGGATACATATACTACATTCTACAACCGGCCATACTTTGAAAGCCAGCTGGATACATAAGACTAGACAACAAAATCAAGTGTAGAGTCCAAAGGGAGATTGCCTTTTCACTAGTGACTATAACATGCCATAGCTAACATCCTAATATATTAAAAAAGGATAAAAGTACATAAAGTAGAAAGCACAGACTCAAGACCTCAATGTACAGTTACCAAAAGCATGGACCTTTTTACCAACTCATGTAAGTTGGTGACTAAACAAAGTTGCAACGGAAAGGTGGTCCAGCTTTATGGTAAAGTACATCAGATAAAAGCATGTCTCTAAAAGTCTTCGGAAGAAATCTGTCTTCACTCTTTGGCTTAGAAAAACTTTGTCTTCGAATCTTCGGAAGACTTCACTTTTAGCTTTGGAAAATGTTGGTCTTGGCTTCGGAAGATTTTAGACTTAGAATATTTCTAATGCAATGTGTAAAACTTCCGAAACATTTGTACTTCTATTCTTCAGTGCATGCATGCAGAGAGACTTTGAATGTTTTGGCTTCATCAGACTTATAGGAAACCTTAAAGTGTATATACCTTTCGTGCGCATAAAGGGATATATCATAGAATTGACCAATTAGTCTCAAGGGATGGAACACCCAAATATATACAGCTCTATTTTTATGATCATGAAATAGAGTTAGTACACCGGCTGCAATGGCCAAATCTTGATCGGAATACTACTGAGATTTTGTCACGTGTTCTTTCTACAAACCCTTATGTCATTACATTTCGTAGTCTTGCGAAGGTATGTCATCTAGACAACTATAAAGTCACTTTGAACGTTTCAGCTACCCTTGTCTAGAGAGTGTTCAACCGACCAATGACACCAGAGGTCTAATTAACATTATTTTATTTTTTATTAAGTATATTGTGTTACATTTCTTATACTTATTATTTGTTAAATACGTGTTCTTTAGGTTTCTAGTATATGGGTTGAAGGTCATGACAAATATCACTTCCTACAAAAGAAGTATTATGGTGTACGACAGGTCTGAACATAGTCAAACTATTCAATCGTACATTGGTTGTTACGATCCATTATGATATCCTCTATTCTTTCCTAGTGGTAAGCCTGGTTAGCGCCTGACATACTGTGAATCCAAGGATCGCAATCAGGAATTATCGGTGTTAATAGGGAATCAAGTTAATGTTTGCGGAATCAACATTAACCTTGTTTAATTGTTTTAATAACTGAATATCAAATATAATGATTAATGATTATGACGAACACAATGAGAAGAACACAATTAATATGCAAAAGAAAATATTTGATTCAAACGTATTTCATTAAATTGATTAATGGTTACAGATGAATAAATAATGAACAATAAATACTTCGAATGTGTTGATGTTAATGTGACAACTGCTAAGGTTTATGTTTGTGTGAATTGATGTGATGTTTGGGTTAGCCGTATTGATGCTTGGTTGTTTGTGTTCGTGTGTCCTCGTTTGATGTGAAACCTAGGATCCATATTTATAGGCACATGTTTTCAGTTAAGGAAACACTGGATCTCTTGGGATTCGCACAACTGTCTCCTTGACTTGTTGACTTGTAACACTTGCGTTATTTAAATACAAGTGTTTGGACTCCGCAGCTGCATAGTCTTCCGTAGGTGTTTGTTCTTCCGAAGGTATTCAGTCTTCCGAAGGTGTTTCCTCATCCGCATGAGTCTTCACTTGAACTCTAATTTTCACTTGAACTCCAGAGTTGATTATTCATCCGCAGATGATCTTCGGATGTTTGTTACTTATAAGAAAACATATCTACGGAATATTAAAATGTTCATCCGTAGATGTTTCTTAAACTTGGTCAATTTCAGTAATTGACCAAGAATAATGTTTGTACCTGTAACCATACACAGATGAACGCACATATGGGTTATCATATATACACAATGCATACATCAAAATAATGAATTACAATCATTCATTACAAGTAGTGATTAATGTTCTAAGCCTATACAAAATGTTCTAGATCTATTGTTCCTAGATCTAACACATACAACATGTAGTAGTGTCAACCAATCAAGTTAATAATCGCAGGACAACATCGATGAAGATAATGAAGGTGCCAAAAAGTTTCCTAAGTTTTCAAATGACAAACACATAATTAATACCCTGAAGTTTGATGCAGTCTAATATAGTAATAACTTGATGGATTTTTTTGTATCCATGTAATAACTCACAAAATGCTAGGACAACTCTAGCTATACAAGAGTAGTACTGTTACAAGTTTCAAATTCGTCGAGCAGAGAATGTGATTTCGTTAGGTGGTAGATTGCTACAACAGTTTGTCGTGAATATTTACATAAAGGTTAAGACATGATGCTTACAGTATTTTGAAGACAATTAATGACTTATAAGAGCTTATTTATGTCAAGGTATTATGGATTGTGTTCATGTCGGGGAGGTTCATCCAAGTAGAACTGGATAACGGATTATGTTGATTGCGTCTTTCATTGGAGGAATGCAAGACCGATGAAGGGTATGCACTTACAACATAACAACACAATGAGGAGAGTTGCTTAGAACAGTTAACAGATCAAATAGGGAAGTGGTTAACTTTTAGTGAAAGATGCTAAAAAAACAAGTAAATATGAGACAGAACAAGATGGAAAACAACACAAGTAATTGGTTTTCAAGAATGTTGTATATTGCTTCTCAAGTTCTATTACAAATGTGACAAAGCATACGATAGAAAGTTACAAGTACTTGAGATACTTTATACTACATCCTACAGCCGACCATACTTTGAAAGCCAGCTGGATACAATTGACTAGACAACTATAAAATCAAATGTAAAGTCAAAAGGCAGATTTGCCTTTTGACTAGTGACTACGACATGCCATAGCTCACATCCTAATATATTACAAAAAGGATAAAAGTACATAAAGTAGAAAGCATGGACTCAAGACCTCAATGTACGATTACCAAAAGCATGGACCTTTCACCAACTCATGTATGTTGGTGACTTTACAGAGTTGCAGCGGAAAGGTGGTCCAGTTGTATGGTAAAGTACATTAGACAAAGGCATATCCTCAAAAGACTTCGGATGAAATTTGTCTTCACTCTTTGGCTTCGGAAGACTTTGTCTTTGAAGCTTTGGAATACTTCACTTTTGGCTTTGGAGGATGTTGGTCTTGGCTTCGGAAGATTTTACACATAGAATATTTCTAGTGCTTGGTGTAAAACTTCCAAAGCATTTCTACTTCTGTTCTTCAGTGCATGCATGCAGAGAGACTTTGGATGTTTTGGCTGCATCAGACATATAGGAATCCTTACAAACTCCCCTAGGCTGATGCTACCAAAACATTTGAAGATCTTCAGTTGTTGACAGTCCTCATAATGATGATGACCATGCCCTTCTTCATCAGATGGTCAGGATCACTCAGACTCTCATAATATCTTCTCATCTCAAAGAGATCATACAGAGGTAAGTTGAATAAGTCATGCCATGTGTAGACATTCTCAACACCTTGATCTCTGATCACATGCCATCTTTCAGGATTAGTTGTGAAGGTCCAAGATAAGATGGGTCTCTCAGCTGCCGGAGGAGCCACTTGGATTGGAGTTGATTGGGCTGCCTCTTCATGAACTTCCTAAGGTTGATCTGACTCGGCCAGAGGTGTAGTGGTGGATGATTCAAGCTTCTTCTTTTTCTTTGACTTTGGTTTGGAAGCCATCCTCTTCTTCCTCTTAAATGACTTTAACCGAGAAGACTAGTCTACAGCACCTTGTTGATCAGTTTTGTCTTGCTCAGTTGCGTGTTCCTCCCTCACGGGTTCAGAAGGAGAGGGAGTTTGACCCTGTTGTGGATCAGAAGATGAAGCTTGCTGAGGCTCAGCAGGAGGTCAAGGTTGTGTTGTCTCAGGTTGTTCAACCTTAACCTCCACTTCAAGTGGGACTTGACTTGGAGGGGAGTGTAAGTCAATCAACTCTCCACTCTTGATCTTCTGCTTGATTACCCTAATATGCTCATCCATTGTGGAAAGAGACATAGAGCCAAGTCTCCTTCCAGAGAATCCATACAGCTTCAAGAACCTCATCATCCTTTGTCTGTTAGCAGACTTCTTCATACTTTTTTGGATGATGGCTCTTGACTTTGCAGCATCTTCCCTCATCTTTCTCTTTGTTTCCTTTTGTTCTTTGAGTACTTGAAGTTCAAGCTGTTTGAGATACTCAAACTCAATGTACTCAAAGGACAAGGGAAGAAATGCAGATGTCTGGTAGAGACTTATGGCACTCAAGTAGTTGATCATGTTTTGCCTATCTATTTCCTTGTCTACCTGAGGTTCTTGTGTAGCTGCCACAGCCTCCTGCAAAGGGCTTTCTTGAACTGGGAAGAGAGTAGGAACATGCTTGTATAATCTTTTCTTTCTCTTCTCCTCTTTGATTTGGAGAAGTAGCCTTGCATCCTCTGCTTCCTTCATCTCTCTTGACACTTCCATGTCAGCCAGTTCATTTAATTGCGCTAAGGGGAGAAATATAATCTCATCTATGTCATAGTTCCTGGTCTGCAGGTAAGTAATCTTGACTGCCCTCAACTCATCATCTAGAGTGTTTTGTTTGGGGGCAGCCCTGATTGCAGCTTGCATAAAGCGTGAAGACCCAGATGAACTTTCTCCCCTTAGCTTCCTCTTCCTCTCTCTCTCTCTCCTCCTCTTCAATCTCCTCAGGAGTTAGAATTCTTTTCCCTTTGTCACCCACATACCTTTGTGACACAGGGTAAAGAGAGCTTTGGCATTCATTTCTTGGTGTAGCGTCCAAGCTCTGGCCAGAGAGAGGTTATGAGACATCTTGACCAGCAGGTGTTTCATTGAGGGAATGAATTTCTAAAGCAGCAGTTGTCGGTGTGACAGGGCTCTCAAGCTCTATCACTGGGCCTTCAGCCAAGGTTTTCCTTTTGAAGCTAATCTCAGTGTCTGCCTAAACATCCAGTTGACCAATAACATTACCTGATTGCCTTTGTCTCCTTGTAAGGCTGAACTCTTCAGTAATTCTGTCTTGAATCCTGAGTGCTAACCTGTCAGCTTGTCTTGATTGACTTGGGTTGACAAGTGGCATGTTGATCAGGGCCAAGACCTTCATAGTAGTTCAAGGTCTGAAAATTAAATACTTCTTGCTACCCTTGAACCCTGTGAAGAATGAGGGCTCTTCTATCAACATCATACCTCCACCTTATAATGTAGTTTGAAGTTCCTTGAGGTGGGGATGACATAGCCCTTGGAATACCTTCCTCAAAGAGACTCCTAATGACAGAGTCTATAATGTCCACATCAATGTGAACTTGAGGAAGTTGCTGAGTATGCACAATTGCAAGTGAGGATGGTGAGTCCTTAATGTCCATAGTCCCTGAAAAACTCCCAAGTTATGTGGCTGTAATGACTTTCTCCCCTTTTTTGGTAGCATCACCCTCTTGCATAGGTGAGCTAGGAGTTAGGTCAATCACATTCACAGGTTCTTGTGTTCCTAGTTGAGCTCCCCTTAATGGTCTCCCAGCTAGTTTTTCCCTGAGATAAGATAACTCAAGTTGCTAATCATTGACCCTATTTTGCAGGGTAGTCACCTGAGATTCAAGGTGACTAACCTTAGAGACTAAATAAGAGCATGTTTTTGACAGTTTTTGCACCTTTAGTCTCAGATTCCCCTCACTTCATCAGAAGAATCATTGGGGGATGAGATGATTTGACCAAGGTCCTCTCTCTCACCACTGATTCTTGAAGAGATGGGACGGGTTTGCTCTTCAAGGGAAGTGGGAGCTCTAGTGTCCACTTCCTCCTCTGTGGGTGAGTGTATGGGTGCCTGCACAAACTCAATAGCTTGAGCAAGGGTTCGTTTGGATTTTCTTTGGTTGGTGAGGGTAATTTGTAGTCTTTTTGGTGGATGGGAGGTAGAAGGTGTGGGTTCAACACTAGCTTGTGTTGCTAGGTGGTCACCTTGAGCAATGAGCTCTAACATTTTTGGGACAAGGGTTGTTTCTACCCCTGAGAAGCCTACAGTTGGCTTCTTCATAATTTTAAAGATGTCGGGCTTCATCTGTCCCAATTTAAGAATATTATTTGTTTCCCTCAACTGTGAGCCCAGTTCACAGTTGAGAATGTGTTGAACATATATAAGAAACATATAATACTCTAAAGAGTCCAAGTTAGCAAGCAAATTGGTATAAAAAAACTAAGAGTACCTGAACTTGACCCCTTGAACCATTCCTGTACTATGAAGGAGAGATCCTCATGAATCTGGTCCCACCCTCCATGCTTGTTTGACAAGCTGTGGATAACCACATGAAACAGGTATTTCCACTGGGATGAGACCTTTCCTTTCCTGAAGCTCTTTACAGAGAAATCTTCCTCATAGCCCATCTGCTCAAAGGAATGATTTACAGCTTCCTTTGGGAAGGACAACTCACCTTCTTCATCATCCAGCTACAATTGAGTGTTGATGATGGTCGGAGTGATGAAGATTGTCCGCCCCTGCACTATGGCATATAGTTCCTTCTCCCCATCCATAATGACCTCTTGACAGGTCTTCTAGAATTCAAGCAGATGATCCTCATAGAGAGTAGGATCAATAGTAAGGGAGGTGAAGTAGTTGGATAGAGCTAAAAAACAGCAAATCTATGAGAAACTTTCATCTTTCTCATAGCTTAACAAAGCAACCTGGTTGTGTTGCCTGTGAAGTTGCATGGAGAAATCTAGGTTGTTTCTGTGGTTTAGGTTGGCCATTTTAGAAGCTTAAGGGTGAAGGAAAATGAAGAACAAAGGCGGTTTGAGAGAATTTAGGTTTAAGGAATAGTGTAATTGAAGAAGATAGTGAAAGAGGGGGGAATCGTTGGGTATTTATGCGAAAAGGATTTAAGACAAAGTAAATGAAAGAGGATAAACTTTGAAATCCGGATGTCGGTCCCACCTCTGAAAAGTAGTTTACTTTTGCCCAAAAAGTAGTTTTCTTGGAAGTCGAGAAATCTTTCGAATGTTGTTTGCTTCGGAAGTTCTGAAGAAAAAGCTTCCGAAGGCAAATTGGCTTCGAAAGAAATTTCAAAGGTTTTTGAGAGTTTTGCTTCGGAAGAGAATTAACACTCAGATTTTTATACTAAGGAGAATAAAAACTTCCGAAGGTAAATTGCTTTCGGAAGAAACTTGTTCTTTGAAAACATACAGGGCACTTAAGTTGATTTTAAGCTTCGGAAGATATTTCAAAAATTTCTTCCGAAGGTAAAATTACTGAAGCAGTTATTTGTTTACTAAGACATAAATTTGTTCCGAAGATAATTTTAAATCTTCCGAAAAGAAAAGAGACCAAAATTTTCAAAAATCTAAGAAATTTCTTTTGAAAAGATTTTCTTCCAAGGAAAACAAGCGCTTATGAAGGTGATAAATTAGGACACACAGGTTTTTAGAAATAAATATGACTAAGTTTTAAGAAAAGCTATTCAAAGTTAATCATCCCAATAGCTGATACAAGATATTTAAATCTCCGTTCATCAAAAGCTTTGGTGAACAGATCAGCATATTGTTCATTTTTGTTAACTTTGACTAGTTTGATTAATCCCTTTTCAAAGTTATCTCTAATCAAATGATACCTGATATTGATATGCTTTGTCCTTGAGTGATGCACAGGATTTTCTGTGATAGAGATAGCACTGTTGTTGTCTATGTGGATGGTAGTCTCTTTATAGTTGAATCCATTATCCAGGATCTAATTTTGAATCCAAAGCACTTGAGCACAGCAGCTTGCAGCAGCAATGTATTCAGCCTCAGAAGTGGATGTAGGCACAAAGGATTGTTTCTTACTTTGCCAAGAGACTACTCTTCCACCAAGAAATTAACATCCCCCTGATGTAGACTTTGCAGTCATGTTGCAACCACCATAGTCACTATCTGTGTAAGCATACAGATTAAAGTCAGAATTCTTTGGATACCAAAGGCCAAGTGATGGAGCACCATTGTGATATCTTAAAATTCTTTTGACAGTGACTAGGTTTGACATCTTGGGGTTAGCTTGATATCTTGCACAAATGCATGTAGCAAACATGATATCTGGCCTGCTAGCTGTGAGGTACATAAGAGACCCAAACATTGCCCTATAGAGATGCTCATCAACACAGACCCCCTCAAGATCAGGTCCAAGGGAGTGATTTCTGGCTATGGGTGTCTTAGCAACCTTACAATGAGTTATGTTGAACCTTTTAAGTATGTCTTGTACATACTTTGACTGACTTATGAAGATGCCATTGTCAACTT
Organism: Flaveria ramosissima; assembly: GCA_025215565.1. Lineage (NCBI taxonomy): Eukaryota > Viridiplantae > Streptophyta > Magnoliopsida > Asterales > Asteraceae > Flaveria > Flaveria ramosissima. The sequence continues at coordinate 65,886,540 of CM046040.1, forward strand.
GCTTCACTTGAATTCCTATAAAGAAATTGAGTTCCCCCATGGCACTCATTTCAAACCTGTCCTTCATCAGCTTCTCAAAGTCTTTGCAGAGCTTTGGATTAGTTGACCCAAAGATAATGTCATCTACATATAGTTGAACTAGCATTATGTCATTTCCTGTTCCTTTGATGAAGAGAGTTCTATCTATAGTACCCCTTTTGTAGCCATGTTGATAGAGATACTGAGATAGAGTCTCATACCACTTCCTTGGTGCTTGGTGCAGCCCATACAAAGCTTTATCAAGCATGCAGACATAATCAGGATGATCAGGATCTGCAAACCCAGGTGGTTGTCTGACATACACCTCTTCATCAATCACCCCATAAAGAAAAGCACACTTGACATCAAGTTGGTAGACCTTGAAGTTCTTGGATGTAGCAAAAGCTAGGAAGATCCTAACAGCTTCAAGTCTTGCTACAGGAGCAAAAACATCTGTGTAGTCAATTCCTTCTTCTTGAGTATACCCTTGAACAACTAGTCTTGCCTTGTTCTTGATGACAAGTGCTCTATCATCCTTCTTATTCCTAAAAACCCATTTGGTTCCTATGGTAGTCTTCCCTTGAGGAAGAGGACATAGGTTCCAAACCTTTTGCCTTTTGAATTGAAGCAGCTCCTCTTGCATAGCTTCAACCCAACTTCCATCCTTTAGAGCCTCCTCAATTTTCTTTGGCTCTATGTGGGACAAGAAACAAGAGTGAAGACAAACATTTGCTTTATGGGTTTGTCCTCTTGTTCTCACCCCTGAATCAACATCTCGAATGATGTTTGTGGTAGGATGAGACTTATGGATCCTTAGCTGAGGGATCACAGTAAGTTGATTAGACAGATCTAAATTTGAAAATTTTGATCTGGCAAGGAAGATTCACCCTCTACATCAGCACACTTATTAAAATTGACTTGATCCAATGAGTGTGTGACATCATTGATGTTGTATTCAATGGAGGGTTATCAGCATTTGAAGCTCCTTCCTCTGAGTTTTGTGCCTCTAAGCTGGAATTTGAAGGCACCCCAGAAGTATCAGCATGATTTGTCATTGATGTAATGGTAGAAGCTTTATTTGCAGGATTAGTTACCACTGGAGTTGAAGATGTGTAACTTGAAGGTCTTCTTAGCTCAAATCTTGGGTAAGGATCACCTATAGGTAGTATATCTGTGGATTCTGAAACATTCTCACAAGATTTATTAAAACAGTTGGTAACTAAATCAAGATCAAATAGCCAATCCAGACAAGAACCTTTCTCATTGGGAGTGTGCTCATTGAAAGTCACATTGGCTGACTCCTCAACTACTCTAGTTCTGAGATTGTATACTCTATAAGCTTTAGCTCGAGAAGAGTATCCAATAAAATGTCCATCATCTGATTTCTCAGCAAACTTGGAAATTTGATCTTTGGTATTCAAGATGGTGCAAGGACATCAATATGACCGGAGAAAACCAATGAAATGTTTTCTCTTTTCCTAAAGTTTATAAGGAGTCTTACCTTGTGTCTTAACCACTAAAACTTTGTTTTGCATATAGCAAGCAGTGTTCACTGCCTCTACCCAGAAGATGATGGGCAGTTTAGAGTCAGACAACATAGTTCTTGCATCTTCAATCAGTGTCATATTTCTCCTCTCAGCAACACCATTTTGCTGAGGAGTCTTAGGAGCACTATATTGTCTTGTAATACCTTTTTCATCACAAAATCTATTAAGGATTTGATTCTTGAATTCCGCTCCTTGATCACATCTTATGGTTTTGACCTTGTGATCAAATTGATTCTCAATCTTTAAGATGAAATTCTTTAGAATCTTAGGGGTCTCATCCTTAGTTCTAAGAAAGAAGACCCAAGTGAATCTTGTAAAGTCATCTATGATCACCAAACAGTAAGAGGTCCTTCCTAGACTCATTACACTGGTAGGGCCAAAGAGATCCAGATGTAATAAGTGTAGGGGATTAATGATGGAATTTCATTCTTTTGGCTTGGGAGATACCTTGTGTTGCTTCCCCTTCAGGCATGCAACACAGTGGTCATCACTTGTAAACTTTTTATTTGGTATTCCAGTTACCAAATCATTCTTAATTAATTTATTCATGTTTTTAAAGTCTACATGGCACATTCTTTTATGCCAGAGGAAAGATTCATCATTATTTGGTTTAGACAGAAAGCATGAAACTTCTCCTGTGGGAGATGTTTCTTGCAAGTCCATCTTATACATGTTCCCTTTCCTGGAGGCTCTGAGCAGGATGTGCTCATGAGGAATGACCACCCCGGGCCTGAGAACAACGCACTCATGCTCAGTGAAGAGCATGTTATGACTCTGATCACAAAATTGGGATACACTCAGAAGATTGTACCCAAGCTCTTTGACAAAGTTTACCTTCTCAATGCTGAGCTTACCATTTGTGACCTTGCCCCTTCCTGTAATGTAACCTCCTACATCTTCTCCAAAAGCAACTGGTCCTCCATCAATTCTTTCAAACGTTTGGAGTAGTGACCTATTGCCTGTCATGTGCCTGGAACAGCCACTATCAATGATCCATACATTTCTATTTGTCTTGAGCTGTTCCTACATAAAAGAGATGGTTAGTTACATTTGGAAACCCAAGCCTCATTGGTCTCGGGCTTATCAAAAGAAATTGAAGACAATGCAACAGTAATTGATCCTATAGTCATGCTAGAAGGATCATTTGCTGATGTTGATGAAGAACTTTTAGCCACTTGGTCTTTCTTTGACTTCCACACCACCTTTGGAAGCTTAGACTTGACCTTCAATACTTCGAAAGTTTTGATGACTTCGGAATTTTGCCGACTGGACCTTCGGAAGATCTTGCTTTCGCTGCAGCAGGCTTCAGTGATTCGGAAGTATTCCTTTCTTCCGAGACCAAATTTTCTTCTAAAGGCAAGTTTCCACTTGTCTTCTTCTTCATTTTGGAGCTTCCGAGTGAAACAGATTTTCCTTTCGAAGCTTGTTTTTTCTTTTCCAAACTCTTAGAAGTTTCTTTCTTGGTCATGTGGAGAGTACTCTTTGGATTGTAAACACAATCCTTAGCAAGATGAGAGGTACTCCCACACATAACACAGTCCATATTCTTTCTTCTAGGAGTTTTCCTTTGTGAACAAGGCTGAACTTGATCACTTTCCTTCTCCATCTTCATCTTTGCAAATGTTATGGCAGTTCTTGTGGGGATAGAACTACCTTTGGAGCTGGATGGTTCAGGTTGTACAGCAGTGGCGCACAACTGATCAGCCTTCTTCTTGATGATGGGATGATTTGGACATGAACCAAAACTCTTGTTGATGGAGTTCAAGTTGGTGTCTTTAGCCTTCACCACTTCAAATCCTGCAGAGATGAAGACTTGTTTCTGTGCAGAATTGAAGGTGGCCTTGATCTCTTGAGCCTTTTTGGACTTTCTTTTAGCCTACCCGATCGAGTTTTTCTTCTTGACTTAGTCATCCCAAAAGTTTTGCTCTCCTCGGAGGGATGGTGACTGATGTGCTCCAAATTATACATAAAAATCCTATCAAAAGCACATCAATTATTCCTTAATATCTTCCTTAAAATGATAAAAATGTACTTAAAAGTGTTAAATTGTGTTTTCAGGTGTTTAAAAGGGCAAGATGGACAAAAGGAGTATATTTAACAAGAAATTGAAGCGATCCGAGCTTTGGACTCCAAGCATGGGGCCGTGCCTCATTAAGCACGCCCCCATGCCTTGCCAGAAACACACCCCCGTGCTAAATTAACAGACCCCCGTGCTTGGACATCTGACAGGACAAAAAGTACTGTCCCCTAAAAGTAGACACGGGGCCGTGCCCCATAAGGCACGGGGCCGTGCCCCACCTCCAACACGGGGTCGTGCCCCATTTAGCACGGGGCCGTGCCCGACACAACCTGCATGTACGAGCCGACCAACTTTTGTAAGCATTGTACTAGCATGGGGCCGTGCCTTTTAGGCACGGGGCCATGTTTAAACACTCCGGAAAGCCTATAAATAGAAGCCTAAGCTCATCATTTTTGGCAAGCTTTGGTGGGAGAGTTACTCTGCTGCATTCTCTCGGGAATCAAGACTTCAAGATCATTCGGAGGCTCGGGAGGTGCATACAACACTTGGATGAAGCTTGGGATCACCTAAACGTCATCCATTGTGGATTATCGGTTTGATTGTTCCATTTCACCGATGATCACTTATCTATCTTCTTTGTTATCTGTAACATCCTGTTTTATGAATGAAAATAAAATATCTAAAATGTATACTTTGTTTATTATTAATCGAGTAGATTATGAGTCAAGTGATCATTAAAAATACGTGATGTATAGATTAATAATTATTTCTGTTTAAAAGTATAATAATAATAATAAAAGTAATAAGAAAACAAAGACAGAATGTGGATAAACTTGGAATGCAAGTTTTAATATTATTTAGTCAAATATATGTATGTGCATCCAAAGCATGATTCACTATGTACGTGGCAAAATTTAAGAGTTGTGTTGACTTTTATGATACAATTTAACATAAATATTATGAAACCTTCACGGGGAAGATTTTGAAAGTAGGTTAAAAAAAGTATAGTATATATATTCTCACTATGTTAGTTAGTTCAAAATCTTTGGTAATATTGAAAACATACATTGAAAGGAATAACAGAGAAGAAAAAAAAAAGACTTGTCGAGCGTTAGAAGTAAGTTACGCGGAGAAGTGATAAATTTGGAATATATTCATAGCAAGTTAAGAGGTAAGTACACTGACCCGTAACTAATTTTTGTTATACGTTTAATTACATGATGTATGTGTTATTTAATATGAGTTTGTATGTATTATGTGGAGATGAAACATGTCTAAATACATGTGATATATGTTTATTTATTATGATAAACATGATTATGAAGAAAATATTTATATGTTTACGGGTCCAAGTATGAGTATTGATAGTTTAAAGAGAAGTTAATATATGTAAGGATTTCGGGTGTTGAAATCCCAAGGGGTTCGAGTGTTGAACTCCACATATATATAGAAAGGGGAGTTAAATATATGTAAGGATTTCGGGTTTTGAAATCCCAAGGAGTCCGGATGTTGAACTCCACATATATAAAGAGATGAGTTAATAATCCTCAAGGGTTAAAATAAACCCATAAGGAATTCGGGTGTTGGATTCCAAAGAAGTAAAGAGGATTAAATAAATAAAGATTTTGGATGTTAATTTCCAATGAATAAAAATATGTTTTTGAAAATAAAGGGGTGTACTTACTTAGCGAAAGCTAATAAAAATATTTTTAAATGATTTCAGGAAAAGCACCAATAAATGGTTAAAGCTTCACGGACGAGACTGGACTGACGAAAGAACCCTACCCTCGTTTAATATTTAATATAATAAATGTTGTCGAAAAAGTTTGGAAAACGTTTATTTTCCATGTAATACTTTTAGATATGTTATAAAATTGTATGTCACTACGAGTGACAAATTTTGATGTGAACTGGGACCTAAACTCTGATATATGTGGTGAAAATATAAAAAAAAATTTGGTGTGTTTCAAGTTGGTATCAGAGCACGGTTCGAGAGATTTAAGTATATAAAATAAATACTTAGACTCGAACCATAAGTGCTACTGATATGAAAACGAGAGGATTCAGTCCAGAAACGGTCCAAGGAAGCAGATAAATGGGGAGTTTGTATTGGTGCTTCATGAAAACATATGAGAAAATATGTGTATACTGAAATTTGTATGTTTGAGATATGATATGATAGTTGGAAAATTATAATGAGTATAATATATTGTTTTCATACCTGGCCAGTATGAGGGTAATATATCATATCATTGTGAATTTCCAAAGATCATATTGTATTGAAAACGTCAAAGAGTAAGTGTGGGGATGGGGAGTATATATGCATAAAATGATGTGTATGTGTAGTATGTTATAAATACATATATAGTACTTTTTGGCCTTAGATATATTGTTTGTCTTAACAATAAAGTATGGAGCATTAAGGCCTTAAATAAATGCTTGCTGTATAGAAATCCTTAGAATAAAAATAACGTGAAATAAATAAATGGTTTAGAGAAATATGGCGGATGAAAGAGAGGAGAATGCTATACATGGCGAGGGAAGTCGTAACACTGAAAAGCATGTAGATAATGCTTCAGAAAGATCAGTGTATTCATCTCGTCTTAATAATAATACAACGTTTGTACCTGAAGAAATTCGTAGACAGATTGCTATTGAAGTGGGAAAGGCATTTGAAGCCAATATCCCATACCTTCTAGCTGAAATGCAAAATTCTATTGGAATTATGCTAGAAGAAAAATTAAAAAAGAATGAAGTAATTGTAGAAAAACCTACAAATAATATGGTAGCAGCGCCAATAGCTGAAGTCAAAAAACATCACTGTACGTATACTGATTTCATGGCTTGCAAACCTTTGCAATTCAAAGGTGAAATTGACCATTTGGTTAGCCAAAGGTGGATAACAGCCATGGAGACTATTTTTGATACGTGTCATTGCGACCCGTGCGATGAAGTGATGTTCGCGACAAACCAGTTTTGTGAAAGAGCTAAAGACTGGTGGGATATGGTGAAGAAGGAGAAAGGGAGAGAAAGAATCAGGAATATGTCTTGGGAAGAATTCAAACCAATCTTCCTAAAACATTTCAGTCCTCGTGTTGCAATTGATCGTATCACTGAAGAACTTCTTCATATGCGTCAAGGCAATGAGACTGTGGATGAAATCTTTGGAATTTTCTATGACAAAGCAAAGCTTTGCCCTTCGCTCTTCACTTCTGAAGAAATATGGATGACTCGGTTTCATCTTATCCTTAAAACGGAAATTAGAGAATTCATTTCTCCATCAAAATGTGGAAGTCTTGAGGAGCTTCTTAATTGGGCTCGTGAACAAGAAATGGAACTAAAAAGACAAGCAGAAAGAGATGGAAAACGGAAGGCTGAGGCTGTGATTCCTGCAGCACCAACAAAGAAAGCAAAATTTTTAAAACCTGTCAAAGGGTTTGGCTCAATCAAGAGTCTGGAAACTGCCAATTCTATGGGAAGAGACATCTGGGAGAATGTCGTTATAAGAACCCAATTTGTTATAAATGTGGGAAACCAGGGCATACAGCCCCACAGTGTACTAGCCCTGTAAACCTATGTTATAACTGCTATAAGCCAGGTCACATGAGAAATGATTGTCCAGAGTTTAAAACAAGGTTTGCCAAAGCTGTGGAATGATCAAGGGCCATAGAAAACGTGAAACAGTTGGAAGCTCCAAAACCATGGGGCAGGGCTTTTCAAATTACTGCAGAAGAAGCAAAGGTTGAACCTGATGTCGTCACAGGTACCTTTCTAGTCAATTCCCTCCCTGCGTATGTTTTATTTGATTCTGGGGCTAGTAGATCTTTTGTATCTATAAAGTTTGCATGCCATAGTTCTTTTGTTAGAAGTAAACTGGTACATGTGTTAGAAGTTGACATTGCTAGCGATAAAAGTTTCTTCGTATCCGAAATATGTCGAAACTGTAAAGTAAATATTCAAGGGGAGGAATACGATATCGACTTAATTCAAATAGAGTTAAGGGAATTTGATGTAATTATTGGGATGGATTGGCTGTCCCAACATCACGCGTCGATAATTTGCAATCGAAAGATTGTTTAATTTATGTTGCCTATGGGAGAACAAATTTGTATCTATGGAGAAAGAAAGAGCAACATAATTGTATGCTCAATGACGAAAGCCAAGAATTACATACGACATGGACATCAAGCGTTTTTAGCCTACGTGGCTGATAAAGAAATGAAAGATAAGAAACTTGATGAAGTCCCTGTAGTTAACGAATTCCCTGACGTGTTCCCTGATGAGCTACCGGGTGTTCCACCAGAAAGAAAAGTCGAATTCAAAATCGATTTAGTTCCTGGAGCTAAACCTGTTGCTAAATCGCCGTATCGATTAGCACCCAATGAGATGAAAGAATTGATGTCTCAGCTCCAAGATCTTTTGGATAAAGGTTTCATTCGCCCAAGTGTTTCACCTTGGGGTGCGCCTATATTATTCGTTAAAAAGAAGGACGGTAGCATGCGTATGTGCATCGATTACCGTGAATTGAATAAAATGACCATCAAGAATAGGTACCCTTTGCCTAGAATTGATGATCTTTTTGACCAACTACAAGGCGCTAGCTGGTTCTCAAAGATCGATTTAAGGTCAGGTTATCATCAAGTTAAGGTACGAGAAGAAGATGTACCTAAGACAGCTTTTCGTACTCGTTATGGGCACTATGAATTCGTTGTGATGCCATTTGGTCTAACTAATGCTCCAGCGGTTTTCATGGATCTTATGAATTGAGTATGTAAACCTATGCTTGATCGTTCTGTCATCGTTTTTATCGATGATATTCTTATTTATTCAAGAACCGAAGAAGATCACGTTCAACATCTTTGTGAGGTTCTCAATGTACTAAGAAAAGAGAAGTTATACGCAAAATTTTCTAAATGTGCATTCTGGCTTCGAGAAGTCCAATTCTTGGGTCATGTGGTGAATGTGGAGGGTATTTTGGTGGATCCCACTAAAATAGAGACTATTATGAAATGGTCACCTCCTAAGACCCCAACTGAAGTCAGAAGCTTTCTGGGTTTAGCTGGTTATTATCAGCGTTTTATTCAAGATTTCTCGAAAATAGCTTCCCCGTTGACAAAGCTAACTCGAAAGAATTCCAAATTTGAATGGAACCCAGAACAAGAAAAAGCGTTCCAACATTTAAAAGAAAAGTTAACTAAAGCTCCTGTCCTGACACTACCAGAAGGAACTGAAGATTTCGTAGTTTACTCTGATGCCTCACATGTCGGATTGGGTTGTGTGCTTATGCAAAGAGGGAAGGTAATAGCTTATGCTTCACGGCAGCTGAAGTCACATAAAGCAAATTACCCAACCCATGATCTTGAACTGGCAGCAGTTGTATTTGTATTGAAGATCTGGAGACATTATTTGTATGGTACGAAGTGCACTATCTACACTGATCATAAAAGTTTGAAATATTTCTTTGACCAGAAGGAATTGAATATGAGGCAACGACGATGGTTAGAACTGGTCAAAGATTATGACTGTGAAATACTTTATCATCCGGGTAAAGCTAATGTTGTAGCTGATGCTTTAAGCCGGAAGGAGAGTTACACTCCAATTAAAGTAAAGTCATATAAGCTGATTGTGAATTCAGACTTGTTTGATCAAATTAAAGTTGCACAACTAGAGGCACTAAAAAGGAAAATTTGAAGCGCGAAAGAATTGTTGGTCAAGTTCAATATTTTGAAGAAAATAACAAAGGAATTAAAATTTGTTTTGGACGAATTCGGATTCCTTGGACTTGTAAGGTCAAAACAATGATTCTTGACGAGGCACATAAATCAAAGTACTCAATTCATCCAGGTGCAACCAAGATGTATAACGATTTAAAGAAAGAGTATTGGTGGCCTGGAATGAAAAGAGATATTTCTAAATATGTGGAAAAATACTTGACTTGCTTACAAGTCAAAGCTGAACATCAGAAGCCATATGGTAAAATGCAACCACTAGAAATTCCATTATGGAAGTGGGAGCATATTACGATGGATCTCGTGACGAAACTTCCTAAAACTGCAAAAGGACATGACACGATATGGGTATCTGTCGATCGTTTGACAAAGAGTGCTCACTTTATACCCATTCGAGAAAACTATTCGTCTGAACGAATGTCGAAAGTGTACGTTAATGAGGTGGTCTCAAGGCATGGTGTGCCACTCTCTATTGTTTCGGATAGAGACACACGTTTCACCTTAAGATTTTGGAGGAAATTTCAAGAAGGGATGGGCACCAAATTATTAATCAGCACAACATATCACCCACAGACAGATGGGCAAAGTGAGAGAACGATTCAAACTCTCGAAGATATGCTACGTGCATGTATTATTGATTTTGGTGGTAGTTGGGATAAATATTTGCCTTTAGCAGAGTTCTCTTATAATAATAGTTATCATTCGAGCATTGGAATGCCCCCGTTCGAAATGCTTTATGGTAGAAAATGTTGCACTCCTGTATGTTGGGGAGAGGTAGGTCAAAGAGAACTTGCTAATAAAGAAGTGGTAGAGGCAACGAATGAAAAGATTGATCAAATCAGAGCGCATTTAAAAGCGGCTCAAGATCGACAAAAGTCGTATGCTGATAAACGTAGATGACCAATTGAATTTCAAGTGGGAGACTATGTTATGTTGAAAGTCTCTCCATGGAAAGGGGTGATTCGTTTTCGTAAACGTGGCAAGTTAAGCCCACGCTTTATTGGTCCGTTTAAAATTATTGCTCGTGTAGGGCAAGTGGCGTATCGTCTGGAATTACCTGACGAATTAAACGGAATCCATAACACCTTTCATGTGTCATATTTACGAAAATGTTTGGATGATAAAACGACATATGTGCCCTTGAATGAGATTGAAGTGGATGAAAAGCTTAACTACGTAGAAACGCCAGTGGCGATTCTTGATCATAAAGTTAAGCAATTACGAAATAAAGAAATAAGTCAAGTAAAAGTACAGTGGAAGCATCGGCGTGGTTCTGATACCACATGGGAAGCCGAAAATGAAATGAGAAAATATTACCCTGAGTTATTCAAGGTATGAACAGGTTTCGAGGACGAAACCTAATTAAGTGGGGGAGAGTTGTAACATCCTGTTTTATGAATGAAAATAAAATATCTAAAATGTATACTTTGTTTATTATTAATCGAGTAGATTATGAGTCAAGTGATCATTAAAAATACGTGATGTATAGATTAATAATTATTTCTGTTTAAAAGTATAATAATAATAATAAAAATAATAAGAAAACAAAGACAGAATGTGGATAAACTTGGAATGCAAGTTTTAATATTATTTAGTCAAATATATGTATGTGCATCCAAAGCATGATTCACTATGTACGTGGCAAAATTTAAGAGTTGTGTTGACTTTTATGATACAATTTAACATAAATATTATGAAACCTTCACGGGGAAGATTTTGAAAGTAGGTTAAAAAAAGTATAGTATATATATTCTCACTATGTTAGTTAGTTCAAAATCTTTGGTAATATTGAAAACATACATTGAAAGGAATAACAGAGAAGAAAAAAAAAAGACTTGTCGAGCGTTAGAAGTAAGTTACGCGGAGAAGTGATAAATTTGGAATATATTCATAGCAAGTTAAGAGGTAAGTACACTGACCCGTAACTAATTTTTGTTATACGTTTAATTACATGATGTATGTGTTATTTAATATGAGTTTGTATGTATTATGTGGAGATGAAACATGTCTAAATACATGTGATATATGTTTATTTATTATGATAAACATGATTATGAAGAAAATATTTATATGTTTACGGGTCCAAGTATGAGTATTGATAGTTTAAAGAGAAGTTAATATATGTAAGGATTTCGGGTGTTGAAATCCCAAGGGGTTCGAGTGTTGAACTCCACATATATATAGAAAGGGGAGTTAAATATATGTAAGGATTTCGGGTTTTGAAATCCCAAGGAGTCCGGATGTTGAACTCCACATATATAAAGAGATGAGTTAATAATCCTCAAGAGTTAAAATAAACCCATAAGGAATTCGGGTGTTGGATTCCAAAGAAGTAAAGAGGATTAAATAAATAAAGATTTTGGATGTTAATTTCCAATGAATAAAAATATGTTTTTGAAAATAAAGGGGTGTACTTACTTAGCGAAAGCTAATAAAAATATTTTTAAATGATTTCAGGAAATGCACCAATAAATGGTTAAAGCTTCACGGACGAGACTGGACTGACGAAAGAACCCTACCCTCGTTTAATATTTAATATAATAAATGTTGTCGAAAAAGTTTGGAAAACGTTTATTTTCCATGTAATACTTTTAGATATGTTATAAAATTGTATGTCACTACGAGTGACAAATTTTGATGTGAACTGGGACCTAAACTCTGATATATGTGGTGAAAATATAAAAAAAAAATTTGGTGTGTTTCATTATCCGTTGTTATGTTAAAGTTCATCATGAGCTAAACTCTATTTATCATCCTAATCGGATGAAACTTATGTAATTTTTGATGTATGTTAATGTTATGGTGGTCTTGGGAAAACTATTGATGGGTAGCATCTACATTTGAACGGGAAGTTATAACTTTTATGGTTTGTGATTGTGATTGTCATACAAGGTTGAAAACCGTATGATTAACTTTCATTCGCGAAACCGGTCTTCATAATAAATCCATGGCTAATGAACTACAAATGGTTATTAGAAATCATATCACTTTAACTTTCTGATCATTTGCGGGTTCCCTTTTATTAGTTCAGAAACTTCAGTAATTGTTACGGTTTTCTAAAATTAATGGTATGTTAGGAAGGAACCTGATCAACTCTCTTTTTAACATTAAATTATGTTTTCAGAAATCGTATGTCAAATAGGACACAGAAGATTCACCTACATTACTAATGCTTTGATCTGAGCAGTAAACTCAGCCTGACAGGATCAAGTCACTACAGCAGCAGGATAGACGAGAAATCGCGTCGGCTCATCTTTATATACATTAACATAATCACATCACATCACCAATTCATCACAATTACATAAGTGGAGTCTAATTAGGATGATAACTTTTATTCCCTGATTTTAAATCCAAACGCTTCAATTCTTAGTTTACTTTATTTTTATTATTGTTTACTTTTAAACCCTAAAAATCTTTCCAATACAAAATATCACTTTCTTTAACAAAAACCAAATCTGATAGTCAAACATCAAGTTTGTTGAGTAGGCTAGGTGTGTCCACGGATTGATACTCGGTTCTTACCAACACTATATTACCTCACGACAGGTACACTGCCTTTTGTGTGTGTGGTTTAGTATTAGTAACAACCAATTAAAACTGAATCTGTGCAATAAATCTTTATCAAATATATATACTATCTGCACCCAATCAAGTTTTTGGCGCCGTTGCCGGGGACACACGGCAGTTTGAAAGACAAACTAAATTTTTGACTATCTTGCATATAACCTGTGAATGATTTACAACTTTATTCTAAAGGTATTCATCAAGTAGACTCTGAAACCCTAATTGCAGCCCAACTAGAAGCTCTAACCAAAAAATTTGAACAATTGCAAAGCGAGCTAAAGAAAACTCCAACACGATGCAACACATGTGGAAATTCACACAAGACCAATGAGTGCCCACAAGGCGTTAGGATGATTGAAGATGTTGACTACGTAGGAGGCCCAAACAACTCATACAATTCAAATTGGAGAAACAACTCGAATTACAGAGATGCTGGCAGTAACCAACAATCATCTGGATTCAACCAAAGGCCACCTTACCAACAACAGAAACCACCATACCAAGGCCCAAGCAGTAGTAACCTAGACCGTGGAGCATCATCAATGGAAGACTTATTATAGCAATTGTTGTTAACCACACAAGCAACAGATGAGTACATCCGGAAAACTGACCGAAGAAATGAGGAGAGGTTCCAAAGAAACAAAGCTGACATCAAAAGCAACAAAGCATCATTACATACCATAGAGCACCAAGTAGGTCAAATAGCACAACAACTCTCTGAAAGACCTCAAGGAGCTTTGCCAAGCAACAATGTGACAAATCCTAATGCTCAAGTCAAAGCCATCACCACCAGGAGTGGCAAAACCACTCAAGGTGATGCACCCGCATTACAACCCATCCTTGAAGAAGTAGAAACTGAAACTCCAAGTAATGCGAGTGATAAGCAAAAGCAACCTGTTGTTATTGAAGAACCAGCAAAGAAATACATTCCACCACCACCTTATGTTCCACCACCTCCATATCCAGGTCGTTTGAGACAACAAGAATAGAGGCACAATATGGCAAATTCCTTGGGTTGTTCAAGCAACTCCACATCAATCTGCCTTTGGTGGAGGCCTTAGCACAAATGCCAAACTACGCTAAGTTTCAAAAAGGTGTCTTGTCAAACAAAAAGAAGCTGGAAGAGTTATCACACGTAGTTTTGAATGAGGAATGCTCTGCAGTGCTTCAAAACAAACTACCTCAAAAGATGACTGATCCAGGAAGTTTCACCATACCTTGCCTAATAGGAAATATTTCTGTCAGTAATGTGTTAGCTGATTTAGGTGCTAGCATTAACCTTATGCCTTATGCGGTTTTTGAAAAATTAAACTTAGGTGAGCCTAGACCTATCCGTATGAGCATCCAGTTAGCTGACCGTTCTGTCAAATATCCGAGGGGCATCATTGAAAATCTCTTAGTTAAAATTGACAAATTCGTATTTCCCGTTGATTTTGTGATCCTAGACATGGATGAGGACAAAAATGTTCCTCTTATCCTAGGTCGACCTTTCTTAGCGACTGCTCGAGCCCTCATTGATGTTTGTACAGGCAAACTCACGCTTAGAGTAGACGAGGAGGAAGTAACTTTCGATATAGGCCAATCCATGAAACACCCTCAACATCATGATGACTCACTGTATTACGTTGATGCTTGTGATTCGATCATAAGCCGTCATTTGAAGGAAGCCCTTCAAAATGAAGCTTGCAATACTCAATTAATAGAAGTCACAATCACCGAACCCATCTGTGAAAACCAAACCATTCCAGAACTTGAAGTTGACGATACATCATCTCAACAAGAAGCATTTGAGATCATTGAGCAAGACTTAGAACCAAAAGCCAAACCTTCTATCGAAGACCCTCCAGTCTTAGAGCTCAAAGAGCTTCCATCTCATCTCGAATACGCTTTTCTTGAAAACACATCTCAACTTCATGTCATAATCTCATCCGCCTTATCAACTAATGAGAAGAACAAGTTGCTCAATGTGCTTAAGGCACACAAACGAGCAATTGCATGGAAAATCATGGACATCAAGGGAATCAATCCATCCTTTTGCACTCATAAAATATTGATGGAGGAGAACTTCAAATCCGTCATTCAACCTCAAAGACGTTAAAACTCGAGCATGCAAGAGGTGGTAAAGAAAGAAGTAATCAAACTGCTAGATGCCGGTTTGATTTACCCTATTTCTGATTCGCCTTGGGTCAGTCCCGTCCAAGTTGTTCCAAAGAAAGGAGGAATGACTGTTGTAACTAACGAGAAGAATGATCTTATTCCCACTCGTACGGTTACAGGATGGAGAGTTTGCATAGACTATCGCAAACTCAATGACGCCACAAGGAAAGATCACTTCCCTCTTCCTTTCATCGACCAAATGCTTGAGAGATTGTCTGGAAAAATGTTCTATTGTTTTCTGGATGGTTTCTCAGGTTACTTTCAAATTCTTATTGCTCCCGAAGATCAAGAAAAGACAACATTCACCTGTCCATATGGCACATTTGCTTATCGACGAACGCCCTTTGGCTGTGTGTAATGCTCCTGCTACATTTCAAAGATGCATGGTAGCAATTTTCATGACATGATTGAACACTCAATGGAAGTTTTCATGGATGATTTCTCCATCTTGGAAACTCATTTGAGCAATGTCTTGAAAACCTGGAAAAGATGCTGTTTAGATGGAAGACTCCAACCTTGTTTTTAATTGGGAAAAGTGTCACTTCATGGTTACGGAAGGAATAGTGTTAGGACACAAAATCTCTCGAGCGGGGCTTGAAGTCGATCAAGCCAAAGTCGACACTATTTCTAAACTTCCGCATCCCACAACCGTGAAAGACATCAGAAGTTTCCTAGGACATGCAGGATTCTACCGTCGTTTCATTAGATATTTTTCAAAAATCGCTCGACCAATGACTCAACTTCTGCGAAATTTGTATTTTCTGATGAATGCATTAGTGCATTCAAATTGCTTAAGGAGAGATTGGTAACTGCTCCAATCATGGTTTCCCCAGATTGGACACTACCATTTGAACTCATGTGCGATGCAAGCGATTTCGCGGTAGGAGCTGTATTAGGACAAAGGAAAGACAAGCAATTTCACCCAATTCATTATGCGAGCAAAACCCTAAACGACGCACAAAGAAAACTACACTACCACCGAAAAAGAACTTCTTGCGGTAGTTTTCGTCATTTTTGGCAAGCTTTGGTGGGAGAGTTACTCTGCGGCATTCCTCTCGGGAATCAAAGAAACCTTCAAGAAAGCCAAAAAATTTTCGGAGGCTCGGGAGGTGCATACAACCATGGATGAAGCTTGGGATCACCTAAAACGTCATCAGTGTGGATTATCGGTGTGATAGGTCCATTTCACCGATGATCACTTATCTATCTTCTTTGTTATTCCGTTGTTATGTTAAAGTTCCATGATCTAACTCTATTTATCATCCTAATCGGATGAAACTTATGTAATTTTTGATGTATGTTAAGTTTTATGGTGGTCTTGGGAAAACTATTGATGGGTAGCATCTACATTTTGAACGGGAAAGTTATAACTTATGGTTTGTGATTGTGATGGCATACCAGGTTGAAAACCGTATGATTAACTTTCATTCGCGAAACCGGTCTTCATAATAAATCCATGGCTAATGAACTACAAATGGTTATTAGAAATCATATCACTTTAACTTTCTGATCATTTGGCGGGTTCACTTTTATAGTTCAGAAACTTCAGTAATTGTTACGGTTTTCTAAAATTAATGGTATGTTAAAGAAACCTGATCAACTCTCTTTTAAACATTAAATTATGTTTTCAGAAATCGTATGTCAAATAGGACACAGAAGATTCACCTACATTACTAATGCTTTGATCTGGAGCAGTAAACTCAGCCTGACAGGATCAAGTCACTACAGCAGCAGGAAGTAGACGAGAAATCGCGTCGGCTCATCTTTATATACATAACATAATCACATCACATCACCAATTCATCACAATTACATAAGTGGAGTCTAATTAGGATGATAACTTTTATCCCTGATTTTAAATCCAAACGCTTCAATTCTTAGTTTACTTCCTTTTTCTTATTGTTTACTTTTAAACCCTAAAAATCTTTCCAATACAAATATCACTTTCTTTAACAAAAACAACTGATAGTCAAACATCAAGTTGGTTGAGTAGCTAGGTGTGTCCACGGATTGATACTCGGTTCTTACCAACACTATATTACCTCACGACAGGTACACTGCCTTTTGTGTGTGGTTTAGTATTAGTAACAAACAATTTAAACTGAATCTGTGCAATAAATCTTTATCAAATATATATACTATCTGCACCCAATCAAGTTTTTGGCGCCGTTGCCGGGGGGACACACGGCAGTGTGAAAGACAAACTAATTTTTGACTATCTTGCATATAACCTGTGAATGATTTACAACTTTATTCTAAAGGTATTCATCAAGTAGACTCTGAAACCCTAATTGAGCCCCAACTAGAAGCTTAAACCAAAAAATTTGAACATTGCAAGCGAGCTAAAGAAAACTCCAACACGATGCAACATGTGGAAATTCACACAAGACCAATGAGTGCCCACAAGGCGTTAGGATGATTGAAGATGTGACTACGTGAGGCCCAACAACCCCATACAATTCAAATTGGGAGAAACAAACTCGAATTACAGAGATGCTGGCAGTAACCAACAATCATCTGGATTCAACCAAAGGCCACCTTACCAACAACAACGGAAACCACCATACCAAGGCCCAAGCAGTATAACCTAGACCGTGGAGCATCATCAATGGAAGACTTATTATAGCAATGTTGTTAACCCCACAAGCAACAGATGAGTACATCCGGAAAACTGACCGAAGAAATGAGGAGAGGTTCCAAAAACAAAGCTGACATCAAAAGCAACAAAGCATCATTACATACCATAGAGCACCAAGTAGGGTCAAATAGCACAAACAACTCTCTGAAAGACCTCAAGGAGCTTTGCCAAGCAACAATGTGACAAATCTAATGCTCAAGTCAAAGCCATCACCACCAGGGAGTGGCAAAACAATCAAGGGTGATGCACCCGCAATTACAACCATCCTTGAAGAAGTAGAAACTGAAACTCCAAATAATGCGAGTGATAAGCAAAAGCAAACTTTTGTTATTGAAGAACCAGCAAAGAAATACATTCCACAACCACCTTATGTTCCACCACCCTCCATATCCAGGTCGTTTGAGACACAAAGAATAGAGGCACAATATGGCAAATTCCTTGGGTTGTTCAAGCAACTCCACATCAATCTGCCTTTGGTGGAGGCCTTAGCACAAATGCCAAAACTACGCTAAGTTTCAAAAAGGTGTCTTGTCAAACAAAAGAAGCTGGAAGAGTTATCACACGTAGTTTTGAATGAGAATGCTCTGCAGTGCTTCAAAACAAACTACCTCAAAAGATGACTGATCCAGGAATTTCACCATACCTTGCCTAAATAGGAAATATTTCTGTCAGTAAGTGTTAGCTGATTTAGGTGCTAGCATTAACCTTATGCCTTATGCGGTTTTTGAAAAATTAAACTTAGTGAGCCTAGACCTATCCGTATGCAGCTCCAGTTAGCTGACCGTTCTGTCAAATATCCGAGGGGCATCATTGAAATCTCTTAGTTAAAATTGACAAATTCGTATTTCCGTTGATTTGTGATCCTAGACAGGGATGAGACAAAATGTTCCTCTTATACCTAGGTCGACCTTTCTTAGCGCTTGCTCGAGCCCTCATTGAGTTTGTACAGGCAAACTCACGCTTAGAGTAGACGAGGAGGAAGTAACTTTCGATATAGGCCAATCCATGAAACAACCCTCACATCATGATGACTCACTGTATTTCGTTGATGCTGTGATTCGATTCATAAGCCGTCATTTGAAGGAAGCCCTTCAAAATGAAGCTTGCAATACTCAATTAATAGAAGTCACAATCACCGAACCCATCTGTGGAAACCAAACCAGTCAGAACTTGAAGTGACGATACATCATCTCAACAAGAAGCATTTGAGATCATTGAGCAAGACTTAGAACCAAAAGCCAACCTTCTATCGAAGACCCTCCAGTCTTAGAGCTCAAAGAGCTTCCATCTCATCTCGAATACGCTTTTCTTGAAAACACATCTCAACTTCATGTCAATAATCTCATCCGCCTTATCAACTAATGAGAAGAACAAGTTGCTCAATGTGCTTAAGGCACACAAACGAGCAATTGCATGGAAAATCATGGACATCAAGGGAATCAACCATCCTTTTGCACTCATAAAATATTGATGGAGGAGAACTTCAAATCCGTCATTCAACCTCAAAGACGTTTAAAACTCGAGCATGCAAGAGGTGGTAAGAAAGAAGTAATCAAACTGCTAGATGCCGGTTTGATTTACCCTATTTCTGATTCGCCTTGGGTCAGTCCCGTCCAAGTTGTTCCAAAGAAAGGAGGAAAATGACTGTTGTAACTAACGAGAAGAATGATCTTATTCCACTCGTACGGTTACAGGATGGAGAGTTGTGAATAGACTATCGCAACTCATGACGCCACAAGGAAAGATCCTTCCCTCTTCCTTTCATCGACCAAATGCTTGAGAGATGTCTGGAAAAATGTTCTATTGTTTTCTGGATGGTTTCTCAGGTTACTTTCAAATTCTTATTGCTCCCGAAGATCAAGAAAAGACAACATTCACCTGTCCATATGGCACATTTGCTTATCGACGAACGCCCTTTGGCTTGTGTAATGCTCCTGCTACATTTCAAAGATGCATGGTAGCAATTTTTCATGACATGATTGAACACTCAATGGAAGTTTTCATGGATGATTTCTCCATCTTTGGAAACTCATTTGAGCAATGTCTTGAAAACCTGGAAAAGATGCTGTTTAGATGTGAAGACTCCAACCTTGTTTTAAATTGGGAAAAGTGTCACTTCATGGTTACGGAAGGAATAGTGTTAGGACACAAAATCTCTCGAGCGGGGCTTGAAGTCGATCAAGCCAAAGTCGACACTATTTCTAAACTTCCGCATCCACCACCGTGGAAAGACATCAGAAGTTTCCTAGGACATGCAGGATTCTACCGTCGTTTCATTAGATATTTTTCAAAAATCGCTCGACCAATGACTCAACTTCTGAAGAAAGATGCGAAATTTGTATTTTCTGATGAATGCATTAGTGCATTCAAATTGCTTAAGGAGAGATTGGTAACTGCTCCAAT
This sequence comes from Flaveria ramosissima, assembly GCA_025215565.1. Classification (NCBI taxonomy): domain Eukaryota; kingdom Viridiplantae; phylum Streptophyta; class Magnoliopsida; order Asterales; family Asteraceae; genus Flaveria; species Flaveria ramosissima. Next base: position 65,906,619 of record CM046040.1, read on the forward strand.
CATGGTTTCCCCAGATTGGACACTACCATTTGAACTCATGTGCGATGCAAGCGATTTCGCGGTAGGAGCTGTATTAGGACAAAGGAAAGACAAGCCAATTTCACCCATTTCACCCAATTCTTTATGCGAAAAACCCTAAACGACGCACAAGAAAAACTACACTACCACCGAAAAAGAACTTCTGCGGTAGTTTTCGCATTCGATAAAATTCCGCTCGTATCTCATCCTTTCAAGACAATTGATTACACCGATCATGCAGGCCCTTCGTTATTTGTAAACAAAACAAGATGCAAAGCCGAGATTGATTCATTGGATTCTTCTGCTTCAAGAATTTGATATTGAAATTCGTGATAAGAAAGGAGCGGAAAATCTAGCGCTGATCATCTCTCGCGGTCTTGAGGATTCAAGTCCTTCAAAAATTGAGGAAACCAAAATAAACGACAATTTTCCTCATGAATTCCTTATGCACATTCAATCCTCAATTGATGAACATCCTTGGTTTGCCGATTTTGCGAATTACTTAGCAAGCGGAATCCTTCTCAAAGGAATGACCTATCAGCAAAAGAAGAAGTTCTTTACTGATATCAAACATTGCTATTAGGAGGACCCGTATATGTTCAGAATTGGTGCAGACCAACTCATTCGAAGATGCGTATACGGAAGTGAAGCAGAACAAATTCTAAGGCACTATCATGAAAGACCCACAGGAGGACACCATGGAGCAACCTTAACAGCCAAGAAAGTATTCGACTCTGGATTTTACTGGCCCACGATCTTCAAAGATGCTCATAACATGATACGCACCTGTGATGCATGTCAACGAGCAACCAATATCTCAACACGGGATGAGATGCCTCAGAAACCAGTTCAAGTATGCGAGACATTTAATATATGGGGTATTGATTTCATGGGGCCATTCCCGGTGTCATTTGGCAATCATTACATCTTGGTAGCAGTTGATTACGTTTCAAATGTGCTGAAGCTCAAGCCCTGCCTACTAATGATGGCCAAGAACGTTCTCAAATTCCTTAAGAAACTATTTTCTCGTTTTGGTGCCTCCAAAGCTCTGATTAGTGACCGAGGAACTCATTTCTGTAACAATCAGCTTGAAAGAGCAATGGCACGTTATGGAGTTCACCATCGATTTACAACTGCTTACCATCCACAAACGAATGGCCAGCCGAAGTCACTAACCGAGGTATCAAACGAATCCTTGAAGAAAACTGTAGGTCGAAATCACAAGGACTGGTCTACCAAGTTAGATGATGCATTATGGTCTTTTCGAACAGCCTATAAGACTCCCATCGGCACAACACCGTTTTAAACTAGTTTTATGGGAAGTTGTGTCATCTACCTGTAGAACTAGAGCACAAGGCCTTTTGGGCACTTAAAAGCAGCACAACCTGGACCAAGACCTTGCAGGAAAGAATCGATTCCTACAAATTCACGAATTGAGGAATTGAGGAACAAGCGTACAAAAACGCTAGGGTTTACAAAGAAAAGACAAGGAAATTCCACGACGCTCGATTAAAGAGCACAAAACAATTTCATGTGGGAGAACGTGTCTTACTGTATAACTCTCGTTTACGTTTATTCCCGGAAAACTGAAAATCACGTTGGTCTGGACCTTATACGATCAAAAACGTGTTTCAGAATGGTGCCATTGAAATTTACAACCACGCAGGTTTAAGTTTCAAAGTAAATTGTCATCATTTGAAACCGTATAACGATGGACCAACGAAGATTTCTTCGGAGGAATTAAACCTCCACCCCAACGAAAACTAAGTGTGGGGAAGGGTCGTGCCGAAGACCTGAAACTTAAACGCGACACATGTACATAAATTTTTTCTCACTTTTTAGCAATTTTTAGGACTTCACAAACACAAGCACGGGGCCGTGCCTCATCAAGCACACCCCCATGTCTCTGACAAAAATTTTTCCACGATCTCCGCTGACGACTCTGGAACGTTGCAGGTCGAATTTAAGACGATTTCTAACAAGCACGGGTCGTGCCTAGCTAAGCACGCCCCCGTGTTCACTCTTCATGACCTGTGTATAAATACCACACTTGTTCCATTCTTCATCACACTCATTCCTGCTCAAAAACGTCTAAAAATGAAAGAATCAAGTCACGGAAGCTCAAACTGGAATCCTGCGAAGAAACCGCGTTCTGAAACGCGAGAGCCGACGACTCAAGAGTATTTCTTCAAAATGCATGAACTAATCAAGCAATTGACAGAAATGAACCTCGTTGCTTCCCAACGCTTAGCTGAACTTATCCAAAAAGTTCAGCAGATGAGCGAGGAACTCATTTCCATTACCCAGCAGCTCCGGTAATTGAGCAACCGCACTTCTCACTATCCCATCCAAACCTTCCACACGAAATGTGTGGAGGTTTCTTTTAGAAACATTCCGTGATGTGTTAAGTGCGCTGTTGCGCGTTAAAGAGTCTGGTTTTGCTGTTTCAGATTCTCGGCGTTTAACGTATCGTGTAACCGTAGGATTCTAGGGAATGTAATTTTCAATTTGGCTTGTGTTATTTGACTATAGGACTATTTTCGTATCTTTTCTGATGATTTGGAAGTGATAAAACTTAACCGGGAAAATTACACAACGCGCGAACTGAAAACGGAACAACAAAGACTGAAACCGAACATTACACTTGAACACGGCCCGTGGCTCATAGAGGCACGCCCCCGTGTTCGACAAGAAATGACACCACCTGCCATTTTCAGCCTTTTGTCTTTTTAACATCAATGTTGCATGACAAAAAAACCGAACTAATGTGCCTGCAAAGTGGTATTCACTTTCAATTCCATCTTCTTTTCCATTTTTCTTTCATTTGTTCAAGTGTTCTTGCAAGAGTATTTGGCCAACAGGTTAGTATACTAATTCCTTTGATTATGAAAGTCATTTACATGTAGTTAGGAGATTAGGTCTCTAAACAACCGAAATCCTAGCAATAATGTGTAAACACTTGTTCTTAAACGTGTTATGGAATGATGAATGCTTTTAACCTACTTGTTCATGTTTATTCTTGTAGTAGATTAGTGTTAATTAGTGTGTTTAATTAGATATTAGTATGTTAGTTTAGTTAGTTTGTTGTTCTTTTATTGTTAACCAAGACTATCTTCATAATTCATGGTGGAAACCTTTGTTAATCATTTCAAGTTACAAGAATTATCAAGTGATGTAAAACAATATATATTTTGAGTATCTTGAATTATTAACAAATGATTAAAATGTTAAAGTATAATCTTTGATATTTAAAGCAAGAAAATGTTAAACCCATGCTTAATCAACGATTTACAAACAAAACCACGATTGCTCGAGTCGAGATTTCATGCCCAAACATGTTAACCGCACCCCCACGTTGTCAAAAGCGCACCCCCATGTTCAAAATTTTTTTCCTTGGATGATAAATTCTTAACTATTTTTGAACATGAATTGAATCATTATGATGTTATGTCTTGAAAAAACATATGATTTCACTAACATCATGAGACTGCTAAGAAATTTGTTTTGTCTAGATTAATTTATTTTAAATTTCAGGATCATGGATCATCCCTACTTATATTTTGGAGGGAGCCACGAGAGATGATTTGTCATGATAGACTTCAAATATTGCTACAAAGGGTCGAAAGATCCCACTTACAAGCAAGATGAAGTAACACTAGCGGTAGTCGGACAGCTAGAAAGATATAATAATTTATTAGTGTCCAGTGGGAAACATTTATTTTCACAAAATAGACCTTCCGTTTATGAACTGACTCTTGAATTTTTAGCATCTTTTAAATTTAGCATGAAATACTCTGATCCTTGGGATGAAAAGCAGTTTCATTCAGACTAGCTGGAATTGGCATAAACATCCATTGCCTTGTTCGGTGTCTATCTGGAATATACACGGAACAAGAAATGGAGGAGGAGGCAATATCTGGAATGCCGGCGTATCATACCTTCCCGAACGAGGAAAGTAGAGACGTGAAAAGTGGCGTAATGAGGAAAGAATTTTGGGAGCGGATTGGAACCCGGAGGGTTCAACTCGAGCATAACAAAAGCAGTCAGATACGAGACCCGCTGCTGCGATACATTCATCGGTACTCAGCTATTCCATAACAGCTCGTGGTCAAAGCGAGGGAGTTGTTAATTTGAGGGACTGTTTATTTTATATGTATGGTTAATCAGTTGCCATATAATATTGGTATTTGTTTTGTAATCTTTTTGCCAGGAATGCGATTGCATGTGCTCCAACACCCATGTTTGGAGGAAGCTGGATTTTAACTTATATGAAAGCTATGGTTATAACACTGAAGGAACCGAAGGAGTGATGCCAGGACTGTTGGACTTGAGCATCTGTACAAGTATGTACATGGTGACAAGCTTACCAAATGGGCAGCCGAGATTCATGGATAAGAAGGGACAAATCTAGGATCCGGCGGATCCCGAAGAAATTATCATGGACCTCGACATGCCGATACAGCCGGAAGGGAGCCGGAGCGGGATCTTCAAGTTCACGAACAAGGGAATTTCCAACCATGTTAGACCTTTATGAGTCAACCCAAACCACCGAAACCCATGCAAGGCGATCATTTGAATATGCCAACGCGCCTTCAACCGAGTCGAAAATCTGCATTCCCGAGTCGATGACTTGAGCAGAGATGTCACGTACATCAGAAACCGAATGTACCACGAGTGGGGGGATATCCCACCATAAAGCCCTTGAAAAACCGTATCATTTTCGGGGCCCCAGCACAGTTGTTTTGTGCCAATCTATCTTTTAATTTATGTCGTTTTGTTTTATTTTATGTGTTTAGGATTTTAATGCTTTCAATAAATTGGTGACATTTCAGGTGATACCGAGGATTCAAACAAAGCGAGGGCAACAAACACAAGTGAAAAATTCATTATTTTTAGGGGAGTTATTTCATTACCCTTTCTCGATCCTGAATATGTTAATCACATTGAGGACAATGTGAATTTTAAGTGTGGGGATGAGAGTAATGCATTTGACTTTGCTAAAAAGTTCAAATTAAAAATTTTAAGAAAAAATCACTTACCAAGTAATTTTTGTGACAAGAAACAAAAATTTAATATACTTTTTGATAAACCAAATTATAATATACGTTTTCGGGAATAAAGAAGTAATCCATGACGTCCAAATAAAAATTGAAATGTTTTTTTGTGATATCCTTAAAAGCAATAATCTAGTAAAATATTTAATCATGTATAATGAAACACTTTTAACCAATGCCATCCGTATGTGAGTTTATTTTGAGCCTTAAACAAGCTTTGCAAGTTGCAATTCTACTTTCATTCTGGATTTAATTGAGGGTGTCATATGATACGTGTGATTAGAACTTGTTTTGGGTATATATTTCAAGATCTTAATTAGTATTTGTTGCATAAAAAGAGCAATGGCACGTTATGGAGTTCACCATCGATTTACAACTGCTTACCATCCACAAACGAATGGCCAAGCCGAAGTCACTAACCGAGGTATCAAACGAATCCTTGAGAAAACTGTAGGTCGAAATCACAAGGACTGGTCTACCAAGTTAGATGATGCATTATGGTCTTTTCTAACAGCCTATAAGACTCCCATCGGCACAACACCGTTTAAACTAGTTTATGGGAAGTTGTGTCATCTACCTGTAGAACTAGAGCACAAGGCCTTTTGGGCACTTAAAGCAGCAAACCTGGACCAAGACCTTGCAGGAAAGAATCGATTCCTACAAATTCACGAATTGGAGGAATTGAGGGAACAAGCGTACAAAAACGCTAGGGTTTACAAAGAAAAGACAAGGAAATTCCACGACGCTCGATTAAAGAGCACAAAACAATTTCATGTGGGAGAACGTGTCTTACTGTATAAACTCTCGTTTACGTTTATTTCCCGGAAAACTGAAATCACGTTGGTCTGGACCTTATACGATCAAAAACGTGTTTCAGAATGGTGCCATTGAAATTTACAACCACGCAGGTTTAAGTTTCAAAGTAAATTGTCATCATTTGAAACCGTATAACGATGGACCAACGAAGATTTCTTCGGAGGAATTAAACCTCCACCCCAACGAAAACTAAGTGTGGGGAAGGGTCGTGCCGAAGACCTGAAACTTAAACGCGACACATGTACATAAATTTTTTCTCACTTTTTAGCAATTTTTAGGACTTCACAAACACAAGCACGGGGCCGTGCCTCATCAAGCACGCCCCCGTGTCTCTGACAAAATTTTTCCACGATCTCCGCTGACGACTCTGGAACGTTGCAGGTCGAATTTAAGACGATTTCTAACAAGCACGGGGTCGTGCCTAGCTAAGCACGCCCCCGTGTTCACTCTTCATGACCTGTGTATAAATACCACACTTGTTCCATTCTTTCATCACACTCATTCCTGCTCAAAAACGTCTAAAAAATGAAAGAATCAAGTCACGGAAGCTCAAACTGGAATCCTGCGAAGAAACCGCGTTCTGAAACGCGAGAGCCGACGACTCAAGAGTATTTCTTCAAAATGCATGAACTAATCAAGCAATTGACAGAAATGAACCTCGTTGCTTCCCAACGCTTAGCTGAACTTATCCAAAAAGTTCAGCAGATGAGCGAGGAACTCATTTCCATTAACCAGCAGCTCCGGTAATTGAGCAACCGCACTTCTCACTATCCCATGCCAAACCTTCCACACGAAATGTGTGGAGGTTTCTTTTAGAAACATTCCGTGATGTGTTAAGTGCGCTGTTGCGCGTTAAAGAGTCTGGTTTTGCTGTTTCAGATTCTCGGCGTTTAACGTATCGTGTAACCGTAGGATTCTAGGGAATGTAATTTTCAATTTGGCTTGTGTTATTTAACTATAGGACTACTTTCGTATCTTTTCTGATGATTTGGAAGTGATAAAACTTAACCGGGAAAATTACACAACGCGCGAAACTGAAAAACGGAACAACAAAAGACTGAAACCGAACATTACACTTGAACACGGCCCCGTGCTCATAGAGGCACGCCCCCGTGTTCGACAAGAAATGACACCACCTGCCATTTTTCAGCCTTTTGTCTTTTTAACATCAATGTTGCATGACAAAAACCGAACTAATGTGCCTGCAAAGTGGTATTCACTTTCAATTCCATCTTCTTTTCCATTTTTCTTTCATTTGTTCAAGTGTTCTTGCAAGAGTATTTGGCCAACAGGTTAGTATACTAATTCCTTTGATTATGAAAGTCATTTACATGTAGTTAGGAGATTAGGTCTCTAAATAACCGAAATCCTAGCAATAATGTGTAAACACTTGTTCTTAAACGTGTTATGGAATGATGAATGCTTTTAACCTACTTGTTCATGTTTATTCTTGTAGTAGATTAGTGTTAATTAGTGTGTTTAATTAGATATTAGTATGTTTAGTTAGTATGTTAGTTGTTTTCTTTTATTGTTAACAAGACTATCTTCATAATTCATGGTGAAACCTTTGTTAATCATGTTCAAGTTACAAGAATTATCAAGTGATGTAAAACAATATATATTTTGAGTATCTTGAATTATTAACAAATGATTAAAATGTTAAAGTATAATCTTTGATATTTAAAGCAAGAAAATGTTAAACCCATGCTTAATCAACGATTTACAAACAAAACCACGATTGCTCGAGTCGAGATTTCATGCCCAAACATGTTAACCGCACCCCCACGTTGTACAAAGCGCACCCCCATGTTCAAAATTTTTTTTCCTTGGATGATAAATTCTTAACTATTTTTGAACATGAATTGAATCATTATGATGTTATGTCTTGAAAAACATATGATTTTCACTAACATCATGAGACTGCTTAAGAAATTTGTTTTGTCTAGATTAATTTATTTTTAAATTTCAGGATCATGGATCATCCCTACTTATATTTTGGAGGGAGCCACGAGAGATGATGTCATGATAGACTTCAAATATTGCTACAAAGGGTCGAAAGATCCCACTTACAAGCAGATGAAGTAACACTAGCGGTAGTCGGACAGCTAGAAAGATATAATAATTTATTAGTGTCCAGTGGAAACATTTATTTTCACAAAATAGACCTTCCGTTTATGAACTGACTCTTGAATTTTTAGCATCTTTTAAATTTAGCATGAAATACTCTGATCCTTGGGATGAAAATGCAGTTTCATTCAGACTAGCTGGGAATTGGCATAAAACATCCATTGCCTTGTTCGGTGTCTATCTTGGAATATACACGGAACAAGAAATGGAGGAGGAGGCAATATCTGGAATGCCGGCGTATCATACCTTCCCGAACGAGGAAAGTAGAGACGTGGAAAGTGGTGTAATGAGGAAAGAATTTTGGGAGCGGATTGGAACCGGAGGGTTCAACTCGAGCATAACAAAAAGCAGTCAGATACGAGACCCGCTGCTACGATACATTCATCGGTTACTCAGCTATTCCATAACAGCTCGTGGTCAAAGCGAGGGAGTTGTTAATTTGAGGGACTTGTTTATTTTATATTGTATGGTTAATCAGTTGCCATATAATATTGGGTATTTGTTTTGTAATCTTTTTGCCAGGAATGCGATTGCATGTGCTCCAACACCCATGTTTGGAGGAAGCTGGATTTTAACTTATATGAAAGCTATGGTTATAACACTGAAGGAACCGAAGGAGTGATGCCAGGACTGTTGGACTTGAGCATCTGTACAAGTATGTACATGGTGACAAGCTTACCAAATGGGCAGCCGAGATTCATGGATAAGAAGGGACAAATCTAGGATCCGGCGGATCCCGAAGAAATTATCATGGACCTCGACATGCCGATACAGCCGGAAGGAGCCGGAGCGGGATCTTCAAGTTCACGAACAAGGGAATTTCCAACCATGTTAGACCTTTATGAGTCAAACCAAACCACCGAAACCCATGCAAGGCGATCATTTGAATATGCCCAACGAGCCTTCAACCGAGTCGAAAATCTGCATTCCCGAGTCGATGACTTGAGCAGAGATGTCACGTACATCAGAAACCGAATGTACCACGAGTGGGGGGATATCCCACCATAAAGCCCTTGAAAACCGTATCATTTTCGGGGCCCCAGCATAGTTGTTTTGTGCCAATCTATCTTTTAATTTATGTCGTTTTGTTTTATTTTATGTGTTTAGGATTTTAATGCTTTCAATAAATTGGTGACATTTCAGGTGATACCGAGGATTCAAACAAAGCGAGGGCAACCAAACACAAGTGAAAAATTCATTATTTTTAGGGGAGTTATTTCATTACCCTTTCTCGATCCTGAATATGTTAATCACATTGAGGACAATGTGAATTTTAAGTGTGGGGATGAGAGTAATGCATTTGACTTTGCTAAAAAGTTCAAATTAAAAATTTTAAGAAAAAATCACTTACCAAGTAATTTTTGTGACAAGAAACCAAAAATTTAATATAATTTTTGATAAACCAAATTATAAATATACGTTTTCGGGAAATAAAGAAGTAAATCCATGACGTCCAAATAAAAATTGAAAATGTTTTTTGTGATATCCTTAAAAGCAATAATCTAGTAAAATATTTAATCATGTATAATGAAACACTTTTAACCAATTCCATCCGTATGTGAGTTTATTTTTGAGCCTTAAACAAGCTTTTGCAAGTTGCAATTCTACTTTCATTCTGGATTTAATTGAGGGTGTCATATGATACGTGTGATTAGAACTTGTTTTGGGTATATATTTCAAGATCTTAATTAGTATTTGTTGCATAAAAATGAGTTAGGCACTAGGAAACCTTAACCATTCAAGCCCCAACCATTGTCTTTAATTTTCCTTACCCGAACGTCAACCCTAGTTAGCCCCGTTGAGCTTAAACGTTTTTATCTTTCAATCACCCGAGTCACCAAGTCACTTAACCAAAAAGCCTTCAACAAAACCCGTTTTCGTTAAAGACACGTTTTTGGCTTATAAAAAAAATATATTGGTCTTTTACCGGCAGACCTTAAAGAACTGGAATGCATTCTTTTGATTTCAATTTGCTTTGTTGCCTTCATCACGCAAAACCGGGACTTCCCCCGGAAATCCGCGAACAAATTTTCAATCTCACGTTTGACGCAAAAAGAAATGGCGAAAAAAGGAACAAGTTCCGCCATTTTGTGGGATTTCAAAAAGTGCTATAAAGAGACGTGCAAAAAGATATGAAAGATGCCCAAATTGTGGAAATTGGTCCCATAATGGAAAATGCAAAAAGAATCAAACTGAATCTCAATACGAATACACAGAATTAATCCGATTGGGTGCTATTAGGCTTCAAGCCGAACGATCCTTGAGAAAGGAAAGTTTTGTGTATCTTCGGGTAAAAGATGAAGTACGATTCTTGAAAGCAAAATAGGGTCTTGACAATCTGACCTTAAACGAGTCCTCAAGCTAGCATATCCCTTCTAGCTTGAAGTATTGTATAGGGAACCTTTATTGCTTTCCTTGTAGTTTATGTTAGAAAAATAAGCCAAGACCGTCGTCTTTAGCAATTAGCCACTCTTTCCAAATATTTCGTACCCGAGCCCGAGCCAAGTTACAACCCATCAAAGACCTAATGATTTTTGCAAATAAATATCTAAGTAGGTGGAGATTTGATCCCTTAACAAGCATATTATTTCACACGTATTCATACTAGGCAATTGAGTGTATTAGTCATACTTAATCTTGATTATGACTCCATATATTTAGCCGAGTGTGAGTGCATCTTGTGAGAAGTGTGGATTTTTATATGATAATAATCTTTACTAACCAACCTATTTCTTGCTAGGATATCATTTTACATGTGCTTAGAATATATATATTTGGATGAAAATAGTATTTACTAGCACGGGGCCGTGCCTTTTAGGCACGAGGCCGTGTTTAAACACTCCGGAAAGCCTATAAATAGAAGCCTAAGCTCGTCATTTTTGGCAAGCTTTGTTGGGAGAGTTACTCTGCTGAAATCTCTCGGGAATCAAGACTTCAAGATCATTCGAAGGCTCGGGAAATGCATACAACACTTGAAAGAAGCTTGGGATCACCTAAACGTCATCCATTGTGGATTATCGGTTTTATTGTTCCATTTCACCGATGATCACTTATCTATCTTCTTTGTTATATGTTGTTATGTTAAAGCTCATCATGAGCTAAACTCTATTTATCATCCTAATCGGATGAAACTTATGTAATTTGTGATGAACTAATGGTGTGATAAATATTATGTTAATGTTATGGTGGTCTTGGGAAAACTATTGATGGGTAGCATCTACATTTGAACGGGAAGTTATAACTTTATGGTTTGTGATTGTGATTGTCATACAAGGTTGAAAACCGTATGATTAACTTTCATTCGCGAAACCGGTCTTCATAATAAATCCATGGCTAATGAACTAGAAATGGTTATTAGAAATCATATCAGTTTAACTTTCTGATCAATTTGCGGGTTCCCTTTTATTAGTTCGGAAACTTCAGTAATTGTTACGGTTTTCAAAAATTAATGGTATCTTAGGAAGGAACCTGATCAACTCTCTTTTTAACATTAAATTATGTTTTCAGAAATCGTATGTCAAATAGGACACAAAAGATTTACCTACATTACTAGGGCTTTGATTTGAGCAGTAAACTCAGCCTGACAGGATCAAGTCACTACGGCAGCAGGATAGACAAGAAATCGCACCGCCTCATCTCTATAAACATTAACATAATCACATCACATCACCAATTCATCACAATTACATAAGTGGAGTCTAATTAGGATGATAACTTTTATTCCCTGATTTTAAATCCAAACGCTTCAATTCTTAGTTTACTTTCTTTTTATTATTGTTTACTTTTAAACCCTAAAAATCTTTCCAATACAAAATATCACTTTCTTTAACAAAAACCAAATCTGATAGTCAAACATCAAGTTTGTTGAGTAGGCTAGGTGTGTCCACGGATTGATACTTGGTTCTTACCAACACTATATTACCTCACGACAGGTACACTGCCTTTTGTATGTGTGGTTTAGTATTAGTAACAACCAATCAGTGACACTTCTTCTCAGAGCCATTCTCCACTAAATCTTTATCAAATATATATACTATCTGCACCCAATCAGTGACACTTCTTAGAATGCTCGTCTTCACTCTTCTCAGAGCCATTCTCCACCATCTCGTCTTCATCCTCTTCAGTCACAGGATCTATGAGGGGAAGCTCATCTTCACAAGTTCCACACCTAGGAGATCTTACAGACAAGATTGTGTGTGGAGGAGCTATCTCACAAGATCCTAGTCCTTGCTTATTTTGATAACAAACTTTTGCATGCAAGGATGAGGATATTATGTTCTTGAAGGTCTCTTCTTCAAGAACACATTTTTTTGCCTTGGCTTTGCTGATCACAAGCTCAGCCTGACATTCAGTTAACTTAGTAATGAGGTCTTTGATCTGAGTCCTGTAGTTTGTATGCTCATGTTAAAGAGTTGAAATAGTTTTCTCTAACTCCTCTATCTTTAGTTTATAATCATTTTTAGCTCTTTTAAAATCAGCTTTTAAGATATTTAAGGACTTAAGATCAGATCTCATTTCTAAGTTATAGGACCTGTACCTATGGACTTTAGCAATGCATTCAGGAGTACAAAGATGTTCCAATAGCTTGGCTTCATCGTGGTCTGCCATGATTGCTTGGTTTGGAGATGCATCTTCTACCTGAAAGCTCCAGTCAAAGTCTCCTTCTTCAACAACAACTGTAGCTTGCTGCTTTGGCTTCTCATCTAGGGGGCCTTTCTCAGTGTAGTTTGGTCTAGTTTGTGCTTTGCCACGATTTGTCTTGGGTGCCTTACACTCCCTTGCAAAGTGTCCCATCTAGTTACAGTTGTAACACTTTACTTTGCTTTTATCCAGCCCAAACTTTCCACTGGGTGCATTGCTTGGAAACTTTCTCCATGTCCTCTTGTAGAACTTATTGGCTCTATGAGTGAGAAGAGCCATCTGCTAGACTACATCTACTCCAGATCATCTGGATGGATACAGTCCAAATCTTCAAGGGTGAAGTGAAAGTTGCCTGAGGATTCACCAGCAGAGACAAAAGCATGAGAAGAACTTGTTTTTTGGAAAGGAGTTCCTTGAGTGTAGCTTTCCCTTGGAGTCTCTTGGAAGGTGATGAAAGGGCCCTTTTGTGAGTTGTTAGGGTAGCATATAAGATGATGTTATGGCTCATTGCTTTCCCTTTCAAGCACATGGAAGGCTGAACTCAGTTGATTGTTGGAGTTACCAGATGAGTTTTGCATGTTCATCTCCATCTGGTAGCCACTAAGAATACCATACAACTCTGTAAGAGTAAGAGTCTTAAGGCTCTCAGTCCTCTTGATAACAACATAGTAATGTGTCCATTGTCTAGGAAGTGAGGACATAAACTTCCTTACAATGTCCCTATTCTCAAGAGTTACTCCAACATCCATTAGAGTATCCACATCTCAACATACCTGAAGTATTGTTGAGTCATGGTTTGACTTACCTTAAAGGTGAAGTTTTCAAACTGCTGCTTTAGGAGATCCTTCTTGTTCTCCTTTGCTTCAGTATACCCCTCATACATCAGCTTCAATGCTTCCCATAGTTGCTTGGAAGTTTTGCACTTCTTGAAGCCTCTGTATATGAAGTTTGGAAGAGCAGTTTGAAGGGCTGTCATGGCTTTCTAATCAATCTCTATTATTTTCCTGTCTTCTTCAGAGTAATCAGCCATAACTTTAAGAATCATACCACCACCAGTAGTAGAAGTGGTGCTTGGTATGTAAGGTCCTTCAACAACAGAGTCCCACATCCGGGAGTCTTGAGACTTGATGAAGCCTTCCATTCTTTGACACCAAGTATCAAAGTCTTCAGGAGTGATCAGTGGAGACTTTGTCATAGTTCCAGTTTCCATATTAGCTTTTCTAATAACTGCCATTTGAGTTGTTAAGTATTTTGTGTGTGTGAGGGATCTTTAGATGGTGAGATCTTATATCAAGAGCCTGAAATGCTCTAATACCAAATGCAGGACCGGTGAAGGGTATGCACTTACATCACAATAATACAATGAGGAGAGTTGCTTAGAACACTTAACTGATCAAATAGGGAACTGGTTAACTTTTAGTGAAAGATGCTAAGAACACAAGTAAATATAAGACAGAACAAGATGGCAAACAACACAAGTAATTTGTTTTCAAGAATGATGTATATTGCTTCTCAAGTTCTATTACAAATGTTACAAAGCATACGATAGAAAGTTACAAGTACTTAAGATACTTTATACTACATCCTACAGCCGGCCATACTTTGAAAGCCAGCTGGATACAATTGACTAGACAACTACAAAATCAAATGTAGAGTCAAAAGGTAGATTTGCCTTTTGACTAGTGACTATGACATGCCATAGTGCAGGACCGTTTAAGGGCTTTAACACAATTACAACACAACAACACAATGAGGAGATTAACTAAACTTTAATCAAACAGTGAACTGGGTTAACCAAAGTGATACAAAGAACACAAGTAAAGTAAAGAGACAGAACAAGAGAGTATGGGTTTCAAGGAGGCAGTATATTGCTTTCTCAAGTTCTTTTACAAGTGTTACAAAGCATGAAGAAAGATACAAGAACTTGAAATACTTATACTACAACCTACAGCCGGCTATACTTTGAAAGCCAGCTGGATACAATTGACTAGACACTAACAAAATCAATTGTAGGATCAAAAGGCATATGTGCCTTTTGACCTTGTGACTATGACATGCCATAGCTCACATCCTTATACATTACAAAAAGGATAAAGTACATAAAGTGGAAAGTTACAGACTCAAGACCTCAATGTACAGTTACCAAAAGCATGGACCTTTTCACCAACTCATGTAAGTTGGTGACTTTACAGAGATGCAGCGGAAAATGTGCTTTATGGAACAGTACATCAGATAAAGCATGTGTACTAAAAGTCTTCGGAAGAAATCTGTCTTCATAGGTTGAAGCTTCGGAAGACTTTGTCTCTGAGCTTCGGAAGACTTCATGTTTGGCTTCGGAAGATATTGGTCTTGGCTTCGGAAGATTTTACACTTAGAGTATTTTCTAATGCATTGTGTAAAACTTCCGAAGCATTCTTCACTTCAGTACTTAGTGCATGTTGCAGAGACACTTTGGATGTTTTGGGTTGCATCAGACTTAAGGAATCCTTACAAACTCCCCCTAGGCTGATGCTACCAAAACACTTAGAAGATCTTCAGATGTTGGTAGTCTTCAGTACAATCAAGACCATTCCTTTCTTCATTAGATGGTCAGGATCATCAAGACTCTCATAGTATCTTCTCATCTCAAAGAGATCATGTAGAGGTAAGTTGATTATGTCTTGCCAGGAGTAGACATTCTCAACACCTTGATCTCTGATAACATGCCATCTTTCTGGATTGGTAGAGTAAGTCCAGGACAAGATGGGTGTCTCAGTTGTTAGAGGAGCCACTTGAATAGAAGTTGATTGGGCTGCCTCATCATGCACTTCCTGAGGTTGATCTGATTCAGCCTGAGGTGTAGAGGTAGATGACTTTGGCTTCTTCTTCTTAGTCTTTGGTTTAGAAGCCATTCTCTTCTTCCTCTTAGATGACTTTAACTGAGAAGACTGGTCTGCAGCACCATGTTGATCATCAGTGTCTTTCTCAGTTGGGTGTTCCTCCCTCACAGGTTCAGAAGGAGAGGGAGTTTGACCCTGCCTTGGATCAGAAGATGAAGCTTGCTGAGGCTCAGCTGGAGGTTCTGGTTGAGGTGTCTCTGGTTGTTCAAACTTGACCTCCACTTCAGGTGGGACTTGACTTGGAAGAGAGTGCAAGTCAATCAGTTCTCCACTTTTAATTTTCTACTTGATCACCCTTATATGCTCATCCATAGTGGATAGAGACATGGGGCCAAGTCTCCTTCCGGAGAATCCATATAGCTTCAAGAAGCTCATCATTCTTTGTCTGTCAGCAGACTTCTTTGCATTCTTTTGAATGATGGCTCTTGACATTGCAGCTTCTTCCCTTAGCTTCCTTTTCGTTGTCTTTCTTTCTTTGACTAGCTCAAGCTCAAGTTGCTTTAGGTACTCGAACTCAATGAAGTCATAGGACAGGGGAAGAAGTGCATCTGCCTGATAGAAGCCTGTGGCACTCAGGTAGTTGATCATCTTGATCCTATCTTCTTCTTTATCTACCTGAGGTTCTTGTGGAGCCACATCTTCCTGTGCAGGACTTTCTTGAACTGGAGAGAGAGTGGGAGCATGCTTGTAGAGTCTTTTCTGTCTCTTCTCCTCTTTGAATTGGAGAAGTAACCTTGCATCCTCTTTCTCCTTCATCTCTCTTGACACTTCCATGTCAGCCAGTTCATTTAACTCTTCTAAGGGGAGGGAGATGATTTCATCAATATCATAGTTCCTGGTCTGTAAGTAGGTAATCCTGACTACCCTTAACTCATCATCTTGAGTATTTGGTCTGGGAGCAGCCCTGATTGCAGCTTGCATGAAGCTAGATGACCCAGTAGAACTTTCTCCCCTTAGCCTCCTTTTCCTCTCTCTCTCTTCCTCCTCAATTTCCTCAGGAGTCATTATCCTTTTCCCTTTGTCACCAACAGACCTTTGTGACTCAGGGTGGATTGAGGCTTGGCCTTCATTGCTTGGTGTAGCTTCCATGCTCTGGCCAGAGAGAGGCTGAGAAACACCTTCACCAGCAGGTGTCTCAGATGGAGTTTGGACCTCTGCAGCAGTTGTTGATGATGAGACAGGGGTCTTAGGTTCTGCCACTGGGCCTTCAGTCAAGGTTTCCCCTATAAACTAATCTTAGGGTCCACCTCAACATCCAGTTTGTTGATGCATGTATGTCCCTAGATCATGAGTTGTAATGTAATAAATCTTTTCTGTCTGATTATGATGTAATAGTATCGATTAATGAAATGATATGAATTGGTTGTTACTTGTGATGTTTAATATTTCATTAATGAGTCGTGATTGAATTGATTGGGTTTATGATTGGTTGAATGATTGCACATTATGTTATATTAATTAAAACATTCAAACTTAACTTAATGAAGTTCTCATACGAATGGCCCATGCGAATGGACCACACGCATGAATAACTTCATACGATTGACTCAATCGCACGACTGAACCAGGAGACTGGATCAGTCGTATGATTGACACATAAGATTGACTCAATCGCACGACTGAACACTCAGTCGTGCGGATGAATCAACCGCATGGTTCAATCGCACGACTGAACCATACTTGTGGCCCAGTCACACGATTGAACAATACTAACCTATAAATAGACCCAATTCGTGGAAAAACGTAAGCATTCATCCCATTACGATTCCAGACGTACCCTAGCCGTCCAGAAGCCTCCCAAATCGTTCTCCAAGTTCACAGAACACTTTAGATCGATTCCTAATCGATTTCTGACGTTGGATTCGATTCTTGATTGATTCTTCGTGTGTTCTCACTGATTGGATCGCCAATCAAATAGGATTCCGCACTATTTGAGTTGGTTTAACACGCTAATCACTAGGTATTTTGTTTAAATACCAGGTCCTAACAAATGGTATCAGAGCTTTGGCTCTTGATTACGTGTTGATTCAATCAAGATTGCATAAAAGTTTGTGTTTTTGCACGAAAAACGCAATCTTTGGCATCAAAAGTGATCTTGGACGTTCCCTGCTCATTGAAGTTTAGTTTCTACGGACTTAGGCGATTAGGACTTGTGAAATTTCGAATTTTTACGGCTGAAACCCGTCAAACCTAGAAATTTTCGCAAAACAGCAGCTTCAGTCGCACGAGTGACCCATTCGCACGACTGGACTCCATTCGCATTGCTCATTCGCACGATTGGACCTAGTCGCACCCTCATTCGGCCGACTGAACCGTTCGTTCGCATAACTCATACGCACCAGATTCATTCGCACGACTGAACCAATCGCCCAGTTCAGTCGCACGGTTGAACCAATCGCAGAGTTCATACGTACGATTAGACCATTCGCATCCTTCAGTCACATCAGTGAAAGTTTGTTTGATTAGATTCTAAGTTTATTAGCCATGGAAGATCAGATGTCAGCCTTTACTGCTGGGAAGGACTCGAGGATTCAGAACCTGCTGTTGCTTGAGAGTGAGGTGGGTAATCACAATAAACCACCAAAGCTCTTGACTTTAGATGAGTTTCCCCACTGGAAACAACGTTTTGAGATCTACCTCAATGGAGTAGATCCTAATCTGTGGGAAGCTATTGAGGTCGGTTATAGTACACCGGTGGGAGCTGATGGAGTTAAATTAACGTTAAGTGGGATGACAGACGCACAGAAAGTAAAGTACAATGCAGAGAAAAGGGTTTATGCATTGATCACTCAGTCTATCCCCAAAGACATATTCCACCAGTATTCAAAGAACAAGCAGTCCAAGAAACTGTGGGATGAGCTAGAGAAGAGATATGATGGGAATGCGTCATTGAAGGCAATCAAGGCAAAGGAGTTAAAGAAGGAATTCGATAACTTCTCATCGATTGGTAATGAGAGTTTAGACGAAGTCATAGACAGATTCTACCACTTGATGAGCGAATTGCATACACATGGAGTTGAAACAACAATGGAAGAGAAAGTGAGCAACTTCGCAGACGGATTGCCTGATAAGTGGGCTTCATTTGTGTCTAACCTTAGACAGAATGAAATGCTTATAAAGCTGGATATAAATGACTTCATTCTTAAGTTGCGAGAAGAAGCACTAAGGATGAAGTATAGAGCTCAGAAGTCTGCGTACACACAAAATCCAGCTTTATACAACGCCACGCCTCAAGCTAAGACATCTGGAGCACCTCTCCAGACTGCATTTGTGTCTAGCTCGTCAGGTCCTTCACATGCTTCTTCTTCTGGATCAGACACGTCAGGGTCACCATGTACCCATTATATTGGATCAGAAGCAAGTGCTACCAAACTGAAGACCGAGAACCTCGGTAATGTGACCGTAGAAGTAGCTCGAGAGCATATGGATCTTTTAGCAGCAGTGGTTCATTCATATGATGGACTTGTTGCCGGGAAGATTGGAAACTGCCATCTGGCAGATGAGGACTACGAGCAGGTGGACGAAATGGAGCTTGAGAGGATGGATATAATGTGGGCCTTAGCTAGCGCTGTCCGAAGGGCAAAGAAGTTTGTTAAGAAGACAGGACAGAACTTGATAGCTACTAAGGATACCACATTTGGCTTTGACAAGAGCAAAGTGACCTGCTTCAACTGTGGAGAGAAGGGACACTTCAAGAGAGAATGTGTCAAGCCAAAGAAGACGGGTAATGGGAACCCATTCTCGTCCTTTACTCGCCAAGACAAGCAAGCCTCCAGTTCTACTTCATCAAACAAGGATCCAAAAGCCTTGACTGCTCATGATGATGAAGGACAGGATTGGAGTTTTAGGTTTGTCTCACCAGGAGAATCTAACATTGCCAGTGTTGATGATATTGATGATGATTCTGCGAGTGAAGGTGATCTAGCAGTTGAGATAGTGATGTCACACAGTGAAGAAACAACTGCAGCCGAGGTCAGTTACAAGCCAAAGGAGGAGACTTCCACGTCAGAGACAGAAAAGTCAGAATCACCAGAACAGAGACGTCTGATGCTGCGTTGATGGCTAACTCTTCTGAACCAACACAGGTAAGTACAACTGACCAAATGTTTAATAATCATGCTTGTTCTGATTGTGATATGTTTAGGAATAGCATTGATGAAAAATTTGCTAGGTTATTAGATCACAATGATAACTTAGTAAAAGATTTACAACTGTGCACTGAGGCTAATAGAGTTCTAAAACAAAATGAGCATAGTTATAAAGAAAAGATAGACCTATTGACTAAACAGCTTAGGGAAACCGAAGTAGTTGCCTTTAACCAAGCAAATGACATTAGGTACTATCTAAACTCCCTAGAGGACACTAAGAAGCAAAAAGCAGTTCTAGAAGTTAATTCATTAAAACAGAAACTGCACAGTTGGACTAGTTCTTCACACATAGTTCAACACTTAGTGAGAGAAAGGAATAACGGGGAGGGATTAGGCTACAAAGTGGTTCCACCTCCACCTGAGACCTTGATAAACACTAAGTCTAGACCAGTAAACAACAACCCCATCAAGGATCATGTGGTGACTACTCCTCTTGTTACTGATCCAGACATATCATGTTCATCTACTGAATCTGGACAGAAACAAAAGGAGGCCACTTCAAAGGCAAAGGGTAAATTGCCTTGTGTTAATCTGGAAAATGAATTTGAAAAAGTTAACTTAAAGTCAGGGTCAAACAGAGTCAAATCAGAACCTAAAAGGACTTCAAACGTTAATTTTTCACATGCTTCAAGTCAAAAACCAGTTAACCAAAAATGGAACATGTTAAACAGGTGAAAACAGTTAACTTTGTTAAACCAGAGAAAACATCAAACATACAAGAGTCAAAACCTAAAGTGATTGATGTTACTAGAGTGTCACGCACTTCTCCACAAAGAAAGTCTACGTATAAAGTTGATAGCAGGTCATGCTACAACTGTGGAGAATGTGGACACATTGCTTCCTATTGTCCTTTCTATCAGACACCTAGGAAGAAGATAGATCTTCAGGACTCTAGACCTAGGTCTTCTAAGAGGAGTTCTCTAACTCCACCTAGAAGATCTAGTGAACCTAAAGTCCAACCTGTAAGCCAGACGACTGTTTATCATAAACAGGCATTGCACAAATCTGGCTTATGGAAAGAGAAGTCACCTGCGTGTCTGATACTGATGACAAGAAGGAATCTGAGCTACCCTCACCCTCTAAGGGTCAATGGGTAGAGTTTATGATGTGTGATGCCTCTGGGAAACCCAAGACAGTAAAGGCTTGGGTTCCTAACCTAAACTAATACATTTACTTTATATGTGCAGGGTGTTCGATACAGCGCTGAGACTAACACGTGGATTATAGACAGCGGAGCATCCAGGCACATGACAGGAAATAGAGCCCTTTTATCAAACGTCAAACAAATAAAAGGAGGGCATGTTTCCTTTGCAGGAAACAAGGGAGGATACATCACAGCACAGGGAGAAGTGGGAAATCAGAAAGTTAAGTTTGATAAGGTGAACTACGTTCAACAACTTCAGAATAACTTACTTTCTGTTTCCCAAATCTGCGATAAAGGATTTAAAGTCATCTTCGACAACAAGAAGGGTTACATGCTGAAGAAAGACTACATGATCCCGGAGGACCAAGTTCTGATGACTGCTTCAAGATATAAAGACCTTTATGTCTTGGATCTGTCAACAGCTGCTACAACGGATCATGAGGTTCAGTGCTTTCTGTCTAAAGCTACTGAGAAGGACTCAATCTCCTGGCATAGGAGAATGGGACACATTAGTCAAAGGAAGATGAATCATTTGATTCAGAAGGATTTAGTAAGAGGAGTAAATGTCAAGAACTTCCAACTTCCTGACTTTTGTGTAGCTTGCAAGAAAGGCAAACAGACAAAGAAGTCTCATAAGGAAAAGAAAGTTCATTCAATAGAACTTCCTCTTGAACTTCTTCACATGGATCTGTTTGGTCCAGTCAGTACAAAGAGCATTGCAGGCGATTTGTACTGTTTTGTGGTCACTGATGACTACTCAAGGTTCACTTGGGTAATGTTTCTGAAATCCAAATCAGAAACATTTGAGTCATTCAAGGAATTAGTAACCACACTGGAATCTCTCTACAAGCTAAAAGTTAGACAAGTACGCTCAGACAACGGGACAGAATTCAAGAATCAATGGATGGAGGCATACTGTAAGGAAAAGGGAATTGTTCATCAATTCACTTCTGCTTACACGCCTCAGATGAATGGTGTTGCTGAGAGGAAGAATAGAAGCTTGATAGAGACTGCACGGACTATGCTGGCTGACTCGAAACTGCCTATTCAATTCTGGAATGAGGCAGTGGCAAACGCATGTTATACACTGAATCGAGTCCTAATAGTCAAGCGCCACGGAAAGACATGTTATGAGCTACTACAAAGACGCAAACCAAATTTGGAGTATCTTGAACCTTTTGGCGCGCCGTGACACTTCTGAAGAAGACACAAGAAGGAAAATTCAGCGAGAAGGCAGATGAAGGAATCTTTCTAGGATACAACATACCGAATAAGCGAGTTTACAATAACTCAACGGGTCTTGTAGAAGTGTGGTGTAATGTCGACGTTCAGAGATATACCACACCACCTACAGGCAAAGGACCTGCATACTTCTTCGATTATGATGGATTCTTCAAGTCCTTCAACATTCCTCTCTCTCCCTCGGATGATGAGTTAGCTACTAGGATGATGTATGACATTCTGAATACACCATCTAGCACACAGGGAGAATCATCTACTCAGTCAGGGGGAGTAGTCGATGACAGTGACTCCTCCTCTGAAGATGAAACTGAAGCAGATGACCAGAACAGTCAGGAGGAACAGGTTCCAGTTCCTGAAAGTCCACAAGCATCTACGAGTGATGCTCCTTCGACTTCGGAACCTCAAACTCCAACTACCTCAGATGCAGAACAAAATGTTCATAATCTCGGTTCTGAGGTGGCTGTTCCTACTACTCCAGGATCACGACTAAACGTCTATCATCCCCTTGACAATGTTATTGGGGATGTCAGATCAGGAGTACAAACCCGAAATCAGCTATACTCAGCTGATTACGCCTCGGTTATGGAGAAAGGTTACATTCATGATGGTGCTTATCGATGTTTTGTCTCGCAGGTTGAGCCAAAATATGTCAGTGAAGCACTAAATGATGAGGCGTGGGTGAGTGCCATGCAAGAAGAACTTCTGCAGTTTAAGAAGTTAGGTGTATGGACTCTGGTTGATAGACCTAAAGGTGCTAAAGTCATTGGCACCAAATGGGTACTAAAATGCAAGAAGGATGACCAAGGAGTCATTATCAGGAACAAAGCTCGACTGGTGGTTCAAGGTTTTCGCCAAGTCGAGGGGATTGACTATAATGAGGTGTTTGCACCCGTGGCAAGGATGGAAGCTATTCGTATCTTCCTTGCCTATGCCTCGTACATGAAGATTAAAGTCTACCAATTAGATGTGAAGAGTGCATTCCTTCATGGGAAATCAGGGAAACAGTCTATGTAAGTCAACCCGAGGGATTTGAAGATCCTTATCATCGGGATAGAGTTTACAAGCTCGACAAAGCTTTATATGGGCTTCATCAAGCTCCTCGAGCTTGGTATGAGAAACTCTCGACTCATCTGGTGAAACATGGCTTTCGCAGGGGAGTCATTGACTGTACACTGTTTATTAAAGAAAAGGATGGCGACCTACTGCTTGTACAGATATATGTTGATGACATAATCTTCGGGTCAAAGAACGAAGAGTTATGCAAAGAGTTTGAAGCAGTGATGAAGAAAGAGTTTGAGATGAGTGCTATGGGGGAGATGAAGTTCTTTCTCGGACTACAGGTGGATCAAACACCTAATGGAATCTTTCTACATCAGACCAAGTATGTAGGAGACATTCTCAGTCGCTTTGACATGGAGAATGCTTCTGCTGCTGGGACTCCACTTGCTACGAATCATGATATAGCACCTGATGAGAATGGAGATCTAGTAGATGCCACTATGTACCGAGGAATGATTGGATCCCTCATGTATCTCACTGCCTCAAGACCTGATATTATGTATGCTACATGTCTATGTTCTAGATATCAGGCTAAACCAAAGGTCAACCATCTGATCGGGGTCAAGAGGATTTTTCGTTATCTGAAGGGTACTCCACACTTGGATTGTGGTATCCTCATGATGATGACTTTGAGCTTACCGCGTATAGTGACTCGGATTACGGGGGCTGCAAGATGAACTACAAGTCTACATCAGCAGGGTGTCAATTCTTTGGGAGAAGATTAGTTACCTGGCAGTGTAAGAAGCAGACATCGGTTGCATTGTCAACCTGTGAAGCCGAATATGTTGCTGCTGCAAGTTGCTGTTCACAAATCATCTGGATTCAACAGCAAATGCGGGATTACGGTTTAAAATTCTCATCTACTCCTATTTTTGTTGATAACTCTGCTGCAATTGCAGTAACTAAAAATCCGGTTCAACATCCTAAGACCAAACACATCGGTATTAAATACCATTTCATTAGAGATTGCTTTGAAAAGAACTTAATTGATGTGGTTAAAATTAATACTGATTTTCAACGCGCTGACCTCTATACTAAAGCCTTTGATAAACCACGTTTTCAATATTTGTTAGAGGTCAACGGCGTTAAAAAGAAAAGTGAGGTAATTCCTGATGATGATAATGTGTAGTCCGATGTAGTTTAGTTAAAGTTTATTTTATTTTATTTTATTTGTTTTATTCTCGACTGTTTTATTTAAAACTCATGTTTTTTGCTGTTTATGAAAATCCTAAAATAATTAAACCAGAAATGATTTTAGTATTTTAGGGGGAGAATATGTCACAGCAAGTTAACATTAAAAAAAAAAATGAGGGAGAAGGAGTAACTAGCTGAAATAAGGTAGATTGTGTCTGTGATACCGATTCAATACCTTTGGAAAATGATAGTACACAGGAACATATCAAGAGGGACTTTAAAAATTTAAGTTTTGGAAAGATGCAAAAGTTCAAAGTTTAAGTCTGTGTAGTCTAAGCAATACAAAAAGGGAAGATGATAGAAAACTGGCAACTCCTAAGGTGACACAAAGAAAGTAGACTTAGAGGCTGCTAGACCATATATGATATGTTGGTAGATTCAACACAATAGACAATTAGACCTGATTGGTGATCTCAAGATCAAACTAAGTCGTTCAACTGACTGTGGGCTTCCATCTTATCACTGGTTAACACAATCAAATATATTCCAATAAGGGGTATTGAGCAATTAAACGCCACAAATGTGTGCGGATGACCATAATTAGAGCAAAGCAAAAAAAAAATTGAAAGACAAATGCAATAAAGCTAATGATTATGTTGTTGGTGCATTTTGTGTAAAATAAAATAAGCTGCTCTAACAAGGAGATAGGTTGTGTGCCTCTCTGCTGTGCGATGGCACTGACCTGAGGATAAGCATAACCTAGATATTCTAGAATTCATTGTTGTTTGCCGCCTCTCTGCTGTGCGATGGCACTGACCTGAGGATAGGCTTCTCTTTGAATGCTCTAAGAATAGTCTCTTCTTGTAATAATACCCGTAGACCGCTCAAAAGCTCCTGAGGAATGTTGATTACCATATAAGTGTGGGATCCACAAATGTTAGTTGAAATAATTAAACCTAAATAAGTCACCAGTCTGGGTCAAAAGTCTGTGTATGGATTTAAGTGGACAAACATACTGACAATCATTGTGGCTGCATTCTAAAAGGTCCAAATCAATGTGAAAATCTATGAGCTTCAGTATGATTTCCTTAAGTTGCTAACGACTCTGGATGAACACCGAGAATTTGAGCATCAAATTAATAACAAGTCCCAAATGATTTGACTTACCTGTATGATTCCAAAATTGAATTGGTCCAGATATGATCAATCTAAGTTGAAGCTATCTACTCCCGAACCAAATCCCGTAGATATCAATCTCTGGATTTATCTCTCACAAAAAGCCAAAAATATGTCTGATTATGTAATTTGTTTAAGTTCTTAAATTAGTTAGTTGTTTTAATTTTAATTTTAGTCGTGTGTCGGGCTACATCAGGAAAATCAGAATGAATCAACTCACTAAAAGGGTCATGTCTAAGATGATCAAAGGTTCATAATGTTAATTTCATAAAGTTAAAAGGGGTTTTAAAAGTAAATTGGTCAAAATGGCAGAAAATCAACTAAGTATGACCCATTCGCACGAATGGACCATACGTATGGACTAACCATACGAATGGAATCCATTCGTGCGAATGAACTATGAGTATGGACCATCAAACCGAATGGCCCATACGATTGGTCCAGTCGGAGGATTAAGTGCGAACGAGTGAGTCAGTCGCACGACTGAAATCCAGTCGGACGACTGGAGAAGGGCGACTGACCCAATCGCACGACTGAGCCCCACTCGCACGACTGAAAGGTGCGTATGAACTCAGTCGCACGATTGGATCTAGGGTTGGTATAAATAGAGGAGGAGTCGGTCGCAGAGACTCATCACCCTCAAATCGCCCCTAAATCGCACTCCCTACCGTTACGCTGCCAAAATTTTATTTGCCCTAGTTTTACAGTTGATTGTGATTCACTGACGTTCGCCATTCATCATACAGGTAACTTGAAGTCTTATTTCACCAAAAACAGAAGGATTGGAACCCTAACTTGGATTGTTCGACTGTGAAACTTGAACCGAGACAAGAAAGCCCTAATAACCTATTAAAACCAAGCAAAACGTTAAAATTAAGTCAAATAGGTTATTAGTAACGAGAATGCGAGTCTAATGAACCGGTTAATTGAGTTAAAAGAC
Organism: Flaveria ramosissima; assembly: GCA_025215565.1. Classification (NCBI taxonomy): domain Eukaryota; kingdom Viridiplantae; phylum Streptophyta; class Magnoliopsida; order Asterales; family Asteraceae; genus Flaveria; species Flaveria ramosissima. The sequence goes on from CM046040.1 coordinate 65,932,997, forward strand.
TTAGTTTGTGAAGTTTCGAACGATTGGCGACTGAACAACTGAGACAGGCGACTGGTCGTCCGGATGAACTTCAGTCGCACGACTGAAGGGGGCGATTTACTTAACCGCACGACTGAACCATGCGAATGAGACTCAGTCGCACGACTGGTGTAACCGCATAAGAGTACATGCGCATAAGTCCAGTCGCACACTCAGTCGTACGCATGAGGTCATTCGCACGTCTGAACCTCAATCGCACTGTTCAGTCGCACGACTGTCTTCAGTCGCACAACCTCAATCGCATGACAGAGACATTCTATTCAAAGTCTAAGTGTTTCATCTTGCTTTTAGCCAACGATACTAATGTTTATATTGTTATGTGTTACAGATGGCGAGTCGATGGAACATGAGCACCAAGCATAACATATGTGCTCATCTGGATTTGACATCCAGGAACGCAGCTGACTTCGCAGGCATCATTACGTTTCTGTTAAGATCCAGGATCGCTCATGCTATCTCTACACCATGCACTCCGTATAGATCAGTGCAGCAGGCCTTCTGGGAAGGCGCGGGTGTTGATAGATCCTCTGAGCCTCATTGTATCAGGAGTACGATCTTTGGTGAGGCTATTACCGTATCAGAGGAGATTTGAGGATTGTTCTACAGTTAGGGGATGATGCTGATTGTCCTACTCGTCTACACCCCCTCACTGTCAGAGGATGCTTTATGAGAGCCAAGTACTCTGGGGACATCAATGCGGGGGTACTCAACAAGAGTAACCTCTGTCCCCAGTTCAAGTATCTTGCGCATGTTCTGCTGAAGTGCATAGCGTCGAGGAAGGGAGGATTTGATGAGCTGTCGGATCAGATCCAGAACGCTTATGCAGCACTGGTGCTGAACCACCCGTTCAGCTTCTCCAAAATGATCTTCACCTACCTGGTGGAGAACATTGAGGGGAAAGGGAAGGAAGGCTTCTGTATGTATCCGAGGTTTATACAGATGATTATTGATCAGAAGCTTCCCTCCCTGCCAAAGGAGAAGGAGGATGCTGTAGTGCTAGAGGTCATGGATGACACTACGCTAGGCCGGATGAAGGTATACAGGGGGAAGCAGGTGAAACCCCCTGTCAGGAGGTTGTTTGGGCATCTGGCCCGTGCTGACTATGTGGCGCCAGCCAAGAGAAAGTGGCGCCACGATGACAGTGATTCAGATGTCGAGCATATTGCTATACCAGAGACTGACTCAGATGATGATGATAGCGGCGACGCCGGGGATGATATGCCTGCTCCACCTAGAGGCACTGATTCAGACGTTATTCCCCCGGGGTCCGCCACTGCCGGAGAGGTTGCTGAGATGGCCGGTTTCCATCAGGAGTTTGTAGCTGGTGATCAAGAGGAGGAGGAGTCAGATGAGGAGCCCCTCACTAGGACTGTGGGAAGCAAAGTTGTTCCCACAGACCACGGGCTTAGGGTGGTTGGTGAACACCCTCGGGACTCCTCAGAGAGAGAGACTGACCCGAACTATGTTCCGGGTTCAGTGGGCAGAGCTGCAGGGGGAGCATCCACTTCCACCGGGACTAGGAGGAAGCGGATGGCTCAACCCCATGGATTGAAGAAGAAGAAGCGTCGCCTGACCTTCGTCACCACTGCTGCCACTACTTCCACCACCACAGCCACCACTACCACCACCACTGACATACCACCCATCACCACAGCCACCACATCCACTACTTCCACTACCACAGCCACCACCTTACCTACCACCACTGTATCCTTCCCATCCACCACCAGACCATTCACACCTACATCACCAGCACCAGCCTACCGACCCATATTCACCACTGCCACTGCCACCACCACCACACATCATGCTGGACCCTCAGCCCAACCACCACATGTTTATGGATCTACTCTACCTCACATCGGGGTAGAGGAGCAGCTCTCAGCGCTTAACCGTATGGTGATGCGCCTGCTCGCTGCAGATGAGGAGAAGGCGGCGCAGATCCGCCAGCTGACCGACCTGACTGCTGCCCAGTCTCAGCAGATGGCAGAGCAGGCTCGGGTGATAGACCAGCAGAACCAGCTAATCGATGCTCAGAGAGTCGAGGTGTCCCAACTCCAGGACCAGCAGGCCCAGTCCGTCAAACGTATAGAGGAGTTGGAGACGACCAACAAGACGATTATGCTGAGGTTAAAGGGGTCGAAGGATGAGCCCTTGAAGCTAAAGGAGGGTGACGGGGATGATGGAGATGGTGATGATGAAGATGATGATGATGATGAGGAAGATGATGATGATGAGGAAGAGACTGAGGAAGACAGGACAGAAGGTAGAGATGATGATGACGAAGCAGAAGGAGGGGATGCGGCTGCATCGGCCTCTGCTTCTGGTCAAGAACGAAGATCTAAGCATCGACAGGACCAGTCATCCACCACTTCTGCTCCTCCGAGCGACACGCCCATGATTCAAGACAAAAGTACAGATTAGATGTCTTATGTATTTATTTATTTTGTATTTGAATCATGTAATGAAAAACAAGTGTGTTGAATGTTTATATATTAAGTTGATATAATTCTGTTTGATTAATTACTAATGGTTTATGTGTTGAATGTTTATATCAAACAGATCCAAACTTTCAAAGGGATGAGTTTGACTTTGCTCCCCTTCAAATGGTCAAGACTCAATTAACCATGATTCTTGATCTACAAGGGATTGTAAGAAGGTCTGTGAGTTATACCCCTGAAGAAGGGGAAATAATTCATGACCTATCTGATGAGCAACTGGCAGAGATGTTCAGACTCAATCCTGATGAAATAGTCAAGGATGCTCCAACAGTTGATTCAACCAGTGATGAAGAACTAAATGACGTTGATGAAGTTGAGGTTGAAGATATTACTGCAGAAGAGTACCCTCAGTATGCTGACACCGAGGGTAATGTGGTCCCCAATCTGGGTGAGTCCCTAGTCAGTGATACGTTTGAGGTACTAGACAAGATGGAGCAGGAAACCGAAAAGACTGAAGGAACAGCCCAAGCCTCCAATGATGACGTAGATATTCGCAAGGCTGAGTGGGCTGCCTGTTTTGAAGAAGTAAGAGCCCAGCGTGCTGCACCAAAGAAAGATGCCTACACCAAGCTCTACAGAGTCAAGAAACACCATAAGGTGTCAGGCAGGATTATTGCATGGGCTTATTTTGATGACCTTAACGCGTATGCAGTTAAGAGGGAGCAGGGCATAGAGTACTTCAGGTTCCCACATGATCTGAAGACTCTACCTGGTTTTGAGCTCAACCAGCTGGCTAAGCTAAAGCTGCTGTATGCTGACCCAAGAAAGATGTCAGGCTGGTTTGAGGCTGCCCTGAAGAAGGAGTACCACACCAGATGGGTTAACTTCAGACCACAACAGCCTACGAGGTATATAAGAAGGTCTGAGGTTGATGCCATTACTGGCAAGCCCAAGATTGTGCTGAAGTGGAGTCCTCCGCGCACTATGTCGAGAATCCCTCTCAGGGAAATGCCACAGGACTTCACTCCACACTTCAAATGGTGGTACTATGATTGGAGAACTGCTGAAGCTGTCATAGTTCTGAATAAAGAGGGACAAATGGATACTATCAGGGTATTCGACCCGATGTGGCTAACCAACTTGTCTGCTAATGATGTCTATACATTATACAAGTGGCCACTGTTCTATGACACAAGGACATTGTACAAGCCCTCCAGTTCCAAAACGTTATACGACTTTGCTTTGCGTTTGAGATTCACGCAGGAGTCACTAAAGAGGAGAAGTACAAGAAGTATAAGGAGGTGATGCAGAAGACAAGAGATTAGATAGATCTAGGTCCAAGGGGGAGTTTGTTGATGCATGTATGTCCCTAGATCATGAGTTGTAATGTAATAAATCTTGTCTGTCTGATTATGATGTAATAGTATCGATTAATGAAATGATATGAATTGGTTGTTACTTGTGATGTTTAATATTTCATTAATGAGTCGTGATTGAATTGATTGGGTTTATGATTGGTTTGAATGATTGCACATTATGTTATATTAATTAAAACATTCAAACTTAACTTAATGAAGTTCTCATGCGAATGGCCCATGCGAATGGACCACACGCATGAATAACTTCATACGATTGACTCAATCGCACGACTGAACCAGGAGACTGGATCAGTCGTATGATTGACACATAAGATTGACTCAATCGCACGACTGAACACTCAGTCGTGCGGATGAATCAACCGCATGGTTCAATCGCACGACTGAACCATACTTGTGGCCCAGTCGCACGATTGAACAATACTAACCTATAAATAGACCCAATTCGTGGAAAAACGTAAGCATTCATCCCATTACGATTCCAGACGTACCCTAGCCGTCCAGAAGCCTCCCAAATCGTTCTCCAAGTTCACAGAACACTTCAGATCGATTCCTAATCGATTTCTGACGTTGGATTCAATTCTTGATTGATTCTTCGTGTGTTCTCACTGATTGGATCGCCAATCAAATAGGATTCCGCACTATTTGAGTTGGTTTAACACGCTAATCACTAGGTATTTTGTTCAAATACCAGGTCCTAACATAGTTGACCGATGACATTGCCTGATTGCCTAAGTCTCCTTCTTAAAGAGAACTCTGCAAGGATCCTGTCTTGGATTCTTTGAGCCAGCCTGTCAGCTTGTCTTGAATTGCTTGGATTGACAAGTGGCATGTTGACTAAATCTAGTCTTTCATAGAAGCTCAGGCTTTGGAAATGAAAAACTTCTTGTTGGCCTTGAACTCTGTGAAGTATAAGGGCTCTTTTGTCATCATCATACCTCCACCTTATGATGTAGTTGCCAGTTCCTTGTGGTGGAGATGAGACAGCCCTTGGTATACCTTCCTCAAAGAGACTCCTGATGATTGAGTCTATAGAGTCCACATTAATGTGAACTTGAGGAAGTTGCTGAGAATGCACAACAGCAAGTGAGGATGGTGAGTCCTCTATGTCCATTCTCTGTGAAGAACTCCCAGGTTCTGTGGTTGTAATCACTTTCTCCCCCTTTTTGGTAGCATCACCCACTTGCATAGGTGAGCTGGAGGATAAGTCATTCACTTCCACAGGTTCTTGTGTTCCTGGTTGAGCTCTCCTTAAAGGTCTTCAGCTAGTCTTTCCTTTAGATATGATATCTGAAGTTGCTGATCATTGACCCTGTTATGTAAGGTAGTCCCCTGAGATTCCAAGTGACTAACCTTAGAGACTAAATAGGTGCATGTTTTTGACAATTTCTGCACCTTTAGTCTCAAATTCCCCTCATCTTCATCAGAAGAATCATTGGGGGATGAGATGATTGGACCAAAGTCCTCTCTCTCACCACCAGCTTGAGTTTCTTGGCTGCTGGTTTTCCTCTGCTCACTGGCAGCCTCAGTTGAGATGCCAGTGGGCTGAGTTGCCATGGTTGAGGTCTTAATGATGTAATCACTTTCAAAAGTGAGAGCCTCTTCCATATGGACATCCTGAACAGGTTCAGAAGTGTCCACCTCAGTAATAGGTGACTGATGTGGGATAGACTGAGGAGAGTCAGAGGTACTCATCTCTCTTTGAGTAGGGGAGAAGAAGAGAGACTCATGGTACTCACTGAATCCTAAGTCTTCATCAGTATAGAAGGATAGGTTAGGAATTGGTTGGTTTAGATCTAAAGGCTGGGGATGGTAGCTGTCCCATGAAGGTTGTTCACTTGAGTGTTGAGACTCAGAGTGAAGGCTTAAGGCTGTTGGGCTAGTGAGCTCATCAGGGTGAGCATGAGGAACCTCAGCCCTGATAGGTGAAGAAATGGGAGTGGTTTGCTCCTCAGGAGAAGTGGGAGCTCTAGTATCCACTTCTTCCTGTAAGGTTGAGTATATGGGGGCCTGCACAGACTCAATAGCCTGAGCAGGGGTTCGTTTGGATTTTCTTTGGTAGGTGAGGGTGATTTCTGGTCTTTTTAGAGGTAAGGATAAAAGAGGTGTGGGTTCAACACTAGCTTGTGTTGCTAGGTTGTCACTTTGAGCAATGAGCTCTAACATTTTTGGGACTAGGGCTGTTTCTACCCCTGAGAAGCCTACAGTTGGCTTCTTCATTATTTTAAAGATGCCGGCTTCATCTGTCCCAATTTAAGAATATTACTTGTTTCCCTCAACTGTGAGCCCAGTTCACAGTTGAGAATGTGTTGAACATATCTAGGAAACATGTAATACTCTAAGGAGTCTAAGTTTGCAAGTAAATTAGTATAAACAAATTATGAATACCTAAACTTGACCCCCTGAACCATCCCATGAACCATAAAGGAGAGATCCTCAGGAATCTGGTCCCATCCACCATGCTTGTTTGATAAGCTGTGGATAACCACATGGAGCAGGTATTTCCACTGGGATGAGACCTTCCCTTTCCTGAAGGTCTTTACAGAGAAATCTCCTTCAAATAGCCCATCTGCTCAAAGGAATGATTAACAGCTTCCTTTGGGAAGGACACCTCAGCTTCTTCATCATCCAGCTGCAAATGTTGATTAATGATGGCCGGAGTGATGAAGATTGTCCTCCCTTGCACTGTGGCAGACAGTGCCTTCTCCCCATCCATGATGACCTCTTGGCAGGTCTTCTAGAATTCAAGAAAGTGATCCTCATATAGAGTAGGATCAATGGCCAGGGAGGTGAAATAGTTTGACAGAGTCAAGAATTGGCAAATCTCTGAGAAACTTGCATCTTTCTCAGAGCTTAACAGAGCAACTTGATTATGTTGCATGTGAAGTTGCATGGAGAAATCTGTGTTGTTTCTGTGGTTAAGGTTGGCCATTTCAGAAGCTTAAGGGTGAAGAAAGGTAGAAAGCAAAGGCGGTTTAGAGAATTAGGTTAGAGGAATAGTAGAATTGAGGAAGATAGTGGGAAAGAGGGGGAACCGTTGGGTATTTATGTGAAAAGGGATTTGAACCAAAGTTAATGAAAGAGGATAAACTTTGAAATCCGGAAGTCGGTCCCACCTCTGAAAAGGTAGTTTACTTTTGCTCAAAAAGTAGTTTTCTTGGAATTCGAAAAGCTTCGGAAGTTTTGATTGAAAAAGCTTCCGAAGCTAAAATGGCTTCAGAAGATTTTCCTGAGAGTCTTGAAAATTTATGCTTCGGAAGAGAACAAACCCTTGGATGCTTTGTATAAGAATAGACAAAGCTTCCGAAGGTTAATTTTGCTTCGGAAGGAAAAAGTCCTTAAAAATGAATAAGTGTCTGAGATAAGAATTTTAAGCTTCGGAAGATGAGTTTAGACTTCTTCCGAAGGTAAAATCTCTTAGACAGTTATTCATTTTGAAGACATGTTTTGCTTCCGAAGATAAAATTTTATCTTCCGAAGTATCCAGAAATTTTCAAGAATCTAAGGAAAGTCTTCAAAAAGAATTTTACATCCAAAGAGAACATGAGCTTATGAAAGTGATGAACTAGACAACTTAGGACACACATATTTTAAGAAGAAATAATTAGAATTAGTTTTAAGAAAAAGTCTACTCAAAGTTAATCATCCCAATAGCTGATATCAGATACTTAAATCTCTGTTCATCAAAGGCTTTTATGAACAGATCAGCATATTGTTCATCTGTATGAACTTTGACTAGTTTAATTAATCCCTTTTCATAGTTATCTCTTATTAAATGATACCTGATGTTGATGTGTTTGGTCCTTGAGTGCTGCACAGGGTTCTCAGTGATAGAGATAGCACTATTGTTGTCTATGTGGATAGGAGTCTCTTTGAAGTTAAATCCATAGTCCAGCATCTGATTTTGAATCCAAAGCACTTGAGCACAGCAGCTTGCAGCAGCAATGTATTCAGCCTCAGCAGTTGATGCAGACACACAGGATTATTTCTTGCATTGCCATGAGACAACCCTTCCACCAAGGAATTGACATCCCCCAGATGTAGACTTTGCAGTCATGTTGCAACCACCATAATCACTATCTGTATATGCATACAGATTGGAATTAGGATTCTTTGGATACCATAGACCAAGTGTTGAAGCACCTTTGAGGTATCTTAAAATCCTTTTCACAGTGATTAAGTGAGACATCTTAGGGTTGGCTTGATATCTTGCACAAATACATGTAGCAAACATGATATCAGGCCTGCTAGCTGTAAGATACATAAGAGACCCAATCATAGCCCTGTATAAATGTTCATCTACACACTCCCCCTCAAGATCTGGACCAAGGGAGTGGTTTCTGGCTATGGGTGTCTTAGCAATCTTACAATCAGTCATGTTGAACCTCTTGAGTATGTCTTGAACATACTTTGACTGACTTATGAAGATGCCATCTTCAACCTGCTTCACTTGAATTCCCAGAAAGAAATTGAGTTCTCCCATTGAACTCATTTCAAATCTGTCTTTCATCAGCTTCTCAAAGTCTTTGCAGAGCTTTGGATTAGTTGAACCAAAGATGATGTCATCTACATATACTTGAACCAGCAATAAGTCATTTCCATGTCCTTTGATGAAGAGAGTTCCATCTATGTACCTCTCCTGTATCCATGTTTACAAAGATACTCAGATAGTGTCTCATACCACTTTCTAGGTGCCTGATGCAGCCCATAAAGAGCTTTATCAAGCTTGCAGACATAATCAGGATGATCAGGGTCTACAAACCAGGTGGTTGTTTGACATAAACCTCTTCATCAATCACTCCATATAAGAAACACACTTTACATCAAGTTGATAGACCTTGAAGTTCTTGGATGCAGCAAATGCCAGGAATATCCTAACAGCTTCTAGTCTTGCTACAGGAGCAAAGACATCAGTGTAGTCAATCCCTTCTTCTTGTGTGTATCCTTGAACAACTAGTCTTGCCTTGTTCTTGATGATGATTCCTCTATCATCCTTCTTATTCCTAAAAACCCATTTGGTTCCAATGGTAGTCTTCCCATGAGGAAGAGGACAAAGGTTCCAAACTTTCTGCCTTTTGAATTGAAGCAGCTCTTGTTGCATAGCTTCAACCCAACTTCCATCCTTTAGAGCTTCATCAACTTTCTTTGGCTCTATCTGAGATAAGAAACAAGAGTGAAGACAAACATTTGCTTCATGGGTTTGTCCTCTTGTTCTTACCCCTATGACAACATCTCCAATGATGTTTGTGGTGGGGTGAGACTTGTGGATCCTTAGCTGAGGGATCACAGCAAGTTGCTGAGAAAGATCCAAATTTGAGAAATTTAGATCTGGTCTGGAAGATTCACCCTCCACATTATCACACTTATCAAGATTAACTTGATCCAATGAGTGTGTGACATCATTGATGTTGTCATCTATGGTGTGGTTATTAGCATCAAGGAATTCCTGATCACTATCACCATCACCATTGTTGTCTTCTACAATTGAGGTGTCTTTATCTGGTTGAGAAGCCTCTGAGCTAGAATTTGAAGGCATACCAGATGTATCAGCTGAATTTGTCATTGTTGTGCTGATAGAAACCTCATTTGCTGAAGTAGTTCCATTTGGAGCTGAAGATGTAAGAGTTGAAGGTCTTCCTAGCTCAAATCTTGGATCAGGATCACCTGTATTTAAATTTTCTGCAGATCCTGAAACATGCTCACAAGATTTGTTAAAACAGTTGGTAACTAAATCAAGATCAAACAGCCAATCCGGACCAGAACAAGCTACACAGGGTGTGTGCTCATTGAAAGTCACATTGGCTGACTCCTCAACAATTCTAGTTCTGAGATTGTATACTCTATAAGCTTTAGCTTGAGAAGAGTATCCAATGAAGTGTCCATCATCTGATTTCTCAGCAAACTTGGCAATTTGATCTTTGGTATTCAAGATGGTGCAGGGACATCCAAATGACCTGAGAAAACCAATGAAAGGTTTCCTCTTGTGCCAAAGTTCATAAGGAGTCTTACCATGTGTCTTAACTACTAAAACTCTGTTTTGTACATAGCAAGCAGTATTAACTGCCTCTGCCCAGAAGGTGATAGGCAGTTTAGAGTCAGACAACATAGTTCTTGCAGCTTCAATAAGTGTCCTGTTTCTCCTCTCAGCAACTCCGTTTTGCTGAGGAGTCCTGGGAGCACTATATTGTCTTGTAATACCTTTTTCATCACAAAATGTATCAAGGATTTGGTTCTTGAATTCAGTTCCTTGATCACATCTTATGGTTTTGACCTTGTGATCACATTGATTCTCAATTTTTAAGATGAAATTCTTCAGAATCTCAGGGGTTTCATCCTTAGTTCTAAGGAAGAAAACCCAAGTGAATCTTGTAAAATCATCTGTGATCACCAAACAGTAAGAGGTCCTTCCTAAACTCATTACACTGGTGGGGCCAAAGAGATCCATATGTAACAAGTGTAGGGGAGTAGTGATGGAGTTCTTTTCCTTAGGCTTGTGAGATACCTTGTGTTGCTTCCCTTTCAGGCATGCAACACAATGATCATCACTTGTAAACTCTTTCTTTGGCATTCCAGTTACCAGATCATGTTTAATTAATTTATTCATGTTCTTAAAGTTTACATGGCACATTCTTTTATGCCATAGGAAAGACTCATCACTATTTGCTTTAGATAGAAAGCATGAAACTTCTCCAGAAGGAGATGTTTCTTGCAAATCCATCTTGTACATGTTCCCTTTCCTGGGGGCTCTGAGCAGGATATGCTCATGAGGAATGACCACTCCAGGCTTGAGAACAATGCACTCATGCTCAGTAAAGAGCATGTTATGACTCTGATCACAAAATTGGGATACACTCAGAAGATTGTACCCAAGCTCCTTAACAAAGTTTACCTTCTCAATGCTGAGCTTACCATTTGTGACCTTGCCCCTTCCAGAAATGTAACCACCTTCATCTCCTCCAAAAGCAACTGGTCCTCCATCAATTCTCTCAAAATTATGGAGTAGAGACCTATTGCCTGTCATGTGCCTGGAACAGCCACTGTCAATTATCCAGACATTCCTGTTTGTCTTGAGCTGTTCCTGCACAAAGAAAATGATTAGTTACATTTGGAAACCCAAGCCTTACTTGTCTTGGGCTCACTAAGTGTAATAGAAGGTAATGCAACAGTAATAGATCCTATGGTTGTACTATGGGGATCTTCAGCTGTTGTTGATGGAGAAACCTCAGTCATTTGGTCTTTCTTAGACTTCCACACCACCTTTGGAGTCTTGGACTTGACCTTCAAAACCTTAGAAGCTTTTGGAACTTCATAAGTTTTGATGACTGAACCTTCGGAAGAGTCTACAGTCACTGCAGCAGACTTCAGTGCTTCGGAAGAACTCCTTTCATCCGAGACCAATTTGCTTCCGAAGGTAATTTTCCATTTACCTTCTTCTTTGATTTGGAGCTTCCGAAGGAAACAGACTTTCCTTCCGAAGCTTGAGACTTCTTGAGACCCTTTGAAGTCTTTGTATTGGTCATGTGGACAGTACTTTTAGGATTGTATGGGCAATCCTTAGCAATGTGAGAAGTACTTTCACATATGACACATAACATTTTCTTCTTCAAACAAGTCTCCTTTTGAGAGCAAGACTGGCTTTGGTCACATCCCTTCTCCACCTTCATCTTGGTAGATGCTGAGACAGTTCTTTTGGGTTGTGAACTGTTCTTGGAGTTTGATGGTCCAGGCTGTGTAGCAGTGGTACACAGCAGCTCAGTCTTCTTCTTTGCACTGAGATGATTTGAACAAGAACCAGGACTCTTAGCTGAGGAGTCTTGGTTGATGTCTTCAGTCCTTACTACTTTGAAACCTGCAGAGATAAAAACTTGTTTCTGCTTAGCATCAAAAGTAGCCTTGATTTCTTGAGCCTTCTTTGCTTTTCTTTTGCTCTTCCTAATCAAGTTCTTTCTCTTGGACTTGGTCATCACAGTTGATTTCTTCTCCTCAGAAGGATAGTGGCCCTTGGAAGAATCCTCTTCTTCACTCTTCTCAGAGGAATTCTTCACTATCACTTCTTCATCATCCTCACTTATAGGATCTATGAGAGGAAGCTCATCTTCACAAGTTCCACACCTAGGAGATCTTACAGACAAGATTGTGTGTGGAGGAGCTATCTCATTTGATCCCAGTCCCTGTCTATTTTGATAGCACACTTTGTTGTGCAGGGATGAGGATATCATGTTCTTGAAGGTCTCTTCTTCAAGAACACTCTTCTCTGCCTTGGCTTTGCTGATCACAAGCTCAGCCTAGCACTCAGTCAACTTAGTTATGAGATCTTGGATCTGAGTTCTAAAATCTATATGTTCATGTTTTAGTACTGAAATGGTTTTCTCCAAGTCCTCTATCTTTAACTTGTAATCATTTTCAGACTTTCTAAAATCAGATTTTAATATGTTTAATGACTCAAGATCAGATCTCATCTCTATGTTGTAGGACCTGTATCTATTTACTTTAGCAATGCATTCAGGAGTACAGAGATGTTCCAATACCTTGGCTCCATCATGGTCAGCCATCAGTGCTTGGTTTGGAGAAGCATCTTCCACCTGAAAACTCCAGTCAAAGCCTCCCTCTTTAACAGCAACAACAGCATGTTGCTTTGGCTTCTCAGTCTGAGGGGCTTTTTCAGTGTAGTTTGGTCTAGGTTGTGTTTGGCCCCCATTTGCTTTAGGTGCCTTACACTCCCTAGCAAAGTGACCCATAAGGTTACAGTTGTAACACTTAACTTTGCTTTTGTCCAGCCCAAACTTTCCACTGGTAGCATTGCTTGGAAATCTTCTTCCTGTTCTCTTGTAGAACTTCTTGGCTCTGTGAGTGAGAAGAGCCATCTGCTGAACTATCTCCATGTATTCCAGGTCATCTGGATGGATACAGTCCAGGTCTTCAAGAGTGAATAGATGATTCCCACAGCTTTCATCAGTAGACACAAAGGCTTGAGAAGAACTTGTCTCTTGGAATGGGCTTCCTTGAGTAAAGTTCTCCCTTGGTGTCTCCGGGAAGGTGATGAAAGGACCCTTTTGTGAGTTGTCAGGGTAGCATATGAGATGATGTTGGGGTTCTATGCTGTCCCTTTCAACCACATGAAGGGCTGAACCCATTTGATTGTTGGAGTTGCCAAAAGAACCTTGCATGTTCATCTCCATCTGGTATCCACTGAGAATCCCATACAACTCTGTCAGAGTAAGAGTTTTAAGGTTCTCAGTCCTCTTGATCACCACACAATAGTGTGTCCATTGCCTAGGAAGTGAGGACATGAACTTCCTTACAATGTCCCTATTCTCAAGAGGAACTCCTCCATCCACTAGGGTATCCACAATCTCAACATACCTGAAGTATTGTTGGGTCATGGTTTCACCTACTTTGAAGGTGAAGTTTTCAAACTGCTGCTTCAGAAGATCTTTCTTGTTCTCCTTGGCTTCAGAGGAGCCTTCATACATCAGCTTCAGTGCATCCCACAGCTGTTTAGCTGTTTTGCACTTCTTAAAACCTCTGTATACAGAGTTTGGGAGAGCAGTCTGAAGAGCAGTCATGGCCTTCCTATGAATCTCTACTCTTTTTCTATCTTCATCTGAGTAGTTGGCCACATCTTTAGGAATCATACAAGCACCAGTAGCAGAGGGAGTGCTGGGTATGAAAGGTCCATTCTCAACAGATTCCCACATTCTTGAATCAAGAGACCTGATGAAGCCTTCCATTCTCATGCACCAGGTGTCAAAATCATCAAGAGTGATCAGTGGGGATTTGTTCATGGTTCCAGTCTCCATATCAGTCTTTGAGATGGAAGCCATTTGAAAAGTCTAGTTTTTGTGTGTGTGAGGGATCTTAAGATGGTTAGATCTTATATCAAGAGCCTGGAAAGCTCTGATACCAATTGCTGGAACGTTTAAGGGCTTTAACACAATTACAACACAACAACACAATGAGGAGATTAACTAAACTTTAATCAAACAGTGAACTGGGTTAACCAAAGTGATACAAAGAACACAAGTAAAGTAAAGAGACAGAACAAGAGAGTATGGGTTTCAAGGAGGCAGTATATTGCTTTCTCACGTTCTTTTACAAGTGTTACAAAGCATGAAGAAAGATACAAGAACTTGAAATCTTATACTACAACCTACAGCCGGCTATACTTTGAAAGCCAGCTGGATACAATTGACTAGACACTAACAAAATCAATTGTAGGATAAAAAGGCATATCTGCCTTTTGACCTTGTGACTATGACATGCCATAGCTCACATCCTTATACATTACAAAAAGGATAAAGTACATAAAGTGGAAAGTTACAGACTCAAGACCTCAATGTACAGTTACCAAAAGCATGGACCTTTTCACCAACTCATGTAAGTTGGTGACTTTACAGAGATGCAGCGGAAAAGGTGCTTTATGGAACAGTACATCAGATAAAGCATGTGTACTAAAAGTCTTCGGAAGAAATCTGTCTTCATAGGTTGAAGCTTCGAAAGACTTTGTCTCTGAGGCTTCGGAAGACTTCATGTTTGGCTTCGGAAGATATTGGTCTTGGCTACGGAAGATTTTACACTTAGAGTATTTTCTAATGCATTGTGTAAAACTTCCGAAGCATTCTTCACTTCAGTACTTAGTGCATGTTGCAGAGACACTTTGGATGTTTTGGGTTGCATCAGACTTAAGGAATCCTTACACATAGCTCACATCCTAATATATTACAAAAAGGATAAAAGTACATAAAGTAGAAAGCATGGACTCAAGACCCATGTACAGTTACCAAAAGCATGGACCTTTCACCAATTCATATAAGTTGGTGACTTTACAGAGTTGCAGCAGAAAGGTGGTCCAGCTGTATGGTAAAGTACATCAGATAAAGGCATATCCTCAAAAGTCTTTGCAAGAAATCTGTCTTCACTCTTTGGCTTTGGAAGACTTTGTCTTTGAAGTTTTGGAAGACTTCACTTTTGGCTTTGGAAGATGTTGGTCTTGGCTTCAGAAGATTTTATACTTAGAATATTTCTAGTGCTTGGTGTAAAACTTTTGAAGCATTTATACTTATGTTCTTCAGTGCATGCATGCAGAGAGACTTTGGTTGTTTTGGCTGCATCACACTTATAGGAATCCTTACAGAGGGCCTCGTGATATGCGACGTCAGTTTTTAGATGCTATGACTTTAGTTTAAGATGATAGAAAACCTGATTTATTCCTAACGATGACGTGTAATCCTCAATGGCCATAGATATGTGAGAATTTAAAACCTGGTCAAACTGCACAAGATCATCCTGATCTTGTTTCTAGAGTGTTTTGTGCTCGATTAGATGAGATTAAGGAACATTTATCAAAAAGCATATACTCGGTCATGTTAAGGCATACGTTTACATCATTGAATTTCAGAAACGTGCTTTGCCTCATGCACATTTCCTCCTTATGATGCACGCCCAAGACAAAATCAGTATTCATTATGATAAGGTCGTGTGTGCTGAGATTCCAAACAAATTACGATATCCCAATCTGCACAACATTGTTGTTAAGCACATGATTCATTGTCCTTACGGTGTGTTCATACATATGTACCTAGATCCTGATATGAATGTAATATGTCTTGTTTGTCTTACACTTATGTAATGGTTGGGATATTAATGAAATCAGAATGTTTGTTTGTGATTTATAATGTTTAATATTTCATTAATGAGTTGATATTGAATTGGTTATATAGGTTTGTGATTGTTTAAATTGATATACATAATGTTATATTAATGAATACATTCAAACTTAGCAAAATGAAGTTCTCATGCGAATGGCCCATGCGAATGGACCATACGCATGAACAACTTCAGGCTAATGACTCAGTCACACGACTGAACCAGGAGACTGGATCAGTCGTATGATTGAAACATGAGATTAGCTCAGTCGCACGACTGAACACTCAGTCGTGCGAATGGATCAACCGCATGGCTCAATCGCACGACTGAACCATACTAATGGTTCAGTCGCCCGAATGAGCAACCCTAACCTATAAATACCACCTAATTCGTGGAAAAACATAAGCATTCATTCCAATTCGACTCCAGACGTACCCTAGCCGTCCAGAAGCCTCCAAGTTCATACTCCAAGTTCATAGAACGCTGTAGATCGATTCCTAATCGATTCTTAACGTTAGATTCAATACCTTATTGTTTCTACGTGTGTTCTCACTGATTGGATCGCCAATCAAATAGGATTCCGCACTATTTGGTTTGGTTAACACGTTAATCAGTTGTGTTTCGTTCAAATACCAGATCCTAACACGGTGCTTTACGATAAACATTCGTTGTATGCAGGGTGATTCAAAATCATGTAAATTTTATTATCCTAGACAGTTTAATGAATAGAAAACACAAGGAGAGGATTCTTATCCGTTATATAGAATGAGAAACACAGGAATTTAGGTTTTTTTGCGAGGAGAGACTCTTGATAACATATCTATTGTCCCTTATAATCCAAGGCTTTTAATGATGTTCAACTGCCACATGAATGTGGAGGTTTGCTCCAGTATAAAGTCTATTGATTATTTATTCAAATATGTTTACAAAGGATGTGACAAGCAGGTTATTTAGATCAATGAACACCGGCCATATGTTATTAATGAGATAAAAAGATTTCAAGATGCACATTACGTATCTCTCTTGGTGGCTATGTGGCGTATATTTTTCATTCCTGCTTTCTTAAATCCATCATTTGGTGTTTGCCTTACAAATTCATCTCCTAAATATGCAGATAGTTAGATTTAGAGATACTAAATGAAATTGTGGATAGGGAATTAGATAAAGGAACCATATTGACTGTATTTTTTTATACAAATAGAGCAAATGCCACGACAATACAGTATTTATATAAAGATTTCCCTAAATACTTCACATGGAATGAAGTCAATAATGAATGGAATATTTGTAATGCCAAGCCACAAAGAGGTCGTATTGTTTCTACTAATCCAGCTGAAGGTGAAAGGTACTACTTGCATTTGCTTTTGTTAAGTATCAAAGGACCTACTTCTTATGAACATCTTCGCAAAATTAATGTGGTTACGCACCCCATATTTCGAATAGCAGCTCTTGAGCTTGGGTTAATAGAGAACAATGATAGTTTATCGCAATATCTCGTAGAAGCATCTCTATTTCACTTTCCAGGTTCTCTAAGTAGTTTATTCACAACAATAATGTGCTAAATCAATATTTCAGATTCAATGAGCTTGGATCTTAGGATTCATCATGTTCAGATCTAGAAATCAAGATTAAGATGGGTATATGTGTGTGAATCAAAGAACAAAGAGATGGATAATAATAATGTTATGATTTCACTGATGTTGATTAAAAAGTTACATTGAGAATCATAGATTGTTGATGAAATCAAACCCACCCAAAGGAGGAATTCTCCTTGGGTGGTGATTCACACCACGAGAAACACACACACAAGAACCACCCTTGCAAAAATGCACTAGTGGGTCTATTTATACTAATGTTACATCATGATCTAATTTTGAATTTTCTTTTTGTATTGATGTTGACTTTGTCTTGTATTTGTTTTCTTCTGTTTATCAACTTGGTCTCTGAACTCGTACAATGTGATCTTTAGTTGGCCGTGATTATGATTTGGTAAGCTTCACTTTATTCTATTGTTGAACCCCAACATAATGATTTTTTGTGAACCTGGTGATATTCGTAGGTTGTTGGATGAACATTTTGATTCACTCTCTGAAGATTATCGATTGCATTGTCAAAGTGAGGAACGAGTTCAAAATATGGTTCTTACAGACATAAGGGTCTTTCTACAATGTATGGGTAAACATATTTTTGATTTCGATCTTCCATATATAACACAATAAAATGTACAATGTGCAAGTTCTCGAGAGCTAGAAGAGGTGTACGACATAGGTGTGGAATCTGATTGTCTAGGTGTGTTCTTTATAGATGGACCAGGGTGAACATGAAAAACAGTTTTGTACAAAGCTTTGTTGGCTCAAGTTCGTTCACGTGATCTTATTGCTCTCGTGACTTCTTCATCACATTTTACAGCTAGTAATATGCCAGGAGGTACAACCGCACAAAGAAGAAGACAAGTGTCGGCTATCTGCATTTGTTTATGCGGATGACTATTGAACAAATACTAACAAGTATTTGTTCTTCCACATTAACAAATGCGCACAGCCGAACAAATGATGCCAAATATTTGTACATCCGCATTTACTAATGCGGATGATAAGAAACAGATGTGCATAAGTGTTTGTTCTCCCGCATTTGTCAATGTTGATGACCAAACACCAATGTTGAAGAACAAAAAGAAGTTGACTGGGTGTGAGAATGATATTCTCAGTTGATGTGAATCAACTAGGATCGAATATGATGATTGAGTCAGTGGTTATATAACGGAATGATATAAACAGTAATCATTAAATGCTTGAAAAACTCATAAATGCTTTGTATTAATGGTGGTGTAATGTTACAATGAATGCTAGGGTTTTAGCATGAAACAGTGACAAGACATCGCAGAAACATTAGACTATAAAAAATATTCTAGTTGTCTAGTTCTGCCAAAAGTGGGGTTTTCTATTCTATTTATAGGCTCACAAAAGGCCTTTATAAAAAGACTAAACTACCCCTATACTATACATAAGGATACTAATCTAAGTACAAAAGTCTTCATCAGCATTTCTTCTGTTCATCCGCATTAACTAATGCGGATGTGTTAACCTTCATTAGCATTTCTTTTATTCTATCACATTCGTGTTTGGTCATCAGCTATGAGAAATGCGGATGAACAAACACTTGGCGCATTTGTTGCTGAACATCCGCATTAGTTAATGCGGATGTACAAATACATGGAAACATTTGTTCGACTGTCCGCATTTGTTAATGCGGAAGAACAAATGCTTGTCAACATTTGTTCCATGGTCATCCGCATAAACAGAAGCGGATAGCCAACACTTATCTTCTTCTGATGTGCAGATTCTTCATCCGCATTGATTTTTAGACTTAGGGAGAATCTCAGCTGAACAACCATCAACCACTACTTTAATTGGCATGTATGATCCTTTTAGGGTCCTACAATACTCCCCTAAGGATTATACAGCCTATGTACATCAAGGGTTTGATGGTGGATGAGGTTGTGAAGATTCTGCTGGGTGTTCAGTAGCAAGAGGAGGAATCACTAGTTCTGCCAGGGAAGGATCCAGAATAGCCTTGATCATGTTGATAAAATCATTGGCTTCATACATCTTGTCTCTGTTCAGTACATGGATCTTCATCTGACTCATTGTGTAGATGGCTTCAATGGACAGCTTCTTCAAAGAAATGGATTCATATATTGATACAGTGGACAACCCATCTCTATTGATCAAGAGAGCTCCTTCCACATCAACATCCAACTACACAATGTTACCTAACAGCAAAGAGTCTTCTTTTCCTTTCTTTGCTCCCTTTTGGCTATTATTTTGTCATAGGCCATCTTCAGGATTTTGATGCACTTAAGGAAGAAGTGCATATCAGCTTCTCCAACTTGTTGTTGATTTCTCCGAAGTGCCTTGTATATATGTAGTGGATGTAGGATTCATCAAGTAAGCTCACCTCATATCCACTAAGCAATCTGATTTATGCACCCTCATTTCCCCCCACCTCCTTTTAATCACCAACTCATAAGTCTTCTCACCATAGAAGACATTAGATTGGTTTGGAAGTGTGAGTACCTGCCACCATCTTCCTTTTAAAAGAATCTGTAGGCTTCACCTTTAGCTCAGGGAACACTACATCCTCAGCCTCTTTTGTCCTTTTCTTCTTCTCTAGAGGGTTTTGAAATGACTTTCCTCATACAGATTGCTTTCAATGATTTGAAGTTGTAAGTCCTCTTAAACCTCTTCCAAATGTCTTCAAACTCATACCTTCTGAACATAGCTTTGTGGTTGATCAGTTCCAAGTTAGCTAGTTCCTTCATGTCTTGGATCTGCAGGGAGTTCACTAGAGCTGTGTACTCTGTGAAGAACTGAACTAGCCCCGAGAATCTTTTGATCATGAACATGTTCTAATCACTATCTTACTTCCAGGCAATGATTTTCTTATCAACTTTTCCCTGGGAGTAGATACACCTTTTATCATCTCTACAGTGGTGAGTCCTTCTTGAAGTTTTAGTTAAGAAGGCCTGCAAGCCACTCAGGGTTCCTGTGAAGTACAGGTGCCATAGAATCATGATCTTTGTGGGTGAGTTGGATGTCTTGGGCTGAAACCCTTGATCTTGGTTTCTTACTGACTATCTCTTCTTCAAGCTTTCTCAATCTTTCCTTCTTTTCATTTATTAATTTCAACATTGCAGCCTCCAGTGAGTTAGTTTTCATATTGCCCAACTTCCTTTTAGTGTATCCTTGCTCAGATAGATAATCTTTCATCTCCCTGTTAGTCATGTTGTAAGGATCAGGCTATAGAGATTGTGGAGCTTCAGCCTTTTTGGTTTTGGAGATAGAGGGAACCACAGGTGACTTGGTTGCTTGAGTCTTTTCATACTGAGTCACATAAGAAGTATCCAACAACTTGTTTAACTTCTCTTCTTCTTCAACCATTCCCTCATAGGTCATCCCAAACACTTCATCAGCATCATAACCATGATTGATAAGGAACATTGCCTTGACCATCAAATCATCAATTTGAGCTTTCTCAACCATTTCTTGAACTGAAGTTTCATATTTCTCAGAACTTTCTTTTGCTATTGGTTCATCAGCCACATAGCCTCCGTCAATCTATCCTTCTTCTAAGTATACAAACTCAACCCTTATCTTTAATTGTTCCTCAGCCTCCTCATGTTCTTCAAGAAATTCAGCAATAACTGCTAGGCTTCGAGGATCATCCTTTTGCTTTTTAACCACTGGTTCTTCTTCTTCAATAGGTCTTTTACCTTTTGCTTTTGCTGCTAAATACTTTCTCTTTCTGGTGTAAGTTTGCAGTGTAGGACCAGAAGAGGATTCAGATGTTTTAGCTTCTTTTCTTTGTGCATCAGCAGCTTTAATTTCATATTCAGCTTGTTTTCTTTCTTTGTTCTTTAAAGTTGTTTCTTCTTCTTTCTGTTGTTCTTCACAAAGTCTTCTGATCACATCCTTTTGTTCATTAGTCAGAGTGACAACTGGTACGATTTGCAATATCAACTCCCGTTCCAAAGATACATGAGATTGAGGGATTACAACAATAGGCTCAGCAGGCTGTCTTTGATCTCCAATGAAATCCCAAAATTCATCATCAATAATGAATTCCTTAGCTGTGAAGCTATCAAGGGCTTTGATCATTTCACTAAATTCAGCTTCTTTATCTTTGGATTCTTCAAATTGTTTGCTTGAGTATACTACCATAGCCATACTCTGTTCTTCATGTTTTGTTCCACTAGATTCAGCTTCTTTCACAATCTCAGTGGTTTTCACCTTTTTGGTAGGAGGAGAGTCATCAGCACTCTCTCTTAAATAACTTTCATCACCCACATCCTTATCACTATCTCCTTTCTTCTCCACTTCATCCTTGTCACCCTTACATCATTTTCTTTCTCAGTTTCTTTTTTAATCCTGATCAAAAGCTCCAGCTCAGAAACTCTCTTATTTAGAGTTTCTATCTGTTTTTGCAGATCCATGATTATTTTAGATTTTTCTTCAAACTGTTCTTCTTGTTCTTCCATGGCAATGGTTTGGATAGTCAAAGTGTCCACATGCCCACTGACTTCATCCCTTGAGTGTTGAAGAGCAGTCTTTAATTCTTTTATCTCATTATATCTTTCTTTCTTTTCAGTTTCATACTTCTCCTTGAGATCTTTCAACTCTTTCTCTTTTTCATCTAACTCCAGAAGTCTGTCCTTGATTCTATCCAGGAGTTTTTCCATCCTTGCTACTTTCTGTAAGAGTTCAGAAATCAACTCATTCTTCTCATCACGTCTGTTCACCTCTATTTTAGCAAAACTTTCAGAGGGATCTGCCACAGAAGTAACTTGTCTCACAGGCATTCTCACTTGATGATCCTCCTCATCAGAAGATGATTTGGAATCCTCTGAAGAGATGGTAGATTCACCAAACTTAACAGGTTCTGTAGTAGTATGAGAGGATGGAACAGGAGAGGTATGGTGATGATGAATGGGTGAAACATGAGGTAAGTGAATAGGTGATATATGTGGTGAGATAATGGGTAGTGTATGTGGCGATGGAATTGGCGATCTATGAGGTGATGGAATAGGTGTTGGCATAAATGGTGATGCAATCTCAGCTTCTTGAATAGAAAGCCTAGTGTGAAGATCACCACCTACATCCCTCTGTGGTGACACTGGCCTTTGTCCTTCTTCAGCCATGCCAGCAAACTCATCAACATTGTGTTGATTAGGAGCAACTTGCTCTTCTTCTTGAAGAAGCTCATTAACAGGAGCTTCTTGTTCTTCTATGCTCTCTTTTGGATTAATCTGCTGTAACATCCATGGCAATAAAGGAAAGAATGTTCCACTGTAAAAGTTCATTGGATCTCTCTTCTTAATGTACTTGTAGGACTTTGCATTCTAGTTAGGAATATCCATCACAGGTCCTTCAGGTGCTATTTCTGGAAATGCTTCATTGATAAAGCATTGTAGAACCTTGGATACATAAGGAACATATGCTTTCTTCCTTCTTGGATATTGGAAACCAGACCATTGAATACATAAGATGACATGTTGAATGGTTTGTTTGTGCACAAAGCACATATAGCAGATGATGTGGTCACTGGGATATCATTCCATCTAGTCTTCCTCTTTGATAAACAATGTTGGAATACGTGAATGACAAACCTCCATTATAAATCAACCAATCCTTTGACTATTTGTTTTCCTTCATAACATCTTTCATACCCAATGTTGGGAAAGAAGGTCATAATGTCATCATCTTTTAATTCCAAAGGAGTGTTTGCATCATCACCAAACTATATACACTGTCTAACAGTCTGTTTAGTGATGGCTAAGGTATGATTATTAGTGATTCTTCCAAATAGAGTCTTCACCCCATCAATCTCAGCTACTTAAGCAGTGCTCTAGAAAGACCTTGTAAGGATTCCTTTAAGTCTGATGCAAACCAAAAACATCCAAAGTCTCTCTGCAAGTAATGCACTAAGAACTGAAGTAGAATTGCTTTGGAAGTTTTACACGAAATATTCTAAGTGTAAAATCTTCCGAAGCCAAGACCAATATCTTCCGAAGCCAAATATGAAGTCTTCCGAAGCCTCAGAGACAAAGTCTTCCGAACTTCATCCTATGAAGACGCAGATTTTTCCGAAGACTTTTAGTAACATGCTTTATCTGATGTACTGTTCCATAAAGCTGGACACGTTTCCGCTGCATCTCTGTAAAGTCACCAACTTACATGAGTTGGTGAAAAGGTCCATGCTTTTGGTAACTGTACATTGAGGTCTTGAGTCTGTAACCTTCTACCTTATGTACTTTATCCTTTTTGTAATAGATAAGGATGTGAACTATGGCATGTCATAGTCACAAGGTCAAAAGCAGATATGCCTTTTGATTCACAATTGATTTTGTTGTGTCTAGTCAAATTGTATCCAGCTGGCTTTCAAAGTATAGCCGGCTGTAGGTTGTAGTATAAGTATTCCTTGTTCTAGTATCTTTCTTTATGCTTTGTAACACTTGTAATAGAACTTGAGAAAGCAATATACTGCATCCTTGAAACCCAAATCTCTTGTTCTGTCTCTTTATTATTACTTGTGTTCTTTGTATCATTATCTTGGTTAATCTAGTTTACTATTTGATCAAGTTTGGTTAATCTCCTCTTTGTGTTGTTGTGTTGAAATTGTTAAGCCCTTAACCAGTCCTGCAATTGGTATCAAAGCTTTTCAGGCTCTTGATATAAGATCTCACCATCTTAAGATCCCTCAAACACACAAATACTAAACTTTGAAAATGGCATCCATTTCAAAGACTGGTATGGAGACTGGAACCATGAACAAGTCCCCACTAATCACTCTTGATGACTTTGATACCTGGTGTATGAGAATGGAAGGTTTCATCAGGTCTAGACTCAAGAATGTCGGAATTTGTTGAAAATGGACCTTTCATACCCAGCACTCCTTTTGCTACTGGTGCTGGTATGATCCCCAAAGATGTGGCTAACTACTCTGATGAAGATAGGAAGAGAGTAGATATTGATAGAAAAGCCATGACTGCTCTTCAAACTGCCCTTCCAAACTGTGTACAGAGGTTTCAAGAAGTGCAAACAGCTAAACAGCTGTGGGATGCACTAAAACTGATGTATGAAGGCTCCTCTGAAGCCAAGGAGAACAAGAAGGATCTCCTGAAGCAGCAGTTTGAAAACTTCACCTTCAAAACAAGTGAAACCATGACTCAGCAATACTTTAGGTATGTTGAGATAGTGGATACCCTTGTGGATGGAGGAGTTCCTGTTGAAAATAGAGACATTGTAAGGAAGTTCATGTCCTCACTTCCTCGGCAATGGACACACTACTGTGTGGTGATCAAGAGGACTGAAAATCTTAAAACTCTTACTCTAATAAAGTTATATGGGATTCTTAGTGGCTACCAGATGGAGATGAACATGCAAGGTTCATCTGGAAACTCCAACAATCAATTTGGTTCAGCCCTGCATGTGGTTGAAAGGGATAGCATAGAACCCTAACATCATCTCATGTGCTACCCTGACAACTCACCAAAGGGTCCTTTCATCACCTTCCTAGAGACACCCAGG
The DNA here is from genome assembly GCA_025215565.1 of Flaveria ramosissima. Lineage (NCBI taxonomy): Eukaryota > Viridiplantae > Streptophyta > Magnoliopsida > Asterales > Asteraceae > Flaveria > Flaveria ramosissima. Next base: position 65,957,585 of record CM046040.1, read on the forward strand.
GAGAACTACAATCAAGGAAGCCCGTTCCAAGAGACAAGCTCTTCTCAAGCCTTTGTGTCTTCTGATGAAAGTTGTGGCAACTCTCTTTTCACTCTTGAAGACCTGGATTGTATCCACCCAGATGACCTGGAATATATGGAAATAGTTCAGCAGATGGCTCTTCTCACTCATAGAGCCAAGAAGTTTTACAAGAGAACAGGAAGGAGGTTTCCAAGCAATGCAACCAGTGGAAAGTTTGGCTTGGATAAAAGCAAAGTCAAGTGTTACAACTGTAACTTGATGGGCCACTTTACTAGAGAGTGTAAGGCACCTAAAACAAATGGTGGCCAAGCACAAACCAGACCAAACTACACTGACAAAGCCCCTCAAAATGAGAAGCCAAAGCAACAAGCTGCTGTTGCTGTTGAAGAAGGAGACTTTGACTGGAGCTTTCAGGTGGAAGATGCTTCTCCAAACCAAGCACTAATGGCAGATCATGATGAAGCCAAGGTATTGGAACATCTCTGTACTCCTGAATGCATTGCTAAAGTTAACATATATAGGTCCTATAACTTGGAGATGAGATCTGATCTTGAGTCCTTAAAAATTTTAAAATCTGATTTTAGAAAGTCTGAAAATGATTATAAACTAAAGATAGAGGACTTAGAGAAAACCATTTCAGTTCTAAAACATGAACATACAGATTTTAGGACTCAAATCCAAGATCTCATAACCAAGCTGACTGAGTGCCAGGCTGAGCTTGTGATCAGCAAAGCCAGGGCAGAAAAGAGTGTTCTTGAAGAAGATACCTTCAAGAACATGATATCCTCATCCCTGCACAACAAAGTGTGTTATCAAAATAGACAGGGACTGGGATCAAATGAGATAGCTCCTCCACACACAATCTTGTCTGTAAGATCTCCTAGGTGTGGAACTTGTGAAGATGAGCTTCCTCTCATAGATCCTATAAGTGAAGAGGATGAAGAAGAGATAGTGAAGAATTCCTCTGAGAAGAGTGAAGAGGAGGATTCTACTAAGGGCCACTATCCTTCTGAGGAGAAGAAGTCTACTGTGATGACCAAGTCAAAGAGAAAGAACTTGATCAGGAAGAGCAAAAGAAAAGCAAAGAAGGCTCAAGAGATCAAGGCTACTTTTGACTCTAAGCAGAAACAAGTTTTTATCTCTGCAGGGTTTGAAGTAGTAAAGACTGAAGACATCAACCAAAACTCTTCAGCTAAGAGTTCTGGTTCTTGTTCAAATCATCTCAGTACCAAAAAGAAGACTGATCTGTTGTGTACCACTGCTGCACAGCCTGGACCATCAAACTCCAAGAACAGTTTACAGCCCAAAAGAACTGTCTCAGCATCTACAAAGATGAAGGTGGAGAAGGGATGTGACCAAAGACAGTCTTGCTCTCATAAGGAGACTCTTGTGAAGAAGAAAATGTTGTGTGTCATGTGTGAAAGTATCTCTTACATTGCTAAGGATTGTCCATACAATCCTAAAAGTACTGTCCATATGACCAAGACAAAGACTTAAAAGAGTTTCAAGAAGATTCAAGCTTCGGAAGGAAAATCTGTTTCCTTCGGAAGCTCCAAATCAAAGAAGAAGGTAAATGGAAAATTACCTTCGGAAGAAAAGTTGGTCTCAGAAGAAAGGTATTCTTCCGAAGCACTGAAGTCTACTGCAGTGTCTGTAGAATCTTCCGAAGGTTCAGTCATCAAAACTTCTGAAGTCCCAAAAGCTTCCAAGGTTTTGAAGGTCAAGTCCAAGACTCCAAAGGTGGTGTGGAAGTCTAAGAAAGACCAAGTGACTGAAGTTTCTCCATCAACAACAGCTCAAGATCCCTCTAGCACAACCATAGGATCTATTACTGTTGCATTACCTTTTATTATACTTAGTGAGCCCAAGACAAGTAAGGCTTGGGTTTCCAAATGTAACTAATCATTTTCTTTGTGCAAGAACAGCTCAAGACAAACAGGAATGTATGGATCATTGATAGTGGCTGTTCCAGGCACATGACAGGCAATAGATCACTACTCCATAACTTTGAGAGAATTGATGGAGGACCAGTTGCTTTTGGAGGAGATGAAGGTGGTTACATTTCTGGAAGGGGCAAGGTCACAAATAGTAAGCTCAGCATTGAAAAGGTAAACTTTGTCAAGGAGCTTGGGTACAATCTTCTGAGTGTATCCCAATTTTGAGATCAGAGTCATAACATGCTCTTTACTGAGCATGAGTGCATTGTTCTCAAGCCTGTAGTGGTCATTCCTCATGAGCACGTCCTGCTTAGAGCCCCCAGGAAAGGGAACATGTACAAGATGGATTTGCAAGAAACATCTCCCTCTGGAGAAGTTTCATGCTTTCTATCTAAAGCAAATAGTGATGAGTCTTTCCTATGGCACAAAAGAATATGCCATGTAAACTTTAAGAACATGAATAAACTAATTAAACATGATTTGGTAACTGGAATGCCAAAGAAAGAGTTTACAAGTGATGATCATTGTGTTGCATGCCTGAAAGGGAAGCAATATAAGGTATCTCACAAGCCTAAGGAAAAGAACTCCATCACTACTCCCCTACATTTATTACATATGGATCTCTTTGGCCCCACCAGTGTAATGAGTCTAGGAAGGACCTCATATTGTTTGGTGATCACTGATGATTTTACAAGAGTCACTTGGGTTTTCTTTCTTAGAACTAAGGATGAAACCCCTGAGATTCTGAAGAATTTCATCTTAAAAATTGAGAATCAAAGTGATCACAAGGTCAAAACCATAAGATGTGATGAAGGGACTGACTTCAAGAATCAAATACTTGATACATTTTGTGATGTAAAAGGTATTACAAGACAATACAGTGCTCCCAGGACTCCTCAGCAAAATGGTGTTGCTGAGAGGAGAAACAGAACACTAATTGAAGCTGCAAGAACTATGTTGTCTGACTCTAAACTGCCCATCACCTTCTGGTCAGAGGTAGTAAATACTGCTTGCTATGTGCAAAACAGAGTTTTAGTAGTTAAGACACATGGTAAGACTCCTTATGAACTTTGGCACAAGAGAAAACCTTTCATTGGCTTTCTCAGGTCATTTGGATGTTCCTGCACCATCTTGAATACGAAAGATCAAATTGCCAAGTTTGCTGAGAAATCAGATGATGGACACTTCATTGGATACTCTTCCCAAGCTAAGGCTTATAGAGTATACAATCTCAGAATTAGAATTGTTGAGGAGTCAGCCAATGTGACTTTCAATGAACACACAACCTGTGTGGCTGGTTCTGGTCCTGATTGGCTATTTGATCTTGATTTAGTTACCAACTGTTTTAACAAATCTTGTGAGAATGTTTCAGGATCTGCAGAAAATTTAAATACAGGTGATCCTGATCCAAGATTTGAGCTAGGAAAACCCTCAACTCATACATCTTCAGCTCTAGTTGATACTACTTCAGCAAATGAGGTTTCTATCAGCACTACAATGACAAATTCAGCTGATACATCTGGTGTGCCTTCAAATTCCAGCTCAGAGGCTCCACAACCAGATAAAGATACCTCAATTATGGAAGACAACAATGGTGATGGTGAAAGTGATCAGGAATTCCATGATGCTAACAACCACACCATAGATGACAACATCAATGATGTCACACACTCATTTGATCAAGTTAATCTTGATAAGTGTGGTGATGTGGAGGGTGAATCATCTATGCCAAATCTAAATTTCTCAAATTTGGATCTTTCTCAGCAACTTGCTGTGATCCCTCAGCTAAGGATTCACAAGTCTCACCCCACCACAAACATCATTGGAGATGTTGTCACAGGGGTAAGAACAAGAGGACAAACCCATGAAGCAAATGTTTGTCTTCACTCTTGTTTCTTATCTCAGATAGAGCCAAAGAAAGTTGATGAAGCTCTAAAGGATGGAAGTTGGGTTGAAGCTATGCAACAAGAGTTGCTTCAATTCAAAAGACAAAAAGTTTGGAACCTTTTTCCTCTTCCTCATGGGAAGACTACCATTGGAACCAAATGGGTTTTTAGGAATAAGAAGGATGATAGAGGCATTATCATCAAGAACAAGGCAAGACTAGTTGTTCAAGGATACACACAAGAAGAAGGGATTGACTACACTGATGTCTTTGCTCTTGTAGCAAGATTAGAAGCTGTTAGGATATTCCTGGCATTTGCTGCATCCAAGAACTTCAAGGTCTTTCAACTTGATGTAAAGTGTGCTTTTCTGTATGGAGTGATTGATGAAGAGGTGTATGTCAAACAACCATCTGGTTTTGTAGACCCTAATCATCCAGATTATGTCTACAAGCATGACAAAGCTCTTTATGGGTTGCATCAGGCACCCAGGAAGTGGTATAAGACATTGTCTGAGTATCTTTGTAAACATGGATACAGGAGAGGCACTATAGATGGAACTCCCGTCATCAAAGGAAAGGGAAATGACTTATTGCTAGTTCAAGTATATGTAGATGACATCATCTTTGGTTCAACTAATCCAAAGCTCTTCAAAGACTTTGAGAAGTTGATGAAAGACATATTTCAAATGAGTGCAATGAGAGAACTCAATTTCTTTCTGGGAATTCAAGTGAAGCAAGTTGAAGATGGCATCTTCATAAGTCAGTCAAAGTATGTTCAGGACATACTCAAGAGGTTCAACATGACTGATTGTAAGATGGCTAAGACACCCATAGCTAGAAACCACTCCCTTGGACCTGATCTTGAGGGGGAGTGTGTAGATGAACACTTATACAGGGCTATGATTGGGTCTCTCATGTATCTTACAGCTAGCAAGCCTGATATCATGTTTGCTACATGTATTTGTGCAAGATATCAAGCCAACCCTAAGATGTCTCACCTCATCACTGTCAAAAGGATTTTAAGATACCTAAAAGGTGCCTCAACACTTGGTTTATGGTATCCAAAGAATCCTGACTTCAATCTGTATGCTTATACAGATAGTGATTATGGTGGTTGCAACATGACTGCAAAGTCTACATCTGGGGGATGTCAATTCCTTGGTGGAAGGGTTGTCTCATGGCAATGCAAGAAACAATCCTGTGTGTCTGCATCAACTGCTGAGGCTGAATACATTGCTGCTGCAAGTTGCTGTGCTCAAGTGCTTTGGATTCAAAATCAGATGCTGGACTATGGATTTAACTTCAAGGAGACTCCTATCCACATAGACGACAATAGTGCTATCTCTATCACTGAGAACCATGTGCACCACTCAAGGACCAAACACATCAATATCAGGTATCATTTAATAAGAGATAACTATGAAAAGGGATTAATTAAACTAGTCAAAGTTTATCCAGATGAACAATATGCTGATCTGTTTACAAAAGCTTTTCATGAACAGAGATTTAAATATCTAATATCAACTATTGGGATGATTAACTTTGAGTAGGTCTTTTCTTAAAACTAACTTTAATTATTTCTTAAAATATGTGTGTCCTAAGTTGTCTAGTTCATCACTTTCATAAGCTCATGTTTTCTTTGGATATAAAATTCTTTTTGAAGACTTTCCTTAGATTCTTGAAAATTTTCTGATCCTTCGGAAGATATAATTTTACCTTCGGAAGAAAATTATGTCTTCAAAATAAATAACTGTCTAAGAAATTTTACCTTCCGAAGAAGTCTAAATCTATCTTCCGAAGCTTAAAACCTTGTCTCATACACTTATTTGTTTTTAAGAACTTCTTCCTTCCGAAGCAATTTTAACTCTCGGAAGCTTTGTTATTTCATATACAAAGCATTCAAGTGTATATTTCTCTTCCGAAGCAATATTTTCAAGACTCTTAGGAAAATCTTCCGAAGTCATTTTAGCTTCGAAAGCTTTTTCATTAAAACTTCCGAAGATAATTTACCTTCGGAAGCTTTTCGAATTCCAAGAAAACTACTTTTTGAGCAAAAGTAAACTACTTTTTCAGAGGTGGGACCGACTTTCGGATTTCAAAGTTTATCCTCTTTCATTAACTTTGGTTCAAATCACTTTCCACATAAATACCCAACGGTTCCCCCTCTTCATCACTATCTTCTTCAATTCTACTATTCCTCAAACCTAATTCCCAAAACCGCCTTTGGTTTTTACCTTTCTTCAACCTTAAGCTTCTCAAATGGCCAACCTTAACCGCAGAAACAACCCAGATTTCTCCATGCAACTTCACAGGCAACACAACCAGGTTGCTCTGTTAAGCTCTGAGAAAGATGAAAGTTTCTCAGAGATTTGCCAATTCTTAACTCTATCAAATTACTTCACCTCCCTAACCATTGATCCTACTCTATATGAGGATCATATGCTTGAATTCTGGAAGACCTACCAAGAGGTCATCATGGATGGGGAGAAGGCACTGACTGCCACAGTGCAAGGGAGGACAATCTTCATCACTCCGGCCATCATCAACTCTAATTTGTAGCTGGATGATGAAGAAGGTGAGTTGTCCTTCTCAAAGGAAGCTGTCAATCATTCCTTTGAGCAGATGGGCTATGAAGGAGATTTCTCTGTAAAGACCTTCAGGAAAGGGAAGGTCTCATCCCAGTGGAAGTACCTACTCCATGTGGTTATCCACAGCTTGTCAAACAAGCATGGAGGGTGGGACCAGATTCCTGAGGATCTCTCCTTGATAGTGCATGGAATGGTTCAAGGGGTCAAGTTCAGGTACTCTCAATTTGTTTATACCAATTTACTTGCAAACTTGGACTCCTTAGAGTATTATATGTTTCCTAGATATGTTCAACACATTCTCAACTGTGAACTGGGCTCACAGTTGAGGGAAACATATAATATTCTTAAATTGGGACAGATGAAGCCCGACATCTTTAAAATCATGAAGAAGCCAACTGTAGGCTTCTCAGGGGTAGAAACAGCCCTTGTCCCCAAAATGTTATAGCTCATTGCTCAAGGTGACAACCTAGCAACACAAGCTAGTGTTGAACCCACACCTTCTACCTCTTTACCACTAAAAAGGACTCAAATAACCCTCACCTACCAAAGAAAATCCAAACGAACCCCTGCTCAAGCTATTGAGTCTGTGCAGGTCCCCATATACTCACCTTTACAGGAGGAAGTGGACACTAGAGCTCCCACTTCCCCTGAGGAGCAAACCACTCCCATCTCCTCAACTATTAGGGCTGAGGTTCCTCATGCTCACCCTGATGAGCTCACAAGCCCAACAGCCTTAAGCCTTCACTCTGAGTCTCAACACTCAAGTGAACAACCTTCAGAGACAGTTACCATCCCCAGCCTTTAGATCTAAATCAACCCATTCCCAACCTATCCTTCTATACTGATGAAGACTTAGGATTCAGTGAGTACCATGAGTCTCTCTTCTCTTCCCCTACTCAAAGAGAGATGAGTACTCATGTGTCTCCTCAGTCTAGCCCACATCAGTCACCTATAACTGAGGTGGACACTTCTGAACCTGTTCAGGATGTCCATATGGAAGAGGGCTCTCACTTCTGCAAGTGATTACATCATTAAGACCTCAACCATGGCAACTCAGCCCACTGACATCTCAACTGAGATTGCTAGTGAGCAGAGGAAAACCAGCAGCCAAGAACCTCAAGCTGGTGGTGAGAGAGAGGACTTTGGTCCAATCATCTCATCCCCCAATGATTCTTCTGATGAAGAAGAGGGGAATCTGAGACTAATTGTGCATAAATTGTCTAAAACATGCATTTACCTAGTCTCAAAGGTCAGTCACCTTGAATCTCAGGTGACTACCTTGCACAACAGGGTCAATGATCAGCAACTTCAGATTTCATATCTTGAGGAAAAACTAGCTGGGAGACCCTTAAGAAGAGCTCAACCAGGAACACAAGAACCTATGGATGTGATTGATTTATCCTCCATCTCACCTATGCGAGTGGGTGATGCTACCAAAAAGGGGGAGAAAGTTATTGCAGCCATAGAACCTGGGAGTTCTTCACAGAGAATGGACATAGAGGACTCAACATCCTCACTTGCAATTGTGCATTCTCAGCAACTTCCTCAAGTTCACATTAATGTGGACTCTATAGACTCTATCATCAGGAGTCTCTTTAAGGAAGGGATACCAAGGGCTATGTCATCTCCACCTCAAGGAACTCCAAACTACATCATAAGGTGGAGGTATGATGCTGATAGAAGAGCCATTATTCTTCACAGAGTTCAAGGGCAACAAAAAGTATTTGACTTTCAAAATTTGAACTTCTATGAAGGTCTGGATCTAGTTAATATGCCACTTGTCAACCCAAGCAACTCAAGACAAGCTGACAGATTGGCTCAAAGAATCCAAGACAGGATCACTGTAGAGTTTAGCTTAAGAAGGAGACATAGGCAATCAGGCAATGCCATCGGTCAACTGGATGTTGAGGTGGACCCTAAGTACTGAAGAAGAATTGCTTTGGAAGTTTTACACCATGCACTAGAAATATTCTAAGTGTAAAATCTTCCGAAGCCAAGAACAATATCTTCCGAAGCCAAATATAAAGTCTTCCGAAGCCTTAGAGACAAAGTCTTCCAAAGCTTCATCCTATGAAGACAGATTTCTTCCTAAGACTTTTAGTAACATGCTTTATCTGATGTACTGTTCCATAAAGCTGGACACCTTTCCGCTGCATCTCTGTAAAGTCACCAACTTACATGAGTTGGTGAAAAGGTCCATGCTTTTGGTAACTGTACATTGAGGTCTTGAGTCTGTAACTTTCTACTTTATGTACTTTATCCTTTTTGTAATAGATAAGGATGTGAGCTATGGCATGTCATAGTCACAAGGTTAAAAGGCAGATATGCCTTTTGATTCTACAATTGATTTTGTTTGTGGCTAGTCAATTGTATCCAGCTGGCTTTCAAAGTATAGCCGGCTGTAGGTTGTAGTATAAGTATTCCAAGTTCTAGTATCATTCTTTATGCTTTGTAACACTTGTAATAGAGCTTGAGAAAACAATATACTGCATCCTTGAAACCCAAATCTCTTGTTCTGTTTCTTTATTATTACTTGTGTTCTTTGTATCATTATCTCTGTTAATCCAGTTTACTGTTTGATCAAGTTTGGTTAATATCCTCTTTGTGTTGTTGTGTTGAAATTGTTAAGCCCTTAACCGGTCCTGCAGACCTTATGACGTTCTCATACATGATAGGTCTAATTGTAATAGCATGAGCTACTCTAGTGATATAGATGAATCTGGTCATATCTCTAAGTCCTTCATCCTTGGGTACATCAAGGTCATGATAACCACTGACATTATGGAGCTTGCTCCACGTGAGATTAGCCATTGTACCCTGCATTAGATGCATATGAATTAGAACATTGAATAATAATTATCAGATTGCAAATCATAAATGAAGTGGAATTTTCTCAGTTTGACTTTTGTTGGTCAAAATTGAGTGTTCTTAGGTACTTTTCCATAGAAATTAGACCTAACTTGATTTTGTGCTGAGTAATCACTTTGATTATGTTTTTCATGTTTGTAGATATGATCTTTTCTGATTTTAACATCTTTTAACACTTAGAATCAAGTTTTGATTTCAACATTTTTAGTTTTTGTTGTACCCTGTCCATGCAATGAACTAGGTTTTAGCAAATCACTTGTTTGTTGTTATATTCTTATTCACTAAGCTCATTGCACTTGAAAATGTCTATCAATCCTTAGTTTGATTTTAATTTTGATGATTCTTTCTTGACCTAGTGTTCTAAGTTCATCATGGGTCCGACGGTTTAGGTTATGAATTTCACTGATTATGACCTTGTTTCGATACTATTGTTGTTTGAGAATCGAAAACGAGGAGTAATGAAGGTGAATGAACTTGAGAAAGACAGGAGTCTGATGATGGTGATGATGATGGATGAAGAACAATGATGAACACTCGTCGCACTATAAATCTCTCAAATTTGAAAAGTATTAAATGACCTTTTGAAGTTTGTTTAAATAGTCAAGTTAATTGCTTTTACAAACTTTACAAGTTTCTAAAAAAATTCAGTTAATTTTTATTTTCACTGTAGTAAATGCGGAAGGGATTTGTTCATCAGCATTTGTGTACTGTTACAAATATGGATGTGATTTGTTTATCAACATTTTATGTACTTTTACAAATGCGGATATGATTTGTTCATCAGCATTTTTGTACAGTGACAAATGCGGATGCTTTAATACATTGTTAGCATTTGTACACTGTAGCAAATGCGATAGAACAAAGTTTGTCAGCATTTATTCACTATAGCAAATGCGATAGAACAAAGTTTGTTAGCATTTGTTCATTGTAGCAAGTGTGTTAGACCAAATTCCATTGTCCACATTTACTTCAACAAAAGTGATTGAACTATGAGTTTGTCCGCATTTCTTGACTTTCAAACATCATCATGACAGAAGAGATTGAGCACATTCTTGTTCATTTTTGATACACATACAAGTTTTAGTATTGATATCAACCACATTTAAGAAATGCGACTGAATAAACTTATCTGCTTAATGAAATGCGGCAGAGCAAAAGTTAATCTCATAAAGAAATGCGGTAGAGCAACTTTGTCCGTATAAGTTTTCAACACTTCAAAATGTGTATGTGCACTTATTGTGTTAACACAAATGCGGTAGAGTTATCGTGTCCGCATCAGTTTCACTTTGTTTTCAATGAATAAACTAGTTACTCGTATTGGTTGTATGCCTGGGTTACCTTCACCCACATTAACCAATGCACTTACCTGCATTAATTTTTGAACTTAATCAAAATTAATGTTTCTTCAGAGTAAAATCTTTTCTATTTTTCTACTGATTCATTGACTGTTATAAACAACTGTCTTTGCTATGACTTGTTTCTTATGATGTTTTGACTGTTGTTCTGATTGTCAATTCTTGTTTGGATTGACTTGTATATCAGATGTGATACAAGTTTCCCAATGTTTGACTGATTTTGGACTTTTAGGCTTCTAGATGTCTGCATAGGCTGAGATACTAAAGTATAACTTATACACCAACACAATCAATTTTTCTTTTTGATTTTATAATTTTAAGAAAGGAAATAGCTATACAAACTGATCAAAAGTTTAAATTACTCCCCCTAAAGTTTATATCCATACATGAATAGAAACTTTATAGATTTAAAACTTTTGAAATTGAAATATTATTGTAATGATTTAGTTTTCTTATCTATACATGAAGAGGAAGTACACTTTTCTTGGGATCATATACTTTTCTTTGGATCATATCAATCTTACATTACACAAATGTTAGCTTTTGTTAGTAAAATAGACATGGTTATGAGCTTATTGATTGAGGATATGTTTGTCCTCTTAAACTCATGCTTAATTAATATTATAATGCATATGATATTTATCATGTTTTGATTAATTTGAGTATTTCAACATGTACCTCACACTCAAAAGCATGGCATGATTAGCCACCAGCATGAAATGCATGGTAGAACTTTTTCACAGCTTACTTGACCAGGTTATTTAAAGTATGAGATCTCATTTTCACTGATCCTCATTGGGATTCTTTTACTTTGATCCTTTTAATGATTTGATCCATATTGGGATTCTTTTTCACTTCACTTTGGAAGGTGATCCATGATGGGATTCTTTTTGTTCATTCATAAGGAATGTAATTTTGTTAATTCATCCAAGATGGATGTGTTCCACATTGGGAATCTTTTGATCATGACATCAACACTATGTGCTTGTTTCTCTAGGTCTTTGCTTAGCAAAACAAAGAAGAAACTGATGTGGGTGAAGGAGATTCATAAGACATCATTACCTTGTGTGTTTAGGTTGCTACACACATACACTTGGATAAGCCAATACATACCAGTACTCTGAGATGAGTGATTCACAGTTGAATATGGATTTTAGTTCATCACAGCATGTATCTTCTTTTCCATGTTGAGCCTACCCACATATCAGGTAAGTCATGTCAGTCTTTTGAAATTTTGAAATAAGCACAGTGAATGATATAACGACTGTAATTACATCATTTCCCAAATGAAGCATATATCATATACTTTAACAAAATGACTTCTTTTTGTGATTTTCTGTAATTTTTTTGATGTTTTTGATTTTTTACTCAAAGTTAATCATGCCAATTGATTGACCTAAGAATTCAAACTGACTAAGTTAAAATGCCTTGGTGAATAAATCAGCCAATTGATTATCAGTATGAACTTGAATCAATTTGATTAACCATTTTTCAGCACAATCTCTCAAAAAATGATATCTAATTTCAATATGTTTTGTTTTTGAGGAACATGATTATTTGTGATAAACATTGCTGTTGTGTTGTCAATATGAATTGGAGTGTGCAGGAAGTTAAAACCATAGTCAAGCATCTGGTTTTGAATCTAGAGGACTTGAGAGCAACAAGTTGATGCTGCTATATACTCAACTTCTACTGTTGTATCAAACACGTTAGTCTGCTTCTTGCACTGCCAGGAGACCAGTCTGGGACCAAGAAATTGACAACCGCCAGAACTCGATTTCCTATTGAAGTTGCATCGCTCGTAATCACTGTTAGTGTAGGCATAGATATTGAAGTCTCCTTCATTTGGATACCATAATCTAAGAGCAGGCTTGCCCTTAAGATATTTGAATATCCTCTTGACAACATTCATATGAGATTCCTATGGATCTGCTTGATATCTGGCACACGCACAAACACCAAACATAATGTTAGGCCTATTTAATGTTAGATACTTAAGTGAACCTATCATAGATAGATAGTGACTCTGATCCACTGATTTGCCTTCTGGATCTGGACCAATTTTATGTTTAGTATCAACAGGAGTTCTGATGGAGTGACAATCAGCGAAATGGAATTTCTTCAACATTGTTTCCACATATTTTGATTGATTGATGAAGATTCCATCTGATGTTTGTTGGACTTGCACTCCTTGAAAGAATGTCAGTTCCCCCATAGCACCCGTTTGGAATTTGAATGCATATGGTCTTCAAACTCTTTACATAGCTGCTTCTTTGTCGAGCCAAAGATGATATCATCCACATAAATCTAAACCAACAACATGTCTTTTCCTTTTCTCTTTCTAAAGAGAGTCTAATCAATCTTTCCTCTTTCATACCCGTGTTCAAGAAGAAAAAAATGATAGAGTCTCATACAACTTCCTTGGGGTTTGATGAAGACCATACAAGGCTTTGTCAAACTTGTACACCCTGTGTGGAAAATATGGGTCTTCAAAGCTTGATGGTTGTCTCACGTAGGTTTCTTCAGCAATCTTTCCATACATAAAAGCACACTTCACATCCATTTGATAAACAGTGAATTTCATGGATGTTGAGTATGCTAGAAAGAGTCTTATTGCTTCTAATCTGGAAAAAAGAGCAAACACTTCATCATAATCAAATCCTTCTTCTTGTGTATACCCCTGAGCCACCAATCTTGCTTTAATTCTGATGACAATCCCCCGGTCATCAGTTTTGTTCCTTTATAGCCACCTGGTACCGATAGGGTACTGTCCTTCGGGATAATCTACCAGTTGTCATACTTCTTGTTTCTTGAATTGTAGCAACTCTTCCTGCATTGCCTCAATCCAACTATTGTCTTGAAGAGCCTCTTTGATATTTTTGGGTACTATTTGACACAGAAAGCGAGAGAACAAACAGATGTTTGCAATGCTTGACTTGCTTCTTGTCACCCGTTAATTAAGTTTTACCAATGATGCTTTCCACCGGATGACTCTTTGTATTATAGTGGTTAGAATTGAGTCACCAGCAATGGATACATCAAGATTGGAGACATTCAGATCATCTTGGTGAGAGGCACCTTCATCTTGTGATGTGGGAGAGTTGTGAAAGTAGTCAAAGTCTTTTCCAGTTCCTGCATTAGCATCATCAACACTTTGAAGACTTTCATCATTTGAAGTTCTCTCAGTTTCCGGTAGTGTAGCTTGATCTTGATTTCTGACTTCAGTTGACAGCTCTTCTGAAGGAGAAGGGAGTGTACTAGGACCAGCTTCAGTTGAAACACGCTCATTTTGAGATGGTTGTCTGACAGGATCAGCTTGCAGTGGGACATCTATATTCAGTTGCTCAATATAAGTAGGAGAAATCATTGGGAAATCATTTCTTCTTTCTAGTGGCAGAGAAGATTCAGCTAATTGTAGGTTTCCTGCAGCAGACAAATGAAATTGATCAAATGACTTTGTAAATGAGTCAATATCAAACAACCAGTCAGGACCATTTATTTATTTGGATAAAAGAATGCTCATTGAATTGAACATTGGCAATGATGTTTAATCAAAGATTAAACACTCTATAAGCCTTTGAGACAGAAGAATAACCTACAAAGAATTCTTCATCAGACTTTGGAGAAACTTTCCCAAATGGTCTCGAGTGTTCAATATTGATACAGGACTACCGAATGACTTAAAAAATCCAGTGAATGGTATTCTGTGAAAGAGAAGTTCATAAGGAGTCTTGTTGCTTTCTTTTACAATCAAAGTTCTATTTTGTAGAAAGCACGATATGTTAACTGCTTCTGTCCAAAAGGTAATTGGAAATTTAGTATCGACTAACATAGTTCGTGCTGCTTCAATTAGTGTGTATTTCGCCTTTCAGCTACCCCAATTTGTTGAGGAGTTCTAGCTGCACTAAATTGATGAGCAATGTCTTTGGTTGCGCAAAAAGAACTCATATCTTAATTTTTAAATTCTGTCCCATTATCACTTATAATTTATTTTACTTTATGATCAATTTGATTTTCAATTTAGTGATGAAGTATTTTATTTGTTGGGATGCTTTGTTTTTATGAAGTAAGAAGAAGACCCATGTAAATCTAGAAAAGTCATCTATGATCACCAAACAATACTATTTCATTCCAATGCTCATAACATGAGTTGGTCCAAAAAGATCCATATGAAGTAACTTTAGTGGAGAATTGTTTATGTTTATAAGTTTTGGCTTGTGAGAAGACTTATGTTGTTTCCCTTTGAGACATGCTGAACACTGATCAATAAAGTGAAATTCTTTTTAGGGTAAACCAATTATATGATTTCCCTTGACCAAACTGTTCATGTTATTGAAATTTATGTCTCCCAAACGTATGTGCCAAAGCTGTGACTCATCAAAAGATCTTTTGACAGAAGACATGTTTCTTCTTTTGGTAGAGCAGAATTGAGGTTTAAGACATAAGTATTATTCTTTCTCAGGGTCTTCACGACAACCCATTCTTTAGGAATTTGAAATTCTGGTTTCAAAATGTAAAAATGAGTGTTAGTGAAGTGAGTGGAATATTTCTTGTCACATATCTGAGACATGCTGAGCAGATTGAAGTTCAATTATTCACAGTAGTGCACTCTATCAAAACTCAACAACCCATTTATCACAGATCCTTCACCAGTGATTCTGCCACCTTGTGAATCTCAACCAAATGCCACAGTAGTTCCTTGAATATGCTTGAAATCATGAAGAAGGGAATGGTCTCTTGTCATGTGTCAGGAGCACCCACTATCCACATACCATAGGCTATTGGACCTGTATAGATGACCCTACAAGCATAAAAAGAACTAATTAGAATATGGAACCCAAGCCATGATGGTCTTTGGTATCCTGTTCTTATTCATGAAAGTAATTTCTTGATATTTTCCTCTAAATTGTGACTTAAAGGATGAAGTTTTGTTTGATTTTTTATATATTTCTGAGTTCATCTCATCAACTTCATCTCAAGAGTTAGAAGAGTATTTAAACCTTTGGTCCCTATTTCTTTTAAGAATTTGGACACGTTTTTTATTGTCAAACTTTATTTTTTACTTATGAAAATAATGAGGTTGTTTATTGTTGTGATTTATATTTCTTTGACCATTCTTCAACTCTTTCTGATTACCTAATTCATCATTAGAACTTGAAATCCTGGATTGTTTATTGTAAAAATGACTTCTAATTTTGGGTTTTACAGATGAGATTGGTGAGATGGGCTTGTTTTGTGGAATTCTCAAGCCATTTTGTTTGAAGAAAAATTCTGGTGTGTTGTGGTTGGTCATATCACAAACATAACAATATTTGTTAAAGTAGAAATTTATTGTAGAATGATTGTTCATGTCCCAGATTGAGTAGTATTGATTAAAATAACACTCATCTATTTTGTGATTTGACATTTCACAAATGTCACAATACATGTGTTTGTCTCTTGATGCTGATCTTGATGTTGATGCCTTAGTAGATTTACCAATTTTTAACTGAGCCTCAATCTTTGATTTTGATGAGGAAACAATATCAGCCTTTTTAGTAGTTTGTTTCACAACATTACTAATTTTGGCTCTTTTATGCTGATTTTGTTTTCATAGACCTTTCATGTCCTCCTTTTCTTGTTGATTTACATGATCTTTATTAATGATGTCAAAACCAACTCCTTGCTTAAGTTTTATTGATGGTGAATCTGTTTTGATTTTAGTCATTTGAATCTGAGGGGTTTTCCCTTTGCTTTTCAGTGAAACTTTGTCTGATATGGTTGAATTCTTTGGAGATTTGATCTCACAATCAGATCTGCTTTCAGTAGATGGTTTCACAGAAGCATCTATTTTCTTCTTTTCTTTGGAAATTGCAGGGATGAACTTCACAAATGGCACTATGGCTTTGACTGGGCTTCTTGATTTAATGACATTCACTGACTTGTCTGAGCACTCTTTGATTTTAATTAGATGACCTAGCTTGATTTTCTCCTTATTTGTTTCAATATAAACACCTGGCTTATTTTTAGGATTTGTAATTTGTGTTACTACTGATTTAGGTTCAATAGTTTTAGGTTCATTTTGTTCAGTAAGAGTGACTGACTAAGACATGACAATGTAATTGTCATTGTATGGTAGGGGACATGAATTATATCCGATCCCACTCATATCCTTGGGATCCTTTTGTGAATCAAGCATCTCTTGCAGCTTGGCTGAAGACATTTGAAACTTTTCAAGTTTCACTTTAGTGACTGATTCCTCAACTTTGGATTGAGCTAACTTTTCAGTTAGCTGTTCATTCTCAACTGCAAGAGTACACTTTTCTCCATGCAGTTTTTTAATGTCAGATATGATTGATTTGGTTTTAATTTTAAAACTTTTCAGTTCTCTTTTAAGGATCACTGATTTTACCTTTTCTTCTTTAATCTTAGCAGCTAATTTGTGATTGTGCTTATGATATCGTTGCAGTTCAACAATGCATTTATCACTACAAAGATTAGATTTTACCTCGGATGGCATAGGTGTTGGGCCATCATTGATGTAAGCCATAAGAGCATGGTTTTGAAATTGAGGCTTCAGTTCTTTAGCATACATGCTCCAATCACATACTCCATCTTGTCTGATGAAAAAAGCATTAGAAGTAGGTTGGCTGCTTCCATGGGCTTGATTGGTTAGTTTTGGCTGACTTGGGTATGGTTGTTGATGTTGGTTTTGATGATGATATTGATGTTGATTGTTAGATTGGAAGCTTGAGCTCGGTTGTGATGATGATTGGCCTTGAGAACTCCTCTGAAAGCTGTTGTTGTTTCTTCTTGGAGCATTGCGTTCTATTGAGAAGTGGCTAGTCATACCACAGTTGAAGCATTTAACTTTGGATTTGGCATATCCAGGTTTGGTATTCTCATTCAGACTTAGGTTCCTTCCTTTCCTGAAAAATTTTTTGGCCCTCATGGGTATCATAGCCATCTGCCACCGTAGATCAATTTCTTCTCTATCATCAGGATCCATTTCTTCTAGGTCTTCTTGGATTAAATGAGCAGAAGTGAGTCTTCCTCCCAAGTAAGCTTCAAAGCTTGCAACAAAGGCATTGTAGGTAGCCTTTTGCTCTACAGATCTTTGGTCTTCAGGTATACTTGATGGAGTGGCAGTAAACCCAGTTTATTGGGATGAGGTTGAGGGCTTGTTGGTTGATGGAGCAGCAATAAATCCGGTTGATTTTCCTTTATCTCTGGATGAGAGGAAATCATCTTCTTCAGTAACGAATGCATTTTTCAAAGAATGAGTCTCTGGTGGAAATTTGTATGCTTCAACGACCTGAGGTCCACCAAGGTTTCTGCGCCTTTCATCAAGTACAAGAGCATCAATTTTTGCAGTCACTATATCCAGAGTGGTGCTTTCCAGATCAAGTGTGTTTTTCAGCATGGTTACATTTTGCTTCCAACTCTCAGGGAGATTGTGCAACATCTTCTTATTCAGCTCCTTTACTTTATATGTAACCCCCATAATCTCAAGATCATTGACCAACTGCATAAACTAATATAGTTGTTTTGAGATTGACTCTCCTTTGGAGTGATGGAAGGTTTCATATTGATTGACCAACTTGTCTTTGTTGATTTCAGCCACTTCACTGCTACCTTCACACATGATGAGCTGTGCATCCCACACAGGCTTTGTTGTTCCATATTTCTCAAGTTTTTTTAGTACATCCATTTTCAAAGCTTGTGTGGGAATGGAGTATGCTTTAAGGTCAATCTTTATTTTCTTATAATCATCATCATCAAGAGTTAGATACTTCAATGGGTATTCTTGATGTTTTGTATAAAGCTGCTTGGTCAGCCGATAGTGACACAGGGATGTGAGGTCCTTTGCATATGAAAATCCAATAATCCCGATATACACCTGTAATGGAATTCATAAACCTGATTTTCCATTGCTTAAACGCAGATTTGTGTTTAAGCATAGGAGGTTTAGGAGCATGACCAAGTTCAGAAAAGTTGTGTGAATCCATTGTAATAAACTTGTTTTAGATTGTTGGAACAATAATTAGATTAATTTTAAGTCCAAGTGGTCCAAACAGTCTATTTGTGAATATTTTAATAGTTCTAATGAACAGTAACTGTTGTTTAGGTTTAGAGAACCGTCTGTAACTATTCTGTTAGCTTTAATATTTGAGGATTATGATATTGTTGTTCTGATTTTCGGGTAGAATAAGTTGTTCAATGATATGTTCTTGGATCGGTACAGATGAACTGTGAATCAGTCAATGTTTCAGAAGGATTTCAGCATGAATACTAGTTAGAAGTTGATGAACTCTCTAACAACAACTCAATCACCAGATCAATCGAGTTTCAGTTCAGATCTAAGCAGATCTGAAAATGAATCGAGAGCCGAAGCTCTGATACGAATTGAATGGGTGTGAGAATGATATTCTCAGTTGATGTGAATCAACTAGGACCGAATATGATGATTAAGTCAGTGGTTATATTGTGGAATGATATACACAGATCATTAAATGCTTGAAATACTCATATTTGTATTAATGGTGGTGTAAAGTTACAATGAATGCTAGGGTTTTAGCATGAAACAATAACAAGACACCTCTGAAACATAAGACTATCAAAAATGTTCTAGTTGTCTAGTTCTGCCAAAAGTGGGGTTTTCTATTCTATTTATAGGCTGACAAAAGTCCTTTACGAAAAGACTAAACTATCCTTGTACTATACATAAGGAAACTAGTCTAAGTACAAAAGTCTTCATTAGCATTTCTTCTGTTCATCCACATTAACTAATGCGGATGTCTTAATCTTCATCAGCATTTCTTTTTCTTCTATCACATTGGTGTTTGGTCATCAGCATTGAGAAATGCGGATGAACAAACACTTGGCGCATTTGTTGCTGAACATTCACATTAGTTAATGCGGATTTACATATACTTGGTAGCATTTGTTCAGCTGTCCGCATTTGTTAATGTGCAAGGACAAATACTTGTCAGCATTTGTTTCATGGTCATCCACATAAACAAACGCGGATAGCCGACACTTATCTTTTTCTGATGTGCAGATTCTTCATCCACATTGATTCTTGGACTGAGGGATAATCTCAGCAGAACAACCATCAACCACCACTTGAATTGGCATGTATGATCCTTTCAGGGTCCAACAGAAATGCTGATGAAGACCAACACATCCGCATTAGTCAATGTGGATGAACAAAAGAAAATACTAATGATGGCTTTTGTACCTAGACTATTTTTCTGATGTATAGTATATTGGTAGTTTAGTCATTTTGTAAAGGCCTTTTTTTCAGCCTATAAATAGAATAGAAAACCCTACTTTTGGGGATAACTAACTAACTAGAATATTAGAATCTTCGATAGTCATATGTTTCAGTGGTGTCTTGTTACTGTATCTTGCTAAACCCTAGCATTCATTGTAACTTTTCACCATAATTAATACAAAGCACTTATGAGTATTTTCTAGCATTCAATGATCTGTGATTATATCATTCCGCAATATATTCACTAACTCAATCATCATATTTGATCCTAGTTGATTCACATCAACTGAGAATATCATTCTCACCACCCAGTCAATTGGTATCACAGCTTTGGCTCTCCGATTCGTCTCAAATTTGCCCAGATCTTAAGGAAACTCGAATGAACTGGTGATTGAGTTATTGTTAGCGAGTTCATCAATCTTCTAACAAGTATTCATGTTGAAATCCTCCTGAAACATCGACTGATTCACTATTCATCTGCACCGAACCAAGAACATATCATTGAACAGCTTATTCTACTCGAAAAATAGAACAACAACATAACCAATATCATAAACCTCTGACCTTGAAATTATCAGGATAGTTATAGCAGTAATTCTCAGATTGTTCTCTTAAACAAACCAACTGCTACTGTTCATCAGATCCACTAAAATATACAAAAGTTAGATTGTTTGGATAACTTGGACTTAAAAATTTATCTAATACTTATTCCAACAATCTAAAGCAAGTTTATTAAAATGGATTCACTTAACTTGTCTGAACGTGGTCATGCTCCTAAACCTTCTATGCTTAAACACAAATCTGAGTTTAACAATGGAAAATCAGGTTTATGAATTATATTACAAGTGTAGATCCGGATTATTGGATTTCCATATGCAAAGGACATTACATCCCCGTGTCACTCTCGGCTGACCAAGCTGTTTTATACAAAACAACAAGAATACCCATTGAAGATCTAACTCTTGATGATGATGAATACAATAAGATCAAGATTGACCTTAAAGAATACTCCATTCTCACACAAGCCTTAAAAATGGATGTACTGAAAAGGCTTGAGACATATGGAACAACCAAAGCTGTGTGGGATGCTTTGCTTATCATGTGTGAATGAAGCAGCGAAGTGGATGAAATCAACAAAGATAAGCTGGTCAATTAATATGAAACCTTCCATCACTCCAAAGGGGAGTCAATCTCAAAACAACTGCATTGGTTTGTGCAGTTGGTCAATGATCTTGAGATAATGGGTGTTACATATAAAGAAAAAGAGATGAACAAGAAGATGTTACATAGCCTTCCTGAGAGTTGGAAGCAAAATGTAACAATGCTGAAAATCACTCTTGATCTGGAGAGCACTACTCTGGATATAATGATTGCTAAAATCAAAGCTCTTGAACTTGATGAAAGGAGCAGAAACCTTGGTGGACCACAAGTCATTGAGGCATACAAATTTCCATCAGAAACACATTTTTTAGAAAATGCATTCATTACTGAAAAAGATGTTTTTCTCTCATCCAGAGATCAAATAAAATCAACCGCATTTATTGCTGCTCCATCAACCAAGAAGTCACCAGCCTCATCACAATCAACTGGATTCACTGCTACTCCTTCAAGCATGCCTGAAGATCAGAAATTTATAAAGCAAAAGGCTACCTACAATGCCTTTGTTATAAGCTTTAAATCTTACTTGGGAGGAAGACTTACCTCTATACATCTAATCCAAGAACTAAATGAAATGGATCCTAATGATGTAGAAGAAATGGATCTATAGTGGCAGATGGCTATGATAGCCTTGAGGGCTAAAACATTTTTCTGGAAGGGTAGAAAGCTAAGCCTGAATGAGAATACCAAACTTAGATATGACAAATCCAAAGTTAAATGCTTCAACTATGGTATGACTGACCACTTCTCAATAGAATGCAATGCTCCAAGAAGAGACATGTTGATACATGTATGTCCCTAGATCATGATTTGAATGTAATAGATCTTCTTTGTCTGATTATGATGTAATGTTTGGAATGATTAATGAAATGATATTGATTGTTTGTGATTGATAATGTTTAATATTTCATTAATGAGTCGATGTTAAATTGGTAATTAGGTTTGTGGTTGTTTGAATTGTTACACATAATGTTATATTAATTAATACATTCAAACTTAACACAATGAAGTTCTCATGCGAATGGCCCCTGCGAATGGACCACACGCATGAATAACTTCATACGATTGACTCAGTCGCACGACTCAACCAGGAGACCGGATCAGTCGTATGATTGTAACATAAGATTGGCTCAGTCGCACGACTGAACACTCAATCGTGCGGATGAATCAACCCCATGGTTCAATCGCACGACTGAACCATACTTATGGTTCAGTCGCCCGAATGAACAATACTAACCTATAAATACAACCCAATTCGTGGAAAAACGTAAGCATTCATTCTATTTCGACTCCAGACGTACCCTAGCCGTCCAGAAGCCTCCCAATTCGTTCTCCAAGTTCATAGAACGCTGTAGATCGATTCCTAATCGATTCTTAACGTTAGATTCAATACTTTATTGATTCTTCGTGTGTTCTCACTGATTGGATCGCCAATCAAATAGGATTCCGCACTATTTGGTTTGGTTTACACGCTAATCACTCGGTATTTCGTTCAAATACCAGGTCCTAACAAGTGGTATCAGAGCTTTGGCTCTAGATTACGTGTGATTCAATCAAGATTGATAAAAAGTTTGTGTTTTTACACTAAAAACGCAATCTTTTGTGTCAAAAGTAATCCTGGACGTTCCCTGCTCATCAAGTTTTGGTTTCTACAGACTTAGGCGATTAGAGTTTGCGAAATTTCGAATTTTCACGGCTAAAACTCGTTTAACCTAGAAATTTTCGTAAAAACAGCAGCTTCAGTCGCACGAGTGAGCCATTCGCACGACTGGACTTCATTCGCATTGCCCAGACGCACGATTGGACCTAGTCGCATCTCCATTCGTACGATTGAACCATTCGTTCGCAGTGTTCATACGCATCAGCTTCATTCGCACGACTGAACAAATCGCTTAGTTCAGCCGCACGATTGAACCAGTCGCATAGTTCATTCGCACGGATAGCCCAATCGCATCCTTCAGTCGCACCAGTTGACAGTTTGTTTTAGTAGACTTAAAGTTATTCGACATGGAAGATCAAATGTCAGCCTTTACTGCTGGGAAGGACTCAAGGATCCAGAACCTGCTGTTACTTGAGAGTGAGGTGGGTAATCATAATAAACCACCAAAGCTCTTAACGTTAGATGAGTTTCCCCACTGGAAACAACGTTTTGAGATCTACCTCAATGGAGTGGATCCAAATCAGTGGGAAGCTATCGAGATTGGGTATAGTACGCCGGTGGGAGCCGATGGAGTAAAGCTTACTTTAGGAGGGATGACAGACGCGTAGAAGGTTAAGTATAATGCAGAGAAGAGAGTCTATGCATTGATCACACAGTCTATCCCTAAAGACATTTTCCACCAGTACTTAGAGAATAAGCAGGCCAAGAAACTATGGGATGAGCTGGAAAAGAGGTACGACGGAAATGCTTCACTGAAGGCAATCAAGGCTAAGGAGTTAAAGAAGGAATTTGACAACTTCTCATCGATGGGAAACGAGAGTTTGGACGATGTCATTGATAGATTCTACCATCTGATGAGTGAACTGCATACACATGGGGTTGCTACTACCATGGAAGAAAAGGTTACTAACTTTGCAGACGGATTGCCGGAAAAGTGGGCTTCATTCGTGTCTAACCTGAGACAGAATGAAATGCTGGCAAAGCTAGATATCAATGACTTCATTCTGAAGTTGCGAGAAGAAGCACTTAGGATGAAGTACAGAGCTCAGAAGTCTTCGTACACTCAGAATCTAGCTTTGTACAATGCCATGCCTCAAGCTAAGACATCTGGAGCACCTCTCCAGACTGCATTTGTGTCTAGCTCATCGGGTCCTTCACATGCTTCTCCTTCAGGATCAGACACGTCGGGGTCTTCTTCTACCCATTATATTGGATCTGAAGCGAATGCTACTAGACTGAAGACCGAGAACCTCGGTAATGTGACAGTGGAAGTAGCTCGAGAGCATATGGATCTTTTGGCAGCAGTGGTTCATTCCTATGATGGACTTGTTGCTGGGAAGATTGGAAACTGCCATCTGGCAGATGAGGACTACGAGCAAGTAGATGAAATGGAGCTTGAGAGGATGGACATTATGTGGGCCTTAGCTAGTGCTGTCCGGAGGGCGAAGAAGTTTGTGAAAAAGACCGGACAGAACTTGGTAGCTACTAAGGATACCACATTTGGCTTTGACAAGAGTAAAGTGACCTGCTTTAACTATGAAGAGAAGGGGCACTTCAAGAGAGAATGTGTAAAGCCAAAAAAGACGGGTAACGGGAACCCATTCTCATCCTTCACTCGTCAAGACAAGCAAGCTACTAGTTATACTTCATCAAGCAAGGATCCAAAAGCCTTGACTACACATGATGATGAAGGACAGGACTGGAGCTTTAGGTTTGTCTCTCCAGGGGAATCAAACATTGCAAGTGTAGAAGACTTAGACGATGATTCCAAGTGAAGGAGATATTGCAGTTGAGATAGCGATGTCAAATAGTGAAGAAGCAACTGCAACTGAGGTCAGCTACAAGCCTGAAGAAGGGACTTCTACAACAAAGTCAGAATCACAAGAACCAGAGACATCTGATGCTGCTTTGATGGCTAACTTTTCTGAACCACCTTAGGTAACTACCACTGACCATATGTTTAATAATCATGCTTGTTCTGATTGTGATACTTTTAGAAATAGCATAGATGAGAAATTTGCTAGGTTATTAGATCATAATGATAACTTAGTAAAAGATTTATAACTGTGCACTGAGGCTAATAGAGTATTAAAACAAAATGAGCATAGTTACAAAGAAAAGATAGACCTTTTGACTAAACAGCTTAGGGAAACTGAAGTAGTTGCATTTAACCAAGCTAATGACATTAGGTACTATCTAAACTCCCTAGAAGACACTAAGAAGCAAAAGGCAGTTCTAGAAGTAGAAGTAAACTCATTAAAACAGAAACTACACAGTTGGACAAGTTCATCACACATTGTCCAACACTTAGTGAGAGAGAGAAACAACGGGGAGGGATTGGGTTATAAAGTTGTTCCACCACCACCTGAGACCTTGATGAACACTAAGACTAGACCAATAAATAATAACCCCATCAAGGATCATGTGGTGTCTACTCCTCTTGTTAGTGATCCAGATTCCTCATGTTCATCTATTGAATCTGGAACCAAACAAAAGGAAGCCACTTCAAAGGCAAAGGGTAAACTGCCTTGTGTTAATCTGGAAAAAGAATTTGAAAAGGTTAATATTAAGTCAGGGTCAAACAGAGTCAAATCAGAACCTAAAAAGACTGTTAATGTTAATCTTTCACAACTTTCAACTCAAAAACCAGTTAACCAAAAAGAAAAAGATGTTAAAAATGTTAAAACAATTAATTTTGTTAAACAAGAGAAAACATCAAAAGAACCTGAGTCAAAACCTAAATTGAGTGATGTTACTAGGGTGTCACACACATCTCCACAAAGAAAGTTTAATCATAAAGTTGATAGCAGGTCTGCTATAACTGTGGAGAGTGTGGACACATTGCTTCCTATTGTCCTTACTATCAGACACCTAGGAAGAAGATTGAACTTCAGGATTCAAAACCTAGGTCTTCCAAGAGGAGTTCTTTAACTCCACCTAGAAGAACTAGTGAACCTAAAGTTCAACCCATTAGCCAGTCGACTGTTTATCACAAACAGGCTTTGCACAAATCTGGCTTATGGAAAGAAAAGTCATCCTGCGTGTCTGATAATGATGACAAGAAGGAACCTGAGCTACCCTCACCCTCTAAGGGTCAATGGGTTGAATTCATGATGTGTGATGCCTCTGGGAAACCCAAGCCAGTAAAGGCTTGGGTTCCTAACCTAAACTAATCTTTTACATTGTATGTGCAGGGTGTTCGATATAGTGCTGAAACCAACACGTGTATTGTAGACAGCGGAGCATCCAGGCACATGACAGGAAACAGGGCTCTTTTATCAAACGTCAAGCAAATAAAAGGAGGGCATGTTTCGTTTGCTGGAAACAAGGGAGGCTATATCACAGCTCAGGGAGAAGTTGGGAATCAGAAAGTTAAGTTTGATAAGGTGAACTACGTTCAACAACTTCAAAACAACTTACTTTCTGTTTCCCAAATCTGTGATAAGGGATTTAAAGTCATCTTCGACAACAAGAAGTGTTACGTGCTAAAGAAAGACTACGTGATTCCAGAGGACCAAGTTCTGATGACAGCTTCAAGATATAAAGATCTTTATGTTTTGGATCTGTCAACAGCTTCTACAACGCATCATGAAGTTCAGTGCTTTCTATCAAAAGCTACTGAGAAAGATTCTATCTCCTGGCATAGGAGAATGGGACACATTAATCAAAGGAAGATGAATCACTTGATCCAGAAGGATCTTGTGAGAGGAGTCAACATCAAGAATTTCCAGCTTCCTGATTTTTGTGTAGCTTGCAAGAAAGGCAAACAGACGAAGAAGTCTCATCAGGAAAAGAAAGTTCATTCAATAGAACTTCCTCTTGAACTTCTTCACATGGATCTGTTTGGTCCAGTCAGTACAAAGAGCATTGCAGGCGACTTGTACTGTTTTGTGGTTACTGATGACTACTCAAGGTTCTCTTGGGTAATGTTTCTGAAGTCCAAATCAAAAACATTTGAGTCATTCAAGGAGTTAGTAACCACACTGGAATCTCTCTACAAGCTAAAGGTGAGACAAGTACGCTCAGACAACGGGACTGAATTCAAGAATCAGTGGATGGAGGCTTACTGCAAGGAAAAAGGAATTGTGCATCAATTCACTTCTACCTACACGCCTCAGATGAATGGCGTTGCTGAGAGAAAGAACAGAAGCTTGATAGAGACAGCACGAACGATGCTGGCAGACTCGAAACTGCCTATCCAATTCTGGAATGAGGCAGTGGCTAATGCATGTTATACATTGAATCGAGTTCTGATAGTCAAGCACGACGGAAAGACATGTTACGAGCTACTACAAAGACGCAAACCGAATTTGGAGTATCTCGAACCATTTGGCGCGCCATGCACACTTCTGAAGAAGACTCAAGAAGGCAAATTTTGTGAGAAGGCTGATGAAGGAATCTTTGTAGGATACAACATACCGAACAAGAGAGTTTACAACAACTCAACGGGTCTAGTAGAAGTGTGGTGTAATGTCGATGTTCAGAGATATACCACACCACCTACTGGCAAAGGATCCGCCTACTTTTTCGACTATGATGGATTCTTCAAGTCCTTCAACATCCCTATCTCTCCTTCGGATGATGAGTTAGCTACTCGGATGATGTATGATATCTTGAATACACCATCTCATGATTCAACATCATCTAGCTCACAGGGAGAATCATCTACTGAGTCAGGGGGAGTAGTCGACGACAGTGACTCCTCCTCAGAAGATGAAGCTGAAGAAAATGACCAGGACAGTCAGGAGGAACAGGTTCCAGTTCCTGAAAGTCCACAAGCGTCTACCAGTGATGCACCTTCGACTTCGAAACCTCAAACTCCAACTACCTCAGATGCAGAACCAAATGTTCATAATCTTGGCTCTGAGGTAGTTGTTCCTACTACTCTAGGATCACGTCTAAACGTCTATCATCCCCTAGACAATGTCATGGGGATGTCAGATCAGGAGTACAAACAAGAAATCAGCTATACTCAGCTGATTACGCCTCGGTTATGGAAAAGGGATACATTCATGATGGTGCTTATCGGTGTTTTGTCTCGCACTTTGAGCCAAAATATGTCAGTGATGCACTAAATGATGAGGTGTGGGTGAGTGCCATGCAAGAAGAACTTCTTCAGTTCAAGAAGTTAGGTGTATGGACTCTGGTAGATAGACCTAAAGGTGCTAAGGTCATTGGCACCAAATGGGTCTTGAAATGCAAGAAGGATGACCAAGGGGTCATTATCAGGAACAATGCTCGACTGGTGGTTCAAGGATTTCGCCAAGTCGAGGGGATTGACTACAATGAAGTATTTGCACCCGTGGCAAGGATGGAAGCCATTCGTATCTTCCTTGCCTATGCCTCGTACATGAAGATTAAAGTATATCAACTAGATGTGAAGAGTGCATTCCTTCATGGGGAAATCAGAGAAACAGTCTATGTCAGTCAACCCGAGGGATTTGAAGATCCTTATCATCTGGATAGAGTTTACAAACTAGACAAGGCTTTATACGGGCTTCATCAAGCTCCAAGGGCCTGGTATGAGAAACTCTCGACTCATCTTGTGAAACACGGCTTTCGTAGGGGAGTCATTGACTGCACGCTGTTCATCAAAGAAAAGGATGGAGACCTACTGCTCGTACAGATCTATGTCGATGACATAATCTTCGGTTTAAAGAACGAAGACTTATGTAAAGAGTTTGAAGCAGTTATGAAGAAAGAGTTTGAGATGAGTGCTATGGGGGAGATGAAATTATTTCTCGGGTTACAGGTGGATCAGACACCAAATGGGATCTTTCTACACCAGACCAAGTATGTGGGAGACATTCTCAGTCGATTTGACATGGAGAATGCCTCTGCTACTAATCATGATATAGCACCTGATGAAAATGGAGATCTAGTGGATGCCACAATGTACCGAGGAATGATTGGATCCCTCATGTATCTCACTGCCTCAAGACCTGATATCATGTATGCTACATGTTTATGTTGTAGATATCAGGCTAAGCCTAAGGTGAACCATCTGATCGGGGTCAAGAGGATATTTTGTTATCTGAAGGGTACACCCACACTTGGGTTGTGGTATCCTCATGATGATGACTTTGAGCTCACGGTGTATAGTGACTTAGATTACGAGGGCTGCAAGATGAACTACAAGTCTACATCAGCAGGGTGTCAATTATTTGGGAGGAGATTAGTTACCTGGCAGTGTAAGAAGCAGACATCGGTTGCATTGTCAACCTGTGAAGCCGAATACGTTGCTGCTGCAAGTTGCTGTTCACAAATCATCTGGATTCAACAGTAAATGCGGGATTACGGTTTAAAGTTTTCTTCTAATCCTATTTTTGTTGACAACTCTGCTGCAACTGCAGTAACTAAAAATCCGGTCCAACATCTTAAGACCAAACATAGCGGTATTAAATACCATTTCATAAGAGACTGTTTTGAAAAGAACTTAATTGATGTGGTAAAAATTAATACTGATTTTCAACGCGCTTACTAAAGCCTTTGATAAACCACGTTTTCAATATTTGTTAGAGGTCAACGACGTTAAAAAGAAAAGTGATGTTATACCTCCTGATGATCATGTGTAGTCCGATGTAGTTTAGTTAATTTTTCTTTTTTATTTTATTTTCTTTGTTTATTTTAGTCTGTTTAAATTAAACTCATGTTATTTAGCTGTTTATTAAAATCCTAAAATAATTAAACCAGTTATGATTTTAGTATTTTAGGGGGAGAATAAGTCAGCCAATAACATTAAAAAAAACGAGGAAGAAGGAGTGGACAGCTGATATAAGGTAGATCGTATCGGTGATACCGATTCAAAACCTTTGGAAAATGATAGTACACAGGAACAAATCAAAAGGGACTTTAAAAATTTAATTTAGAAAAGATGCAAAATTTAAAGTATAAGTCTGTGTAGTCTAAGCAATATAAAAGGGAAGATGATAGAAAAACTGGTAACTACTAAGGTAACACAACGAGAGTAGACCTAGAGGTTGCTAGACCACAAATGATATGTCGGTAGATTCAACACAATAGATGACTAGACCTGACTGGTGATCTCAAGATCAAACTAAGTTGTTCAACTGACTGTGGGCTTCCATCTTATCACTGGTTAACACAATCAACAATATTCCAATAAGGGGTAATGAGCATGTAAACGCCACGAATGTGTGCGGATGACCATAAATAGAGCAAAGCACGAAAAAATGAAAGACAAATGCTCTCAAGCTAATGACTTATGTTGTTGGTGCATTGTGTACAAAAGAAAATTAAGCTGCTCTAATAAGAAGATAGGTTGTGTGCCTCTCTGCTGTGCGATGGCACTGACCTGAGGATAAGCATAACCTATATATTCTAGAATTCATTGTTGTTTGCCGCCTCTCTGCTGTGCGATGGCACTGATCTGAGGATTGGCTTCTCTTTGAAAGCTCTAAGAATAGTCTCTTCTTGTAATAATACCCGTAGACCGCTCAAAAGCTCCTAAGGAATGTTGATTACCATATAAGTGTGGGATCCACAAATGTTAGTTGAAATAATTAAACCTAAAACTATCACCAGTTTGTGTCTAAAGTCTGTGTATGGATTTAAGAGGACAAATATACTGACAATCATTGTGGCTGAAATCCTTGAAAGTTCAAATCAATGTGGGAATCTAATAGTACCAGTATGATTTCCTAAAGTTGCTAACGACTCTGGATGAAAACCAAGAATTGAGCATCAAAAGGTTTTGATAACAAGTCCCAAATGATTTGACTTGCCTGTATGATTCCAAAATTGAATTGGTCCAGGTGTGGTCAATCTAAGTTGAAGCTGCCTATTCCGGAACCAAATCCCGTAGATTTCTATCTTAGGATTTATCTCTCACAAAAAGCCAAAAACAAGTTTAATTTTTGTATTTTATTTTAACTTTCTAGTTAGTTAGTCATTTTAGTGTGTTTGTTTGTCGGACTACATCATGAAAATCAGTATGGGATCAACTCACTAAAAGGGTCATGTCTGAGATGACCACATGTGTTTTCAAAGCTTAAAAGGGTCATGTCTGAGGTGACAAAGTGTTTAAAAGGGTCACGTCTGAGGTGACTAAATCGTTTAAAAGGATCACGTCTGAGGTGATCAAAAGATTTTGAAGTTAAAATGATCATGTCTGAGATGATCACATGTTCATAATGTTAATCTTAATAGTTAAAAGGGTTTTAAATGTAAAATGGTCAAAATGGTAGAAAATTTCATAAGTCTAACCCATTCGCACGATTGGACCATAAGTATGGACCAACCATGCGAATGGGTCCCATTCGCACGACTGGACATGAGATTTAGCCATTCACCCGAATGGCTTATCAGAATGATCCATTCGACCGAATGAAAGGGTGCGAATGAGTCAGTCGACCGACTGAACCTCAGTCGGCCAACTGAATGCGACAGACTGGGCCAATCGCACGACTGAGATTCAGTCGCCCGAATGAACTGAGCGAATGAGGCCAGTCGGCCGATTGAACTCAGCTTCAGTATTTAAAGGGTCACAGTCGATCGCATTTCACTCATCACCCTCAATCCCTCCTAAATCGCACTTTGTACCGTTACCCTGCCAAAATTTCTCTAGATCCTGTTTTCACCTTGTTATTGATCTTCTGACGTTCGTCGACGTTTATACAGGTAGATTGCAGTGGAATCTCACCGAAATGTGAAGAAAGGGAACCCTAATGTGTGATTTTCGAGTGAAACAAGAATCGGACAGTAAACGACTTAATAACCAACCTAAACTAAGCAAAATGTTAAAATTAAGTTTAATAGGTTATTAGTAACAATATGACGAGTCTATTGAACCGGTAACCCATGTTAAATCACTTGTTTTGGTCAAGATTCGAACAGCAGGCGACTGAACAGTAGGACAAGCGACTGGTCGTCCGGATGAACTCCAATCGCACGATTGAATCTTGCGATTGGGTCAATTGGCCGAACAAACCATGCGAATGAGCTCAGTCGGTCGACTGAACCAATCGCAGACTCAGTCAGCAGATTGAACTCAGTCGCATGTCTCATTCACCCGAATGAGCTCAGTCGCATGAAAGGACAACCGACTGACTTCAGTCGCATGATTCATTCGCACGAATGAATCAGATTGAATTTAAACTATACACTTAGAACTGAATTTTGATGTATTATGTACTAATGGTTCTGTGTTTTGTGTTTCAGGCAAATGGCTGATAGATGGTCCATTAATCCAAAGCACAACATATGTGCTCATTTGGATCATACGACTCGGAATGGGGCCGAGTTTACAGAGATTATTGCGTTTCTTCGACGTTCTCGGATACATAAGAACATTTCTACACCGTGTACGCCTTACAGGTCGTTACATCAGGCATTCTGGGAGAATGCCTCCGTTGATCGTTCTTGTGAGCCTTACAGTATACGGAGCTCCATTCTTGGTCATGATATTGAGATTTCAGCAGCAGACATCCAGAGAGTTCTTGACTTTGGGGACGATACTGATCACCCCACCAGATTACATCCACTTACTGTTAGAGGCTGCTTTCTCAGGATTAAGTACGCTGGGGACATAAACTCAGGTGTGCTCAACAAGAGCAACCTGTGCCCCCATTACAAGTACTTGGCGCATGTGATCCTGAAGTGTATTGCTTGCAGGAGGGGTGGGTTCGATGACCTATCAGACCAGATTCAGAATGCCTACGTGGCACTGGTGCTGAACCACCCCTTCAGCTTCTCGAGCATGATTTTTTCATATCTGGTGGAGAATCTGGAGGCTAAGGGGAAGGAGGGTTTTTGTATGTACCCTAGGTTTCTGCAGCTGATCTTCAACGAGAAGCTGCCATTACTTCCCAAGGAGAGCCATGATGCAGTTGCTTTGGAGATTATGGATGACACGACTTTAGGTCGTATGAGAGTGTATAGGGGAAAGCAGGTAAAGCCCCAAGTGAAGAGGTTGATCGGCCATCTGGCCAATGAGAGATATGTGGCGCCAGGGAGACGAAAGTGGCGTCATGATGATAGTGATTCAGACGACGAGAGGCTATTGCTCCCAGAGCATGATTCTGATGATGACGACAGCGGGGATGCTGGGGATGATATGCCTACTCCACCAAGGGGCACAGCTTCAGATGTTATACCTCCAGTGTCTGCCCCAGCTGGTGACATAGCTGAGTCTGCTGGTTTCCATCAGGACTTTGTTCCTGGTGAGGAGGAAGAGGAGTCGGACGAGGAGCCCTTGACAAGAACTGTGGGAAGCAAGGTTGTTCCCACAGAGTATAGGCTAAGGGCGGTTGGTGAACGCCCAAGAGATTCAGGAGAGACAACTGCTGATCCCGGTTATGCACCCGAGTCAGCTAGTCGTGTCTTAGGGGGAGCATCCACCTCGACGGGAACGAGGAGGAAAAGGATGGCTCAGCCCCACGACCAGAAGAAGAAGAAAAGAAGACTAACCTTCATCACCACCACAGCCACTACATCTACCACCACCACTACCACCTCCACAGCCACACCATCCACCACCACAGCCACAACAGCTACTACTACTACCTCCACACCTCCCACCACTGTACAGATGCCAACCACCACCATATCTTTCACTCCCACATCACCTCCACCATCTCACAGACCCAACCCCATCTTCACTACAGCCACCACCACCACCACTAGCCACCAAGCTGGACCCTCAGCACATCCCTCACATACTTATGGATCACCTCTACCTCCAATTGGGGTAGAGGAACAGCTTTTTGCGCTTAACCGGATGGTGATGCGTTTATTAGCTGTGGATGAGGAGAAGACGGCTCAGATCCGTCAGCTGGCTGATCTTACTGCTGCACAGTCTCAGCAGATCTCAGAGCAGGCTCGAGTGATAGAGGAGCAGGCCCAACAAATGGCTGCTCAGAGCCATGAGATCGCCCAACTCCAGGAGCACAGTGTCACATCTGCAAAGATGATAGAGGAGTTGGAGGAGGCGAAGAAGACAATCATGTTAAAGCTAAAGGGTTCTAAGGAGGAGCCCCTGAAGATCAAAGAGGGAGACAGAGATGATGGTGATGATGATGATAAGGATGATGATGAGGATGATGAGGATGAGACTGAGGAGGATGAGGGGACTGAGGAAGAGAGAACAGAGGAGAGAGATGAGGATGATGATGCAGAAGGAGGAGATGCAGTTGCATCGGCCTCTGCTCAAGGTCAGGAAAGAAGGTCCAAGAATAGACAAGACCAACAAGCTTCCTCTTCTGCTCCACCAAGTGACGATCCAGTGATCCAGGACAAAAGTAAAGATTAGATGTCTATGTATTTAATTACTTTTGTATTTGAATCATGTATTTAAACCTATGTATTCAATGTTTATATTAAGTTTAATGCAGTTCTGTTTTGATTAATTACTAATGGTTTATGTGTTGAATGTTTAAATCAAACAGATCCAAACTATCATAGGGATGAGTTCGATGTTGCTCCCCTTCAGCAGGTCAAGACTCGGCTAACTATGATTCTTGATCTGCAAGGGATCGTAAGGAGGTCGGTGAGTTATACCCCTGAAGAAGGGGAAATAATTCACGATCTATCAAACGAGCAACTAGTAGAGATCTTCAAGCTCAATCCTGATGAGATTGTACAGGATGCTCCAACGTGCGACTCGACCAGTGACGAAGAGCTCAACGATGTTGATGAAATAGAGATTGAAGATGTCACTGCAGAGCACTACCCTCAGTATGCTGACAATGAGGGAAATGTGGTCCCCAATCTGGGTGAATCCCTTGTTAGTGATACTTTTGAGGTGTTAGACAAGATGGAGCAAGAGTCAGAGAAAACTGAGGAAACGGCCCAAGCCTCTAATGATGATGTTGATATCCGAAAGGCTGAGTGGGCTGCGTGTTTTGAAGAAGTTAGAGCCCAACGCGCTGCACCTAAACAGGATGCCTACACCAAACTCTACAGAGTCAAGAAACATCATAAGGTGTCGGGCAGGATCATAGCGTGGGCATATTTTGAGGACCTTAACGTATATGCAGTTAAGAGGGAGAAGGGTATAGAGTACTTCAGATTCTCACATGATCTGAAGACTCTACCAGGTTTTAAGCTCAACCAGCTGGCCAAACTGAAGCTGTTATATGCTGACCCGAGAAAGATGTCAGGCTGGTTTCAGGCTGCCCTAAGGAAGGAGTACCACACCAGGTGGGTTAACTTCAGACCCCAACAGCCTACAAGGTATATCAGAAGGTCTGAGGTTGATGCCATTACTGGAAAGCCAAAGATAGTGTTGAAGTGGAGTCCTCCGCGCACGATGTCAAGAATCCCGCTCAGGGAAATGCCAAAGGACTTCACTCCACACTTTAAGTGGTGGTACTACGATTGGAGAACAGGAGAAGCGGTCATAGTCCTAAACAAAGAGGGCCAAATGGATACTATCAGGGTATTCGACCCAATGTGGCTTACCAACTTGTCAGCTAATGATGTCTATACTCTATACAAGTGGCCACTGTTCTATGATACGCAGGATATTGTACAAGCCCTCCAGTTCCAGAATGTCATAAGACTCTGCTTCGCGTTTGAGATTCACGCGGGAGTCACAAAAGAGGACAAGTACAAGAAATATGAGGAGGTGATGCAGAAAACAAGACATTAGAGAGATCTAGGTCCAAGGGGGAGTTTGTTGATACATGTATGTCCCTAGATCGTGATTTGAATGTAATTGTCACACCCCGGGCCCAGGTAGGGTGGGACGTCACAGACTAGCAACAACATATGGCAGCGGAAACAAACCATTACAAGAGCTCAAAGGAGAGAATATCACATGGCATTAATGTTTTTGAAAATATAACGGGGCTAGAAACACATCAAGCCCCCAAATGAGTTTTACAATCATCCATAAAATAAATTGTACTTGTTCAACACAAATATAAAATTGTTCAAATGTTTCATCAAGGAAAATATGCCAATGCCATGTCACGGGGATAAGTCTAGGTCTTCACAACAGCTAGGATCTCTTCATACATTACCTGAAACATGCTCAAAAGAAAATTGTGTCAACTAAAAAGTTGGTGAATTCAAGTGCTTAAAGTTTAAAAACAAAAGGACTTAGCAAATCCTTCTTTGATAAAAAGAAAATAATCATTGTTAGAACATCATGGGAAAAATCATAATCAACCCTGCACTCAGTCCCGGTTGGCCTCTTCTAAAGTTGTGTTTAACCGGATATTCCCGAAGGAAGAAACTGAGCCCCAAACCAGTGAACCCTACCTGCCCAGATGGTTCACCATAGTATCTTAACAAAACCTGTTACATGCCACAACGACCCCTTAGGATCTCAGTGGGGTAACCTTCCTGGAACGGAAGCCATTGTGTGTGGGGGATTCCCCAAATAGATCTATCCATATAAAACAAGCGGTTCACGAAAGAAATAATGATCATGATATAAGTATCAGCAGGTAACCACAACTCCCACATACAATCATCAAGTAAAGCACAATCATAGTTCATAAAAAGTAGAGCATGTTTCATCCCAAAACAATAGTAAAAAGGGGGATCACTAGAACTCACCTTAGGTTTCCAGTCGAAAGTCTCTTGGTGTACCGGGAAGTGTCTCAAGTCTAGCACCCTAACATGTACATATTAAGTAATAAGCTACTGCCCTAAACTCATTTAAGGTGCAACAATGGTGTCAAGAGTTTAGCTATTGAGTAAGGCTTTGGTTTCGTGAAGGTTTGTATAAAAAGTTTCCTTTTATGGCAGGTCAAGGCGTCTTCATGAAAATTGAGATTTTCACTTCATTAGGTTAAGTATATTAAGAAATTTTGTTGTTCAAGTTTTTATTAGCTTCCTGGAAGTCGGTTATAAGGTTTGGAAAAATTTTACAGTTTGGTCCCTCAAGTTTCAAAATTAACAGTTTCTACCCTCAAGTTTAGTTTCTTGCCCCTTTATATCATTTAAGACCAAAAATCAGATTATTAGAGTCATATTATAATTATTATGGAGTATGTGTTTCAAAATTTTAGTTTACGGGTCCGATTTAAAAACTGCGCGTTTAACGCTCCCGGTTACGGTAAAAGCCGGATAGTTTTAACCGTAAATTGGAGTTTTCATATATTTGAATCTTGGACCAGTAGGTATTTTCTAAAAGATATCTTTAAAAATTTTTAAGTCCTTAAATTGTGTAAATTGGCCTTTTATAGTTGAAAATCTTGTTTTTCCGTTTGACCCGTTAAAACGCGGTTTTGACCGGGTTTGACCATTTAAAGTTTGTTTGACCAATTTTTCAAATCCTTTAAGTCCTTTATTACTTAACTTACTGAAATCATACGATTTTTATAAACCTTAGCTTTGAACTCTATTTTTTTATGGATTTTTCTCAAAAACGATGCTCGGTTTGTACCCGTTTTTAGTTAAAACGTCATTTATTTGTTTCTTTGACCATTTAAATTATCCATTGACTCCAGAACACTTTATTTATCAATTTTGAGCCTGGAATAATTTTCAAGAGTGTTAAATTCATATTCTTACTATTTTTAAAGTCATTTTACCATGTTTTCGGGTCCCGGAAGTGACTAAAAGAGGGTAAATCACAACATGTCCTTTATTCCAGAGATTAAACATTACTAACACTTCTAATATTCATTAAAACCTACTAAATTTCAGTCCCAACAAGTTGCCTAGTTGATCTATACATCCATATGCTTCAAATATGTAGAAAATGTCATAACCGACAATAACACTTGTGTAAACCATCTTAACTTGAGTTTAAATGTTACCAACACTTCATTTAACTTCATAAACAGATTATTAAGGTGTCATTAAGTCGTTCATGAGTAGGTTATGGGTCTTGGTTGAAAGGATTTTTCAAACAAATGCTTAAAAGGGTGTTGTTACATGTAGAAAGAAGGGTTTCAAGGTGAAATCCATGTATTAACCGTGGATTCGAGTATGTAGCCTCTTGGAACTTTTTTTTAAAACAGGTTCTTGGGAGTCCATTAAGTCATAAAAATGCAGGTCACAAGTTTGGTTTACAAGAGTTGCAACTTTCACAAGTTAGATGATACCAAAACACCCAAAAAGAGGGTTTTCATGGTGGAAATCGGTTTCCACCTCAAGAATGACTAACATAACATGAGGTTTACCTTCAAGAACGTTGGGAACTCCTTAAGAACAAGATGATGGTGAGAAGTTTCTGCTACAACAAGGAAAAAGCACGGTTTTTAGGTGAAAAATGAAGAAAACAAGTGAAATGTCACAAAACCGACAACATGAGCTTACACTTGATGTAACTCACGGTTTGGAAGGTGTTGATGGTCGTGGATGGCTTGAACCTTGGACTTGAATGTAGAAGCTCGAACCAAGGCTAGAAAGGTGGAACAAGTGTGGTTGTGTGACCAAAACTCGCGAACTAGGCCACTTCCTTGCGGTTTGCACTTGGCCGAATGAAACTTGGTGGTGTTCTTCGAATTTCTTGCACAAGACTTAGAGAGAATTTGCTTTGAGTGAGTTGTGAGGTGTGTGTGTGTTTGATCAGCTGAATGTTTCGAATATGAGGGAGAGAGGGAGAGAGGGAGAGAGTTGCATGAAATGCTAGTGGGTGGTGTGGAGGTGGTGAAGAGAGGAGAGGAGTGGAGAGGGGTGGGCGGCCGATTTGGAGTGTAGTGGGGGATTTTTCAATTAAAGTTTAATTGTAAATTGTTATTATGTAGTGTAATTTTGTAGTATTGGGTATAATGTATTATTTTGTGGATGGTGAATTGAGGTATCTAATGCATGCCCATGCATGCATGGCCGAAAATTATGTAAGTGTGAGTGTGTATGCTCACATTTTAATTGCCTTCTCTTGAATTTAATTATGTAAGGGTGACTAGTTGACATTCCCGGAACACAAATTTTTAAAAGGTAGAAACCTAAATTAGCTAAAAGTCAATAATAAAAATCACATAAAACCATAATTTGAATCAAGTAGTAAGAATTGTTTCCAATTTCATAGTAGGGTTGAATAGTTTCAATTATTAGCACTCATAACATGGATAATGATGCAAGTAATCTAGGGTTAGGGTAACAACGTGGAGGTCGGTTGTCACAGTAATAGATCTTGTTTGTCTGATTATGATGTAATGTTTGGAATGATTAATGAAATGATATTGATTGTTTGTGATTGATAATGTTTAATATTTCATTAATGAGTCGATGTTAAAGTGGTAATTAGGTTTGTGGTTGTTTGAATTGTTACATATAATGTTATATTAATTAATGCATTCAAACTTAACACAATGAAGTTCTCATGCGAATGGACCACACGCATGAATAACTTCATACGATTGACTCAGTCGCACGACTGAACCAGGAGACTGGATCAGTCGTATGATTGTAACATAATATTAGCTCAGTCGCATGACTGAACACTCAGTCGTGCGGATGAATCAACCGCATGGTTCAATCGCATGACTGAACCATACTTATGGTCCAGTCGCCCGAATGAACAATACTAACCTATAAATACAACCCAATTCGTGGAAAAACGTAAGCATTCATTCTATTTCGACTCCAGACGTACCCTAGCCGTCCAGAAGCCTTCCAATTCGTTCTCCAAGTTCATAGAACGCTGTAGATCGATTCCCAATCGATTCTTAACGTTAGATTCAATACTTTATTGATTCTTCGTGTGTTCTCACTAATTGGATCGCCAATCAAATAGGATTCCGCACTATTTGGTTTGGTTTACACGGTAATCACTCGGTATTTCGTTCAAATACCAGGTCCTAACAAGACAAAAATAACTTTCAGAGGAGTTCTCAGGGCCAATGATCATCACAACCGAACTCAAGCTTTCAATCCAACAACCAACATCAATATCATCATCAAAGACGACATCAACAACCATACCAAAGTCACCACAACTAACCAATCAAGCCCATGGAAGCAGGCAACCTACCTCGAATGCTCTTATCATCAGACAAGATGGAGTATGTTATTGGAGCCTGTATGCTAAGGAGGTGAAGCCTCGATTTCAAAATCATGCTCTTATGGCTCACATAAATGATGGCCCAACACCTATGCCATCCGAGGTAAAATCTAATCTTTGCAGTGATAAATGCATTGCTGAACTACAGGGATAGCGTGACCACAATCACAAATTAGGTGCTAAGATTAAAGAAGAAAAAGTAAAATCAAAGATGCTTAAAAGAGAACTGAAAAGCTTTGAATTTAAAATCAAATCACTCATTTCTGATATTGAAAAACTTCACGGGGAAACGTATACTCTTACAGTTAAAAATAAAAAGTTAACTGAAATGTTAGCTCAATCCAAAGCTGAGCAATCAGCCACTGAAGTGAAACTTGAAAAGTTTCAACTGTGTGCAGCAAAGCTGCAAGAGATGCTTGATTCATAAAAAGATCCTAACGACATGACTGGGATTGGATACAATTCATGTCCCCCACCATACAATGAGAAATACACTGTCATGCCTGAGTCAATCACTCTTACTGAGCAAAATAAACCTAAAACTATTGAAACTAAATCAGTAATATCAAAAATTACTAATCCTCAAATTAAACCAAGTGTTTATATTGAAATAAATGAGGACAAAATCAAGCTGGGTCATCCAATCAAAATCAAAGAGTGCTCAGACAAGTCTGTAACTATCATTAAACCTAGGAGCCCAGCCAAGGCGATAGTGCCTTTTGTGAAATTCATCCCTAAAATCTTAAAAGAAAAGAAGAAAATTGATGCTTCTGTGAAACCATCTGCTGAAAGCAGATCTGATTGTGAGATCAAATCTCCATAGAATTCAATCATATCAGACAAAGTTTCACTGAAAGACAAAGGGAAAACCCCTTTAATTCAAAAGATTAAAAGCAAAACAGATTCTCCATTGATAAAACTGAAACAATGAGTTGGTTTTGACATCTTCAATAAAGATCATGTAAACCAACAACAAAAGGAGGATAGAAAAAGCTTAAGGAAACAACATCAGCCCAAAAGAGTGAAAAAAAGTAGTATTGTGAAACAGATTGCTAACAAGGCTGATATTGCTTCCTCTTCAAAATCAAGGAGTGATGCTCAGTTGAAAACTAGTAAATCTACTAAGGCATCAAGGTCAACAACAAGAGACAAACTCATGTATTGTGACATTTGTGAAATGTCAAATCATAGAACATATGAGTGCTATTTTAATCACTACTGCTCATTCTGTGACATGAACAATCATTCTACAAAAAATTGCTACTTTAACAAATATTGCTTTGTCTGTGATATGACCAACCACAAAACATCAGATTGTTTCTTCAAACAAAAAGGCTTGGGAATTCCACAAAAGAAGCCCATATCACCAATCTCAGCTGCGAAACCTAAAATCAAAAGTCCTTTTTATAATAAAATATTGGACTTAGTCTGCCCAAGACACATATTAAATTGATGTGGCTAGTATGTTATGATCCAAGTCCGATCATACCAAATAACAAGCTAGACAAACACCATGATATTTATTGTAAGATATGATCTGACAAATAAATATTAACACTTATGATATTTAGAAAAGGGTTTCTAAATATTTGCACTTGAGGGATAAATAAATTATATGGATAATTTATTTAGAGAGATTATGATATTATTTAAGTTGGTTAAATAATAATGCATGTGTCTTACATCGTGTTAAAATGTTACATGTTTAATTAATCATGTAACTAGTAACATGTTATGGTTTTGTTCCAAATAGAAATAATGTTATAAAGGGGCCGAAAATTTTGAGGGGGAATCCCCACTCAAAATTTGAATGTAATTCTTTTATTATTAATTATTTCCTAGGAACACATCAAGACATTCAACCACTAACATCACATGCAACTCTTCCTCTCTCTCTCTCTCTCTCTCTCTCTCTTCTCTCTATTTTCAGCCAAGAGCAAAAGGAAGAAGAAGAATTTGGTTTTTGGGTGCAAGAGTGTTAAAATCCTAGCACATCCTTGGTGTTTTAGTTGGTAGCTTGGGGTATACAAGCTTGAGGCTTCCTACTTTGGAGGTTTACATTCAAAAGCATCATCTTCTTTATCTTTTATCCATCTCATATCATCTTGTTCTTGGAAAGATAGTATTCTAAGAACACCCTATGGTTGTTTACGTTTTGATGGCATTTCTTTTCACATAAATGATCCTTGTTCATGGGTTAGCTTTCTTGGTTATAAAATGGTTTATTTCCTACAACTAAAACAAATTTTAAATAACTTAGATCCGCTGCGTTTTATGTTTAAATGGTTAAAAAAACTTTGATAAACTTGTAAGAAACCCAACACAAACAATTCAGGGTTTCAAAGTCTGACAATGACTTAAGAAATCAGAAAGAGTTGAAGAGTTTTCAAAGAATTAAAAACCACAACATCAAACAAACACATGATTTTCATAAATCAAAAATTATGTTTGACAATCAAAAATGGATGATATTTCTTCAAAGAAACAGGGACCAAAGGTTTGAATACTCTTTTGACTCTTCAGTTGAATTTGATGAGATGAAATCAGCAAGATATAAACAGAAATCATACAAAACTTCATCCTCTAAGCCACAATAGAAGAAAATATCAAGAAGTTAATGTCATGGATAGGAACGGGAAACCCAAGACCATCATGGATTGGATTCCACATTCTAATTAGTTCTTTTCATGCTTGCAAGGTTGTCCATACAGGTCCAATAGCCTATGGTATGTGGACAATGGGTGCTCCCGACACATGACTAAAGACAGTTCCCTCCTTCATGATTTCAAGCATATTTAAGGAACTTCTGTGGCATTTGGTGGAGATTCACAAGGTGGCAGAATCACTAGTGAAGGATCTGTGACAAATGGGATGCTGAGTTTTGATAGAGTGATATTATAATTATTATGGAGTATGTGTTTCAAAACTTTAGTTTACGGGTCCGATTTAAAAACTGCGCGTTTAACGCTCCCGGTTACGGTAAAAGCCGGATAGTTTTAACCGTAAATTGGAGTTTTCATATATTTGAATCTTGGACCAGTAGGTATTTTCTAAAAGATATCTTTAAAAATTTTTAAGTCCTTAAATTGTGTAAATTGGCCTTTTATAGTTGAAAATCTTGTTTTTCCGTTTGACCCGTTAAAACGCGGTTTTGACCGGGTTTGACCATTTAAAGTTTGTTTGACCAATTTTTCAAATCCTTTAAGTCCTTTATTACTTAACTTACTGAAATCATACGATTTTTATAAACTTTAGCTTTGAACTCTATTTTTTTATGGATTTTTCTCAAAAACGATGCTCGGTTTGTACCCGTTTTTAGTTAAAACGTCATTTATTTGTTTCTTTGACCATTTAAATTATCCATTGACTCCAGAACACTTTATTTATCAATTTTAAGCCTGGAATAATTTTCAAGAGTGTTAAATTCATATTCTTACTAATTTTAAAGTCATTTTACCATGTTTTCGGGTCCCGAAAGTGACTAAAAGAGGGTAAATCACAACATGTCCTTTATTCCAGAGATTAAACATTACTAACACTTCTAATATTCATTAAAACCTACTAAATTTCAGTCCCAACAAGTTGCCTAGTTGATCTATACATCCATATGCTTCAAATGTGTAGAAAATGTCATAACCGACAATAACACTTGTGTAAACCATCTTAACTTGAGTTTAAATGTTACCAACACTTCATTTAACTTCATAAACAGATTATTAAGGTGTCATTAAGTCGTTTATGAGTAGGTTATGGGTCTTGGTTGAAAGGATTTTTCAAACAAATGCTTAAAAGGGTGTTGTTACATGTAGAAAGAAGGGTTTCAAGGTGAAATCCATGTATTAACCGTGGATTCGAGTATGTAGCCTCTTGGAACTTTTTTTTAAAACAGGTTCTTGGGAGTCCATTAAGTCATAAAAATGCAGGTCACAAGTTTGGTTTACAAGAGTTGCAACTTTCACAAGTTAGATGATACCAAAACACCCAAAAAGAGGGTTTTCATGGTGGAAATCGGTTTCCACCTCAAGAATGACTAACATAACATGAGGTTTACCTTCAAGAACGTTGGGAACTCCTTAAGAACAAGATGATGGTGAGAAGTTTCTGCTACAACAAGGAAAAAGCACGGTTTTTAGGTGAAAAATGAAGAAAACAAGTGAAATGTCACAAAACCGACAACATGAGCTTACACTTGATGTAACTCACGGTTTAGAAGGTGTTGATGGTCGTGGATGGCTTGAAACTCCTTGGACTTGAATGTAGAAGCTCGAACCAAGGCTGGAAAGGTGGAACAAGTGTGGTTGTGTGACCAAAACTCGCGAACTAGGCCACTTCCTTGCGGTTTGCACTTGGCCGAATGAAACTTGGTGGTGTTCTTAGAATTTCTTGCACAAGACTTAGAGAGAATTTGCTTTGAGTGAGTTGTGAGGTGTGTGTGTGTTTGATCAGCTGAAAGTTTCGAATATGAGGGAGAGAGGGAGAGAGGGAGAGAGTTGCATGAAATGCTAGTGGGTGGTGTGGAGGTGGTGAAGAGAGGAGAGGAGTGGAGAGGGGTGGGCGGCCGATTTGGAGTGTAGTGGGGGATTTTTCAATTAAATTTTA
The DNA here is from genome assembly GCA_025215565.1 of Flaveria ramosissima. NCBI lineage: Eukaryota > Viridiplantae > Streptophyta > Magnoliopsida > Asterales > Asteraceae > Flaveria > Flaveria ramosissima. The sequence continues at coordinate 66,001,836 of CM046040.1, forward strand.
ATTGTAAATTGTTATTATGTAGTGTAATTTTGTAGTATTGGGTATAATGTATTATTTTGTGGATGGTGAATTGAGGTATCTAATGCATGCCCATGCATGCATGGCCGAAAATTATTTAAGTGTGAGTGTGTATGCTCACATTTTAATTGCCTTCTCTTGAATTTAATTTTGTAAGGGTGACTAGTTGACATTCCCGGAACACAAATTTTTAAAAGGTAGAAACCTAAATTAGCTAAAAGTCAATAATAAAAATCACATAAAACCATAATTTGAATCAGGTAGTAAGAACTGTTTCCAATTTCATAGTAGGGTTGAATAGTTTCAATTATTAGCACTCATAACATGGATAATGATGCAAGTAATCTAGGGTTAGGGTAACAACCTGGAGGTCGGTTGTCACATTCTCCCACCGTTTAGGAAATTTCGTCGTGAAATTTTAACTCTGATTAGAGACTGAACGGGTGGGTTTGAAGAGGTGTGGATAGTTCTTCCTCATTTCATCTTCACATTCCCAAGTAAATTCAGGTCCTCGCTTGGAGTTCCATCTAACCTTAACCTTGGGTATGCGGCTCCGCCGGAGTTGTTTGACCAAACGATCTGTGATCTCCACGGGTTCTTCCACAAAATTCAGTTTGTCGTTTATTCTTGCTTCTTTTAAGGGTAGTTCCATGGTTTTGTCTACCATGCTCTTCTTCAAGTTTGACACATGAAAGGTGTCGTGTATTTGACTCAACCCCGGGGGTAGTTTCAACTTATATGCCTTTGGGCCAATTCTCGCCAATATTTCGAATGGTCCAATGTATCTTGGGCTTAACTTTCCTCTTTTTTCGAACCTCACAGTTCCTTTCCACGGTGCTACTTTTAGCATTACCCTGTCGCCCACTTGGAACTCTAGAGGTTTCCGCCTCCTGTCAGCGTACTTCTTCTGTCGATCTCTGGCTGCTTTCAGTCGCTCCTTTATCTTATAGATCTTGTCCGTGGTCTCCAACACGATGTCGGGTCCCATCACTTGGCTATCACCAATCTCATTCCAACTCAAGGGTGATCGGCACTTCCTGCCATATAGGGCCTCATACGGAGCGGCTTTGATACTCGCGTGGTAACTATTGTTATAGGCGAATTCCACCAAAGGAAGATGGTTATCCCAGTTTCCGCCAAAGTCCATCACGCAAGCTCCTAACATGTCTTCCATCGTTTGAATAGTTCTTTCGCTCTGTCCGTCGGTCTAAGAGTGGTAAGCCGTGCTTAGATCTAAACGGGTTCCTAAAGCTTGCTGGAACGATTTCCAGAAACGAGAGGTGAAACGGCTATCACGGTCGGAGATGATCGACAAAGGCACTCCATGCCTCGTTACAATCTCGTCGACATATAGTTGGGCCAATTTCGTCATGTCGTAGTCTTCTCTAATTGGCAAGAAGTGAGCTGATTTTGTTAATCTATCCACTATTACCCAAATAGCATCGTGACCTTTAAACGTTCTGGGCAACTTGGTAACAAAATCCATCGTAACATTATCCAATTTCCATTCTGGGATTTCAGGTTGCTGTAACGTTCCTGATGGTTTTTGGTTATCAGCTTTTACCATGGCACAAGTTAAACATTTCCCCACATAAACGGCGATTGATCTCTTGATTCCCGGCCACCAGAAAAGTGTCTTTAAATCCTGGTACATCTTATCACTTCCAGGGTGAATTGAATACCTAGACTTGTGTGCTTCGTCGAGGATTACTTCTCGAATTCCTCCGTGTTTTGGCACCCAAGCCCTTCCACCATATCTATATGTACCATCGTCCCCTATCTCAAATTGCTTTTCCATTCCAGTCAATCCTTCTTCCTTTAATTTTTCTTCCTTTAATGCCTCGCCTTGAGCTTCCTTCAGTTTTGCAATAAGGTTGGTATACACACTCATCCTTAAGGCTCGTACACGAAGAGGTTTTTCTCTTTCCTTTCGGCTCAATGCATCCGCCACAACATTGGCCTTACCAGGATGGTAGCGGATCTCGCACTCGTAATCGTTCAATAGCTCGACCCATCTTCTCTGACGCATGTTGAGCATCTTTTGGTCAAGGATATGCTGCAAGCTTCTATGGTCAGTGTAGATAATGCACTTTGTGCCATAAAGGTAGTGCCTCCATATCTTGAGGGCAAACACCACGGCACCCAACTCCAAATCGTGAGTCGTGTAGCTCTTCTCATGATCATTCAGCAGGCTCGATGCGTAAGCAATCACCTTGTTGCGTTGCATCAATACACATCCTAGCCCTTGACGCGAAGCGTCACAATAGACCACGAAGTCTTCTACTCCTTCTGGAAGGGCAAGGACAGGTGCACTGCATAACTTCTCCTTAAGCGTTTCAAACGCCTCGTTCTGCTCTCGCTCCCACACAAAGGCTGTGTTCTTCTTGGTTAGTGCGGTCAAAGGTTGCACTATACGCGAAAAGTCCTTTATAAATCTCCAGTAGTAGCCAGCCAGTCCTAAGAATTGCCTTATCTCCGTAGGAGTTTCAGGAATCTTCCAATTCTTTATGGCCTCAATCTTGGAAGGGTAAACTTGAATCCCATCCTCATTCACCACATGACCTAAGAATTGGATCTGGCGCATCCAAAATTCACATTTAGAGAACTTGGCATATAGTTGCTCTTTCTTGAGCAATTCAAGGATTAGCCTGAGATGCTTCTCGTGCTCGTCTTTACTTCGGGAATAGATCAGTATGTCGTCAATAAACACGATCACAAACTTGTCGAGGTAAGGGCGGCAAACGCGGTTCATGAGGTCCATGAATGCTGCTGGAGCATTAGTCAGTCCAAAGGGCATGACCAAATACTCATAGTGTCCATACCTAGTTCGGAAGGCTGTTTTGGGTATGTCTTCTTCTCTTATCTTCAGTTTGTGGTATCCTGACCTCAAGTCTATTTTGGAAAAATAACTTGCTCCTTGCAGTTGATCAAATAGGTCATCTATTCTCGGAAGAGGGTAACGGTTCTTTATGGTCACCTTATTCAATTCCCTGTAATCAATACACATTCGCAGGGTTCCGTCTTTCTTTTTCACGAACAGTACCGGGGCACCCCATGGAGAGACACTCGGACGTATAAATCCCTTGTCCAGTAGCTCTTGAATTTGTACCATTAGCTCCTTCATCTCAGGTGGGGCGAGTCGGTACGGTGCCTTGGCTACCGGTGCAGCACCAGGCAACAAGTCTATCTGGAATTCAACTTGCCGATTCGGGGGAAGTCCTTGTAGTTCTTCCGGAAACACCTCTGGGTATTCCGAAACCACGGGAATCTCTTCGATCTTCTTCTCCTTTTGGGCTTTCATCACATATACTATAAAAGCTGGACATCCCTTCATCAAGCTCTTGGTAGCTTTTAAGTGGGATATCATAGGGTATAGGGTGTTACTCCTTTCACCCTCTACCACTAACACTTCTTCGTCGCTCAACGGTATCTTGAGTAGTCGTTCATCACATACGATTTCGACTTTATGCTTCGCTAACCAGTCCATACCCACAACCACATCAAATCCTCCTAACTTAATGGGCATCAAGTCAATCTTAAACGTATTCCCTTTTAGATTCAGGGGGCAATCCCTAATGATTTTGTTAGCTTCTAAAATATTACCGTCAGCTAATTCTACGGTAAACGTATCAGTCAAGGTACACACGTCTAAGTCAATCAATGGCCTAAAAGTACTAGAGATAAAACTAGCAGTCGCTCCAGTATCAAACAGTACAGTAGCGGGATGATTGTTTACAAGGAACGTACCGTTGACCACGTCGGGTTCCCTACGAGCTCCTGCTGGGTCCATTACGAAAGCTCTTCCCTTAGGCTTGTTGTGCTTGGCATCCTTGTCTCTACCCAGCTTAGGACACTTGTTCCTCATATGCCTTGGTTCTCCACACTCATAGCATTGTTTCCCCGGTGCGTAAGTACAGTCTTTAATTAAATGGCCTATTCTCTTGCACCTAAAACAGGGCATCGGGTTACATTCCCCTTGATGATGTAACTTGCATTTGTTGCAGAATGAGCTTGTCCTCGAATACAATCTCCGGTTTTTGCTTCCCTGATCATCACGTCTCACACCTTCAGAACTCCTTCTACTTGACCCACTACTACTTCCAACCGCTCTTTTCGCTTCAAACCACTTCCTTTTCTCGCCAACAAACTTCTTCTACTCATCAGCCCTTGCTTGATCGGTCCATCCAGCCCTAATTAGATCATCAGTCAAACTGCTGGTAAGGTCGACAGCAGCTTGCAGGGTTACAGGCTGGGAGGAACGGACCATATCCCTAACTCTTGGGTGTAGTCCCCAGATGAACTGTGCTACACCTTTGGCTTCTGGCGTCACCAAATGTGGCACAAGTCGGGACAGGGCTAAGAAACGATTGATGTATTCGGTGTAGTTGGGTCCTTTCATCTCCAAGCTTAGAAATTCTGTCTCCAGCTTCTCGAGTTGATTGATGGGGCAATATTTGTTGGTCATTAACTCTCGGAATTCAGTCCAACCCATTCGATTAGCCACATTTCTTCCACAGCTTTGGGTAATGGACTTCCACCATTCAAGAGCTGATCCCTTGAGAGATTGTGATGCAAACCTCACCATATGCTCCATCTTGCACTCGCTGATGTCTAAGACAGCTTCCATTTCGTCAATCCACCTGTAAGTCTCTATAGCACCCTCGGTGCCATAGAAGTCCTTAGGCTTACATGCCATGAAGGTCTTATAAGAGCATCCATTCCTTATTGCCTCGACTTCTTCGTCGTGGCTCTCATCGTTCACCGGCCGGTCGTTACCAGTAGTGTTATCCCGGTCCGCATTTATCTGTGCAATAATAGTCGGAATGGCGTTAGCCAGTTGCTGAGCTACGAGGTTAGCAATCCTTTCGTCACTCTCTTGATTAGCATTTTCCCCGTGGGGAGTCCCTGGTGGAGTAGGTTGGTTTCCAATCGGCCTTGCTTCCTCATGGCGGCCCCTGGTGGCTCCACGTCGTCCAAAACGTGTTCCTCTGCGAGTTGGCATTCTGATAGTATCACAAATAGATTCATTTAGCATCTCATAATTTTGTTTCGAATAGCCTATGCATCATTATCCTATCACACCATGCCTCGGAAGAGGGATCATGGCATGCACATATGTATTTACAACCCACTAAGGAAACCTTACAAAGTCCAAATCAAAACATGACATAACAGTTGGGCAACCATTTAGAAAAGGCACAGACCAATTTCAAGGCACAACAAAACATATAGCAATTTAATACAGACAGTTTAATAATTCTAGCATCCCAATAGCAGTTCACGATAGTATCATCCAACAAAATAGAATCAGAGTCAAGCTCTTACAATTTGGAAGGTGCCATCACCCCCATGATAATAAAATAATAGTATCGAATAAGGATTCAAATAGTATCCTGCTACTGTCCATAGACAGATAATCCCACTGAGTACTCCAGTTCTCATATCCACTTTCTCTTCAGCCATCCAAACCATCCTGTACCCTTCTTCCTCTGCTCCTGCTCCAAACGCTTCACTCCCTGTGTAGCCTTCATAGCCTGGAATTGAGCCGACTAGGAAGTTCGAGTGGCGTGCTGAACAGTCAGCTCATGACGGCAAACAGTCCTCAAAATCTCATCCAATGTCGCATCAGAGTGTCCTACATCACTTGCCCAGCGACTCGACTGGGAGTACCTATCACCAGCCAGTACGCTAGGGCCGTCATACATACTATGTCTCGGCGGCATCAGGCGTTCGTCATGAGGGTCAAACAGTGGGGGTACCGATGTCGGAATCCTAACAGGCGGGGGAGGAGGAGGAGGCATCCTAAAGGATACGGAGGATCCTGGCCTAACGCTTTTGCGAGGTCGGGTGACAGTACGCGCACCCCTATTCCCAATAGGTGGGATGGGTGAGAGGGTCGGAGCAGCTACTTGAGGAGAGTGGGATCGCGTTCGGCTTCGGGAAGGTGATGTGGAGGAAGAGTCCTCGGAAGCCTCAGTGTCTTCGGACGTGACGGATATCCACCCTGGATGTCCGCATCTCCGGAGGTATGCCTCATACTCTGTCCGGGGCTTCTCTCTCCTCAGGTTTCCGGTAGGAGTGGTCTCAGTGTCGGGGTGAGCAGGCGCCTTTCCTTTATCAGCCATAGACGTTGTCCTGTAAGAAATACATCATGAGTAATTTGGTTTCTCATACCTCATGATTATAATAATAGTACTAATAATAGTAGTGATGGCAATAGTATCTGTTATTCCAACATATAGCTGTCTGTTTAGCCCAGATCAATAGTCTCTTCAAGTAGTATCGGATAACATAGTTCATCATAAAAATCATTTAAATCCCCTCTTTAAAATTTGTTTCAAATCATCAATATAAACCAGAAAAAGTCCAACCATAACCTAAAGATTAGTGATGGAAATTACGCGTCCGGTAACTTCATGATTACGTTGATCAAGTGTTATCATCAATTTACCCAACCCGATCATCCCAACACTTCCCACAAGGACAGTCCTAGGGTATCAGGGTTGTAGCCTAGGGTCTACTATGGTATTCCCGACTTCTCTACAACCTTTGGCTCTGATACCAATCTGTCACACCCCGGGCCCAGGTAGGGTGGGACGTCACAGACTAGCAACAACATATGGCAGCGGAAACAAACCATTACAAGAGCTCAAAGGAGAGAATATCACATGGCATTAATGTTTTTGAAAATATAGCGGGGCTAGAAACACATCAAGCCTCCAAATGAGTTTTACAATCATCCATAAAATAAATTGTACTTGTTCAACACAAATATAAAATTGTTCAAATGTTTCATCAAGGAAAATATGCCAATGCCATGTCACGGGGATAAGTCTATGTCTTCACAACAGCTAGGATCTCTTCATACATTACCTGAAACATGCTCAAAAGAAAATTGTGTCAACTAAAAAGTTGGTGAATTCAAGTGCTTAAAGTTTAAAAACAAAAGGACTTAGCAAATCCTTCTTTGATTAAAAGAAAATAATCATTGTTAGAACATCGTGGGAAAAATCATAATCAACCCTGCACTCAGTCCTGGTTGGCCTCTCCTAAAGTTGTGTTTAACCGGATATTCCCGAAGGAAGAAACTGAGCCCCAAACCAGTGAACCCTACCTGCCCGGATGGTTCACCATAGTATCTTAACAAAACCTGTTACATGCCACAACGACCCCTTAGGATCTCAGTGGGGTAACCTTCCTGGAACGGAAGCCACTGTGTGTGGGGGATTCCCCAAATAGATCTATCCATATAAAACAAGTGGTTCAAGAAAGAATTAATGATCATGATATAAGTATCATCAGGTAACCACAACTCCCACATACAATCATCAAGTAAAGCACAATCATAGTTCATAAAAAGTAGAGCATGTTTCATCTCAAAACAATAGTAAAAAGGGGGATCACTAGAACTCACCTTAGGTTTCCAGTCGAAAGTCTCTTGGTGTACCGGGAAGTGTCTCAAGTCTAGCACCCTAACATGTACATATTAAGTAATAAGATACTGCCCTAAACTCATTTAAGGTGCAACAATGGTGTCAAGAGTTTAGCTATTGAGTAAGGCTTTGGTTTCGTGAAGGTTTGTATAAAAAGTTTCCTTTTATGGCAGGTCAAGGCGTCTTCATGAAAATTGGGATTTTCACTTCATTAGGTTAAGTATATTAAGAAATTTTGTTGTTCAAATGTTTATTAGCTTCCTGGAAGTCGGTTATAAGGTTTGGAAAAATTTTACCGTTTGGTCCCTCAAGTTTCAAAATTGACAGTTTCTATCCTCAAGTTTAGTTTCTTGCCCCTTTATATCATTTAAGACCAAAAATCAGATTATTAGAGTCATATTATAATTATTATGGAGTAAGTGTTTCAAAACTTTAGTTTACGGGTCCGATTTAAAAACTGCGCGTTTAACGCTCCCGGATACGGTAAAAGCCGGATAGTTTTACCCGTAAATTGGAGTCTTCATATATTTGAATCTTGGACCAGTAGGTATTTTCTAAAAGATATCTTTATAAATTTTTAAGTCCTTAAATTGTGTAAATTGGCCTTTTATAGTTGAAAATCTTGTTTTTACGTTTGACCCGTTAAAACGCGGTTTTGACCGGGTTTGACCATTTAAAGCTTGTTTGACCAATTTTTCAAATCCTTTAAGTCCTTCATTACTTAACTTACTGAAATCATATGCTTGGATTTTTCTCCAGAACACTTTATTTATCAATTTTGAGCCTGGAATAATTTTCAAGAGTGTTAAATTCATATTCTTACTATTTTTAAAGTCATTTTACCATGTTTTCGGGTCCCGAAAGTGACTAAAAGAGGGTAAATCACAACATGTCCTCTATTCCAGAGATTAAACATTACTAACACTTCTAATATTCATTAAAACCTACTGAAATTTCAGTCCCAACAAGTTGCCTAGTTGATCTATACATCCATATGCTTCAAATATGTAGAAAATGTCATAACCGACAATAACACTTGTGTAAACCATCTTAACTTGAGTTTAAATGTTACCAACACTTCATTTAACTTCATAAACAGATTATTAAGGTGTCATTAAGTCGTTCATGAGTAGGTTATGGGTCTTGGTTGAAAGGATTTTTCAAACAAATGCTTAAAAGGGTGTTGTTACATGTACAAAGAAGGGTTTCAAGGTGAAATCCATGTATTAACCGTGGATTCGAGTATGTAGCCTCTTGGAACTTTTTTTTAAAACAGGTTCTTGGGAGTCCATTAAATCATAAAAATGCAGGTCACAAGTTTGGTTTACAAGAGTTGCAACTTTCACAAGTTAGATGATACCAAAACACCCAAAAAGAGGGTTTTCATGGTGGAAATCGGTTTCCACCTCAAGAATGACTAACATAACATGAGGTTTACCTTCAAGAACATTGGGAACTCCTTAAGCACAAGATGATGGTGAGAGGTTTCTGCTACAACAAGGAAAAAGCACGGTTTTTAGGTGAAAAATAAAGAAAACAAGTGAAATGTCACAAAACCGACAACATGAGCTTACACTTGATGTAACTCACGGTTTAGAAGGTGTTGATGGTCGTGGATGGCTTGAAACTCCTTGGACTTGAATGTAGAAGCTCGAACCAAGGCTGGAAAGGTGGAACAAGTGTGGTTGTGTGACCAAAACTCGCGAACTAGGCCACTTCCTTGCGGTTTGCACTTGGCCGAATGAAACTTGGTGGTGTTCTTCGAATTTCTTGCACAAGACTTAGAGAGAATTTGCTTTGAGTGAGTTGTGAGGTGTGTGTGTGTGTTTGATCAGCTGAAAGTTTCGAATATGAGGGAGAGAGGGAGAGAGGGAGAGAGTTACATGAAATGCTAGTGGCTGGTGTGGAGGTGGTGAAGAGAGGAGAGGAGTGGAGAGGGGTGGGCGGCCGATTTGGAGTGTAGTGGGGGATTTTTCAATTAAATTTTAATTGTAAATTGTTATTATGTAGTGTAATTTTGTAGTATTGGGTATAATGTATTATTTTGTGGATGGTGAATTGAGGTATCTAATGCATGCCCATGCATGCATGGCCGAAAATTATGTAAGTGTGAGTGTGTATGCTCACATTTTAATTGCCTTCTCTTGAATTTAATTTTGTAAGGGTGACTAGTTGACATTCCCGGAACACAAATTTTTAAAAGGTAGAAACCTAAATTAGCTAAAAGTCAATAATAAAAATCACATAAAACCATAATTTGAATCAAGTAGTAAGAATTGTTTCCAATTTCATAGTAGGGTTGAATAGTTTCAATTATTAGCACTCATAACATGGATAATGATGCAAGTAATCTAGGGTTAGGGTAACAACGTGGAGGTCGGTTGTCACAGTAATAGATCTTGTTTGTCAGATTATGATGTAATGTTTGGAATGATTAATGAAATGATATTGATTGTTTGTGATTGATAATGTTTAATATTTCATTAATGAGTCGATGTTAAATTGGTAATTAGGTTTGTGGTTGTTTGAATTGTTACATATAATGTTATATTAATTAATACATTCAAACTTAACACAATGAAGTTCTCATGCGAATGGGCCACACGCATGAATAACTTCATACGATTGACTCAGTCGCACGACTGAACCAGGAGACTGGATCAGTCGTATGATTGTAACATAATATTGGCTCAGTCGCATGACTGAACACTCAGTCGTGCGGATGAATCAACCGCATGGTTCAATCGCATGACTGAACCATACTTATGGTTCAGTCGCCCGAATGAACAATACTAACCTATAAATACAACCCAATTCATGGAAAAACGTAAGCATTCATTCTATTTCGACTCCAGACGTACCCTAGCCGTCCAGAAGCCTTCCAATTCGTTCTCCAAGTTCATAGAACGCTGTAGATCGATTCCCAATCGATTCTTAACGTTAGATTCAATACTTTATTGATTCTTCGTGTGTTCTCACTGATTGGATCGCCAATCAAATAGGATTCCGCACTATTTGGTTTGGTTTACACGGTAATCACTCGGTATTTCGTTCAAATACCAGGTCCTAACAAGACAAAAATAACTTTCAGAGGAGTTCTCAGGGCCAATGATCATCACAACCGAACTCAAGCTTTCAATCCAACAACCAACATCAATATCATCATCAAAGACGACATCAACAACCATACCAAAGTCACCACAACTAACCAATCAAGCCCATGGAAGCAGGCAACCTACCTCGAATGCTCTTATCATCAGACAAGATGGAGTATGTTATTGGAGCCTGTATGCTAAGGAGGTGAAGCCTCGATTTCAAAATCATGCTCTTATGGCTCACATAAATGATGGCCCAACACCTATGCCATCCGAGGTAAAATCTAATCTTTGCAGTGATAAATGCATTGCTGAACTACAGGGATAGCGTGACCACAATCACAAATTAGGTGCTAAGATTAAAGAAGAAAAAGTAAAATCAAAGATGCTTAAAAGAGAACTGAAAAGCTTTGAATTTAAAATCAAATCACTCATTTCTGATATTGAAAAACTTCACGGGGAAACGTATACTCTTACAGTTAAAAATAAAAAGTTAACTGAAATGTTAGCTCAATCCAAAGCTGAGCAATCAGCCACTGAAGTGAAACTTGAAAAGTTTCAACTGTGTTCAGCAAAGCTGCAAGAGATGCTTGATTCATAAAAAGATCCTAACGACATGACTGGGATTGGATACAATTCATGTCCCCCACCATACAATGAGAAATACACTGTCATGCCTGAGTCAATCACTCTTACTGAGCAAAATAAACCTAAAACTATTGAAACTAATTCAGTAATATCAAAAATTACTAATCCTCAAATTAAACCAAGTGTTTATATTGAAATAAATGAGGACAAAATCAAGCTGGGTCATCCAATCAAAATCAAAGAGTGCTCAGACAAGTCTGTAACTATCATTAAACCTAGGAGCCCAGTCAAGGCAATAGTGCCTTTTGTGAAATTCATCCCTAAAATCTTAAAAGAAAAGAAGAAAATTGATGCTTCTGTGAAACCATCTGCTGAAAGCAGATCTGATTGTGAGATCAAATCTCCATAGAATTCAATCATATCAGACAAAGTTTCACTGAAAGACAAAGGGAAAACCCCTTTAATTCAAAAGATTAAAAGCAAAACAGATTCTCCATTGATAAAACTGAAGCAATGAGTTGGTTTTGACATCTTCAATAAAGATCATGTAAACCAACAACAAAAGGAGGATAGAAAAAGCTTAAGGAAACAACATCAGCCCAAAAGAGTGAAAAAAAGTAGTATTGTGAAACAGATTGCTAACAAGGCTGATATTGCTTCATCTTCAAAATCAAGGAGTGATGCTCAGTTGAAAACTAGTAAATCTACTAAGGCATCAAGGTCAACAACAAGAGACAAACTTATGTATTGTGACATTTGTGAAATGTCAAATCATAGAACATATGAGTGCTATTTTAATCAATACTGCTCATTCTGTGACATGAACAATCATTCTACAAAAAATTGCTACTTTAACAAATATTGCTTTGTCTGTGATATGACCAACCACAAAACATTAGATTGTTTCTTCAAACAAAAAGGCTTGAGAATTCCACAAAAGAAGCCCATATCACCAATCTCAGCTGCGAAACCTAAAATCAAAAGTCCTTTTTATAATAAACTATTGGACTTAGTCTGCCCAAGACACATATTAAATTGATGTGGCTAGTATGTTATGATCCAAGTCGGATCATACCCAATAACAAGCTAGACAAACACCATGATATTTATTGTAAGATATGATCTGACAAATAAATATTAACACTTATGATATTTAGAAAAGGGTTTCTAAATATTTGCACTTGAGGGATAAATAAATTATATGGATAATTTATTTAGAGAGATTATGATATTATTTAAGTTGGTTAAATAATAATGCATGTGTCTTACATCGTGTTAAAATGTTACATGTTTAATTAATCATGTAACTAGTAACATGTTATGGTTTTGTTCCAAATAGAAATAATGTTATAAAGGGGCCGAAAATTTTGAGGGGGAATCCCCACTCAAAATTTGAATGTAATTCTTTTATTATTAATTATTTCCTAGGAACACATCAAGACATTCAACCACTAACATCACATGCAACTCTTCCTCTCTCTCTCTCTCTCTTCTCTCTATTTTCAGCCAAGAGCAAAAGGAAGAAGAAGAATTTGGTTTTTGGGTGCAAGAGTGTTAAAATCCTAGCACATCCTTGGTGTTTTAGTTGGTAGCTTGGGGTATACAAGCTTGAGGCTTCCTACTTTGGAGGTTTACATTCAAAAGCATCATCTTCTTTATCTTTTATCCATCTCATATCATCTTGTTCTTGGAAAGATAGTATTCTAAGAACACCCTATGGTTGTTTACGTTTTGATGGCATTTCTTTTCACATAAATGATCCTTGTTCATGGGTTAGCTTTCTTGGTTATAAAATGGTTTATTTCCTACAACTAAAACAAATTTTAAATAACTAAGATCTGCTGCGTTTTATGTTTAAATGGTTAAAAAAAACTTTGATAAACTTGTAAGAAACCCAACACAAACAATTCAGGGTTCAAAGTCTGACAATGACTTAAGAAATCAGAAAGAGTTGAAGAGTTTTCAAAGAATTAAAAACCACAACATCAAACAAACACATGATTTTCATAAATCAAAAATTATGTTTGACAATCAAAAATGGATGATATTTCTTCAAAGAAACAGGGACCAAAGGTTTGAATACTCTTTTGACTCTTCAGTTGAATTTGATGAGATGAAATCAGCAAGATATAAACAGAAATCATACAAAACTTCATCCTCTAAGCCACAATAGAGGAAAATATCAAGAAGTTAATGTCATGGATAGGAACGGGAAACCCAAGACCATCATGGATTGGATTCCACATTCTAATTAGTTCTTTTCATGCTTGCAAGGTTGTCCATACAGGTCCAATAGCCTATGGTATGTGGACAATGGGTGCTCCCGACACATGACTAAAGACAGTTCCCTCCTTCATGATTTCAAGCATATTTAAGGAACTTCTGTGGCATTTGGTGGAGATTCACAAGGTGGCAGAATCACTAGTGAAGGATCTGTGACAAATGGGATGCTAAGTTTTGATAGAGTGAACTACTGTGAATAACTGAATTTCAATTTGCTCAACGTGTCCCAGATCTGTGACAAAAAATATTCCACTCACTTCACTGACACCCATTGTTACATTCTGAAACCAGGATTTCAAATTCCTGAAGAGTGGTTGTCTTGAAGACCCCAAGGAAGAATAATACATATGTCTTAAACCTCAATTCTGCTCTACCAAAAGAAGAAACATGTCTTCTGTCAAAAGTATCTTTTGATGAGTCACAGCTTTGGCATAGACGTTTGGGACACACAAATTTCAAAAAAAATGAATAGATTGGTCAAAGGGAACCATGTTATTGGTTTACCTCAAAAAGAATTTCATTTTATTGACCATCGTTCAGCCTATCTCATAGGGAAAGAACATAAGTCTTTCCACAAGCCAAAGCTTGTGAATACAAACAATTCTCCGTTGAAGCTACTTCATATGGATCGTTTCGGACCAACTCATGTTATGAGCATTGGAAAGAAACAATATTGTTTGGTGATCATAGATGACTTTCCTAGATTTACATGGGTCTTCTTCTTACTTCATAAAAACAAAGTGTCCCAATTAATAAAAGATTTAATCACTAAAATTGAAAATCAAATTGATCATAAAGTCAAATCAATTAGAAGTGACAATAGGACTAAATTTAAAAATAAAGAGGTGAGTTCTTTTTATGCAACCAAAGGCATTGGTCATCAATTCAATGCAGCTAGAACTCCTCAACAAAATGGGGTAGCTGAAAGGCGAAATAGAACACTAATTGAAGCAACATGAACTATGCTAGCAATGCGAAACTGCCAATTACATTTTGGGCAGAAGCAATTAACACATCGTGCTTTGTACAAATAGAAATTTAATTGTAAGAGAAAGCAACAAGACCCCTTATGAAATTCTTCTTTCACAGAAAACCATTCATTGGATTTTTTAAGTCATTTGGTAGTCATGTATCAATATTGAACACCCGAGACCATTTGGGAAAGTTTTCTACAAAGTCTGATGAAGGATTCTTTGTAGGTTATTCTTCTGTCTCAAAGGCTTAGAGAGTGGTTAATCCTCGATTAAAAATTATTGATGAATTAACTAATGTTCAATTCAATGAGCATTCCTTTCCCAAATCAATAAATGGTCCTGACTGGTTGTTTGATATTGACTCATTTACAAGATCATTTGATCGATTTCACTTGTCTGCTGCAAATAACCTACAATCAGCTGAATCTTCCGCATCAGTAGAAAGAAGAAATGATTTCCTAATGATTCCTGCTACTTCTATTGAGCAACTGAATGAAGATGTCCTACTGCACACTGCTCTTGTAAGACAACCATCTTAAAATGAGAGTGTTTCAACTAAGGTTGTCCTAAAACACTCCATTCTCCTTCAGAAGAATCATCGACTGACGTAAGAAATCAAGAACCAGCTACACTACCAGTTGAAACTGAGAGAACTTCAAAAGATGAAAGTCTTCAAAGTGCTGTTGATGCCGAAGCGGGAACTGGAAAAGACTTTGATTACTTTCACAACTCTCCCACCTTACAAGATGAATGCGCCTCTCGCCAAGATGATCTAAATGTCTCCAATCTTGATGTATCCATTGCTGGTGACTCAATTCCAAAAACCAGAATACACAAGAACCATCCAGTGGAAAGCATCATTGGTGAATTAATGAACAGGTAACCATAAGAAAGTCAATCATTGCAAACATTTGTTTGTTCTCTTGCTTTATGTGTCAAACAGTACCCAAGAATATCAAAGAGGCACTTCAAGTCAATAGTTGGATTGAGGCAATACCGGAAGAATTGCTACAATTCAAGAAACAAGAAGTATGACAACTGATAGATCTTCCCGAAATAAAATACCCTATCGCTACCAAATGGCTTTACAGGAACAAAACTGATTAGCGGGGAACTGTCATCAGAAATAAAGCAAGTTTGGTGGGTTAGGGGTATACACAAGAAGAAGGAATTGATTATGATGAAGTTTTTGCTCCTATTGCATGATTAGAAGCCATAAGACTCTTTCTTGCACACTCAGCATCCATGAAATTCATTGTTTATCAAATGGATGTAGAGTGTGCATTTCTCTATAGAAAGATAGCTGAAGAAGTCTGCATGAGTCAACCACCAGGTTTTGAAGACCCAGATTTCCCACACAGGATGTACAAGCTTGACAAAGCATTGTATGGTCTTAACCAAGCCCCTCGGAAGTGGTATGAGACTCTATCATCCTTTCTTCTTGAACACGGGTTTGAAAGAGGAAAGATTGATCAGACTCTCTTCGGGAAAAAAAGGAAAAGACATGTTGCTAGTCCAGATTTATGTGGATGATATCATCTTTGGCTCCACAAACAAGCATCTCTGTAAAGACTTTCAAGACCTTATGCATTCAAAATTCCAAATGAGTGTTATGGCGGAACTCACATCCTTTTTTGGAGAGCAAGTCCAACAAACAGCAGATGGAATATTCATCAATCAATCAAATATATGAAAACAATGTTGAAGAAGTTCCACTTTGCTAATTGTCAGTCCATTAGAACTCCTATTGATACTAAACTGAAGATTGGTCCTGATCTAGAAAGCAAATCAGTGGATCACACTCACTATCAATCTATGATAGGCTCACTTATGTATCTAACAGCCTGTAGGTCTGACATTATGTTTGGTGTTTGTGTGTGTGCCAGATATCAAGCAGATCCCAAAGAATCACATGTGAATGTTGTCAATAGAATATTCAGATATCTTAAGGGTAAACCTGCTCTCAGATTATGACATCCAAAGGAAGGATACTTAAATCTCTATGCTTACACTGATAGTGATTACGGGGGACGCAACTTCAATAGGAAATCCACTTCTGGTGGTTGTCAATTTCTTAGTCCCAGACTTGGCTACTGGCAGTGCAAGAAGCAGACAAACATGTCTGTTTCAACAGCAGAGGATGAGTATATAGCAGCATCAACATGTTGCTCTCAAGTACTCTGGATTCAAAACCAGATGCTTAACTATGGTTTTAACTTCTTGCACACTCTAATTCATATTGACAACACAGCAGCAATGTTTATCATAAATAATCATGATCAACACTCAAAAACAAAACATATTAAAATTAGATATCACTTTTTCAGAGAGTGTGCTGAAAAAGGGTTAATCAAATTGATTCAATTACACACTGACAATCAATTGACTGATTTATTTACCAAGACATTTGAACCTAGTCGGTTTAAATTCCTAGTTCAATCAACTGGCATGATTAACTTTAAAGAATAGGACATATACTTTTAGGGAAATGATATAATTACATTCGTTATATCATTCACTGTGCTTATTTCAAAATTTCAAAAGACAATTATGACTTATCTGATATGCGGGTAGGCTCAACTTGGAAAAGAAGACACATGCTATGATGAACTAAATTCCATATTCAATTGTGAAGCACTCATCTCAGATTATTGGTACGTATTGGCTTATCCAAGTCTATATATGTGTGTAGTAACCTAAACACATCAGGTAATGATGCCTTATGAATCTCTTTCATCCACACCAGTTTCTTCTCTGTTTTGCTGAGCAAAGATCTAGAGAAACAAGCACATAGTGCTGATGTCATTATCCAAAAGATTCCCAATATGGAACACATCCACCTTGGATGAATTAACAAAATATTACATTTCTTGTGAATGAACAAAAAGAATCCTATCATGGATCACCTTCAAAAGTGAAGTGAAAAAGAATCCCAATGTAGATCAAGTCAATAAAACAATCAAAGTAAAAGAATCCTAATGAGGATCATTGAAAATAAGATCTCATACTTTAAGTGACCTGGTCATGTAAGTTGTGAAATAGTTCTACCATGCATGTCATGCGGGTGGTTGATCGTGCCATGCTTTTGAGTGTGGGGTACATGTTGAATACTCAATTTAATCAAAACATGATAAATATCACATGCATCACAATATTGACCAAGCATGAGTTTAAGTGGACAAACATACCTTCAATCAATAAGCTCATAACCATGTCTATTTTACTAACAAAAGCTTGCACTTGTGTAATGTAAGATTGATATGATCCCAAAAAAGATATACTTTCTCTTCATGTATAGATAAGAGAACAAAATCATTACAAAAATAGTTCATTTTCAAAAGTTAAAATCTTTACAGCTTTATCCATTTATGGATATAAACTTTAGGGGGAGTATAATTCAAAATTTTCATCAGTTTGTATAGGTATTTCTTTTGTAAAATTATAAAACTCAAAAAGGAATTGACTGTATTGGTGCAGAAGTTACACTATAGTATCTCAGTTTATGCAAAAATCTGGAAGCACAAAATTCCAAGATCAATCAAACACTAGGAAATTTGTATCATATCTGATTAACAAGTCAATCCAAGCAAGAATTGACAATCCCAACAACAGTCGAAGCTTCATAAGAACCAAATCAAAAGAATCAACTTCATAACAGTCAAAAGCAGAAGACATCTCTTCATTAAAGTTAATGAATTTGTAGAAAAACAACATAAATCTACACTACAGAAACATTAATTTTTTATTAAGTTCAAAAATTAATGCAGGTAAGTGCATTGGTTAATGCGGGTGAAGGTATCCCACGCATATAACTAATGCGGGTGAATGTTTTAATTCATTGAACACAAAGTGAAACTAATGCTAGCAAGATAACTCTACCTCATTTGTCTCAACAATAAATGCGCATACAAATTTTGAAGTGTTGAAAACTTATGCGTACAAAGTTGTTCAACCGCATTTCTTTATGCGCTTAACTTTTGTTCTGTCGCATTTCTCCATGCAAATAAGTTTATTTAGCCGTATTTCTTTAATGTGGTTGACACAAATACTAACAAACTTTGTAATGTGTTTTTGAATAAAAAATGAACATAAAATATGCCCATTCTCTTCTGTCATTGACGATGCTTGAAAGTCAAGAAATGCGGACAAATTCAAAATTCTACCACATTTGTTGAAGTAAATGTGGACAAGGAATTTGTTCTATTGCATTTGCTACAGTGTACAACTATAGACAAACTTTGTTATCGCATTTGCTACAATGTACAAATGTTGATCAACTATGTTTAACCGTATTTGCTACAGTGCACAAATGCTGGAAATGTCTTAAAACATCCGCATTTGTCAAAGTATACAAATGTTGTGAAGTTTTTATACTTCTGCATTTGTAATAGTAAACAAATGTTGATGAACAAATCCCTACCGCATTTGCAACAGTGAAAATCAAAAATCAATCGCATTTGTTTAGAAACTTGTAAAGTTTGTAAAAGCTATTAATCTGACTATTTAATCAAACTTCAAAAGGTCATTTAATACTTTTCAAATTTGAGAGACTTATAGTGTGACGAGCGTTCATCACTGTTCTTCATCCATCATCATCATTGTTATCATATACCTGTGATTCTCAAAGTTCAACACAAAAATTTCACCTCGATTTTGATTCTTAACCATAGTAGTATCGAACAAAGGTGATTATTTGAAAATTTCATGACCTAAACCGACGAACTACGATGAACTTAGAACCCTAGGTTAACAAGAATGATTAAAATTAAACTCAATCTAAGAAATGATTGACATTTTCGAGTGCAACGAACTTCATGGTTATGAATATAACAACAAACAAGTGATTTGCAAAAACTAGTTCACCGCATGAACAAGGCACAAAAAGAACCAAAAATGTTGAAATCAAAAGTTGAGTTTAAGTGTTAAAAGATATTAAAATCAGAAGTGATCATCTCTACAAACATGAAAAACACAATAAAAGTGGTCATTCATCACGAAATCAAGTTAGGTCTAATTCCTATGGAACAGTACCTATGAACACTTAATTTTGACCAACAAAAGTCAAACTGAGAAAACTCAACTTGATTTTTGATTTACAATCTGATAATCATTGTTCAAAGTTCTAATACATATGCATCTAATACAGGGTACAATGGCTCCTGCTATCACAGTTAGACCTGTCACTTATGAAAACGTCATAAGGTCTTTCTGGTGCACAGCTGAAGTTGCTGAAGTGGATGGTGTTAGAACCCTGACTGGAAGAATCACTGATGATCATTCTCTATTCATCACTGAACAAACTGTGAGACAGTGTCTACAGTTTGGTAATGATGCAAACTCACCTATGGAACTTGAAGATGATGATATCATGACCTTCTTTGCCAACATTGGGTATGAAGGAGGTTATGAAGGCAAACAGATAGTGAAAGGACCGGTTGATCTACAATGGAGGTTTCTCATTTATATATTCCAACATTATTTATCAAAGAGGAAGACTAGATGCAATGATATACCAGTGACTATATCATCTGCTATTTGTGCTTTATGCACAAACATGCTATTCAATATGTCAGCCTATGTGTTCAATATCTTGGTGTCCAACATTCAAGAGGTGAGGAGGCATATGTTTCTAATGAATCCAAGATTTTTGCAATGCATGATGAATGAGGCTTTTCCTCAGATTGTGTCTGAAGGACGAGTGATGGACATTCCTCACTGCAATGCTAAGTGCTACAAGTATATCAAGAAGAGAGATCCAAGAAACTACTATAGTGCAACTTGCTTTCTTTTGCTACCTTGGATGTTATAGCAGATTAACCAAGAACAAGAAGCTCCTGTTGATGAGCTAGATCAAGAAGAAGAACAACAAGCTGCTCATGATCAACACAATGTTGATGAGCATGCTAGCATAGCTGAAGAAGGACAAAGGCCAGTGTCACCACATGTGGATGTAGGTGGTGATCTTCACACTTGGAATTTTGTTCGAGAATCTGTGATTGCCTCACCTTTTATGCCAACACCCATTGCCTCACCTCATGTATCACCCACTGCATCACCACACATATCACCCATTATCTCACCACATGTATCACCTGTTCACGCACCTTATATTTCACCCATTCATCATCACCGTATTTCTCCTGTTCCATCATCTCTAGTTACTACAAAACCTGTTGAGTTTGGTGAATCTACCAGCTCTTCAGAAGATTCCAAATCATCTTCTGATGAGGAGGATCGTCACTTGAGAATGCCTGTAAGACAAGTTACTTCTGAGGGAGGTCCCTCTGAGAGTTTTGCTGAGTCAGAGGTCAACCGACCTGATGAAAAGGATGAAATGATCTCATAATTCTTATAGAAGGTAGCAAGGATGGAAAAACTCCTGGATAGAAGATCTAGAATTATCAAGGACAAACTTATGGAGTTAGATGAAAAAGAGAAGGAATTGAAAGATATCAAGGAGAAATATGAAGTAGAAAAGAAAGAAAAGGACAATGAGATCAAGGAATTAAAGGTTGCTCTTCAACATTCAAGGGATGAAGTCAGTGGTCATGTAGACACTTTGACTATCCAAACTATTGCAATGGAAGAACAATAAAGCCTGTTGGAAGAACAAACTGATATAATTATTGATCTACAAAAACTGATAGAAACTTTAAAGAAGAGAGTTTTTGAGTTTGAGCTACTGATCATGATTAAGCAAGAAATAAAGAAAGCGAAAGAAGATAAGAATAATGAGGATGAGGTAAAGAAGAAAAGTGATAGTGATAATGACGTGAATGGTAATAGTTCTTCTGGAGAGAGTAATGACGACTCTCCTCCTGCTAAGAAAATGAGAACCATTGAGACTATGAAAGAGGCTGAATCCAGTGGAACTAAACATGGAGAACAAAGCTTAGCTATGGTGGTGTACACAGGCAAACCACATGAAGAAACTCAATTTGAAGAATCTGAGTTTAGTGACATGATTAAAGAACTTGACAGCTTTTCAATAGAAGAATTTATTATTGATGATGAATTCCGGGATTTTATAAAGATCAAAGACAGGCTGCTGAACCTATTGTTGTGATTCCTCAATCTCTTGTGCTATTGGAAAAGGAATTGAGCTTACAAATTGTACATGCTGTCACGTTGTCTGAGGAGCAAAAGGAATTTCTCAGAAGAATGTGTGAAAAACAGAAAGAACTAGAAGAACCAACTGTAAAGAACAAAGAAAAAAACAAGCAGAATCTGAATAGAAAGAAGCTGAAAAAGAACCTCAAGAAGCTGAAAAATCATAATCCTCTTCTGGTCCTAGTATGCAAACATATACCAGAAAGAGGAAGTATTTATCAGAAAAGGCTAAAGGCAAAAGACCCATTGAGGAAGAAGAACCTGTCAAAAAGAAGCAAAAAGATGATCCTCGAAGCCTAGCAGCCATTGCTGAATTTCTTGAAGAACATGAGAAGGCTGAGGAACAATTGAAGAAAAAGGCTGAGTTTATAGACCTGGATGAAGGAGAGATTGAAGGAGGCTATGTGGTTGATGAACCAATAGCAAAAGAAAGTCATGTGAAGGCTGATACTTCAGTGTTTGAGATGGCTGAGAAAGCTCAAATCGATGATTTGATGGTCAAGGCTATGTTTCTGATCAATCACGGTTATGATGCTGATGAAGTGTTTGGGATGACATATGAGGGAATGGTTGAAGAGGAAGAAAAGTTGAACAAGCTATTGGATCCCACTTTTGTGACTGAGTATGAAAAGGCACAAACAACCAAGTCACCTGAATTTCCCTCAATCACTAAATCCAAAAAGACTGAAGCTCCTCAATCATTATATCTGGATCCCTATAACATAACTGATAGGGAGATGAAGGATTATCTCTCTAAGCAAGGATACATAAAAAGAAAGCTTGGTAATATGAAAACAAACTCCATGAGGGCTACAATGCTAAGATTAATTAATGAAAAGAAAGAAAGATCAAAGAAGCTTGAAGAAGAGATAGTGAGCAAGAAAACAAGGTCTAGGGTCTCAGCCCAAAACATCCAACTCACCCACAAAGATCATGATTCTTTGGCACCTGTACTTCATAGAAATCCTGAGTGGTTTACTAAGCCTTCTCAATTGAAGCTACAAGAAGGGCTCACCACTGCAGAAATGATTGAGGGTGTATCTACTCCCAAGGGCAAGGTTGATGTGAAAATTATTGCCTGGAAGTATGATAGTGATTGGAATATGTTTATGATCAAGAGAATCCCAGGGTTGGTTTAGTTCTTCACAGAGTACTCTGCTCTGGTGAACTCCCTGCAGATACATGATTCGAAGGAACTAGCTAATCTGGAATTGATCAACTATAAGGATATGTTCAGAGGATATGAGTTTGAAGACATCTTGAAGATGTATAAAAGGACAAACAATTTCAAATCATTGAAAGCCATCTGTATGAGGAAAGACAGATCCTTTAAAAACCCATTAGAAAAGAAGAAGAAGACCAAAGAGGCTGAGGAAGTAGTGTTCTCTGAATTGAAGGTGAAGCCTATAGAGTCTCTAAAAAGAAAGATGGTAGCAGGAACTCACACTTCCAAACCTATCTCTAATGTCATCTATGATGACAAGACTAATGAGTTAGTGATTGAAAGGAGGTAGGGAAGAAAGGAGGGTGCAGAGATTCGATTATTCAGTGGATATGAAGTGAGACTACTTGATGTATCTTACATTCACTACATCTACACCAGACACTTCAGAGAGATCAGCAAAAAGCTTGGAGAGGCTGATATTCTCTTCTTCCTTAAGTGCATCAAGATCCTGAAGATGGCATATGATCGAATCATTGCCAAAAGAGAGCAAAGAAAGAAGAAAAGACCCCTTTGCAGATGGGAAACATTGTGAAGTTAGAGGTTGATGTAGATGGAGCTCTTTTGATTCATAGGGATGGGTTGTCCACTGTGTCCATCTGGGAACCCATTTCTTTAAAGAAGCTACCTATAGAAGCCATCTACACAATGAGTCAGATGAAGATCCATGTCCTGAACAGAGACAATATGTCTGATGCTAATGGTTTTGTCAACATGATCAAGGCTATTTTAGATCCTTCTTTGGCAGAACCAATGACTGCTCCTCATGCTGCTCAAGACCGAGCAGAATCCTCACAACCTCAACCACCATCCAACCCTTGAAGTACCTAGGTTGTATAATCCTTAGGGGGAGTATTGTTGGACCCAGAAAGGATCGTACGTACCAATTCAAATGGTGGTTGATGGTTGCTCTACTGGAATTCTTCCCAAGTCCAAGAAGTAATGCGGATGGAGAATCTGCACAAAAAAGAAGACAAGCGTCGGCTATTCGCATTTGTTTATGCGGATGACCATTGAACAAATACTGACAAGTATTTGTTCTTCCGCATTAACAAATGTGGATTGCCGAACAAATGCTTCCAAGTATTTGTACATCCCCATATACTAATGCGGATGATCAGCAACAAATGCGTATAAGTGTTTGTTCATCCGCATTTGTCAATGCTGAAGACCAAACACCAACGCTGAAGAACAAAAAGAAATGTTGATGAAGACCAACACATCCACATTAATCAATGCGGATGAACAGAAGAAAATGCTGATGAAGGCTTTTGTACTTGGACTATTTTCCTGATGTATAGTACATTGGTAGTTTAGTCATTTTGTAAAGGCCTTTTTGTCAGCCTACAAATAGAATAGAAAACCCTACTTTTGGGGATAACTAACTAACTAGAATATTATAATCTTCGATACTCATATGTTTCAGTGGTGTCTTGTTATTGTATCTTGCTAAACCCTAGCATTCATTGTAACTTTTCACCATCATTAATACAAAGTATTTATGACTATTTTATAGTATTCAATGATCTGTGATTATATCATTCCGCAATATATTCAGTAACTCAATCATCATATTTGATTCTAGTTGATTCACATCAACTGAGAATATCATTCTCACCACCCAGTCATCCTATTATCCTTAACAATAATTCGATATGCAACGTCAAAAAACAAAGAAAAGATGTTAGAATATTTAGGTTGGTAAAACTAATCATAAGGGTTGAGGCATCTATGGCAAATGACAAGCGATAGAGGTTGTAGACCGAACATTGCAGGACATTATAAGCGTTAGTCTCCCGTTTGGCGAAAATATATGGTTATGGCAGGTGATTATAGGCAGGTGTTGCCAGTCATTAAACACGGCACTCATGCACAGATTGTCGACTCTAGCCTATGAATATCAACACTCTGGTCCGTGACGAAAAATATGCGGTTGACAATAAATATGAGAGCGCGGAATGATCCATGGTTTTTTTATTTTATTTTGAGAGTAGGTGATGGAAATGAAGAGCCAATCGAAGGAAGCTTCATCCGCATACCAGATGAAATGACTATTCCATGCGTTGATAAAGAAAACACTATAAACGATTTGATTAATGTTGTTTCCATCGATTCAACAATGTACATCCTTTTGATTATATTAGCAACCAAGAAATATTATCCACACGAAATGAGAGTGTTGATGAGATTAATGATTAGATGATTGATTTTTGTCGTAGGGAGGAGAAGGTTTACTACAGTTTTGATGAAGTAGAAGATGATCGTCATAATTTTTATCCGGTCGAGATCTTAAACTCGCTAATTGTTAGTGGTCTACCTCCTCATAAACTTTGTTTGAAAATTGGATGCCCAATCATATTGTTACGGAATATAGATCCATCCCACGGTCTATGTAATGGAACACGTTTGATATGTAGAGGTTTCCAACGAAATGTTATTGATGCCGAAATAGCTGTCGGTCAACATATTAGAAAATGAGTATTTTTGCCTAGAATCCCTCTATCTCTTTCTGAAGAAGACATGTTCCCTTTCAAGTTAGAGTGAAAACAGTTCCCCATCCGACTTAGCTTTTCCATAACAATAAATAAAGCTCATGAAACACCCGGAAAATTTTTAAAAAAAAGAAAAAGAAGTATAAAAGAAAGAAAGGCCAAATAACCTAAGTTGAGGGGTTAAAAGTGTATAAAGGACAAAATGTTAATAATATTTTGTACAAAAGTGGTCATGCCCGCCTACTCCCATGTTACATCATCGTTTCCCATCGGTTTTTAGAAAGAGAAAGTAGATAATTCTCGGGTTTTAGAGAGAAGAAGAAGAAAAAGAAGAAGAAGAAGAAGCCGGATTAAAGGTTAGTTTTTAGTGTTTTGGGTTGTTCTTGGCTGATTTTCAGCCTCGGGTATATGCTTATGTGTGTTTTGTGTGTTCGTCTGTGTGTTTTTGTTGGGTTTTTAGGTGTTTGAACTCATTTGCATTTGGGTTTGAAGAAGTCTACTCGAAAGTTACAAGAGGTGAGTTCTAGATCCCCGTTTTTAATGTTTAACTTGTTTTCGGGCTGGAATGCATGCTTTAACATTTTAAAGTTGTTGGATGTGTACCCGTGTATGTGTGTGTGCCTTGTTTGGGAGGGTGGATGATTTGGGGAATGTTTTTTGGTTATATTCATTTTTTATGCTTGGTTATGATGCTTAGTATGTTAGAACAAGGCTAGAAGATGTTAGAATGATGATTTGGGGATTGAATTATGATGTTAGTTACAACTTTGTTGCTGATGCGCCTAAACAGTAGTCCATGCAACAACTGCCCAAATGCCTAAGTGTTCCCAAGCGCCTAAGGATCATGCGCCCCAATAGTGCCAGAACGCCCAAAGTGCCCATTTGCCTAAGTTAGGCCCACGCCTGTATAGTGCCCATGCACCTAGGATGTTGCCCAGACGACTAAGTGTTAGGCCATGCGCCCATATAGTGCTCATACGCCCAAAACCTTCCCCTGCGCTTAAGTGTTCCCATGTGCCTAAGAAGCCATGCGCCTGCATAGTGGCCATGCGCCTGCATAGTTCCCATGCGCCTAAAGACTTAGAAAAAAATTATGAAATTTTGGGAAAAGAGGGTTTTAGGCTATGACTAGGGATGTTCCTGGGGATGATGTATGATGTTATATGATGATGTGTAGTGTTGTTATGTATGGTTATGTCGTGTTTTCTTTAGGTTCCTTATTACGTATTATTCCGTGGCTTTACGTGGTGTGATTATGTTAATGAACGTAAAGTATTATCTTAACGAAGTGAAAGATTTAGTACAATGAAAGTAGAATGTAAAGAATGAATGAAAAGTCTTGCAAACAAATATGAGGAGGTTCACATAATATGAAGGGTGTTAGCTCGACTGTGTGTGGTTTAGCTAACCCTGAAGGATGCACACGAGGGTCTAATCCTTATGATTGACCAAACGTATAGGACCCTTATCGCTTGCCCCAGGTATTGGAGTCAGCTTCGTGCACAATGTTCGGGGTATATTTATAGACCTCAGGCCCAGTAACCAGCTTCGTGCATAATATTCGGGGTATAGCACATGGCATTGGTCCGGAATGAAAAGTGAAAGAAAATGATGAATGTACGGAATGTACGATATGGAAGAGAATGAATGAATGATAACGAATGACGTACGATAATGAGTGATGATGAAAGATAACAATGAATATTATCTATGTGTATGTATGATGTATGCTCACGAATGAAAGTAAAGGAAAGGTTTTTAAAAAGAAAGTAATATATAATATATTTTATAAAAACTAGAACTCACTCAGCAACGCTGACTTTTATGCATTTTTCAGTTAGTAGGTAATGGTTGCTGAGGATGGCACGGGGTGAAGCTACTTGGCAAGTTTTGGATGGCATCCATTTTATATCATAATGATGTTTTTGCGTTGTAATGCAATCAAACTATATTTTGTAACGATTAACAATGTTGTATTATTTGGCAAAAGCGGTATTAATATATGAAATGATTTTAGTTAAATAATTCCCCTGGGTTGTTTAAATAAAGTTTATGTATTTTTAAGTATGTTTTTCAATGATTATCTGACTGTAAGTGTTCCGGGATCGGGACCTTACAGCTCAAGGTCAAAGGAGGTGTTTATCTTCCGGAATTTGTTTTTTTGCATGGACAACCTTATGTTGCTTTATCAAGAAGGATACACAGGAAAATACAAAGGTGTTAGTACACCCTTCCAAAAGATTCATACGGGCCAGAGTGTACACCTCAAATGGTGTATATCGGGAAGCCTTACGTGATAGATGAAATGTACGTGTGCCAAAACCTAAGACTATTATTTTTATCATTTTTTGGCATATGTTTTATATTAATGATGTCATTTTTTATTAATAATCTTTGCATTTTCTACAGATAGAAGTTCTTTTATTTATGAAATAATTACACAATTTACCACACGTTAACGTATTTTATTTACTTTTACGTGATATAGAAATCTAATATAGAGGAGATAAAGAATATTTTGGAAGATGTGTCAGGTGTCACTTTAACTTATAAAATTCTAGTTATGTCTACTTATTTATGTTATTTAACATTGTTAGTTATGCTAAAATCGCATGTAATAAACTAAAATAGTTAATGTCTTTTTAGTTTCAAAACTAGTTGTAGCTACCGAAGATTTTGTCAAAGTGGAGAATAGTTTCGAAAACTAACGTCAGGAAGATGTAGCGGTCCATCAACAAGAAATAGCGGATGTTCATTGGTTTCCTCTGGATGACAAATGGTGGTGGGCTAACATAGCTGAGATCAGTCGGATGTGTGAGCATTTCGATTAAATTGATCTTATCATGATGAGATTACTTTACCACTGAATAAAATGAGTACCAAATATTTTTTCTTAATTTTTTTTGTTTAAAAGTTTTATTTGTTTATTTGTGTGTTATTTTAATGTATCAATGATCTTTTGAACTATTTAATGATTTTAAAAAAATTTAGCCCACCGCATCGCGCGGGTACCCGACTAGTATGCATATATATGTATGTGGACTTGGGTTAAAATGTCAATAACACTTTTATATGCATATATATATATATATATATATATATATATATATATATATATATATATATATATACTATATATATACATATATATATATATATACATATATATATATATATATATATATATATATATATATATATATATATATATATATATATATATATATATATATATATATATATATATATATATATATATATATGTATATATATATATACATACATATATGCAGGACCGGTGAAGGGTGGTCACTTACAACACGACAACACAAAGAGGATATTAACCAAACTTAATCAAACAGTAGACTGGATTAACCACAATAATAATTCTAAGAACACAAGTAACAAGTAAGAGACAGAACAAGAGATTTGGGTTTCAAGGATGCAATATATTGCTTTCTCAAGTTCTATTACAAGTGTTACAAAGCATAAAGAAAGATACTAGAACATGGAATACTTATACTACAACCTACAGCCGGATATACTTTGAAAGCCAGCTGGATACAATTAACTAGACACAAACAAAATCAATTTTAGAATCAAAAGGCATATCTACCTTTTGACCTTGTGACTATGACATGCCATAGCTCACATCCTTATCTATTACAAAAAGGATAAAGTACATAAAGTAGAAAGTTATAGACTCAAGACCTCAATGTACAGTTACCAAAAGCATGGACGTTTTCACCAACTCATGTAAGTTGGTGACTTTACAGAGATGCAGCGGAAAGGTGTCCAGCTTTATGGAACAGTACATCAGATAAAGCATGTTACTAAAAGTCTTCGGAAGAAATCTGTCTTCATAAGATGAAGCTTCGGAAGACTTTGTCTCTGAGGCTTCGGAAGACTTCATATTTGGCTTCGGAAGATATTGGTCTTGGCTTCGGAAGATTTGCACTTAGAATATTTCTAATTTATGGTGTAAAACTTCCAAAGCAATTCTAGTTCAGTTCTTTAGTGCATTGCTTGCAGAGAGACTTTGGATGTTTTGGTTTGCATCAGACTTAAAGGAATCCTTACAAACTCCCCCTAGGCTGATGCTACCAAAACATTTAGAAGATCTTCACATATTAGTAGTCTTCAGCACAATGATGACCATACCTTTCTTCATCGGATGGTCAGGATCATTCAGACTTTCAAAGTATCTTCTCATCTCAAAGAGATCATGCAGAGGTAAGTTGATTATGTCTTGCCATGTATAGACATGCTCAACACCTTGATCTCTGATTACATGCCATCTTTCTGGATTGGTAGAGAAGGTCCAGGATAAGATGGGTGTCTCAGCTGCAAGAGGAGCCACTTGAATTGGAGTTGATTGGGCTGCCTCTTCATGCACTTCCTCAGGTTGATCTGACTCAGCCTGAGGTGTAGAGGTAGATGATTTAGGCTTCTTCTTCTTAGACTTTGGTTTAGAAGCCATCCTCTTCTTCCTCTTAGATGACTTTAACTGAGAAGACTGGTCTGCAGCACCATGTTGATCATCCTTGTCTTTCTCAGTTGGGTGTTCCTCCCTCACAGGTTAAGAAAGAGAGGGAGTTTGACCCTGCTGTGGATCAAAAGATGAAGCTTGCTGAGGCTTAGCAGGAGGTCTGCGTTGTGTTGTCTCAGGTTGTTCAACCTTAACCTCCACTTCAGGTGGGACTTGACTTGGAAGAGAGTGTAAGTCAATCAGTTCTCCACTCTTGATCTTCTGCTTGATTACCATTATATGCTCATCCATTGTGGATAGAGACATAGGGCCAAGTCTCCTTCCGGAGAATCCATACAGCTTCAAGAAGCTCATCATCCTTTGTCTGTCAGCAGACTTCTTCATACTCTTTTGAATGATGGCTCTTGACTTTGCAGCCTCTTCCCCTAGCTTCTTCTTAGTTGTCTTCCTCTCCTTGACTAACTCAAGCTCAAGTTGTTTTAAGTACTCAAACTCAACAAAGTCATATGACAAGGGAAGAAGTGCATCTGCCTGATAGAAGCCTGTGGCACTCAGGTAGTTGATCATTTTGATCCTATCTTCTTCTTTGTCTACCTGAGGTTCTTGTTGAACCACATCTTCTTGTACAGGACTTTCTTGAACTAGGGAGAGAGTGGGAGCATGCTTGTAGAGTCTTTTCTGTCTCTTCTCCTCTTTAAATTGGAGAAGTAACCTTGCATCCTCTTTTTCTTTCATCTCTCTTGACACTTCCATATCAGCCAGTTCATTTAGTTGTTCTAAGGGGAGAGAAATGATTTCA
This sequence comes from Flaveria ramosissima, assembly GCA_025215565.1. Classification (NCBI taxonomy): domain Eukaryota; kingdom Viridiplantae; phylum Streptophyta; class Magnoliopsida; order Asterales; family Asteraceae; genus Flaveria; species Flaveria ramosissima. The sequence continues at coordinate 66,032,339 of CM046040.1, forward strand.
TCAATGTCATAGTTCCTGGTCTGCAAATAAGTAATCCTGACTGCCCTCAACTCATCATCTTGAGTATTTGGTCTGGGGGCAGACTGATTGCAGCTTGCAGAAAACCTGAAGACCCAGAGGAACTTTCTCCCCTTAGCTTCCTCTTCCTCTCTCTCTCTTCCTCCTCAATTTCCTCAGGAGTCAAAATCCTTTTCCCTTTGTCACCCACAGACCTTTGTGACTCAGGGTGGATAGAGGTTTGGCCTTCATTGCTTGGTGTAGCATCCATGCTCTGGCCAGAGAGAGGCTGAGAAACACCTTCACCAGCAGGTGTCTCAGAGGGAATGTGGATCTCTGCAGCAGTTGATGATGATAAGACAGGAGTCTCAGGTTCTGCCACTAGGCCTTCAGTTAAGGTTTCCCCTATGAAACTAATCTTAGGGTCTACCTTAACATCTCCAATTGACCGATGGCATTACCTGATTGCCTAAGTCTCCTTCTTAAGCTAAACTCTGCAGTGATCCTGTCTTGGATTCTTTGAGCCAATCTGTCAGCTTGTCTTGATTTGCTTGGGTTGACAAGTGGCATGTTGACTGGATCCAGACCTTCATAGAAGTTCAAAGTTTGAAAATCAAAAACTTCTTGTTGCCCTTGAACTATGTGAAGAATAAGGGCTCTTCTATCAGCATCATACCTCCACCTAATGATGTAGTTTGAAGTTCCTTGAGGTGGGGATGACACAGCCCTTGGTATACCTTCCTCAAAGAGACTCCTGATGATAGAGTCTATAGAGTCCACATTAATGTGAACTTGAGGAAGTTACTGAGAATGCACAATTGCAAGTGAGGATGGTAAGTCCTCAATATCCATTCTCTATGAAGAACTCCCAGGTTCTGTGGCTGCAATGACTTTCTCCCCCTTTTTGGTAGCATCACCCACTTGCACAGGTGAGCTGGAGGATAGATCAATCTCATCCACAGGTTCTTGTGTTCCTGGTTGAGCTCTTCTTAAAGGTCTCCCAGCTAGTTTTTCTTTAAGATATGAAATCTCAAGTTGCTGCTCATTGACCCTGTTGTGTAAGGTAGTCACCTGAGATTCAAGGTGACTAACCTTAGAGACTAAATAGGAGCATGTTTTTGACAGTTTTTGCACCTTTAGTCTCAGATTCCCCTCTTCTTCATCAGAAGAATCATTGGGGGATGAGATGATTGGACCAAAGTCCTCTCTCTCACCACCAGCTTGAGGTTCTTGGCTGCTGGTTTTCCTCTGCTCACTTGCAATCTCAGTTGAGATGTCAGTGGGCTGAGTTGCCATGGTTGAGGTCTTAATGATGTAATCACTTGCAGAAGTGAGAGGCTCTTCCATATGGACATCCTGAACAGGTTCAGAAGTGTCCACCTCAGTTATAGGTGACTGATGTGGGCTAGACTGATGATACTCAGAAGTACTCATCTATCTTTGAGTAGGGGAAGAGAAGAGAGACTCATGGTACATACTGAATCCTAAGTCTTCATCAGTATAGAAGGATAGGTTGGGAATGGGTTGATTTAGATCTAAAGGCTGGGGATGGTAACTGTCCCCTGAAGGTTGTTCACTTGAGTGTTGAGACTCAGAGTGAAGGCTTAAGGCTGTTGGGCTTGTGAGCTCATCAGGGTGAGCATGAGGAACCTCAGCCCTGATAGTTGAAGAGATAGGAGTGGTTTGCTCCTCAGGGGAAGTGGGAGCTCTAGTGTCCACTTCCTCCTGTAAAGGTAAGTATATGGGGACCTGCACAGACTCAATAGCTTGAGTAGGGGTTCATTTGGATTTTCTTTGGTAGGTGAGGGTTACTTGAGGCCTTTTTAGTGGTAGAGAGGTAGAAGGTGTGGGTTCAACACTAGCTTGTGTTGCTAGGTTGTCACCTTGAGCAATGAGCTCTAACATTTTGGGGACAAGGGCTGTTTCTACCCCTGAGAAGCCTACAGTTGGCTTCTTCATGATTTTAAAGATGCCGGGTTTCATCTGTCCCAATTTAAAAATATTATCTATTTCCCTCAACTTTGAGCCCAGTTCACAGTTGAGAATGTGTTGAACATATCTAGGAAACATATAATACTCTAAGGAGTCAAAGTTAGCAAGTAAATTGGATAGACAAATTGAGAGTACCTGAACTTGACCCCTTGAACCATTCCATGCACTATGAAGGAGAGATCCTCAGGAATCTGGTCCCACCCTCCATGCTTGTTTGACAAGCTGTGGATAACCACATGGAGTAGGTATTTCCACTGGGATGAAACCTTCCCTTTCCTAAAGGTCTTTACAGAGAAATCCCCCTCATAGCCCATCTTCTCAAAGGAATGATTGACAGCTTCCTTTGGGAAGGACAACTCACCTTCTTCATCATCCAGCTGCAAATGAGTGTTGATGATGGCCGGAGTGATGAAGATTGTCCTCCCTTGCACTGTGGCAGACAGTGCCTTCTCCCCATCCATGATGACCTCTTAGCATGTCTTCTAGAATTCAAGCAGATGATCCTCATAGAGAGTAGGATCAATGGTTAGGGAGGTGAAGTAATTTGATAGAGTTAAGAATTGGCAAATCTCTGAGAAACTTTCATCTTTCTCAGAGCTTAACAGAGCAACCTGATTATGTTGCCTGTGAAGTTGCATGGAGAAATCTGGGTTGTTTCTGCGGTTAAGGTTGGCCATTTTAGAAGCTTAAGGATGAAGAAAGGTGAAAAGCAAAGGCAGTTTGCGAATTAGGTCTGAGGAATAGTAGAATTGAAGAAGATAATGAGGGAGAGGGGGAACCGTTGGGTATTTATGTGAAAAGGATTTGAACCAAAGTTAATGAAAGAGGATAAACTTTGAAATCCGAATGTCGGTCCCACCTCTGAAAAGTAGTTTACTTTTGCTCAAAAAGTAGTTTTCTTGGAATTCGAAAAGCTTCCCAAGGTAAATTATCTTTGGAAGTTTTAATGAAAAAGCTTCCGAAGCTAAAATGACTTCAGAAGATTTTCCTGAGAATCTTGAAAATTTTGCTTTGGAAGAGAAATAAACACTTGAATGCTTGTATATAAAACAACAAAGCTTCCGAGAGTTAATTTTGCTTCGGAAGGAAAAAGTCCTTAAAAACAAATAAGTGTCTGAGACAAGTATTTAAGCTTTGGAAGATAGATTGAGACTTCTTCCGAAGGTAAAATTTCTTAGACAGTTATTTATTTTGAAGACATAATTTTCTTCCGAAGGTAAAAATATATCTTCCGAAGGATCAGAAAATTTTCAAGAGTCTAAGGAAAGTCTTCAAAAAGGATTTGATATCCAAAGAAAACATGAGCTTATGAAAGTGATGAACTAGACAACTTAGGACACACATATTTTAAGAAATAATTAGAATTAGTTTTAAGAAAAGATCTACTCAAAGTTAATCATCCCAATAGCTGATATTAGATATTTAAATCTCTGTTCATCAAAAGCTTTTGTAAACAGATCAGCATATTGTTCATCTGTATGAACTTTGACTAGTTTAATTAATCCCTTTTCATAGTTATCTCTTATTAAATGATACCTGATATTGATTTGTTTGGTTCTTGAGTGCTGCACAGGGTTCTCAGTGATAGAGATAGCACTATTGTTGTCTATGTGGATAGGAGTCTCCTTGAAGTTAAATATATAGTCTAGCATCTGATTTTGAATCAAAAGCACTTGAGCACAGCAACTTGCAGCAGCAATGTATTCAGCCTCAGCAGTTGATGCAGACACACAGGATTGTTTCTTGCATTGCCATGAGACAACTCTTCCACCAAGGAATTGACATCCCCCAGATGTAGACTTTGCAGTCATGTTGCAACCACCATAATCACTATCTGTATAAGCATACAGATTAAAGTCAGGATTCTTTAGATACCATAAACCAAGTGTTGAAGCACGTTTGAGATATCGTAAAATCCTTTTGACAGTGATGAGGTGAGACATCTTAGGGTTGGCTTGATATCTTGCACAAATACATGTAGCAAACATGATATCAGGCCTGCTAGCTGTAAGATACATAAGAGACCCAATCGTAGCCCTGTATAAGTGTTCATCTACACACTCCCCCTCAAGATCAGGTCCAAGGGAGTGGTTTCTGGCTATGGGTGTCTTAGCAATCTTACAATCAGTCATGTTGAACCTCTTGAGTATGTCCTGAACATACTTTGACTGACTTATGAAGATGCCATCTTCAACTTGCTTCACTTGAATTCCCAGAATGAAATTAAGTTCTCCCATTGCACTCATTTCAAATTTGTCTTTCATTAGCTTCTCAAAGTCTTTGCAGAGCTTTGGATTAGTTGAACCAAAGATGATGTCATCTACATACACTTGAACTAGCAATAAGTCATTTCCCTGTCCTTTGATGAAGAGAGTTCCATCTATAGTACCTCTCATGTATCCATGTTTACAAAGATACTCAGACAATGTCTCATACCACTTCCTGGGTGCCTGATGCAGCCCATAAAGAGCTTTGTCAAGCTTGCAGACATAATCAGGATGATCAGGATCTATAAAACCAGGTGGCTGTTTGACATAAACCTCTTCATCAATCACTCAAAACAAAAAAGCACACTTTACATCAAGTTAAAAGATCTTGAAGTTCTTGGATGCAGCAAATGCCAGGAATATCCTAATAGCTTCTAATCTTGCTACATGAGCAAAGACATCAGTGTAGTCAATCCCTTCTTTTTGTGTGTATCCTTGAACAACTAGTCTTGCCTTGTTCTTGATGATAATTCCTCTATCATCCTTCTTATTCCTAAACACCCATTTGGTTCCAATGGTAGTCTTCCCATGAGGAAGAGGACAAAGGTTCCAAACTTTTTGCCTTCTGAATTGAAGCAACTCTTGCTGCATAGCTACAACCCAACTTCCATCCTTTAGAGCCTCATCAACTTTCTTTGGCTCTATCTGGGATAAGAAACAAGAGTGGAGACAAACATTTGCTTCATAGGTTTGTCCTCTTGTTCTTACCCCTGTGACAATATTTCCAATGATGTTTATGGTGGGGTGAGACTTGTGGATCCTAAGCTGAGGGATCACAGCAAGTTGCTAAGAAAGATCCAAATTTGAGAAATTTAGATCTGGCATAGATGACTCACCCTCCACAGCACCACACTTATCAAGATTAACTTGATCCAATGAGTGTGTGACATCATTTATGTTGTCATCTATGGTGTGGTTATTAGCATCAAGGAATTCCTGATCACTTTCACCATCACCATTGTTGTCTTCCACAATTGAGGTATCTTTATCTGGTTGTGGAGCCTCTGAGCTGTAATTTGAAGGCACCCCAGATGTATCAGCTGAATTTGTCATTGTAGTGCTGATAGAAACCTCATTTGCTGAAGTAGTTCCAACTGGAGCTGAAGATGTATGAGTTGAAGGTCTTCCGAGCTCAAATCTTGGATCAGGATCACCTGTATTTAGATTTTCTGCAGATCCTGAAACATTCTCACAAGATTTGTTAAAAACAGTTGGTAACTAAATCAAGATCAAATAGCCAATCAGGACCAGAACCAGCCACACAGGGAGTGTGTTCATTGAAAGTCACATTGGCTGACTCCTCAACAATTCTAGTTCTGAGATTGTATACTCTATATTCCTTAGCTTGGGAAGAGTATCCAATGAAGTGTCCATTATCTGATTTCTCAGCAAATTTGGCAATTTGATCTTTGGTATTCAAGATGGTGCAAGGACATCCAAATGACCTGAGAAAACCAATGAAAGGTTTTCTCTTGTGCCAAAGTTCATAAGGAGTCTTACCATGTGTCTTAACTACTAAAACTTTTTTTTGCACATAGCAACAGTATTACTGCCTCTGCCCAGAAGGTGATGGGCAGTTAGAGTCAGACAATATAGTTCTTGCAGCTTCAATTAGTGTCTGGTTCTCCTCTCAGCAACACCATTTGCTGAAGAGTCCTAGGAGCACTATATTGTCTTGTAATACCTTTTTCATCACAAAAATGTATCAAGGATTTGATTCTTGAATTCAGTCCTTGATCACATCTTATGGTTTTGACCTTGTGATCACTTTGATTCTCACTTTATAAGATGAAATTCTTCAGAATCTCAGGGGTCATCATCCTTAGTTCTAAGAAAGAAAAACCAAATGAATCTTGTAAAATCATCCGTGATCACCAAACAATAAGAGGTCCTTCCTAGACTCATTACACTGGTGGAGCCAAAGAGATCCATATGTAATAGTGTAGGGGAGTAGTGATGGAGTTTTTTTCCTTAGGCTTGTGAGATACCTTATGTTGCTTCCCTTTCAGGCATGCAACACAATGATCATCACTTGTAAACTCTTTCTTTGGCATTCCAGTTACCAGATCACTTTTAGTTAGTTTATTCATGTTCTTAAAGTTTACATGGCACATTCTTTTATGCCATAGGAAAGACTCATCACTATTTGCTTTAGACAGAAAGCATGAAACTTCTCCGGAGGGAGATGTTTCTTGCAAATCCATCTTGTACATGTTCCCTTTCCTAGGGGCTCTAAGCAAGATGTGCTCATGAGGAATAACCACTCCAGGCTTGAGAACAATGCACTCATGCTCAGTAAAGAGCATGTTATGACTCTGATCACAAAATTGGGATACACTTAGAAGATTGTACCCAAGCTCCTTGACAAAGTTTACCTTTTCAATGCTAAGCTTACCATTTATGACCTTGCCCCTTCCAGAAATGTAACCACCTTCATCTACTCCAAAAGCAACTGGTCCTCATTCAATCCTCTCCAAGTTATGCAGTAATGACCTATTGCCTGTCATGTGCTTGGAACAACCACTATCAATGATCCAGACATTCTTGTTTATCTTGAGCTGTTCCTGCACAAAGAAAATGATTAGTTACATTTGGAAACCCAAGCCTTACTTGTCTTGGGCTCACTATGTATAATAGAAGGTAATGCAACAGTAATAGATGTGCTAGAAAGATCTTGAGCTGTTGTTGATGGAGAAATTTCAGTCACTTGGTCTTTCTTAGAATTCCACACCACCTTTGGAGTCTTGGACTTGACCTTCAAAACCTTGGAAGCTTTTGAGACTTCAGAAGTTTTGATGACTGAACCTTCGGAAGATTCTACAGCAGACTTTAGTGCTTCGGAAGAATTCCTTTCTTCCGAGACCAACTTCTCTTCCGAAGGTAATTTTCCATTTGCCTTCTTCTTTGATTTGGAACTTCCAAAGGAAACAGACTTTCCTTCCGAAGCTTGAATCTTCTTGAAACTCTTTGAAGTCTTTGTCTTGGTCATATGGACAGTACTTTTAGGATTGTTTGGACAATCCTTAGCAATGTGAGAGGTACTTCACACATGACACACAACATTTTCTTCTTCACAAGAGTCTCCTTATGAGAGCAAGACTGTCTTTGGTCACATCCCTTCTCCACCTTCATCTTTGCAGATGCTGAGACAGTTCTTATGGGCTGGGAACTGTTCTTGGAGTTTGATGGTCCAGGCTGTGCAGCAGTGGTACACAACAGATCAGTCTTCTTCCTGGAACTGAGATGATTTGAACAAGAACCAGAACTCTTAGCTAAAGAGTTTTGGTTGATGTCTTCAGTCTTTACTACTTCAAACCCTGCAGAGATAAAAACTTGTTTCTGCTTAGAGTCAAAAGTAGCCTTGATCTCTTGAGCTTTCTTTGCTTTTCTTTTGCTATTCCTGATCAAGTTCTTTCTCATTGACTTGGTCATCACAGCAATCTTCTTCTCCTTAGAAGGATAGTGGCCCTTCTTAGAATCCTCCTCTTCACTCTTCTCAGAGGAATTCTTCATTATCTCTTCTTCATCCTCTTCACTTATAGGATCTATGAGAGGTATTTTGATAACACACCTTGTTGTGCAGGGATGAGGATATCATGTTCTTGAAGGTATCTTCTTCAAGAACACTCTTTTCTGCTCTGGCTTTGCTGATCACAAGCTCAGCCTGGCACTGAGTCAACTTGGTTATGAGATCTTTGATTTGAGTCCTAAAATCTGTATGCTCATGTTTTAGAACTGAAATGGTTTTCTCTAAGTCCTTTATCTTTAGTTTATAATCATTTTCAGATTTTCTAAAATCAGATTTTAAATTGTTGGACCAAAAGAACCAATGAGCCGGATCAGAAAAACCTTTAAGTCCCACAGACGTCACAACAACTACTGAAGTCCACATCAGCTGAAGACAACAACTGAAGACAAAGTCTGAAGACACAAGTGCTGAAGACAAAGTCTGAAGACACAAGTGCTGAAGACAAAGTCTGAAGACACAAGTGCTGAAGACAAAGTCTGAAGACACAAGTGCTGAAGACAAAGTCTGAAGATGTTGTCACAACAGCTGAAGAGGACTTCTTCAGTAGTTGTGACGGTTTGCTTTCAGTAGTTTTATATTTTCTATTTTCAGTAGTTTTGTAAAACGACTGAAGAGTTTGTTCTTCAGTCGTTGTAGCATCAGTAGTTTTCTTTTTCAGTTGTTTCATGTTTTATACTTAACACTCTGACATGTTCTCAGTAGTTGTGAACATTTCAGTAGTTTGTTAAGAAGTAGTTATTTTTGTACTAGATCTGCTAGTAATCACCACCCCGTGATTACAGCAGTGATTGCACTCTATATAAGGAGTGCCAACCTTATTGTAACTATGAATGATTGAGCAATAATATTGAGCATTATTGAAACATTCCAAATCACAGAAAATATTCTCTCGCATTTGTTTACAAATAACACTCTCTTGCTATAACTTGACTAATTCATCTCTTCATTCCGCTGCATTACACTCTTATACTTCAAACTTGTGATCGTTGATCCTGTCAAATGGTATCAGAGCATGTTAATCATTGATCGATCTAATAATTGATCATTGAAACTGCTCTTCAAGATCCAAGTTTGAGTGAATTAGTATTCTTTTGCAAGAAACTGTTATAGAGATTGAATTTTCTGTGTTTTTAATCATTCATCCTGAGACTTATTCTCGGTTTTCATTGAGTTTGTTGTGGTGTGTCTAAATTTTTGCTTGAATAAAATTGTTTTTGGTTTCAAAATGACTACTCCTTCCAATGATCCTCACAATACTGGTTCCTCAACCAAGCCTCCAATGCTGGTTAGGAATGAGTATAACATATGGCAACGTCGTATGCTCCATCACCTGTCTGTTAACAGTTCAGGTTGTTGGACATCAGTGGTACATGGTCCACATAAGCCTATGGTGAATAACCCGGAAACCAATCAAATGGTTCCGAAGAGGAAGGATCAATACTCAGATGAAGATAAGAAATTATTTGAGATAGATGCAAAAGCTCATGGAATTCTAGCCATGGCACTACCAAATGAAATTTATTCTGGGTTAATGCATTATGAATCTGCCCATGACCTCTGGAATGCCTTGAAAGAACAATTTGGAGGAACAGATGAGGTCTTGGCAAATAATAGAGAGATCCTTGCCCAACAATATGAGACATTCTCTCATAGGAAGGGTGAGACACTGACTCAACAGTTTGAGCGGTTCTCTTGTTTGATCTCTGAATTGAAAATGGTCAAACATGAGTATACTAATGTTCAGATGAATAACAGATTTCTCAGATCACTGCCTGAGAGATGGGATACATATACCATTGTCCTACGCTCCAGTGCAAATTTGGACAAACTATCTCTCACCCAACTTCATGGGAAACTGCTCACATTTGAGAGAGAGATAGAACAAAAGAGAAAACTGTCTTCATCTGGTAAGCTCACTGAGGACTTTGTACCAGGCAATACTGCTCTGGTTAGTCATGAGTCAGAATATGCTTCATCTGAATGCCAGTATGATGAGCATATTGATTTCTCTTCAAATATTTCTGATTCAGCATTTGTGAGTGTTGATAGTCAATTTTCTGGGTGTAATAATGACAATCTATGCTTCATCATGGATGATCTCAAGGGGATTGCTGATGATGACTTAGAAGAGATGGATATTTTGAGCCAAATGGCCTTGATAAATATCAGATCTCAGAAGTTCTACAAAAGAACTGGAAGAAAGTTCCCAGGACTCTCTGGCAAAACCAAAGTTGGTTTTGACAAGAGTAAGTTGAGGTGTCACAGATGCCAAAGGCTTGGACACTTTGCTAGAGAATGTAGATCATCTGGATCTAATTCCTCTGCACCTTTTGTGACTTTTCCTAGCAATAGTCAACAAAACAAAGGGCAACATCCTGTCAATTCTAGTCATCAGTCTCAACTACAATCTCCTGCATACTTTGTTCCTCAGGGTCAAATGCCTTATCCTTACCCGTGTTATTACATGCCACAAACCAGTCAAGTTCAAGCTCCTATGGTACCACAACCTCATGCACTTCCAGAACCTCAACCATCTCATCAACCCCCTCAACCTCAACAACATAGCTTCTTCACCCCAGAAGTTGTTGATTGGAGCAGCTTGCCAGATGACATGTCTGGTCATGAACAACTGTTCACAAGTGCTGATCAACATGGTGGTGATAGTCCTTTTGGAAATCTGGCACTTATGGCTCTGGAATCAACTGAGGGTTCCTGCTCAACTGCATCATCTTCACAGGTAACTCAGGTATCTTCAGAGGCCAAAGCCAAGTTATGTTCTGAATCTTGCATTGCTGCTTTTGTCTCTATTAGAGAGGCAAATGTAGCATTAATAAATGAAAAACTTGAGTTTGAGAAAACTATTTCCAAAAGACAAGCTGAGTATGAGTCTGTTCTTAATAGTAAAAATGATGAGATTTATAAGCTTAAATGCCAATTAAATGATGAAAAGGCTAAGCTAGAGGTTATTCTGGAGGACCAGAAAAGTCTTAAAGAAACCCTTGCAGTCACCCAAGTAGAGTGTGATCGATGGGTGAAATCATGCAAAGGTTTTGAGATGCTTCTTAGTAAGCAATCAGCTTCCAATGTGAAGTTTGGCATTGGTTATAATCACACTGCTCCTCCTACAGATTTTGCTCCAAGAGTAGAGGTGAAATCTGATGGAGAAAGCAATAACCAATCCACCTCATCATGTGATTCACTTTCTGATAAAGCATCATCAAAAGTTGAAGTCAGCAATAAGCCCTCTCAGAACTTATCAGCTAATATTGATAGTTCAATTGCTGACACTCACATGATCAAAGAGTTGGTCAACTCAGGAGTTATGTCAGAAAGTCCTGAAAGGACTGGAGAGCAAGATTTAACTCCTGAAGTTCAAGCTCCAACTACTGACAGCACTGAAAAGAAGAAAACTGTCAGTAGAAAGAGTTTGAAGACTACTAAAGAGGAAGCCAAGAAAGCAAATAGTGCTTCCAAAGTACTGAAGAGCAAGTCTTCAGTAGTTTCATCCTCTTTAGTTGATGATCAACAAAAGATGAAAAATAAACCATGTGAAGTATGTGGTTTGTTTAATCATCTCACTGATGATTGTTGGTACAAAAGAGGATCCAAACTCAAAAATAAAGATGAAATTAAAGAGAAAATGGTAAAAATGAAAAATGAGTTTAAAGCCACATTTGTACCAGCAACATCAAATCCTGTAATCCTTAAGTCCAAAAAGAAATCCAAAAAGGAAGGGGTTAAACAGGTAACAGCTGAGGTTGCTCAAAAGAAGAAGGTGCAACATAAGAACTTATCAAACTCCAGTCCTAATGTGTCTGAAGAGCTGAAAGCTCTATCACAAAATCAGACACAGCTGGTTATGATGGTTCAACATCTATTGGGAAGAGTCAACCAATTAGATGCTCCTATGTTGAATCCACAGAAAAGGAGGTCCAAGCCAAAGGATTCCTCTTTTCCACCATCTTCTTCCTCTCAAGCTGTTATTTCTAGCAAACTTGTTAGTCCACCATCTGTTGATGTGAATAGGCCCAAAACCAAAAAGGTTTGGGTCTCAAAATCTAACTAATTTGCTTTGTTCTGCAGGGTTCTTCAACATGCCACAGAGGCATCTGGTATGTAGACAGTGGAGGATCCATGCATATGACAGGAAACAGATCACTTCTTAATGACTACTCTCAAGGAAAGAAGGGATTTGTATCTTTTGGCAATGATGCAAAGGGTTACATCATCGGCAAAGGCTTTGTTTCCAATGGGGAAATAAAGTTTGATGATGTTAACCATGTGGAAAATCTCAAGTACAACCTCTTGAGTGTCAGTCAAATGTGTGACAAAGGCCATGTTGCTCTTTTCACAAGTCAGAACTGCCGGATTCTGTCATCCAAAGTTCTGAGTTTGATTGACAAGGTGTTGGATAAACACACTCTCCTTAAGGCCAACAGGACAGGAAGAGTGTATGCCTTAGATCTTTCTAAGAAAATAGATCTCAAAGGCCATCCTTGCCTATTTTCCAAGGCTTCCCCTCAAGAATCTACACTATGGCATAGAAGGCTGGGTCATGTTAATCTCAAAAACATAAATCAGCTGATTAACCATGGTTTAGTAAGGGGATTGCCTATGAAGGAGTTCAAATGTGAAGATGACTGCACTGCTTGTCTAAAAGGAAAACAGCACAAAGTTTCATTTCCTTCCATAGAAGAACCTAAGTCCACAGCCTGCTTACAACTTCTTCACATGGATCTCTTTGGTCCTGTGAGAGTGATGAGTATGGCTAAGAAGAAATACTGTCTAGTAATTGTGGATGATTACTCTAGATTTGTATGGACTTTCTTCTTGCATTCAAAGGATGAAGCACCTCAGAAGATTATCAACTTTGTGTTGTATGTTGAGAAGCAGTATTCCCTCTCAGTCAAGTGTGTTAGAAGTGATAATGGAACTGAGTTTAGAAACAACACACTTGATGAGTTCTTCCTCTCAAAGGGAATCAAGAGGCATTTTAGCATTCCAAGAACTCCTGAACAAAATGGAGTAGTGGAGAGAAAGAACAGGACCCTTATTGAAGCTGCAAGGTCCATGTTGGCTGACTCTGGATTGCCAATGACTTTTTGGGCTGAAGCTATCAATACTGCTTGTTATGTCCAAAATAGAGCTCTAGTGAATAAGAGGTTGATGAAAACTCCATATGAAGTTCTTCATCATTTGGCCCCTCTAATTTCATTCTTTAGAGCTTTTGGATGTCCTTGTTTCATTCTCAACACAAGGGATCAACTCCAGAAATTTGATTCTAAGGTGGATGCAGGATATTTTGTTGGTTATTCATCAACTTGCAAAGCATACAGAGTCTTCAACTGTAGAACAAAGATGGTTGAAGAGACTCTACATGTTAAGTTTAATGAATCTCCAAAGGACAAGATTCCACAAAATCCTGTGGAGATATTTGATTTGGACATACTACAATATGCTCCTCATCAAACTCCTGCTGTTGCTCATGTCAACAGTTCTCCACCTGGTGGTACTGCTGGTGCTGATGATGATGATAGCAGTACTCACCTCTTCAGATTTACTGATCAACTGCCTGATTCAGCTAGACCTGATGTTCCTGCAGCTCCAGCAGCACAATCCACAACAAATGCTGATGAGATTTCTACAACTTCAACTTCCTTTGAACTACCATCAACTGATTGGTTTCAAGGAAATTCTTCACCATCACCATCTGTTGCTGCTGAGCCTGCTACAAACACTTGCACTGATCTCATTGTGTATCAAGATCTGAAGAATCACCCTATGTCTCAAATCATTGGTGATATCACTGCTGGTGTATCAACAAGAAGTCAATTGTCAAATTTCTGCTTCTATGCTCTCTTCATCAGTCAGCAAGAGCCAAAGAATTATCACATTGCATTAAAAGACAATGGATGGGTTGATGCCATGCAGCTTGAGCTTCTTCAGTTCAAGAAACAGCAAGTGTGGGAACTTGTTCCTCTACCTCCAGGTAAGTGTGCAATAGGCACTAAATGGGTGTTTAGGAATAAGACTGATGAAAATGGGCTTATTGTTAAGAACAAGGCCAGACTGGTGGTTCAGGGGTTTGCACAAGAAGAAGGTATTGATTATGATGAAACCTTTGCTCCTGTAGCCAGACTGGAAGCAATTCGATTGTTTTTAGCTTATGCTGCTTATCAAAATCTTAAAGTTTTTCAAATGGATGTCAAAAGTGCTTTTCTGTATGGGAAAATTAAAGAAGAGGTTTATGTATGTCAACCACCAGGTTTTGAGGACAACAAACATCCTAATTGGGTGTATAAGCTTGATAAGGCTCTTTATGGGTTGAAACAAGCTCCTAGGGCCTGGTATGAGACATTATCAAACTTTCTTCTTGAAAATAATTTTACTAGAGGCACCATAGATAAAACTTTGTTCATTAAGAAAGCAGGGCAGCATAATCTACTTGTTCAAATTTATGTAGATGATATTATTTTTGCATCCTCTGATCCACAGTTGTGTGATGACTTTACAAAGCTGATGCAACAAAAGTTTGAAATGAGTGCAATGGGGGAATTACAATTTTTTCTGGGTTTGCAAATCAAACAAAAGGCTGATGGAATTTTCATTCATCAGTCCAAATATACAAAAAATCTTTTGGAAAAATTTGATTTGCAAAATTGTAAACCTGTTCTACTCCCATGTGCAACACCACACAACTGGATACAGATCAGAAAGGTAAAGTGGTTGATGAAACACTTTACAGATGTATGATTGGGTCCTTGATGTACCTAACAGCTTCTAGACCAGATATTATGTTTGCTACATGTGTTTGTGCTAGATTTCAGGCTGCACCTAAGGAGTCTCATTTGATTGCAGTCAAGAGGATCTTTAGATATTTGCAAGGCACTCCATCTCTAGGTTTATGGTATTCTACTAGACATTCTGGTAAATTAGTTGCTTTTTCTGACAGTGACTATGCAGGGTGTAAATTGACCAGGAAATCAACTTCTGGTGGATGCCAATTCCTAGGCAACTGTTTGATTTCTTGGCAGAGTAAGAAACAAACCTCAGTTGCTACATCAACTGCTGAAGCCGAGTACATTGCTGCTGCAAGTTGTACATCTCAGGTATTATGGCTTCAAAACCAATTATTGGATTATGGCATAACTGAGACTAAGACTCCATTGTTAATGGACAGTTCTTCAGCTCTTTGTATTGTCAAGAATCCTGTCCAGCACTCTAGGACTAAACATATTGAAATCAGACATCACTTTATTAGAGATTGTTTTGAAAAAGGTCTGATTGATCCAAAATTTGTTCCTAGTGCTGATGAGCTTGCAGACATTTTTACTAAGCCTTTGGATAGTTCAACTTTCCACAACCTGGTGTTAAGGCTTGGTATGCTGCAGCTAGAATAAGTGACAACTACCGATAATCTCAGTAATAAATACTGATGATCATTGGTAACCATGTCATATATAAGTACTTCATTTGTTAAAACAGCTGATGTAGTTATAACAGCTGATGAAATCACAACAGCTGATGTAACTACAACTGCTGATGTCAGAAATGCAGATAAGTACTGATGACCAATGAAACATTTTAATGTGGAGGTCAGACTGAAACAGCTGAAAAGCTAAGAATTGACGACAACAGCTGATGAGCAATTTCTCTTCAGTTGTTTTTCCAACTGCTGTTTCTAAACAACTGAAGCCACAGCTATGTCTTCAGTAGTTTACAACTACTGAAGACTACCGCTAAGTCTTCAGCTGTTTACATCAACTGATGACAAAACCACTGTCTTCAGTAGTTACACAACTACTGATGACAAACACCATGTCCTCAGTTGTTTCACCACCTGAAGTCGGATTGTCCTCAGTAGTTTATAACTACTGAAGACTAAATCAAAGACTTCAGCTGTTTCAATGTCTGACAGTTTAAACCAAGTCTTCAGTTGTTTTATAACAACTGATGATCACACCAATACGGTCAGTCATTTCAACCTCAAAAAGTTAATGCCACGTCATCAGTTTCAGCAAATGATGACTCACCAAAAACCTTCAGTCGGTTCATAACCCTACCCTATAAATCCCTTATCTCACCAGAGTTTTTTTTCACCTTCACTCTCAAACCTAACGTTCAAAAACTCTGTACCCTCTCTTCATCCATGGCGACCATGCAACTAAAACCTCGACACAACTGTGTCGCTCACCTTACTAAATCACCATTCTGGACCAAGTTTCACAACGCCATTGATTTAATGGTCCAGTCACCTTACCAAACAGCCTTTCTGATAAACCCCACCATATATGCCGAATCCCTTAGCCAATTCTGGACGAACGTCACTCTTGTCTCTGAGGAGAATGACACAGAGTCACTTCATTCGTTCGTCCATAGCCAAAAGGTGGTCATCAATCCAGAGATTCTTCGCCAAACCCTCAACCTGGATGATGCCACTTTCCCGACCAGCTATCCAAAGGGCACCACTGATCTATCCTTTGCCCACCATGGATACGAAGGCAATCTGAGTGCCTCTACCATATTGAAGAAACATTTCCAGGATGCTGAACGGCTTATCTTTCATATGGTAAATGTCTGCCTGGCTCCAAAGACTTCATCATGGGATCAAATGTCCACAAGGTGGCAACAGGTATTGTACTCTATCCTTGAGCAACAACCTTTAAATTTTTCTGAAATATTATTCTTAGAGCTCAAGGATATGGCCCAAAAACAACTTTCTAACCGTTGGATACTATATCCTCGGTTTATAATGGCCATAATTGAAAACCAGCTTCAAGCTGAGGGACTTGTTGGCCTGGGAGTCCCTGCTATGGCTGTATTGCCTGAAGTATACTCCCGGCACAACTCTGACCAATCACTCAAAATGGCTGCCAAGCTGCGCAAACCCACGCAGCTGGAACCCACAGCCACCACCACAAAATCCAAAGTCCCCACCAAACCAAAAACAAAACGAACCAAAACAGCTATTCAGGAAGATGAGTCACCTGAAGATGCTCCTGTACCACAAAGACAGGATATACTCACTGGTGTTAACCCCCCAGTAGTATCAGAGACTCACCCAGCCACAGCCGCTCAGGATTCCTCTCAAAAGGAACCTGAAGCAACCAATGAAGGGGTACCCACAAATCTGGAATCTTCCTCATTTGAGGAGATTGCCATTGAAACTCACCATTCTCCCCAGGTGCATAATACCCCATCTCCAAATGAAAATGCCCCCCAAAGTCCAACACTTATAATTGCAAATGTGCTGACTCAGCTGCATGCCTCTCCTCCTCCCAGACAACTATCTAAAGGGAAAACCACAGATATTGAGGAAGAGGATCAACATGCTTCTGACAACCCACAGCACAGGGGTTTAAATGTTCAGTCTCCTAGTGTAGATACGGAGACAAGAATATCTGATGAGGCTGCCACCTCTTCTGCATCAGCACATGATCAGACTGAGGCTGGTAACATGGCTAAGACCTCATCAGAGGCAACAGCTGATGAAGGACATCGTCCTGAGGCTGGAAGTCCCCAGTTCCAAGAAAAAGGGGCACATGCTACATCTGGTCTACACCCAGAGCATGTACATCTTGCTACTAGCAAGAGGTCAGGTGATTCAGCATCTGCTGATGATGACCTGGGCTTCTTTTATGATGTTCTAGCCCAGAACACAATTCTTGAGGAAGAAGTCAGTAGACTACAAAGACTACTTGACCAATTCTCTCAAGAAGCAAGTCCATCTGATACCACCATACACCCACAGATGGCACCTTCACCTGAAGGTCTCCTAAACACTCAGCCACTACAAACATTCAATCCACCAGCCTCTACTTCTGGCACTGTTTCTCAGGGACAGAACCCCTCTGAGCAAACAGCTGCTATATTCCAAAAATCCCTACCTCTCATCACCCCAATGATCACCAACATTGTGATCAAAACCTTGGATGATAAACTTCCCTCAATCATACAGCCACTGGTGGAGGAGATTGTGAGCACAAGGCTTTCTACTACTCAAACCCTTGCAACCAATGCAACCAAAAAGGGGGAGAGTCAGTCAGTGAAAGACAAAGGGAAGCGCATATTGATAGAGAGAGACCAGGAGGAAGAAGAGGTTGTTGAGAAAGAGACTGAGAAGGAGAAAGAGTATGTGAAGGGAGCTGACACTGATCAAGTGAGTGAAAGTCACAAAGACTTTCACATCACATACAAGAAGAGGAAGATGGAAAGAAAAGAAAAAGAACTCCAGCTTGATGAGATGGTCAAAATGGCGGATGCTACACATAGCAAATCTATGGACTCCATTATTGACCAACTATACAGACAAGGGTTCGACACTGCACAGCTTGACTCAGAGATTAGAAGACTTGAAGTTGAAGAAATTAACTCAAGATGGGCAAGCTATGATGTGCTAGAAAGAGAAAGACTGGAGATCATGATCAGATTTATTGCTAAGTATCTTGGAAGATCATTGATAGAGATTAAGTCATGGACCAGGGACAGTATCTTGGCTATAACCACCAAGATCTGTACGTCTGAAGCATATACAAAGGGATTAGTGATTGAAGCTTTAAATGAAGCAGGTGCTGGAAAAAGAAATGAACTAGCAAAATACTCCAAAGCCTCACTCATTACAAGAATGCTAGAACAACCTGCAAAACCCACCACTTCAAAATCACCACTACCACAACCCATTAAACCAACTCCTTTACCCTCAAAACCAACAGCCGATGATGCATCCAAGAAGAAGAAGAGAAGGATGTTGAGGCTAGAAGAAGAAGAAGAAGAGGATGATGAGGAGGAAGATAGGCTGCCTCTTTCTGCAGTCCTAACTTTGCCTAAAGCCAAATCTATGCCCATCACTCCCACCTCACAGATGGAAACTGTGAGAGTAAAGATTGAAGAAGAGCAACTGCAAAGGCTTCATGATGAGGAGATGCTAAAAAGTATAGATAAAACTTATGCTGCCTCCTCATCAATAATAAGTATGAAGAAAGAAGCTCTGAGACTGTACACCCTCGCCAACACATTTCAATATCAGAAAGAAAAGGTGAGGATGTGGCCTGATCCTAGGGTGGCTCACAGAATTGTGAAGAAGGACATTCCTGCACGATACAAGGGCCAGATAAAGAGGATCGTAGATGAAGAGATCACAGTGGTCCTTGTAGTATCACCCTGGGAGATTGTAGAAGACTTCAAGAAAGCTTATGAGACTAAACAGCCTCCCCAAAAGATGTTAGAAAACAGAGTGATCAAGAAGGGGTTAGTCTACAAGAAGCTTGAGAACTTCAAACAGAATGAGCTCAGTCTGTTACTTGAAGGTAATCATCCTGATGAGTTTGCCTACAGACAGATCACAACTGTTGAGCTCAAAAATGGCAAACAGGCCAAATACATCTCAGAGCTGTATGGGCGTGAAGGATTATTCGATGGTGAACCAGAGAATCTCACTATGGAAGAACAAATCATGTTTCTCAGAGCATACACCAGAGAATCCTACAGGCTTATACATGGGAAGTGAGTTTCATGGATGGGGGAACAGCTCAGTGTCCAATTCCCCAATACAGAGCTCCCATCCATACTTTGCCAACCAAATCATCAGAGACTTACTTCCAGGCCGGTGCTTATATGGGTCATCTTCTCAACTGATCAAGAAGGAAAAAGACCATTCATTTTGCCAACAATAAGTGGGACCTCAATAAAGTTAAAGGTTTTGGCTGCATTGGTTCAGGGGGAGTTTGTTGGACCAAAAGAACCAATGAGCCGGATCAGAAAAACCTTTAAGTCCCACAGACGTCACAACAACTACTGAAGTCCACATCAGCTGAAGACAACAACTGAAGACACAAGTGCTGAAGACAAAGTCTGAAGACACAAGTGCTGAAGACAAAGTCTGAAGACACAAGTGCTGAAGACAAAGTCTGAAGACACAAGTGCTGAAGACAAAGTCTGAAGATGTTGTCACAACAGCTGAAGAGGACTTCTTCAGTAGTTGTGACGGTTTGCTTTCAGTAGTTTTACATTTTCTATTTTCAGTAGTTTGTAAAACGACTGAAGAGTTTGTTCTTCAGTCGTTGTAGCATCAGTAGTTTTCTTTTTCAGTTGTTTCATGTTTTATACTTAACACTCTGACATGTTCTCAGTAGTTGTGAACATTTCAGTAGTTTGTTAAGAAGTAGTTATTTTTGTACTAGATCTGCTAGTAATCACCACCCCGTGATTACAGCAGTGATTGCACTCTATATAAGGAGTGCCAACCTTATTGTAACTATGAATGATTGAGCAATAATATTGAGCATTATTGAAACATTCCAAATCACAGAAAATATTCTCTCGCATTTGTTTACAAATAACACTCTCTTGCTATAACTTGACTAATTCATCTCTTCATTCCGCTGCATTACACTCTTATACTTCAAACTTGTGATCGTTGATCCTGTCAAAAATATTTAAGGACTCAAGATCAGATCTCATCTCCAAGTTATAGGACCTGTATCTGTTAACTTGGAGAAGCATCTTCCACCTGAAAGCTCCAGTCAAAGCCTCCTTCTTCAACAGCAACAACAGCTTGTTGCTTTGGCTTCTCATTCTGAGGGGCTTTGTCAGTGTAGTTTGGTCTGGTTTGGGCTTGGCCACCATTTGTTAATCAGCAAAGTCTTCATCAAATAACAACCAATCAGAGCCCATCACTGTCATTCTAGACTCTGAAGATCAAGAAACAGCCTTTGCAGCTTTCAGTTCAAGTTTTCAAGCTTACCTGGGAAGCTCATTAACATCTGCCAACATTTGCCAGCAAGACTTGGAAGAACTACATCCAGATTTAGTAGGGGAGATGGATCTACAATAGCAAATTTATAGAGCCAAACAATATCTCAGGAGAAATAAAAATTTGGCTATTGCAAGTAAATCATCAAAGATTGGTGTTGATAAGTCAAAGGTAAGATGTTTCAAGTGCAATCTCTATGGACACTCTTCTAGAGAATGTAATCAACAATCAAATCCTGACTTGACACAACATCAGCAACATCAGTCTCACCAACCATCATCATCTCAAAGATCTTTCAGACAACCACAACTTACCAACTCATCCCCACCAGCCACAAATACATCAGCATGAACACGTAACTCTAAAGAAACTGGGCTGATCATACTTCAAGATGGAACCTGTGACTGTAGTATGTATGAGAAGGAAGTATTGGAAGAAAATCAAGCTTTAATGGCTCACATGGAAAACAAAGTTCCACTCATGGCTAGAGAGGTAAGAGATAGGTTATGTTCATCAATATGTGTTGAGGAAGTTGAAAGATATAGAGTCGATGCTCAATAACTGGTTGATAAAGTTAAAGAAATAATGATTTTGAATGAATCTCATGTAAGAGAACATAAATTATATCAAATCAAAATTAACTCTTTACAAAAGAATTTAGATAAACATGTTTCAGAAAATTACAGTTTAAAAGCACAAGTTGAGCATCTGACCACTTCCTCAACTAAATCCATGGCTGATCATGCATAAACTGAAGTGAAACTTCAGAAGTTTCAACTTTCATCTCAGCAGTATGAGAAATTATTAAATTCTCATATTGAATCAAAGAACAGGTATGGGTTGGGATATAATGCTATGGCACCTCCTATAAACAATAATTACTCACCTTTACCTGAATCAATGACATATAACTTGTCAAATCATTTTGTGCCAAGCACCAAGTTTGAAACAAACTCTAATCAACAAGTTATTCATAATAAAACTGAGGTGAATGAAACTGAGACTTCTGAATCATAAAAGATTAATCAAAATGACTCAAAATTTGACTTTGATTAGTGTGATGACTTGGATGATTCTGATGAACATGATGATAATCTGAACATGGTAAGAATATTGTTTTTGAAACAAACATTCCAAAAGTCTTTGAAGAAACAATCATTCCCAAAGTTCTTGAAGAAACAAAGTTGCCTTATCCTCCAAAACAAAGAAACATGCTGAAGACCATTTGCAAGAGAATAGCTCAGCTAAATGAAGGTCTTCAAGAACTTCATCAGCAACAAAAATCTTCAAATGAAGAAATTGAAAAGTGTGCATCTACTGAGGAAGTACACACTACTTTCGTAGATAAAGGAAAGAAGAAGCAATCAACAGATCCTCAGCGCAAGAAGAAACCTTCTTCACTAGGAGATCTGCGGAAAACCAAATCTACTGATTCAGTAGATGATCTGCGGAAGGCAAAATCAACAGCAAACAAATCAAAGCCTCAAAAGATGAAAGAGATAAATCAACTACAAAATGGAAAAGGATGCAAAGCCTGAGAAGTTGACAAAGAATAAGAAAGTAACTGATTCTGACAAAGAATCAGAGGATATGTATTGCAAATGGTGTGATATGAAAAACCACAATACTAAAGATTGTTACTTTAGTAGTTATTGTTCTATTTGCAATATGAACAATCACATGACATCTGACTGCTACTTCAACAAACATTATGCTATTTGTAACAAAAATAACCATTCAACTCAGGAATGTTATTTCAACAAAAAGAACAAGACAAAGAGCACAAAGAAGAAACAATCTGACAAAGCTGAATCAGACACTCAATCTACTGGTTGTAAAAGATATTCAAAAATTAAGAAGCATCAACAAAAACAAAAGCCAAAACCAAAGGAGAAAACATCCACTGATGTTCAACCTTTGAAGAAAAGAACAACATTTTAGTAATCAAAAACATCTCACAAAAGGGTGGATTTGACTGAAAAATAAACAAATGCTGATGATGCTTTCTTTGATAATTTTGAAAAGGGAACTCATGTTCCTAATTCAAAATCAAAAGATAATGAAACTTTCAACGATCAAGATTCATTATCGAAGCATCAAACCAACAAAAATAAGGTGAATGAAGAAGGGATTGAGAAACCAGGACCAATTTCAACAACCTCATCTTCAACAGAATCATCCTCACCTGAAACAACTCAGAATGAATCAAATAAAACTAAAATTAATACTGAAACTTCAAGACTTATTCATGAAGGAGTAATAATTTTAGACACTGCTGGCAAACCGAAGATCATTAAGGCTTGGGTTGTCAATTCTAACTGATTTTTTTCTGTGTGCAGGAACAATCTTGGAGAGCTGACAACAAGTGGTATGTTGACAGTGGTTGTTCCAGGCATATTGTAAGGATTCCTTCAAGTCTGATGCAAACCAAAGCATCCAAAGTCTCTCTGCAAGTAATGCTTGTACTGAAGAAGAATTGCTTCGGAAGTTTTACACCATGCACTAGAAATATTCTAAGTGTAAAATCTTCCGAAGCCAAGACCAATATCTTCCGAAGCCAAATATGAAGTCTTCCAAAGCCTCAGAGACAAAGTCTTCCGAAGCTTCATCCTATGAAGACAGACTTCTTCCAAAGACTTTTAGTAACATGCTTTATCTGATGTACAGTTCCATAAAGCTGGACACCTTTCCGCTGCATCTCTGTAAAGTCACCAACTTACATGAGTTGGTGAAAAGGTCCATGCTTTTGGTAACTGTATATTTAGGTCTTGAGTCTGTAACTTTCTACTTTATGTACTTTATCCTTTTTGTAATAGATAAGGATGTAAGCTATGGCATGTCATAGTCACAAGGTCAAAAGGCAGATATGCCTTTTGATTCTACAATTGATTTTGTTTGTGTCTAGTCAATTGTATCCAGCTGGCTTTCAAAGTATAGCCGGCTGTAGGTTGTAGTATAAGTATTCCAAGTTCTAGTATCTTTCTTTATGCTTTGTAACACTTGTAATAGAACTTGAGAAAGCAATATACTGCCTCCTTGAAACACAAATCTCTTGTTTAGTCTCTTTATCATTACTTGTGTTCTTTGTATCATTATCTTGGTTAACCCAGTTTACTGTTTGATCAAGTTTAGTTAATCTCCTCTTTGTGTTGTTGTGTTGTAAATTGTTAAGCCCTTAACCGCTCCTGCAATTGGTATCAGAGCTTTTCAGGCTCTTGATATAAGATCTCACCATCTTAAGATCCCTCACACACACAAATACTAAACTTTCAAAATGGCATCCATTTCAAAGACTGATATGGAGACTGGAACCATGAACAAGTCCCTACTGATCACTCTTGATGACTTTGATACCTGGTGTATGAGAATGGAAGGTTTTATCAGGTCTCTAGACTCAAGAATGTGGGAATCTGTTGAAAATGGACCATTCATACCCAGCACTCCCTCTGCTACTGGTGCTGGTAGATCCCCAAAGATGTGGCCAACTACTCTGATGAAGATAGGAAGAGAGTAGAGAATGATAGAAAGGCCATGACTGCTCTTCAAACTGCCCTTCCAAACTCTGTGTACAGAGGTTTCAAGAAGTGCAAAACAGCTAAACAGCTGTGGGATGCACTAAAACTGATGTATGAAGGCTCCTTTAAAGCCAAGGAGAACAAGAATGATCTCCTGAAGCAGCAGTTTGAAAATTTCACCTTCAAAACAGGTGAAACCATGACTCAGCAATACTTCAGGTATGTTGAGATAGTGGATACCCTTGTGGATGGAGGAGTTCCTCTTGAAAACAGAGACATTGTAAGGAAGTTCATGTCCTCACTTCCTAGGCAATGGACACACTACTATGTGGTGATCAAGAGGATTGAAAATCTCAAAACTCTTACTCTAACAAAGTTATATGGGATTCTCAGTGGCTACCAGATGGAGATGAACATGCAAGGTTCTTCTGGTAACTCCAACAATCAAATGGGTTCAGCCCTGCATGTGGTTGAAAGGGATAGCATAGAACCCCAACATCATCTCATATGCTACCCTGACAACTCACCAAAGGGTCCTTTCATCACCTTACCAGAGACACCCAGGGAGAACTGATAGGATCGGATCTAGTTTGATCAATTAGATTGGAATTTGCAGCGGAATATAACAGAAATTAGATCAAATTTAAGCAAGACAAGTACGAATATTCAATCACACTATGACGATTATAGAGAGAGAAATTT
The DNA here is from genome assembly GCA_025215565.1 of Flaveria ramosissima. Lineage (NCBI taxonomy): Eukaryota > Viridiplantae > Streptophyta > Magnoliopsida > Asterales > Asteraceae > Flaveria > Flaveria ramosissima. The sequence goes on from CM046040.1 coordinate 66,057,092, forward strand.
TCTGTTAATGGAAGATTTTCATTCACGCAAATGCTTCGGTTACAAAACAATTAGGTCAACATTCCTTTTATAAAGGAATGTGACGTCAGCTGATGTCACTTGATAGTGACATCTAACTGATTTATACAAACTACTGAAAGTAAACTAATCTACTGAAGATGTCCACAACAACTGAGGACACCTTCACAAAAAGCTAAGTATAAACCAAAATTACAACTACTAAAACTATAACATCTGAAGTGTAAGAACTTCAGACGTTTTACAATAATAAAACTACTGAAAAAAAACTATTGAAAAGAAAAACATTACAACTACTGAAAGGAAACACTTCAGCTGTTTGAGACAACTTCTGAGAACTTGGTCTTCAGAGTTTGTCTTCAGCATATGTCTACAGACTTTGTCTTCAAACTTTGTCTTCAGACTTTATCTTCAGACCTTGTCTTCAGACTTTATCTTCAGACTTTGTCTTCAGCAGATGTAGATCACTTCAGTTGTTGTGATGTCTATAGGACTTAAAGGTTTTTCTGATCTGGCTCATTGGTTCTTTTGGTCCAACAAACTCCCCCTGAAAAAATGCAGCCAAAACCTTTAAGCTTATTTAAGTCCCACTTATTGGCAGACACATTTTCTGGATCAGCTCAGAAATCACCAAATTAAGCTCAGGCCAGGAAGAGGTTTCAAAAAGTTTGATTGGCAAAAGATGAATGGGAACTCTGTCTTGGGGAATTGGACACAGAGCTGTTACCCCAATCATTAAACCTACTTCCCAATGATGAGTCTGTAAGACTCTCTGACATAGGCCTCAAGAAGAACAACTTTTTCTTCTATTGTGAGTTCTTCAGCTTCACTCTCAAAGAAGAACTCAGGCCCATAATACTCAGATAATTATCTAACAATCTTTCCATTCTTTAGCTCCACAGTTGTTATTTCTCTGTATGCAAACTCATCAGGATGAGTACCTTCAAGTAACAACTGGAGCTCATTTCTTCTTATTTCTTCAAGCTTCTTGTAAATCAACCCCTTCTTTACCATTTTGTTTTCTAACAAAGTTTGTGGAGTCATCTTAGTCTTGTAAGCTCGCTTGAAGTCATCAAGGATTTCCCAGGGTGACACTACAATGGCCAGCATTATCACAGCATCTACAGTCTTCCTCACTTGGCCATTGTATCTACTTGGAACATTCTTTCTATGAATTCTGTCACTAACTCTGGGGTCAGGCCAAATCCTTACTCTCTCTTTCTGATACTGAAATGTAAATCTGAGAGCATACAACCTCTGAGCATGTTTCTTCATAGCTTGTATGGATGAAGACTTAGGAAATTCCTTATCAACCATCCTTAACAGCTGCTCATCATGTTGTTTCTGCTGTTCTTCTTCTTCAATCTTCACTTTAACCATTTTCCTTTGAGTGTCAGGAGTGATTGATGTTGGTTGACTCCTAGGCTCAGGCATCTTCATTTTAATCACAGTAAAGATTTGCAGACTATCATCCTCATCATCATCTTCTTCTTTTTCCATCCCCAACACCCTTCTCTTTCTCTTGGGTGCATCATTGGTGGTTGATTGAGTGAGTTTCTTGGGTAAAGGAGTTGGTTTTGAGGGTTGTGAGGTTGGTTGTTTTGAGGGTTGCGAGGTTGATTTTGAGGGTTGTGAGGTTGGTTGTTTTGGTAAGGGAGATTGTAAAGGCTGCTCTATCATTTTGGTTGTGAGGGTGGCTTTGGATAATTTTGCCATGTCAGACCTTTTCCCAGCACCAGCTTCATCCAGAGCTTCTATGATCAATCCTTTCTTGAAGGTTTCAGAAGAACAGATTTTGGTGGTTATCTCCAAAATACTGTCTCTGGACCATGACTTTACTTCAATGATTGTTCTTCCCAAGTGTTTTGACAAAAATCTGATCATAGCTTCCAACCTTTCTCTTTCTTTCTCATTGCAGCTGGCCCATCTATTCTCAATCTCTTGAATCTCTAGCCGTCTGATCTCAGAGTCAAGTTTGGCAGTGTGAAAGCCTTGTCTGAAGAGCTGATCAATGATCTTATCCATAGATCTACTGTGTTGCTCATCAGCTTATTTGATCAGTTCTTCTAACTTCTTCTCATCCTTAGTCTGTTCAGCACTTTTCTTTCTCTTATAAGTGATTATCTCTTTTCCTTTCTTCTCTTTGGCTTCTTCCTCTTCAACTCTCTTTCTTTTATCTTCTTTTACTGACTTAGACTCCCCCTTTTTGGTTGCATTGGGTTCAGGGGTTTGAATGTCAGAAAGTTTCTTGGAGACAGCATCATCAACTAGGGTTTGAAGATTTGAGGAAAGCCTCTCATCAATGGTTTGATGGACAATGATAGTGATGATTGGAGTGATGAGAGGTAAGGAGGATTTAAAGGCAGCAACCATTTGCTCAGAGGGGTTCTGTCCCTGAGAAATGGTGCCTGAAACAGAGGCTGGTGGCTGATTAGTTGAGAGTGGCTCTGTGTTTGGGAGAGCTTCAAAAGAAGCTGCCATCCGTGGGTTAATTGGGGCAGATGGACTTGATTCTTGAGACATTTTGGCAAGCAGTTCTTGTAGTCTGCATACCTCAGCCTCAAGAATGGTGTTTTGGGCTAGAACTTCAAAGAAAAAGCCCAGGTCATCATCAGTCTTAGCTAAATCAGCTGACCTCCTGAGTAAATCAGGATGAACATGTGCTTAGTGTATATCAGTATTCACATGTGCCCCTTTGTCTTGGAACTAGGGACTTCCTGCCTCAGGATTAAGTCCTTCATTGGCAGTTGCCTCTGGTGAGGTCTTAGAGATGATACCACCTTCATCCTGTTCATGTGCTGAAACAGGGGAAGAGGTAGCCTCACCAGATGTTCTAATCTCCTCCTCTACATCGGGAGATTGAACTTTGTAATCCCTATGCTGTGGGTTGTCAACCACATTGTAATCCTCTCCCTCAACTGTTGAGGTTTTCCCAGTGGTAATAGGTGGAATATAGTTGAGTCAGCACTTGTGCAATGACTGCAGTTGGGCTTGTAGGGGTGGTTTCAGTGGGAGATAAAGGTGAAAAGGATTGCACCTGGGGTGAATGGTGCTCTTCAATGGCAATCTTCTCAAGTGAGAGAGATTCCAGTAATGTGGTTTCCCCAATGTTGGTTGCATCAGGATCCTGTTGAGAGGATACCTGAGCGGTTTCAGCTGGTAGAGTCTTAGAAACTACAAGGGGGTTAAGGCTAGTAGTTTCATCCTGCGTTTGTGCTACAGGGGCATCATCAGGGGACTCAACTCCCTGAGTAGCCTTTTTGGTTTTCTTGGATTTTGGTTTGGAGGGGACTTTAGATCTGGAGGTGGAGGCTGTGGGTTCCCTCTGCTTGGGTTTTAGCGGTTTGGCAGCCTCTTTGAGTTGTGGGTTTGAGTTGTGCCTGGAGTATACTTCTGGCAAAACTACCATAGCAGGGACTCCAAGGCCAACAAGGCCATCAGATTTTAATTGATTAATAATTATGGCCATAAGAAACCTTGGATATAATATCCATCTGTTAGCCACAGGTTTCGTTGCCAGATCTTTTAATTCCAAAAATATTATTTCAGAAAAATTTAAGGTTTGGCGTTCTAGGATAGAATACAATACCTGTTGCCACCTGGATGACATTTGATCCCATGAAGATGTTTTGGGGGCAAGGCAGACATTGATCATATGAAAAATGAGACGCTCAGCATCATGAAAGTGCTTCTTCATAAGAGTGGTAGCACTTAGGTCACCCTCATATCCATGGTTAACAAATGATAAATCAATGGTGCCTTTGGGGTATCTGGTGACATAGGTGGCATCATTCAGGTCTAGGGTTTGGCGAATGATATCAGACGTGATGACCACCTTCTTTTGGTTGACAAACGACTGAAGAGTGATCGAGTCATCATTCTCATCAGTATGAACAGTGACGTTTGTCCAGAATTGGCGAAGGGTATCGGGATAGATGGTAGGATTCAAGAGGAAGGCTGTATGATATTGGGAATCAACCATCAGATCAATGGCAGCATCAAACTTGGTCCAAAAGGCTGATTTGGTAAGGTAAGCAACACAGTTGTGTCGAGGTTTGATTTGCATGGTCGCCATTAATGGAAGATGAACGTTTGGAAAGAGATTTATGAAAAGGTTGAAGTTAGGGTTAGGTATTTATAGGTTATGAAGCGGCTGAAAGAAAACAACTTAAAGTTTTGGTGTGAGTCATCAGTTGTTAGAAAACAACTGAAGACATGGTTTTAACTTTCAGATGTTGTAAACAACTAAAGACTTGGTGTTAGTCATCAGTAGTTGTAAACTACTGAAGACTTGGTTTTGGCTTCTGTTGTTTTGAAATGAAACAGCACTTGTTGTCGTCAATTCACAAAGTTCAATTGTTTCAATGACCTTAACACTTACTCGGCAGATCATCTGATTTTCAGATGTTTCATTGGTCAACAATACTTATCTATTAGAAAAGACATCAGTAGTTTTAACTACATCAGTATTTTTCAACAAATGAAGTACTTCAGTACTTTTAAGTAATTTAGTCTTCAGTAGTTATAAAAACTGCTGAAGATAAAATAACTTATCAGCACTAATTTTTGACAGCAGTATGCTAATGCTCATCAGTACTTATTAACTAAGAGCATCAGTAGTTGTCAAATCATTCTAGTTGCAGCATACCAAGCCTGAGCACAAGATTTTGGAAAGTTGCACTGTCCAAAGGCTTAATAAATATATATGCAAGCTCATCAGCACTAGGCACAAACTTTGGATCAATCAGACCTTTTTCATAACAATCCCTGATAAAATGATGTCTGATCTCAATATGTTTGGTCCTAGAATGCTGGACAGGATTCTTAACAATACAAAGAGCTGAAGCACTATCCATCAGTAAAGGAGTCTTAGTCTCTGTAATGTCATAATCCAATAATTGATTTTGAAGCCAGAGTACCTGAGATGTACAGCTTGCAACAGCAATGTACTCTGCTTCAGCTGTGGATGTAGCAACTGAAGTTTGTTTCTTACTCTGCCAAAAAACCAAACAATTGCCTAGAAATTGGCAACCACCAGAAGTTGATTTTCTGGTTAACTTACACCCTGCATAGTCACTATCAGAGAAAGAAACTAACTTGCAAGAGTGCCCAGTGGAATACCAAAGTCCTAGAGATTGAGTTCCTTGCAAATATCTAAAGATCCTTTTGACTGCAATCATATGGGATTCTTTAGGTGCAGCCTGAAATCTAGCACAGACACAAGTTGCAAACATAATGTCTGGTCTAGAAGCTGTAAGGTACATCAAGGAACCAATCATACATCTGTAAAGAGTTTCATCAACTGCTTTACCTTTCTGATCAGCATCCAGTTGTGTGTTGCTGCACATGGGAGTACAACAGGGCTTACAGTTTTGTAAATCAAACTTGGTCAACAAATCCTTTGTGTATTTTGACTGATGAATGAAAGTTCCATCAGCCATTTGTTTGATTTGCAAACCCAGAAAGAACTGTAATTCTCCCATGGCACTCATTTCAAACTTTTGTTGCATCAATTTAGTAAAGGCATCACACAACTGTGGATCAGAGGATGCAAAAATAATATCATCTACATAAATTTGAACAAGGAGCTTATGCATGCCGACTTTCTTAATGATTAAAGTTTTATCTATGGAGCCTCTAGTGAAATTATTTTGAAGAAGAAAGTTAGATAGTGTTTCATACCAGGCTCTGGGAGCTTGTTTTAACCCATAAAGAGCCTTATCAAGCTTATACACCCAATCTGGATGTTTATGATCTTCAAAACCTGGTGGTTGACACACATTAACTTCTTCTTTTATTTTACCATATAAAAATGCACTTTTGATATCCATTTGAAAAACTTTAAGGTTATGGAAAGCAGCATAAGCTAAGAACAATCTGATTGCCTCCAGTCTGGCTACAGGGGCAAAGGTTTCATCATAATCAATACCTTCTTCTTGTGAAAACCCCTGTACAACCAGTCTGGCCTTGTTCTTGACAATTTGGCCTTTTTCATCAGTTTATTCCTAAACACCCATTTAGTGCCTATTGCACACTTACCTTGGGGTAGAGGAACCAGTTCCCACACTTGCTGCTTTTGAAACTGAAGAAGCTCAAGCTGCATGGCTTCAACCCATCCATTGTCTCTTAATGCAACATGATAGTTCTTTGGCTCTTGCTGACTGATGAAGAGAGCATAGAGACAGAAATTTGACAATTGGCTTCTAGTCGAAACACCAGTATTAATGTCACCAATGATCTGAGACATGGGATGATTCTTCAGTTCTTGGTACTCAATGATATCTGTGCAAGTGTTTGGAGGAGATTCAGCAGCAACAGATGTTGATTCAGACTCTTGAAACCTAGAATGAGATGGCAGTTCAAATGAAGTAGAGGATTCAGAGATTTCATCAGCATTTGTTGTGGATGGAACTGCTGAAGCTACAGGAACATCAAGTGTAGTAGACACAGGTAGATGATCACTGCAACTTGCATTTATACCACCAGATGGAGATGATGGATCCTCAGAAACAATAACAGATGGAGACTGATATGGAACATATTGCAGTATGTCCAAATCAAACAACTCCACAGGGTTTCGAGGAATTTTGTCTTTTGGAGATTCATTAAACTTGACATGCAAAGTTTCTTCAACAATCTTTGTTCTACAATTAAAAACTTTGTATGCCTTGCAAGTAGATGAATACCCAACAAAATACCCTGCATCCACCTTTGATTCAAACTTCTGAAGTGGATTCTTTGTGTTAAGAATATAACAGGGACACCCAAATGCTCTAAAGAATGAAATCAGAGGGGCTAAATGATGTAATAACTCATAAGGAGTCTTCATCAACCTCTGATTTACTAACACCCTATTTTTGTACATAGCAAGCTGTGTTAACAACTTCAGCCCAAAAGGTTAGTGGCAAACCTGAGTCAGCCAACATTGTCCTTGCGGCTTCAATAAGGGTCTCGTTCTTTCTCTCCACCACTCCGTTTTGCTCAGGAGTTCTTTGAATGATATATTGCCTCTTGATTCCCTTAGACAAATAGAATTCATCAAGAGTGTGATTCCTAAATTTTGTGCCATTATCACTTCTCACACATCTGATTGGAAGTGAATACTGCTTTTCCACATACAACACAAAGTAAATGATGATTTGGGCAGCCTCATCTTTGGAATGTAAGAAGAAAGTCCATACATATCTGGAATAATCATCCACAATTACCAGACAATATTTTTTCTTTGCCATACTCATCACTCTTACTGGACCAAAAAGATCCATATGCAGTAATTGCAAGCAGGCAGTGGACTTTGGTTCTTCTATTGGAGGGAATGAAACTTTGTGTTGCTCTCCTTTTAAATAAGCTGGACAGTTGTCATCACATTTGAACTCCTTCAATGGCAAACCTCTCACTAAACCATGATGAATAAGCTGGTTCATATTTTTAAGATTCACATGACCAAGCCTTCTATGCCATAGTTCAGATTCTTGAAGAGAGGCTTTAGAGAACAGACATGGGTGGCCTTTAAGATCAATTTTCTTTGATAAATCTAAGGCATATACTCTTCCAATCCTGTTGGCCTTTAGGAGAGTATATTCATCCAATATCTTGTCAATCCTGCTCAGAACTTTGGAAGACAGAATCCGACAGTTCTGACTTGTGAAAAGTGCAACATGCCCTTTGTCACACATTTGACTGACACTCAACAGGTTGTACTTGAGGTTCTCCACATGGTTAACATCATCAAACCTTATTTCACCATTTGACACAAAACCTTTTCCTATGATGTAACCCTTAGCATCATTTCCAAAAGAAACAAATCCCTTCTTCCCTTGAGAGTAATTATGAAGAAGAGAGCTGCTCCCTGTCATATGCATAGATCCTCCACTGTCTACATACCAGATGCTTCTTTGGCATGCTGAAGAACCCTGCATTTTGCACAAGAAATTAGTTAGCCTTTGTGACCCAAACCATTTTGGTTTTGGGTCTGTTTTCATCAACAGATTTTGAACTAACTAATTTTTCATGATTGACAGCCTTTGAAGGTGGAGATGGTGCTGAAAAGGATTCCTTTGATTTTGGCTTAGTTTTCCTTTTCAGTGGTTTAGTCACAGAAACATCTAATTGGTTAACTCTCCCCAACAGATGTTGAACCATCATAACAAGTTGTGTCTGATTGGTTGTCAAGGCCTTCAGCTCAGCTGACACATCAGTACTTGTTTTTGATTTGTTCTTGTGACTCAGCATATCCTCCTTTTTGAAAGACACAGACTTAGTCTGATGTTTTGATATTCCATGAGGAATATTTTCAGCTGTTTTATGATAAACCCCTTCCTTCTTTTTAGATTTTTGGAAAACCTTTGGGTTATTAGATTGAGATGTTTGTGGTACAAACTTGGTTTGAAATTCATCTTTCATTTTATTCATTTTCTTTTTAATGATTTTCTCTTTGTTGAATTTTGAACCCTTGTTATACCAACATTCATCAGTGAAATGATTAAACAAACCACATATTTCACATGGATTTTTCTTCATCTTTTGTTGATCAACTGCTGAAGATGATGAAACTACTAAAGATGTGTTCTTCAGTACTTTTTCCTCTCAGTACTTATGGTAAGTACTGAAGGATTTGTAACAACTAAAGATTTGTTCTTCAGAAGTTTTCTATCAGTACTTTTGGATTTCCTGATAGACTTTTCAGCAGTAGTCAAAACATGTTTCTTTTCATTTGGTTTGAAATGCTCTTCAGGTGTTGTGTTTTGCCCTTCAGTACTTTGAGTACTTTGTGGGACAACACCTGAATTGCTCAGTTTCTCTTTGATCATGTGTTTATCAGTAGTGAGACCATTAGCAGATTGATTAGCTGAGGTAATAATACTGACTTCATCCTCTGATTTTGAATTATCACTTGAGGATGAGACAAATGATGATGTGGTTTGGATATTGCTTTCACCTTCAGATTTTACTTCTAGCTTGGGAGTAAAGTCTATAGGAGGTATGGTATGATTATACCCAATCCCAAACTTCACATTTGAAGCTGTTTGCTTACTGAGAAGCATTTCAAATCCCTTGCATGATGTTACCCAACGTTCACAATTAACTTGAGTAGCTGCAAGTGTTTCTTGAGATTCTTATGATTCTCCAAAATGACCTCTACCTTTGCTTTTTCATCAGTGATTTGACATTTTAGTTTGTAAATCTCCTCATCCTTTTCTTTTAAAACAGACTGAAACTCAGCTTTTCTTTTGGAAATCACTTTCTCTAGGTCAAGATTTTGATTAATTAAGGCTACATTTGCTTCCCTAATTGAAACAAAAGCAGCTATGCATGACTCAGAACATAACTTGGCCTTAGCCTCAGAAGATACCTGTGGTACCTGAGATGAAGCATTTCCATCAGTAGACTCCAAGGCCATAAGAGCAAGATTTCCAAAAGGATTATCACCACCATGTTGACCAGCACCAATAAACACTTGTTCAGAATAACCAGAAACATCATCTGGTAAGCTGCTCCAGTTAACAACCTCAGGGGTGAAAAAGCTTTGATGTGATTGAGATTGAGATTGTTGATTTGATTGAGATGGTTGAGGATCAGGTAGGGCATGTGGTTGTTGAGCCATGGGTACAGGAACCTGACTAGACTGAGGCATGTAAAAACATGGATAAGGGTATGGCATTGGACCTTGAGGAACAAAAAATGCAGGAGATGATTGAATTTGTGAATGATGATCAGAACTGGTAGAATGTTGCCCTTTGGTTTGTGAGCTATTGCTTGGAAAAGTCACAAAGGGTGCAGATGAGTTAGATCCAGATGATCTACACTCTCTTGCAAAATGTCCAAGTCTATGGCACTTGTGACATCTCAACTTGCTCTTATCAAAACCAACTTTGGTTTTGCCAGAGAGACCAAGGAATTTTCTACCTGTACTTTTGTAAAACTTTTGAGATCTGATATTGATTAATGCCATCTGGCTCAAAATATCCATCTCTTCCAGATCATCATCAGCAATTCCTTTCAAATCATCCATCAAAAAGCACAAATTATCAACACCAAACCCTGAGTTACCATCAACTCCAACAAAAGCATGATCTCCACTGTTTGAAGAGAAATCTATATGCTCATCATAAGAACTTTCTGATGTAGCATATTCTGACTCATGACCAACCAGAGCAGTGTTTCCTGGTACAAAGTCATCAGTGAGCTTCCCAGATGAAGCCAGTTTCCTTTTCTGTTCTATCTCTCTTTCAAATTTTAAGATTTTCCCATGAAGTTGGGTAAGAGATAGAGTGTCCAGATTTGCACTGGAGCGTAGGACAATGGTATATGTGTCCCATCTCTCAGGAAGGGATCTGAGGAATCTGTTGTTCATCTGACTGTTTGTATATTCATGTTGAACCATTTTTAGCTCAGATATCAAACAGGAAAATCGCTCAAACTGTTGAGTCAGTGACTCACCCTTTCTATGAGAGAATGTCTCATATTGCTGGGCAAGGATTTCTCTATTGTTTGCTAAGACCTCATCAGTTCCTCCAAATTGTTCTTTCAGAGCAACCCAGAGATCATGAGTAGTTTCATGATGCATAAGCCCAGAGTAGATTTCATTAGGCAGTGCCATGGCCAGAATTCCATGGGCTTTAGCATCAATTTCAAACAGTTTTAGATCCTCATCAGAATATTGTTCCTTCTTCTTCGGAACCATCTCATTGGTTTCCGGATTACTCACCATAGGCTTATATGGTCCATGAACCACTGACTTCCAACAACCTGAACTGTTAACAGACAGGTGATGGAGCATTCGGCGTTGCCATATGTTATACTCACTCCTAACAAGCATCGGAGGCTTTGTTGAGGAGCCAGTATTGTGAGGATCATTGATTGAAGTAGTCATTTTCACCAATTCAACCAAATTCAATGAGGTTTTAATAAGTCTAGCTTAAAAACTCAACAACACAATTTGAATCTCAAATTAATTGACAAGAAGCAACAGAAAATCAAACTCTATAACCAATTCTTGCAAATTTACTAATTCGATCAAACTTAGATATCAAAAGAGCAGTTTCAATGATCAATTGTTAAATCGATCAATGATCAGCTGTTTGAGACAACTTCTGAGAACTTGGTCTTCAGACTTTGTCTTCAGATTTTATCATCAGACCTTGTCTTCAGACTTTGTCTTCAAACTTTATCTTCAGACTTTGTCTTCAGCAGATGTAGATAACTTCAGTTGTTGTGATGTCTCTGGGACTTAAAGGTTTTTCTGATCTGGCTCATTGGTTCTTTTGGTCCAACAAGAACTACACTCAAGGAAGCCCATTTCAAGAAACAAGCTCTTCTCAAGCTTTTGTGTCTTTTGATGAAAGTTATGGTAACTCTTCTTTCACTCTTGAAGACCTGGATTGTATCCATCCAGATGACCTGGAATATATGGAAATAGTTCAGCAGATGGCTCTTCTCACTCATAGAGCCAAGAAGTTCTACAAGAGAACTGGAAGGAGGTTTCCAAGCAATGCAACCAGTGGAAAGTTTGGCTTGGATAAAAGCAAAGTCAAGTGTTACAACTGTAACTTGATGGGCCACTTTGCTAGAGAGTGTAAGGCACCTAAAACAAATGGTGGCCAAGCACAAACCAAACCAAACTACACTGACAAATCCCCTCAGAATGAGAAGCCAAAGCAACAAGCTGTTGTTGCTGTTGAAGAAGGAGGCTTTGACTGGAGCTTTCAGGTGGAAGATGCTTCTCCAAACCAAGCACTAATGGCAGATCATGATGAAGCCAAGGTATTGGAACATCTCTGTACTCCTGAATGCATTGCTAAAGTTAACAGATATAAGTCCTATAACTTGGAAATGAGATATGATCTTGAGTCCTTATACATTTTAAAATCTAATTTTAGAAAGTCTGAAAATGATTATAAGCTAAAGATAGAGGACTTAGAGAAAACCATTTCAGTACTAAAACATGAACATACAGATTTTAGGACTCAAATCCAAGATCTCATAACCAAGCTGACTAAGTGTCAGGCTGAGCTTGTGATCAGTAAAGCCAGGGCAGAAAAGAGTGTTCTTGAAGAAGAGACCTTCAAGAACATGATATCCTCATCCCTGCACAACAAAGTGTGTTATCAAAATAGACAGGGACTGGGATCAAATGAGATAGCTCCTCCACACACAATCTTGTCTGTAAGATCTCCTAGGTGTGGAACTTGTGAAGATCTCCAAGAAACCAAACAATTGCCTAGAAATTGGCATCCACCAGAAGTTGATTTTCTGGTTAACTTACACCCTGCATAGTCACTATCAGAGAAAGAAACTAACTTGCAAGAGTGCCCAGTGGAATACCAAAGTCCTAGAGATTGAGTTCCTTGCAAATATCTAAAGATCCTTTTGACTGCAATCATATGGGATTCTTTAGGTGCAGCCTGAAATCTAGCACAGACACAAGTTGCAAACATAATGTCTGGTCTAGAAGCTGTAAGGTACATCAAGGAACCAATCATACATCTGTAAAGAGTTTCATCAACTGCTTTACCTTTCTGATCAGCATCCAGTTGTGTGTTGCTGCACATGGGAGTACAACAGGGCTTACAGTTTTGTAAATCAAACTTGGTCAACAAATCCTTTGTGTATTTTGACTGATGAATGAAAGTTCCATCAGCCATTTGTTTGATTTGCAAACCCAGAAAGAACTGTAATTCTCCCATGGCACTCATTTCAAACTTTTGTTGCATCAATTTAGTAAAGGCATCACACAACTGTGGATCAGAGGATGCAAAAATAATATCATCTACATAAATTTGAACAAGGAGCTTATGCATGCCGACTTTCTTAATGAACAAAGTTTTATCTATGGAGCCTCTAGTGAAATTATTTTGAAGAAGAAAGTTAGATAGTGTTTCATACCAGGCTCTGGGAGCTTGTTTTAACCCATAAAGAGCCTTATCAAGCTTATACACCCAATCTGGATGTTTATGATCTTCAAAACCTGGTGGTTGACACACATTAACTTCTTCTTTTATTTTACCATTTAAAAATGCACTTTTGACATCCATTTGAAAAACTTTAAGGTTATGGAAAGCAGCATAAGCTAAGAACAATCTGATTGCCTCCAGTCTGGCTACAGGGGCAAAGGTTTCATCATAATCAATACCTTCTTCTTGTGAAAACCCCTGTACAACCAGTCTGGCCTTGTTCTTGACAATTTGGCCTTTTTCATCAGTTTTATTCCTAAACACCCATTTAGTGCCTATTGCACACTTACCTTGGAATAGAGTAAACAGTTCCCACACTTGCTGCTTTTGAAACTGAAGAAGCTCAAGCTGCATGGCTTCAACCCATCCATTGTCTCTTAATGCAACATGATAGTTCTTTGGCTCTTGCTGACTGATGAAGAGAGCATAGAGACAGCAATTTGACAATTGGCTTCTAGTCGAAACACCAGTATTAATGTCACCAATGATCTGAGACATGGGATGATTCTTCAGTTCTTGGTACTCAATGATATCTGTGCAAGTGTTTGGAGGAGATTCAGCAGCAACAGATGTTGATTCAGACTCTTGAAACCTAGATGAGATGGCAGTTCAAATGAAGTAGAGGATTCAGAGATTTCATCAGCATTTGTTGTGGATGGAACTGCTGAAGCTACAGGAACATCAAGTGTAGTAGACACAGGTAGATGATCACTGCAACTTGCATTTATACCACTAGATGGAGATGATGGATCCTCAGAAACAATAACAGATGGAGACTGATATGGAACATATTGCAGTATGTCCAAATCAAACAACTCCACAGGGTTTCGAGGAATTTTGTCTTTTAGAGATTCATTAAACTTGACATGCAAAGTTTCTTCAACAATCTTTGTTCTGCAATTAAAAACTCTGTATGCCTTGCAAGTAGATGAATACCCAACAAAATACCCTGCATCCACCTTTGATTCAAACTTCTGAAGTGGATTCTTTGTGTTAAGAATATAACAGGGACACCCAAATGCTCTAAAGAATGAAATCAGAGGGGCCAAATGATGTAATAACTCATAAGGAGTCTTCATCAACCTCTGATTTACTAACACCCTATTTTTGTACATAGCAAGCTATGTTAACAACTTCAGCCCAAAAGGTTAGTGGCAAACCTGAGTCAGCCAACATTGTCCTTGCGGCTTCAATAAGGGTCCCGTTCTTTCTCTCCACCACTCCGTTTTGCTCAGGAGTTCTTTGAATGCTATATTGCCTCTTGATTCCCTTAGACAAATAGAATTCATCAAGAGTGTGATTCCTAAATTTTGTGCCATTATCACTTCTCACACATCTGACTGGAAGTGAATACTGCTTTTCCACATACAACACAAAGTAAATGATGATTTGGGCAGCCTCATCTTTGGAATGTAAGAAGAAAGTCCATACAAATCTGGAATAATCATCCACAATTACCAGACAGTATTTTTTCTTTGCCATACTCATCACTCTTACTGGACCAAAAAGATCCATATGCAGTAATTGCAAGCAGACAGTGGACTTTGGTTCTTCTATTGGAGGGAATGAAACTTTGTGTTGCTTTCCTTTTAAATAAGCTGGACAGTTGTCATCACATTTGAACTCCTTCAATGGCAAACCTCTCACTAAACCATGATGAATAAGCTGGTTCATATTTTTAAGATTCACATGACCAAGCCTTCTATGCCATAGTTCAGATTCTTGAAGAGAGGCTTTAGAGAACAGACATGGATGGCCTTTAAGAACAATTTTCTTTGATAAATCTAAAGCATATACTCTTCCAATCCTGTTGGCCTTTAGGAGAGTATATTCATCCAATATCTTGTCAATCCTGCTCAGAACTTTGGAAGACAGAATCCGACAGTTCTGACTTGTGAAAAGTGCAACATGCCCTTTTTCACACATTTGACTGACACTCAACAGGTTGTACTTGAGGTTCTCCACATGGTTAACATCATCAAACCTTATTTCACCATTTGACACAAAATCTTTTCCTATGATGTAACCCTTAGCATCATTTCCAAAAGAAACAAATCCCTTCTTCCCTTGAGAGTAATTATGAAGAAGAGAGCTGCTCCCTGTCATATGCATAGATCCTCCACTGTCTACATACCAGATGCTTCTTTGGCATGCTGAAGAACCCTGCATTTTGCACAAGAAATTAGTTAGCCTTTGAGACCCAAACCATTTTGGTTTTGGGTCTGTTTTCATCAACAAATTTTAAACTAACTAATTTTTCATGATTGACAGCCTTTGAAGGTGGAGATGGTGCTGAAAAGGATTCCTTTGATTTTGGCTTAGTTTTCCTTTTCGGTGGTTTAGTCACAGAAACATCTAATTGGTTAACTCTCCCCAACAGATGTTAAACCATCATAACAAGTTGTGTCTGATTGGTTGTCAAGGCCTTCAACTCAGCTGACACATCAGTACTTGTTTTTGATTTGTTCTTGTGACTCAGCATATCCTCCTTTTTGAAAGACACAGACTTAGTCTGATGTTTTGATATTCCATGAGGAATATTTTCAGCTGTTTTATGATAAACCCCTTCCTTCTTTTTAGATTTTTGGAAAAACTTTAGGTTATCAGATTGAGATGTTTGTGGTACAAACTTGGTTTGAAATTCATCTTTCATTTTATTCATCTTCTTTTTAATGATTTTCTCTTTGTTGAATTTTGAACCCTTGTTATACCAACATTCATCAGTGAGATGATTAAACAAACCACATATTTCACATGGCTTTTTCTTCATCTTTTGTTTATCAACTGCTGAAGATGATGAAACTACTAAAGATGTGTTCTTCAGTACTTTCTTCCTCTCAGTACTTATGGTAAGTATTGAAGGATTTGTAACAACTGAAGATTTGTTCTTCAGAAGTTTTCTATCAGTACTTTTGGATTTCCTGATAGACTTTTCAGCAGTTGTCAAAACATGTTTGTTTTCATTTGGTTTGAAATGCTCTTCAGGTGTTGTGTTTTGCCCTTCAGTACTTTGAGTACTTTGTGGGACAACACCTGAATTGCTCAGTTTCTCTTTGATCATGTGTTTATCAGTAGTGAGACCATCAGCAGATTGATTAGCTGAGGTAATAATACTGACTTCATCCACTGATTTTGAATTATCACTTGAGGATGAGACACATGATGATGTGGTTCGGGTATTGCTTTCACCTTCAGATTTTACTTCTAGCTTGGGAGTAAAGTCTGTAGGAGGTATGGTATGATTATACCCAATCCCAAACTTCACATTTGAAGCTGTTTGCTTACTGAGAAGCATTTCAAATCCCATGTATGATGTTACCAAACGTTCACAATTAACTTGAGTAGCTGCAAGTGTTTCTTGAGATTCTTATGATTCTCCAAAATGACCTCTACCTTTGCTTTTTCATCAGTGATTTGACATTTTAGTTTGTAAATCTCCTCATCCTTTTCTTTTAAAACAGACTGAAACTCAGCTTTTCTTTTGGAAATCACTTTCTCTAGGTCAAGATTTTGATTAATTAAGGCTACATTTGCTTCCCTAATTGAAACAAAAGCAGCTATGCATGACTCAGAACATAACTTGGCCTTAGCCTCAGAAGACACCTGTGGTACCTGAGATGAAGCATTTCCATCAGTAGACTCCAAGGCCATAAGAGCAAGATTTCCAAAAGGATTATCACCACCATGTTGACCAGCACCAATAAACACTTGTTCAGAATAACCAGAAACATCATCTGGTAAGCTGCTCCAGTCAACAACCTCAGGGGTGAAAACGCTTTGATGTGATTGAGATTGAGATTGTTGATTTGATTGAGATGGTTGAGGATCAGGTAGGGAATGTGGTTGTTGAGCCATGGGTACAGGAACCTGACTAGACTGAGGCATGTAAAAACATGGATAAGGGTATGGCATTGGACCTTGAGGAACAAAAAATGCAGGAGATGATTGAATTTGTGAATGATGATCAGAACTGGTAGAATGTTGCCCTTTGGTTTGTGAGCTATTACTTGGAAAAGTCACAAAGGGTGCAGATGAGTTAGATCCAGATGATCTACACTCTCTTGCAAAATGTCCAAGTCTATGGCACTTGTGACATCTCAACTTGCTCTTATCAAAACCAACTTTGGTTTTGCCAGAGAGACCAAGGAATTTTCTACCTGTACTTTTGTAAAACTTTTGAGATCTGATATTGATTAATGCCATTTGGCTCAAAATATCCATCTCTTCCAGATCATCATCAGCAATTCCTTTCAAATCATCCATCAAAAAGCACAAATTATCAACACCAAACCCTGAGTTACCATCAACTCCAACAAAAGCATGATCTCCACTGTTTGAAGAGAAATCTATATGCTCATCATAAGAACTTTCTGATGTAGCATATTCTGACTCATGACCAACCAGAGCAGTGTTTCCTGGTACAAAGTCATCAGTGAGCTTCCCAGATGAAGCCGGTTTCCTTTTCTATTCTATCTCTCTTTCAAATTTTAAGATTTTCCCATGAAGTTGGGTAAGAGATAGAGTGTCCAGATTTGCACTGGAGCGTAGGACAATGGTATATGTGTCCCATCTCTCAGGCAGGGATCTGAGGAATCTGTTGTTCATCTGACTGTTTGTATATTCATGTTGAACCATTTTTAGCTCAGATATCAAACAGGAAAATCGCTCAAACTGTTGAGTCACTGACTCACCCTTTCTACGAGAGAATGTCTCATATTGCTGGGCAAGGATTTCTCTATTGTTTTCTAAGACCTCATCAGTTCCTCCAAATTGTTCTTTCAGAGCAACCCAGAGATCATGAGCAGTTTCATGATGCATAAGCCCAGAGTAGATTTCATTAGGCAGTGCCATGGCCAGTTCATCTGACTGTTTGTATATTCATGTTGAACCATTTTTAGCTCAGATATCAAACAAGAAAATCGCTCAAACTGTTGAGTCAGTGACTCACCCTTTCTACGAGAGAATGTCTCATATTGCTGGGCAAGGATTTCTCTATTGTTTGCTAAGACCTCATCAGTTCCTCCAAATTGTTCTTTCAGAGCAACCCAGAGATCATGAGCAGTTTCATGATGCATAAGCCCAGAGTAGATTTAATTAGGCAGTGCCATGGCCAGAATTCCATGGGCTTTAGCATCAATTTCAAACAGTTTTAGATCCTCATCAGAATATTGTTCCTTCTTCTTCGGAACCATCTCATTGGTTTCCGGATTACTAACCATAGGCTTATATGGTCCATGAACCACTGACTTCCAACAACCTGAAGTGTTAACAGACAGGAGATGGAGCATTCGGCGTTGCCATATCTTATACTCACTCCGAACAAGCATCGGAGGCTTTGTTGAGGAGCCAGTATTATGAGGATCATTGATTGAAGTAGTCATTTTCACCAATTCAACCAAATTCAATGAGGTTTTAATAAGTCTAGCTTAAAAACTCAACAACACAATTTGAATCTCAAATTAATTGACCAGAAGCAACAGAAAATCAAACTCTATAACCAATTCTTGCAAATTTACTAATTCGATCAAACTTAGATATCAAAAGAGCAGTTTCAATGATCAATTGTTAAATCGATCAATGATCAGCTGTTTGAGACAACTTCTGAGAACTTGGTCTTCAGACTTTGTCTTCAGCATATGTCTTCAGACTTTGTCTTCAGACTTTGTCTTCAGACTTTATCTTCAGACCTTGTCTTCAGACTTTGTCTTCAAACTTTATCTTCAGACTTTGTCTTCAGCAGATGTAGATAACTTCAGTTGTTGTGATGTCTGTGGGACTTAAAGGTTTTTCTGATCTGGCTCATTGGTTCTTTTGGTCCAACAAGAACTACACTCAAGGAAGCCCATTTCAAGAGACAAGCTCTTCTCAAGCTTTTGTGTCTTTTGATGAAAGTTATGGTAACTCTTCTCTCACTCTTGAATACCTGGATTGTATCCATCCAGATGACCTGGAATATATGGAAATAGTTCAGCAGATGGCTCTTCTCACTCATAGAGCCAAGAAGTTCTAAAAAAGAACTGGAAGGAGGTTTCCAAGCAATGCAACCAGTGGAAAGTTTGGCTTGGATAAAAGCAAAGTCAAGTGTTACAACTGTAACTTGATGGGCCACTTTGCTAGAGAGTGTAAGGCACCAAAAACAAATGGTGGCCAAGCACAAACCAAACCAAACTACACTGACAAATCCCCTTAGAATTAGAAGCCAAAGCAACAAGCTGTTGTTGCTGTTGAAGAAGGAGGCTTTGACTGGAGCTTTTAGGTGGAAGATGCTTCTCCAAACCAAGCACTAATGGCAGATCATGATGAAGCCAAGGTATTGGAACATCTCTGTACTCCTGAATGCATTGCTAAAGTTAACAGATATAGGTCCTATAACTTGGAAATGAGATATGATCTTGAGTCCTTATACATTTTAAAATCTAATTTTAGAAAGTCTGAAAATGATTATAAGCTAAAGATAGAGGACTTAGAGAAAACCATTTCAGTACAAAAACATGAACATACAGATTTTAGGACTCAAATCCAAGATCTCATAACCAAGCTGACTGAGTGTCAGGCTGAGCTTGTGATCAGTAAAGCCAGCGCAGAAAAGAGTGTTCTTGAAGAAGAGACCTTCAAGAACATGATATCCTCATCCCTGCAAAACAAAGTGTGTTATCAAAATAGACAGGGACTGGGATCAAATGAGATAGCTCCTCCACACACAATCTTGTCTGTAAGATCTTCTAGGTGTGGAACTTGTGAAGATGAGCTTCCTCTCATAGATCCTATAAGTGAAGAGGATGAAGAAGAGATAGTGAAGAATTCCTCTGAGAAGAGTGAAGAAGAGGATTCTACTAAGGGCCACTATCCTTCTGAGGAGAAGAAGACTACTGAGACGACCAAGTCAAAGAGAAAGAACTTGATCAGGAAGAGCAAAAGAAAAGCAAAGAAGGCTCAAGAGATTAAGGCTACTTTTGACTCTAAGCAGAAACAAGTTTTTATCTCTGCAGGGTTTGAAGTAGTAAAGACTGAAGACATCAACCAAAACTCTTCAGCTAAGAGTTTTGGTTCTTGTCCAAATCATCTCAGTACCAAGAAGAAGATTGATCAACTGTGTACCACTGCTGCACAGCCTGGACCATCAAACTCCAAGAACAGTTCACAGCCCAAAAGAATTGTCGCAGCATCTACAAAGATGAAGTTGGAGAAGGGATGTGACCAAAGACAGTCTTGCTCTCATAAGGAGACTCTTGTGAAGAAGAAAATGTTGTGTGTCATGTGTGAAAGTACCTCTCACATTGCTAAGGATTGTCCATATAATCCTAAAAGTACTGTCCATATGACCAATACAAAGACTTCAAAGAGTTTCAAGAAGATTCAAGCTTCGGAAGGAAAATCTGTTTCCTTCGGAAGCTCCAAATCAAAGAAGAAGGTAAATGGAAAATTACCTTCGGAAGAAAAATTGGTCTCGGAAGAAAGGAATTCTTCCGAAGCACTGAAGTCTGCTGCAGTGACTGCAGAATCTTCCGAAGGTTCAGTCATCAAAACTTGTGAAATCCCAAAAGCTTCAAAGGCTTTGAAGGTCAAGTCCAATACTCCAAAGGTGGTGTGGAAGTCTAAGAAAGACCAAGTGACTGAAGTTTCTCCATCAACAACAGCTGAAGATCCCTCTTGCACAACCATAGGATCTATTACTGTTGCATTACCTTCTATTATACTTAGTGAGCCCAAGACAAGTAAGCCAAGAGTTGCACAACATCATAGTATAAGAACAACATGACATAATAAATAGTTTCATTAAGCACGGTTGTGGGGGTTCATTCCCGAGCAACCAAATCGTCTCCCTCAAGCTTGCGGAGTTACATACTCCATGTCAAATCACCCTGCAAGGTTAGTATCGGATAGCAATAGTTTCTCAAACAACCACAAAATCATCCATCATAGAGATTAAAATAAAATATATGTCATGGTTCACAACTTAGAAGGTACCGTTACCCCCATAAAAATAATAATAGCATCAGTTAATAATAGAAATTGTTTCCTTCAATTGTCTCAGAGACAGATAATCCCATTTCCACTAGGCTTTCACATCCATTTCTTTTTCAACCATCCCAGCCATCCTACATTCTTCTTTTTCTGCTCCTGCTCCAACCGTTGTACCCCATGGGAGGCCATCATAGCCTGAAACTGGGCAGATTATGAGGTCCGAGTGGTGTGCTGAATAGTCATTTCCTGACGACGGACGGTCCTCCATATCTCGTCTAGTGCATCGTCAGAGGGACCTGCATCACTTGCCCGACGACTAGAGTGAGAGTAGCGGTCACCAGCCAGTACACTAGGGTCATCATACATGTTGTGCCTAGGTGGCATCAAGTGCTCGTCGAGTGGTTGGTGTCGAGGTGGATCAAATGGCTGCGGGGCTGGTATCGGTCTCCTGACCGGTGGAGGCGGAGGAGGAGGCATCCTGAAAGAGACTAAAGTTCCCGGCCTAACGCTCTTCCATGGGCGGGTAACAGTCCGCGCACCCCTGTCTCCGATCAGAGGGAGAGGTGAGAGAGTGGGTGCAACGACATGGGGTGAGTTGGAGCGCGTTCGGCTCCTGGATGGGGACGTCGAAGTAGAGTCCTCCGATGGCTCCGAGTCATCCGAAGTCGCAGATAGAAATCCAGGGTGTCCACACCTCCTGAGGTAAGCCTCGTATTCCGTCCGAGGAGTGATCTTTAAGCTGCTCCCGATAGAAGTAGTCTCGTGGGCTGGGTGAGCTGGTGACTTACCTTTTCCTGCCATAGTCTCGGATAACCTGTAAAATCGTCATGAGTAATTTGGTTTCTCATAGCTCTTGGTAGTAACAGTACAGGTAATAGTAGCAGTGCTTGTAGTACTGATAGCAGTAGAATCAGCAATTAATAGTATGAGTAATAGTATTAGAAATTAATGGTCTCGTCAAATGACAACAATAATTAAATAAAGATGTTCTTTTAAATAAAACTCTTAGAGTACCTAAAGAAAACTTTAGAAATCATAAAATTCAAACAGAGAAGGGTCCAAACACGACCTAAGGTCCATGCTGGAATTTACACGTCTGGTAAATTCATGATTACGTTGATCAAGTGTAATCATCAATTTACCCAACCCGATCATCCCAACACTTTCCATAAGGGTGGTCCTATGGTATCAGGTTTGTAGCCTAGGATCTACTATGGTATTCCCGACTTCTCTACAAACTTTGGCTCTGATACCAATCTCTCACATCCCGGGCCCAGGTAGGGTGGGACGTTACAGACTAGCAACAACATATGGCAGCGGAAACAAACCGTCAAAAGAGCACAAAGGGAAAGAACATCATATGGCATTTAGAGTTTAAAATAATCCTGGGCTTGGTACAGATTTAGCCCATAAATTAAATTGTACAACCGACATAATGACAAAATGTATAAGTTACAATAGTTAAAAATTGTTCAGATAGATTTAGAAATAAGGCAAGCCAATGCCATGGTCACGGTGCTAGGTCAAAGTCTTCTACACAGCTAAACTCCACTCATGGATTACCTGAAACATGCTCAAAAAGAAATTGTGTCAACTAAAAAGTTGGTGAATTCAAGTGCTTAAAGTTTAAAAACAAAAGGATTCATTAGAATCCATTCTTTAACTAAAAGTCATAGTATCATTGTTGTGGGGATCATAATCAACCCTGCACTCAGCCCCGGTTAGCCTCTTCAAAAATTAAGTTACCGGTTAAATCCCCATGGGGAGAACTGAGCCTCAAACCATTGGACCGTACCTGCCGCATGGTCCACCATAGTATCTTAATAAAACCTGTTACATGCCACAAATAACTTCGCAGGATCTCAGTGTGGTACCCTTCCCGTTCATCACAGGAGGCATTGTGTGTGGGGGATTCCCCAAGTAGATCTACCCATATAAACAAGCGGTTCACAAAAGAATTAATGACTGTGATACAAGTATCAGCAGGTCTCAACATAACCACAACATATAGCACATAATATAGCACAAAAATATTTCAGTTTAAACAGAGCATGCTTCATCCTAAAAACAGTAATAAAAAGGGGAACACTTAAACTCACCTTAGAATTCAAGCAAAGGGTCACTGCGTGTGCCGGGAAAAGTCTCAAATCTAGCACCCTAATCAATAAGATTTACGTGTTAATCCACTAATTCTAGGGTTATGGAGATGCATAAGTTGTGTCATGAGGTTAGAATCTTAATAGCATTTGGATTTCTAAGTCTTTTTGTAAAAAGTTTCGTTTTATAGAAAGTTTGGGTTTCTTAGGAAAGGATATATGATTTGCTATGCTAAATCACTTATATAAGTTAATTTAAGTCTTTTAAGTAATTCCTTGCTCAAGGGGTCGGTTTATAGAGGTTAGGCCAAAAATTTACAGTTTAGTCCTTCAAGTTTCAAAATTTACAATTTCTACCCCAAAGTTTGATTTCTGGTATTATTTGTCTTTTATGCCCAAATATTAGTTTCTTAGAGTTAGGTAACTTATTTTTAAGTAAGTTTATACCAAAATTTAAGAGTTTAAGCCCGGTTTATAAATTTTCATGTTTCTTGTTACCAATTACGGTAAAACCGAGGGTTTTTAATAGTTGAGTGTTGATTTCTAATTTAACAGTCTTAGATTCATTAAATATCATTTTTAAGACTTTATTTAAGGTTTTTAATCTGCTAGAGATGCATTTCGAGTTCCATTTTGGTGAAAGTCTACCTTTTAAGTTTTACCCGTTTAAACACGTTTTTAACCGAATTTGACCCGTTAAAAGCTCGTTTAACCAATTTTTCAACTCTTTTAGATATTATAGTACATAACTTCCTGAAATATCATGGTTTCCATGAATTTTGGTGTTAAATCCTCATTTTTAAATTTTTTCCAAACGTTACCCGGTTAACCCGTTTTTCACTAAGAATTCCATTTAACCTATTATTTGACCATTTAAATCAACAAATCCGACCCAAATACTTTGTTAACCCTTTAGAGCCTGGAATTCTTTTTAAGATGGTTAAATCCATGTTTTATTGTTTTAAAGTTGTTTTTATCACTTTTCGGGTCCTCGAATATGTCCAAATAGCTTACAAGTCTAAGACATTCATATATTCAGCCTTTAATATCTCATCACATAACCAAAATCATCCAAAACTTACTGAAATTCTATGTCAACCTCACGGGTTCATCAACCCAAATAAGAACATGGTGGAAACTATAGTATTACACCCTTTTCATCCATTACACATGTGTTAAATGCTATAACTTGTGATTAAACATTAACCAAGCCTTTTGTAACTTTGAAAATCAGGTTATTAGGAGATTAAAAGACCCATTTTGAGCAGGTTATATGATATGTTTAGGAGGGTTATAAGTTGTGTATGATGGATAGTGTAAATACACCCGAAAGAGGGTTTTCTAGGTATAAATCGTGTTACACCTATAGAATGACATGCTTTACGAGTATGATACCTTCAAGGACATGAAAAGCTCCTTATGAACGAAGTTGTAGCAGCAAGTTTCTGTTAGATATGAGAATGGTAAGGTTTTGAATGAAAAACGAAGTCAAACACATGAAATAACCAAAACCGTGCGACATGAAGCTTACACTTGATGTAACTCACGGTTTGAAGCGCGTAGTTGGTCGAGGATGGCTTGGAACTCCTTGGGCAAGGCTGGAGAATCACAAACAAGTGCTGGAAAAGGTCGAACTTGTAGGAACCGTGTACCCAAGAGCACCAAAACTTCACCTTTGCGGTTCTTTGTGCTTCGCCGAGGGTGTCTTGTGTGTTTCTTCGAATGTGGAACTGAATTTTGAGAGAGGATTTCGGTTGTATGTGTGTTTTCTGGTGAGAACCAAGAGTGGGAGGGAGATGGAGTGTATGAAGTGGTGTGAAGTATTGCATGCAAGGTGAATGGGTAGAATGGGAGGTGGTGTAGAAGAGAGAGGAGTGGAGGGGAGGGGCGACCGAATTTGGAGTCTAGTGGGGAGGCATTTTAGATTAATTTATGATGGTAATAATATTATATAGTGTAGTTTTGTAGTGTAGATTATTAGATGGTATAATTAGTTAGTTGATAATTAACCGAAAAGTTTAGTGTGTAGGAACACAATTTAATTATTTCAACCATGATTAAACTTTGCGAGGGTGCCTAATAACTTTCCCGGGACACTAAGATTTCCCTAACAAATGTTTGATCTAGATAAAGTCATTACAAAACACAAGTTGATAAGGCCAACAAGGTGAAATGCGACTGAATAGGTCCATCCGCATTAACCCGATGCGACCGAATGGGTCCATCCGCATTAACCAGATGCGACCGAATGGGTCCATCCGCATTAACCAATGCGACTGAGCCAGGAGGAAAAACAATCAATTAAGAAAAGAGTACTAAAATACATAATACTTAAGAGAGAATAGTATCAATAGTAATAGTAATAAAATTAGTAGAATCAGCAAAGACGCAGGTTGGCAATGTAAGAATTATGACCTAGAGGTAGGTTGTTACAAGGATCTGACAGACTCATTTAACTCTGGGTATTTGAATAATTTAGGATCTGATGATACATTTTATCCATTTGTTCCCCCAAATATGAATGAAGTGTCATTATCTACTGATCGTCCAAGAATACACACATCAAGTATCATGGACCAAGGAAAAACAAATAATGACAATGATGTTGCACAAGTCCAGCAAACTGAATGCACATCCTCAGATGGAAAAACTTCATCAGCAGCTGCTGACTCTGCATCGGAATATGTACACTGTGTATCCAAAGATATGAATAATGTCTCAGCAGCTGTTATATGCTCTCAAGAAGATACAAAAAACATTGGAGATGATGCATCAAGTCCTCATATACCATCCGTAGAAGTTCGTGTAACTCTTACGGAAGAATAAAATGTTTCCGGAGAAGTTCCTGCGGAAGATAATAATGATGCTTCTGATGTTCAAACTCGGGAAGACCACTTCATACCAAATGATGACCAGGAGGAACACTTTGACTACTTCCTAAATTCATCAACTGGATTGGATCCGTCTGCATCAATGAATATGACTAACTTGGAATCTTCTATTCCAGTTGAATCAACTCCAACAACAAGAATTCATAAGACTCATCCAGTAAACAACATTATTGGTGATCTTGATAAAAGAAATACAAGAAGCCAAGGTGGAGCTGCAAACATCTGTCTTTTCACTTGTGTGTAAGCTTTGAAGAGTTTATAAAATCTGAGTTTCAGATGAGTTCAATAGGAGAATTAACTTTCTATTTTGGTCTACAAGTTCATCAGAAGACAAATGGCATCTTCGTCAATCAAGAGAAATACATACATCAAATATTGAAGAAGTACAACCTTGTTGATACATCTTCATGCAAAATACCAGCCTCCACAATTGAAAAGATTGTACCTGATCTTACAGGGAAAACTGTTGATCAAAGATTATATAGATCAATGATAGAATCACTTATGTATTTAACGACTAGTAGACCTGACATTATGTTTGCTGTGTGTGTTTGTGCTAGGTACCAATCAGATCCAAAAGAGTCTCATCTGAATGCTATGAAGAGAATTTTCAGATATCTCAAAGGAAAACCAGCCTTTGGACTTTGGTATCCAAAGGATGGTGTTTTCACTCTCTACTCATATTCAGATAGTGACTTTGAAGGATGCAACAACAACAGAAAATCTATAACTGGTGGATGTCAATTCATAGGACCAAGACTAGTTTCATGGCAGTGCAAGAAGCAAACAAATGTATCTATATCCACAACTGAGGCTGAGTACATAGCTGCTTCAGCTGGTTGCTCTTAAGTCCTTTGGTTGCAAAACCAATTACTTGATTATGGTTACAATTTTCTTCAGACTCCAATTTATATTGACAATTCAGCAGCTATGTTTATCACTACTAATCCAGTGCAACATAGTAAAACAAAGCATATTTAAATAAGATACCATTTTCTGAGAGATTGCTCAGAAAGAGGTTTGATCAAGTTAGTCAAAGTGGATACAACAAATCAACTTGCTGATTTATTCACTAAAGCCTTTGATTCAGTTAAATTTAATTTTCTAATTAAGTCTATGGCATGATTAACTTAGATTAATCATTATGAAAACCAAAGAAAAATATGTGTCTATCCTTGTAAATAGTAATAATAAAAAAATTTAATAATAAAAAAAAGATTTTCTTTCGGAAGATTTATAATTACCTTCGGAAGAAATTTATGTCTTAGTACAATTTTCTTCCGAAAGCAATTTACCTTTGAAAGAATCTCCCGGAATAAAAATTTTGTCTTTCTTTCTGTGTATTTTAATTCAACATGTCATATGTTTGGGAAATGATAGTATACTATGCCTTTGCTTCTACCTAAATTCTTAAATATCATTAACATCTGATCAAGTTACTTGACATATGAGTATGTTCATCTTGAGTGGAAACTACACTAAGAGCATGCCAAACATAATGCAAAGTGACTGTTTGTGGGAAACTTTATTTTAAGGATATAGCAAGTGAGTCTATTCTGATATGACAAAATCACTCATCTAAGCAGACTATGTACCAACACTTTATAATATCTATCTTTGCAAATCATATTCCTTCTGTTTTGTGAAAACAAACACCTGGGTGTATGATCACCATGGTATACATTTGTAACCAACTGATGAAAAGATCATGATCCTCATCATCCCTCTGTTTTGTGTAAACAAAGACCTGGGTTAAAGGCACCTCTGTTTTACGTAAGTAAAGACCTGGTGACCTGATGATAATCATCTAAGCTCTTTAAAGAATCCTCTGTGATCAACTGTATATAAAATCTAGAGCTTTTACATCAATGCATTAATGAGATGTCAAATGCATCTCAAGATAGAACTTATAACTTAAAGTACATAGTTTCTAAGTGTGAAAAAGTGATGATTTGACTCACAAAGGGAGTACAAACTCTAAATGATTTAAACATGAAGCCCATAACAGTTACTCACTAATAAACATTAAAACATGATAAACAGCATGCCTAGTTGATACAATACTCTTGAATGGATTTAAGTGGACAAACATACTTGCAATCAAAACTAAGATCAGGTATCATTTCAACAAATTAATTCATCAGGAAGATGCTTAGTCTCATAGTATGATCCCATTCTATGTGTATATATGCTTGTACATAATACTCCTTTCAATTTTGTTTACTTTAATTTCTTTTTGGATAGACATGTGTCTTTCATGATATTCTACTTAGAAATTTATGATAAATGCCTTCATTCATTATTAATAAAAAATTTAGGGGGAGTAGAATCATGAAAATAAGTTAACAAAACAAACATATCAAATGAATAGTCAATATGATGGAATTGGAACATGAGCACTAACTTGGTTTTTGGAAACATGAAGTTTTTAAAATATAAACCTTCTTGTACATAATTGGCATGAATAAAAAGTCAACAAGGTCCAATAGCAATAAATGGTTCTATCAGTTGATTAGGACCATACAATAAAAAAAGTTTCAAACGTGGCATTTTAAGCATCAGCAGAAGCTACAATGCTTTTTAAGCATCAGCAGAAGCTACGGTGCATTGTAAACATCAGCAGATGCTACAGTGCGAAACTTAAGGGGGAGTAAAATATGACTATCCGTAGATTGGTATCCTACGAATGAGTTAATATTTTACAAGTATAATTCATTTCCATAGATTGGTAACCTATGGAAAATCAAGTTATACTTTAATTCAATTTTAAATTTCAGTTTTAATTTAGGCATCCGCAGATGTCCTACGGATGAACTGAAATCTGCGGAACAAATAAATTCCACCGAAGTGTAATAAGAAAAGTGGGACCCACATCATTAAATAAATGAAATAAATGTGTCCGAGGGAGTATAAATGATGTTTTTGACTTGGAATTCATTATTCACTTTTACAGAACCTTATTGACCTAGAAGTTTGTTAGTCAAAATTACTCAAATCCTAAACATCAAACAAAGTTTAAAACTGGTTTCAAGTCTTAATCCTAAGGTAAAACATATCATAAACATCAATAATGAACAAATTGATTCATCATTTTCATTTAAACTCATTGTCTTCGTAAATATGATGACTTAGTTCTAACATAATCGTCTTCATTCTTATGAACGGATGGCTAATCGATTTGCAAGGGAGCACAATGTGTGTGCGTTCTTAAATGCCGACGACCCTGTGTCGGAAGGATGTCGAGACATCATTAGATACTTGCGACGATCCAGGGTTTTCTATGCTTTAACAACAGAGTCTGTGATTCACCAATCACATATAGTTGATTTCTGGAACTCTGCACGAATAGAAGAAGATGGAGTAGTTATCTTGGCGGAAGTGACGAATCAAAGACTGAGGATGGATGAACAGACCATCAGGAGGGTTCTAGAGTTGGGAGAACAAGAAGCTAGTCACCCTGATTTGTTCGAGAACGAATACATAGAGAAAATATTCTATCTGATGGGATATAAGGGTGATTTTAAGAAGGGAGAAATAACAAAAGGAAGATTGTGTAAGCCATATAGATTCTGTGTCACACTTATCTCAAGTGTATCTCCAACGGGAAATCCGGATTGGATAGATTTTCTATACACATTTCTTCAGGAATCATTGGCATATTTGAAGGGAGGACATACAACTACTCTAAGTACATATTTGGGTGTTTGAGTGACCAAATCAGAGTACAGAAAGCTGACAAGATATATATGTTCCTAAGGTTCTTACAGTTGATCATAAATGTTGAGCTTCCTAAAATAGATCGAGATGGTGATATGTTTGTTCAAGCACATCTAGGAAGATCTGTGCTCAACAAGATAAGTGAAAAATACCAAGGTGAAGACATGCCTATGTTTGCTCATGTGGTGGATGCTAATGCCAACATCCCACAAGAACTGGTAACGGAAGACCAGCAAGGAAGTTCACCTGCTAACACTGTGCAAGCCTCACCTTCACCTCATCAATCACCCATTCACTAACATCATCTATCTCCACAACCTCAATCTCGCCAACCACAATCACCAGCCAGTCAAAACTCTCAACCAATCTCTCCAATTCACCCTCCATCACCAAATCAACTACGAATACAACTTTTTCAACAACCTCCAACTCCTACAAACCAATCCATTGAGAGCCTTTACACCGGGGAAACAAAGTTAGCTTCAGAAGCAAGTACAGTTCAACTGTCACTAACGAAGACTGAATCCCTTGTCCATTCAAATGATACTGAATCTGTCTCTCTAGTCATTGATCTTCAGCAACATCAACAAAAACATGAAGAGCAGGCAGAACAAGCAGTTGAGTCAAGCTTAGGCTCAGTCAGTGTAGCCCACAATGAAGTAAATAAGATGCTGAACAACAAGAAGGAGAAGAAGAAGCCAACTATGTTGATGTTATTGCTTATGATGAGGATGATCTAAGTGAAGATGACATTCCTGTAGGAAAAGTTATCTGGTGGCTGAATACAAAAAACTTGTTATTAAGTCAAACAATAGAAAGCAAAGAATTCAAGAGTTGAAGGGTCTGATAAAAGAAAAGGAAGATCAGCTGATAAAGCAAGAATCAAGTCCGAAAAGATTGAGGGAGAACATACAAGAAAACAATGAAGTGATTGATGCATTGCATGAGCTGGTTGAAGAACTACAAGATTTAGTAAAGAATGAGAAAACTGAAAAGGAGAAGCTGGCATTGGAAATTGAACATGTTTACATGCAAACAACTCTCTCACTTCTCAGTCAGCTGTGTTAAAAAAGCAAAGATGAAGAGATTGATGAGCTGAAGATGAAGATCTATGCCCTTGAATTAAATGCTGATCCATCAACAAAAATACCAAAAGAATCTTCTGAGACCTCTAAGCAACTTATTCTATACTCAAAAAAGATGAAGTACTTAGGTGCTAGTAAGAAAAAGGTGATCAATGTTGAAAATTCACCTAAAAGGTCAAGGCATACATCTCCAGAGCATACTCTTTCAGTGGATGTTTCCACTTTAAAGCCAGATGAAGCTGAGAGTGATGTTGAATGGAAAGAACTTAATGAAGATATGCATAACAAAGAACAAGACGAATCAAAGGTTGATAATCTACTGATAACAAAAGATATATTAGAAGAGAGGTCTGAGTCAACAACGTTTATGACCCTTATCAACCATAGGTTTCCATTTGATATGGTTGAGAGGATGAATATGACTAAAATGAAGGATCTACCAAAAGAATTTGAGCTTGCTAGATTCATGATCCCTAACTGTGACTTCATGCCTTCACAACATTTCAATCTATTTAGAAAATCAAGAAAGATTTGGGTCGCTATGATACAACAAAGCTCAACAAATATAATATGACTTGTTGGCTACAGGGTCACAATTACAAATTGTATGAGCTTAAGGGAAGAAAAGTGGGTGAGCTAAGGAGAATGATGGAACATGTTATGAAGGTGGAGTTAGAAACTGGAGTAAGATTCAGGACTGAATCCCCTAATCCCATTCATGAACATCAAATGAAGATCACTACTGACCAGTAACAGTTGCAAGCGAGGACCGACACAAAGGAAAAGAAAAACTTATCAGAGAATCCAGAGAGGTAATACTAGGAAAAGTATGGCCATTGGGCACAATTGTAAGGGAGATTACTGAAGAAAAATCTTCTCTAATCCAGTTGTTTAATCATATTACAACTCCCACTTCTGCCGAGGAAAACAGGATTATGGCCTGGAAATTTGACTCAGAGTGGGATTGTGCACTTATCAAAAGAGTATCTGGAAGAGTTGAATACTTCCACCTACTTGAATCAATCTTGATGTTGCCTGATGCTGACATTAAAGACCTTCAAAGCCTGATCATCTCCAACTACCCAATAAGCCAAAGAGGAAGATATTTCTCTGTATTGGTTGTAAAGTTGAAAACTAAGTTCAAGGATGATGTTCTCAAGGAAGCAAGAAGGGAAGATGAAGAACACAAGCAAAGACTCAAAAGGGAAAGAAGATCAAACTCCAACTCTTCTACACAAGTTGTTGATGAATTCTTGAGGAGGGTTGGATACACTAACAGAAAAACAGCAGCCATCAAAGTCATAACAGGAAATCAATACACTATTCCCATAACTGAGATATGATATGTTGAGAAAATAAAAGAAATGGTGCTACTGAGGAATGCTGAAGGGAATAAAGGTGAAAAGATAAGAATTTTTGACCCAGTAGAGATCAAACTACTCCACCCTAGCTACACATCATACGTGCATGATAAATTATTCCCAAAGCTGTCAAATGAAAGAGCACAGAATGATCTATGCTTATATGTGCACATGATACAAGTGGTGGATAAACTGCATGCAAAAGCATATAAAAGAAGAAGTTGGTGTCAAGATTGAAGGAGCTTTCAGTTTTAAAAAACTGATTAGAAGTCTCTAAGCCTAAGGGGGAGTATAGTTAGATCTAGGAACAATAGATCTGGATCATTTTGTATAGTCTTAGAACTTTAATCAATACTTGTAATGAATGATTATAATCATTATTTTGATGTATGCATTGTGTATATAGGTTAACCCATATGTGTGTTGATCTGTGTATGATTGCAGGTACAAACATAATACTTGGCCAATTACTGAAATTGACTAAATGTATGAAACATCTACGGATGAACATTTTGTTCTTCCGTAGATATATTTCTTACAAGTAACATACATCTGCAGATCATCTGCGGATGAACAATCAGCTCTAGAGTTCACGTGAAGTGAATCAAAGAGTTCAAGTGAAGACTCCTGCGGATGAGCAAACACCTTTGGAAGACTGAATACCTTTGGAAGACTGAATACCTTCGGAAGAACAAACACCTTCGGAAGACCTAATACCTTCGAAAGAACAAACACTTACGGAAGACTATGCAGCTGCGGAGTCCTAACACTTGTATTTAAATAATGCAAGTGTTACAAATGAACAAGTCAATAAGTCAACAAGTTAGTTGTACGAATCCAAAGAGATTCGGTGATTCCTTAACTGGAACACACGTGCCTATAAATATGGATTCTAGGTTTCACATCAAGGGGACACACGAACACAAACAACCAAGCAACAATACATCAAACCTAAACATCATATCAATTCACACAAACATAAACCCTAGCAGCTGTCACATCAACATCAACACGTTCGAAGCATTTATTGTTCATTATTTATTCGTCTGTAATCATTAATCAATTTAATGAAATACATTTAAATCAAATCCTTTTTGCCTATTAATTGTGTTCTTCTCATTGTGTTCGTCATAATCATTAATCATTATATTTGATATTTATTTATTAAAAACAATTAAACAAGGTTAATATTGATTCCGCAAACATTAACTTGATTCCTTATTAACACCTATAATTCCTGATTGCGATCCTTGGATTCACAACCTCTGTACTCCAGCTTGCATTGCTAAAGTTAAATTGTATCAGGACTATAATATGAAAATTAAATTTGATATTGAGTCTTTAAATATCCTTAAGGGTGATTTTAAAAGGGTTGAATCTAACTATAAAATGAAAATTAAAGAGTTGGAGAAAATTGTGTCCTTTTTAAA
Organism: Flaveria ramosissima; assembly: GCA_025215565.1. Classification (NCBI taxonomy): domain Eukaryota; kingdom Viridiplantae; phylum Streptophyta; class Magnoliopsida; order Asterales; family Asteraceae; genus Flaveria; species Flaveria ramosissima. The sequence continues at coordinate 66,090,608 of CM046040.1, forward strand.
ACATGAACATACCAACTATAAGACTCAAATCAAAGATTTAATCTCCAAATTGACTGAGGCTCAAGCCCAGCTTGTTACAGCTGAGCCTCAAGCCAAGAAGTATGCTATTTCTGAGCAAAACTTCCAAGCCATTCTTGCATCATCCTCCCACTCAAAAATTTGTTATCAAAACAAAAGTGGGTTAGGAACCAATGAAATTGCTCCACCACACTCTTATGAGTCTATTAGACAACCAAGATGTGGGACTGAAAAGCAAGAGGTTCCATCTGTTGACCCACCTTCCCATGAGTTGAAGAGTGATGCAATCATAGAGACCATCACAGGGAAGGATCAAGTAAATCAACCTATCTCTATAAGTGATGATCATCCCCTAACCACCAAAGCCAGAAGAAACAGGGCTAAGGCAGCCAGAAAAATGGCCAAGAAAGTAGTTGAGTCCAAGTTGAAAATAGACCCAAAACAAAAGGGTGTATTCATTTCAACTAGATTCCAAGTGGTTGAAAACTCTAATCTTGGAAAGGAGTGTAGTACCAGCACTCCGCCCTGCTAAAGGCTTAGAAGTTAAAGGGGAAGACTGTTGATGAAGACAAGAAGAGCAAGAAACAACAGTCTTCAAATCTCTCAAAGGTTAACATTGCATGCATAATATGTGGTCTGCAAAACCATATGGCTAAATATTGCTACTAAAATCCTGCAAGCACACATTATGCAAATAATGTTAAGAAAGAATGAGTCAAGGAGGGTTTCATATTTGGACCCTATCATATGGTTCAAATGATGAGGAAAGGAAAGCTTGTTTCTGAAGCAAAATTGCTTTTGGAAGAAACTCATTCTTTCGAAGGGAAAATAGTTTCAGAAGATAAGGCTAAGAAAATTAAAAAGAATAAAAGAGTTCCTTTGAAACCTTCCGAAAAGAAGATGCTTGGGAAGAAAAGGTGAGGAAAGCTCCTTCCGAAAAGAAAGAAGCCTCGGAAGTATGCCATATTGCACAAGCTTCATCAAGCTCATCTGCTTTGATTATCCAAGGTATGTAGTGGAAGATTAAACAAGATGTTGCAGCCCAAACCTCTTCTTTACAAACATCTTTTGAACCCCCATGCATACACTTTGGTTCAATTAAATCCTCATCATTGGAAAAGCCCAAGACCAATAAGGCTTGGGTTTCCAATAAAAACTAACTTTTTCACCATATGTGCAGGGACATCCACATGACAAAAATGACAATGTGTGGATTGTAGATAGTGGATGCTCCAGGCACATGACTGGGAACAGATATCTTCTTTAACAATTTTAACTTTTTAATGGAGGTCTTGTTCAATTTGGAGGTAAGGCTGGAGGATACATTTATGGCAGAGGAAGTGTATCCAACGGCAAGTTAAGAATCGACAAAGTAAACTTTGTCAAACAGCTTGAACACAATCTATTAAGTGTTTCTCAGTTTTGTGATCAAAATCACCAAATGCTTTTAACTAAACATGAGTGCATATCCTCAAACCCGGGATGACAATTACTTCGGAATTGGTGCTTCTTAGAACTCCTAGGAAAGGGGATATGAACAAGCTGGAAATGAACAATACTTCTCCGTTGGGTGAAGTGTCATGCTTTCTTTCCGAAGCTAATGGTGAGGAGTCAACTCTGGGCATAAATAAATGTGTCATATCAATTTCAAAACCATGAATAAAATGGTTAAAAATCACTTGGTACATGATTTGCCGAATAAGGAATTTTCTGCAAAGATAAATGTGTTGCATGTCTGAAAGGAAAGCAACATAGAACATCTCATAAATCCAAAGTAGTTAACCCTATCACCATTCCATTATACTTATTGCACATGGATCTATTTGGTCCTACAAGTATAATGAGCATTGGAAGGAAATCATACTGCCTTGTGATTGGTGATGATTTCACTAGATTTACATGGGAATTCTTTTTAAGAACTAAAGATGAAACTGCTGAAACTTTAAAATCTTTTATTCCTAAAATAGAAAATCAAATTGATCACAAGGTTAAGATAATTAGAAGTGATCAAGGGACTGAGTTTAAGAATCAAGTTCTTGACTCATTTTGTAACTCAAAAGGGATTGCCAGACAATATAGCGCTCCTAGGACTCCTCAACAAAATGGTGTTGCTGAGAGGAGAAACAAGACACTTATTGAGGCTGCTCGAACTATGTTAGTTGATTCAAAGCTGCCTCTAATAGTCTGTGCAGAGGCGGTTAGCATTGCGTGCTATGTGCAGAATAGAGTTCTTGTAGTTATGCCACATCGAAAAAAACCCTTATGAGCTACGGAACAAGAGGCCACCGTTCATTGGCTTTCTCAGGTCCTTTTGCAGCAGGTGTACCATACTTAACATAGCGGACAATTTGGCAAAATTTGTTAAAAAGTCGGTTGATGCTATCTTTGTTGGATATTCCTCCAACTCTATTGCCTATAGAGTTTACAACATTAAGAATCAACAATTTGAGGAATCATCCAACATTGTCGTCAATGAGCACACTCCTTGTGTTAGGGGGAATGGCCCTGATCATATTTTTAACTTAGAATTGTTTCCAAACTATTCTAAACCCTCTTGTGAGAATGTTTAAGCTGGAACAACAACTCATAGTGATTCTGATGATAACCAACTATTTGAGTTACCTAAACCTCTTTCAAGTTCTCTAAGAGTTGCTGAAAATCAAGCTCCCACAATAATCAGATCTGATAGCATAACTATCTCAAGAGATAGTGGAGCGTCAATAAGTTGTCAACTAAATAAGCCTCAAAACTCATCAGGTGACAATGCACAACACCAAGCTGATGGAAGTAGCATTCTGAAGGAATAGGCAATTGTTAATGTTGCCCCACAGCCAACAAATACTGATGTTGTTTCTCCTTCATTCAATCAGTCTTCATTGAATGAGTGTGAAACATCAGCTGGACCAAGTGTTCTAAACCTTGAGCCAAACTTTTCCAATCTAGATCTATCCATGCAAATGGATGCGATCCCCAGGCTCAAAATTCATAACACTCATCCAGCTGAAAACATCATTGGAGATGTCTCTAAAGGCGTGAGAACAAGAAGACAAACTCAAAATGGGAATGTCTGCCTATACTTATGCTTCTTATCTCAGATGGAATTTAAGAAAGTAGAAGAAGCCTTGAAATATAGTAGATGGGTTGAATCAATTCAAGAGGAATTGCTTCAACTCAAAAGACAAAAGGTTTGAAACCTATGTCCACTACCATCCAGTCAAGTACCAATAGGCATAAAATGGGTATTCAGGAACAAGAGAGATATAGAGACTTGATCATCAAGAACAAGGCAAGACTGGTAGTTCAAGGATACACTCAAGAGGAAGGAATTGAGTACACTAATGTCCTTGCACCTGTTGCAAGACTTGAGGCAGTGAAGATCTTTCTTGCTTATGCTACATCCAAGAATTTTACTGTCTACTAGCTAGATGTCAAATGTGCATTTCTATATGGGGATATAGATAGGGAAGTCTATGTGTGCCAGCCTCCAGGATTTGAAGACCCACAGAACCATAACTATGTGTGCAAACTAGATAAATCTCTCTATGGACTGCACCAGGCACCTAGGCTGTGGTATGAGACATTGTCTCAGTTTCTCCTGAAGAATGGTTGCACAAGAGGTACCATTGACAATACTTTATTCATAAGGAAGTCTGGGAATGACATTTTGCTCGTACAAATTTATGTTGTTGACATCATATTTGGTTCCTCAAATGACTAAATATGCAAAGGCTTTGAGAGAACTATGAAGAAGAAGTTTGAGATGAGCTCCCTAGGAAAAATGGACTTTTTCCTTGGAATTCTGGTAAAGTAAATGAAAAACAGGTTCTTTATCAGTCAATCTAAGTATGTATCTGACATTTTAGAAAGATTTGATATGAAAGATTGCAAGCCAGCTAAGACTCCTATACCCAGAAATCACAATCTTTGCCATGACTCTGAGGGGGTGGATACTGATCAACATCAGTATAGGGCAATCATTGGATCTCTGATATATCTCATAGCAAGTAGACCTGATATTATGTTTGCAACATGCATCTGTGCAAGATATCAGGCTGCTCCAAAGTTGTCTCACCTAGTTGCTGCCAAGAGAATCTTTAGATACCTCAAAGGAGCACCTAAACTGGGTCTCTAGAGAATCCTTTCTAGATGAGAATTGTAAATTATCATTACTACTTTCTTTACTTCCCTTTCCTCTGAATCATTTCTAAGATTTCTTAGTCTCAGCCTGGTCAAGTCAGCTATCTCAAACTAGTTGAATCACACCAGTTGGTTTCTTGAGTAAGCCACTCTTCCAGCGTTTGATCTGGTTATAAAGTATGCATTATTTTTCCGATCATATTTCCACTCTACTATTGGATCATGTACTGATAATGGAGTTTCAGGAGTCTCTTCACCAATATTAGCTTTAACTAAGGCTAGTACTTTATGCAGCAGCACTTTGGATTCATCATTTTTGCATCCAAAAGTACTAAAGTACTCTGCAATTTGCTCTAGAATGTCAAGGGGCAAATCAAGTACCGCATTTTCATGATCATAGTACATGATTTCTCCATTTGCCCACTTGACAACAAATTTCTTCATTTGAGCAAAATACCTAGCAGCCACTACCTTTATTCCTTTAAATATCTTCTCCTCTACTTCTTGACAAACATTCATTGCTTTTATAACCTTCTTTGGTGCTCTTGTCTTCTTTCCAAGGATTGTAGAGATACGTTGTTTATCATTAGAGGTTGTTGATGTAGAGTTAGGGATTCTGGAGACTTAGTTGGCATATGGGAAGACCTTTGAGTAACATTCTAAGTTCTAGCATGTTGTCTTTCCCATTGCTCCCTAGCTTGTTCAAACTTTGGGAGCTCTCCGATAGCAATCTTCTTCCTGATTACTCTAGTATTAAGATCAAGAGTTGACATACTCATTGGTCCTACATGTCTACTAGAGAAACCATATTACTTTATAAATTGCTTAATTTTTTGCTTATCCCTTAACTCTTACTGAACTTTTTCTACTTTTATCTTCTCTGATTTAGCCCCTTTCTACTAGCTCTCTCAACTGATTTCTCCATCTCAGTATGAATTGCCGCTATTAGTTTAGATTTGATCTCAACAGGGCTCCACTCCATGACTCATCAAAGTTGTATCCTTTCAACTCAAGTAAAGCTGCTAGGAGACACTTTTCTTTATCTGTCTTTTCTTTATTTGTAAAAGAGATCACAGGTTTGGATTTAGCGCATACAGATATTGGAGTCTCACCAGCTGACTACCGAAGGTATGAGAGTTACACCTGATGCCTCACCAGCTGACATGGGATCATTGGCAATTGTTTGAGCTTTTTCAGCATCATTGGTGACTTCTGGGCCCTCAATTTCCACATTCACCTCAGATTTAAATGAGGTTTCAGTTTCAACCTGTGGTTGACCAAATATCACCTCAGATGATTTTTTGAGTTTAGACTCAGGTATGTCCTTGTGTATTTTATGAAGTTTGATTGTTCGGCTTCAAGAGTCACTACATGTCTTTCCATGTCGTTATCCATGGTCTAAGTCCCTCTTCTGTAAACCACCATTTTGTCTGAGGATTCATCTGCCGAAGAAGTCTCTTGTGTACTTTTAGCAGTTGCGTTCATACCTGATTTATTAAGTACTTTAGAAACTTCTAAAAGTACTTTCAGCAATGGTGCTTTTTCTTTTGCAGATAACTTGGGAAAGGCTATAAGTTCTAGCACTAGCTCTCTCTTAAATGATTCCTCATCATTTCTCTTTCTTTATAGAAAGAGCAGTATAGAAGTGCCAAATTTTTTCAACATAGCAAATTTATTCTTCCCAAGTTGAACCTTTTGGTTAATCTTCCTCATCACTCTTCTAGCTTTCATCTCCTTCTCTCCAAGCTATCATCACTGTATCTATCAAGAAGCCCATTAAATTTGGCCTCAGCATTTAATAGAGGTTCATATTTACCAATCCATTTGGAGGAGAAAGAGATTGGCTTGTGATGTATATACAACTTGAGTAGCCAATCTCTAGAGAATGTGATCAGCTTCTTTGGGCTCATCATCCCCTTTTTTAGTAGCATCATCTGAGATTCTAGATGATACTAGACATGGAGAGGAAGGCACATCTAAAGGTTCTTATGGTGCTGAGAGTTAAAGGCTAAGAATGAATGATTGTTAAAGGTTAATGGTCTTTTGAAGTTGCTCCACTTTATATTCAAGATCCATTGCCTTTGTAGTAGCTTGTTGAAGAGTTATGAGTTGTTTTTTTAAGGATGGAAACTTTTGTAGATTGTTGTTGTAGAGTTTTGAGTTGAGATTCCAACTTAGTGACTCCATCTGTTGAAGATTTTAGCAGACAGTTCTCAAATTCGAGAACCTTTGTGTTTTCAGCATAACCCTGAAGTCATGCATTTTGTTCTTCTAAGATAACTACTCTTTATGCAAGATCATGGTTATGGGGTGTCAATTCATTTATCTATTGCATACTTCCCTCATCCATAGGTGTGGAATCCTTGGGAGATAAGGTACTTGGTCTAGCCTCTGCATCCACACCACTAGATATGGTTTCTTGGTGCCTAGGATTCCACTCCTCAAAAAATGAATCCAAAGAGATATTCTTAAAGTGAGTTGTCGTGGTTGAGGTCTTAGTTATGTTATATCTGTCCTGCCGATCAATTAAGGGACTATAAGTATAGACAGCCTCTTCCACATTGATCATTTCCTCCCTAGGATCAATCTCTTAGGATAAAGGATGCGGGTCAAATATCGTTGTAAACACAAAAGTATCCACTGTCTGTATTGTATGGGAAGGGGAAGACAATGGTTCAGGCTGATATGAAACAAGAACCTCATCATCCTGGGTGGTAAATATGTATGGGAGAAATTGGAGCTGAGTCTAATGGCCGGGGATATGAACCAGTTCCTTATAAGACTTCTTCCTTAGCAGTTGTCTCAGTTATATGGATATCCCTTTTGGTTTTCTCAATTGAGTGTTAGGACTTCGATTGAGAGCTTGTAGTTTGGTTGTGGGTTTGCTCTGAAGAGGGAAGAAAAACCTTTTTCTTTGAGCCTTTTTAAGGTGTGGCTGACACCATTTACTTGACTAGGACCCTAGTTTCTAGTCTTGTCTTTTGAGTGGAGGTGATTTGGGGCATGTATCCTCTCACTAGAAGATGTAGGGGTTCGCTTATGCATGTTAACATTTGGCTTTAATGTGGAGGGTGTGGGATCAACAATGGTGAATGTGTCCATGCTGCCACCCTTAGGCTTAGTGACCTCAAGTATGTGCCCAAACAAGGGAGTTACCTTCCCTGAAAAAGATTTTGGGATTACTCAAAAGTTTGAAAATATTGCATTGTTTAAAGTTCTTAGAGCATGAATAATTCCACTAAGTTTTAGTATATCCCTTAATTCTTCTTGTAAAATCACTTGTAAGAATCTAGGGTACATTGAAGTTTGAAAAATTCATAACTTTGTTGTTTGACTAGACCAGGGATAGCCCCTGCTAAACCCAATGGTACATGGTCCCATCCTCCTGGCTTATTAGATAGATAGTGTAGGAAGATAAAAAGGATAATTCTCCAATTATGATATACCAGTGGTTTGGAGAAGGTGGACGTCGAAAGGGGTCCTTCGTATCCTATTTCCTTCAAAGCGGCACTGACCACTTCTTTGATGAAAGAAGATTCACCATTAGTGTTGTTCAACTTTAAGTGTTTACATATTGTGGCGCATGATATGGTGACCTTCATTCCTTGTACTACCGTAGTGAGGACCTTCACTCCATATTCTCTCTTTACAAAGAATGGGGTCCAGAATTTCCCTATGTGAGACTCACAGATCACTAGGTCTATAGTAATGGAAAAGGAGTAATTGTTATTCCTTAGGATTTGAAGAACAGGATGATAGACCTTATCACCTATGGGTTGAAGTGATGCGTTAATGTTGTGGTCCGAATGGAATTCTAGGGTTTAAGATTGAGCGGCCATTGAAAGTTGGTTGATTTTGGTAGGACTTCGAGAGATTGATGGTTCAAGGGTTTGCTTTACGTGGAATATTGAAAATTACAATGGTGAGAAAACTTTGATTTTAACAGTTATGTATAATATAAAGAATGTGAATTTTAAAAATGTTTTACCACCGTAACTATAAATCGACGGCGTGAGATGATAAAACAATCTTTTTAGGTAACTTCTCCGGTGCCATTACATATCAGAACACAATATTGGGACCTACCCGATCTTTTTCAAAAACATGTGCTAAATTCATCCTATCTGCCAAATTTTCCCATTCGACAAATACGCGCTTTGCCTAATTATATGTCGACTAGCATAATTCATAAGATACCTAGATATCTGCTGATATTCGGCAGATACCTATTTATCTGCTAATTGACAATTTATCAAGAAAATAATTTCTTTACAAATTTAACAAATATAATCAATTTAAATTATTTAATTATTCAAAGTTCGTCATCTTTATAGAAGATACAAAATATTTAAATATAAATTTATTAAAAGCTTTTATGAATGAGTCTACATGTTTACAGGATCGGTTTGATGATGCAGAATCCTTTCTAAGAGTTGATAATAATATACTAAGTAACTTAGAACACAGAAAGATAATTTTTAAGGTACTTGTATATATTACTTCTCAACTTAAAGTATTACAAGACTCTTACAAGCATATTAAATGAGTTACAATGAGAAACTATATATACTATCATCTACTGCCGGATATACTTTGATGACAGCTGGAAACCTATAACTAAAGCAAATACTAGATAAGGTATCTTAGATATAATATTATCTAATATATGGTACTCATGACATATCCATGACTTACCTTTTGTCACCAACTAAAGTTGGTAACTGTACTAACTGATAAGGAATGAATAGTGGAATAAAATATGCTCAACTACATGGGCGTCGGAAAGCACCATGCAATATCTCAAAGATTTGCAGCGGAGTGTTAGAAGGACCATACTTATGTCCATTGGTTCATAGTAGGTTCTTCCGATGTTTAACTGGCTTCGGAAGAACAAGTTCTTCCGAAGCCACTTATAGTTCGGAAGAGGCTACTTCTTCTGAGTCTTGAGACGTTCTTTAGGTCTTCATACTTCGGAAGTCATTTTCTTGATTTCTTCTAAGTGTTGAACCTCAGAAGAAGGAAGACTTTGTCTTCGGAAGTTGGAGTTTCTCTTCGAAAGCTCCTTCAGGATTAAGCTTAGGAAGCTCAGCATTTGCCTTCGGAAGTTCTTCATCAGTTGCACTAAAATAGTCTAAGTGTTAGTTTTGGTTGCACCAGCCTTACTTGATCCAACAAACTCCCCCTAGGCTGATGCTATAAAACCTCACTTGTTTCTGCTTCTCAAAACTTTCAGCACCAGGGAAAGAAGATGTTTATCAGTCTCTTTGTTCTTCCCGAATATGGTGCTGAGAAGCTTGTACAAATCATTTGTGGACAGGAGATCCAGTCAATCACTTTGAATTATATGTACTCTCTGTTGTGGCCCTCTGAAGAGAGTTTGTTTGGGAGTTGTACTCATACTCCCATCTAACTATAGACTCAAGTTCAGGACCTTCAACCATTTGAAGAAAGGCTTTGACTTTGGTTGCTAATCCTTCCCTTTCATCTTTCTCTCTTAGCTTCAACTCTTCTTCAATCTTGGTCCTAGCAGTTAGTTCGGCCAGATGAAGACTGCTCAGATGATTTTTGATATGAGCAGCTATCTCGGAGTTGGAGGGGTTGGAGAGTGACTTCTCTGCTAACTCATCATCATCTCTTTTTCCTTTTCCACTTCCTCCAGCTTCCTCGTCATCATCATCTTCTTCTGATTCATCATCCGTCGAATCATCATCATCGTCTTCACCATCAGCTCCATCATCCTTAATCTTTAGGGGCTCACCCTTTGCTCCCTTCAACCTCAACATAAGCTTTTTGTTCTTTTTCTCTAACCCCTCGATCCGCTTAAGGGATGCCATGACAAGCTCATTTTGAGCCTTCAGGGCATGGTGAGCTCGAACTAAAGATCTCTCATGAGAAAAGTTCTTCTCTATAAGCTGAGCTATCCGCTTGCCTTGTGCGGTATTGACTGCCATCAGTTGATTCATTTGGTTGGCTCTCAGATCATCTGTCGCTAGCAGTTTGAGCACCAGTCTGTTTAGGTTCGCCAACTGTTCCTCTAACCCAATAGTGGGTAGAGTAGAGCCCTATGTAGGTGGGAATTGGGTGGATGTGCCAGCTTGGGAAGTAGTGGGTGTGGTGGTGGATGTGGTGTAGATGGGAGTAGGAATGGAAGTGGATTGTGGTGGAACTAATTTGGGTATTGTGGGTGAGGTAGGTGTGAATGTATGAGTGGTGGTGGTGTGGGGAACAGTGGTGGTGGTAGTGGCTGTGGTGGTGGCAGTGGCTGTGGTGGTGGAAGAACTGATCAAAGTAATCCTTTGCCTCTTACCCTTCTTCCCATGGGGTTGGGCCATCCTCTTCCTCCTGGAACCCTTGGCTATCGGGGCTCCCCCTGAGCTAATCGGCTGGTCGGGTGTGTATGTCGGATCTGTGACATCAGTGTCACCACCCTTAGTACAGCTTGACGTCCACCAACCGCCTATTTCCCCTTATCGGTAGCCACAACCCTACTCCTGACTCTCCTGGTGAGAGGCTCATCATCAGACTCATCCCCTTCATATACCAAGAAGTCCTAGTGGAAAGCAGCTTGCTTAGATCCATCAAGAGCGGGGGCCAAAATGTCTCCTGACCGGGGGCTTCACCTGCTTCCCCCGGTACACCTTCATCCTACCCAGGGTGGTGTCATCCATCACCTCTAATATCACTGCATCGTCCTTCTCCTTAGGCAGCAAATGAAGCTTCTCGTCTATGATCATTTGCAAGAACCTTGGATACATGCAGAAGCCTTCCTTGCCTTTGGCCTCTATGTTCTCTATCAAGTACGAAAGAAGCATACGTGAGAAACTGAATGGGTGGTTCAGTACCAGTGCAACATTTGCATTCTGGATCTTGTCGGACATCTCATCGAATCCTCCACGTCTGGAGGCTATACACTTGAGGATCACATGTGCCAGATACTTGAACTGGGGGCACATGTTGCTCTTGTTCAGTACGCCTACATTGATGTCACCAGCGTACTTTATCCTCAGAAAACATCCCCAAACTGTTAGGGGATGCAGCTTGGTAGGATGGGCTCCATCCTCACCCAATCCAAGACTCTCATCAGGTCGTCTTCCCTGATCTTAATCTCTTGTCCGAATATAGAGCTCCGGATACTGTGGGCTTTACGGACCTGTCAACTGTGGCATTTTCCCAGAAGGCCTGCTGAATGGATCGGTATAATGTGCATGGAGTAGAAATTGCCTTGTAGATCCTTGATCTACGCAGGAAGGCTATAATCCAGTAAACTCAGAAGCGTTCCGAGACGCAGCATCTAGATGAGCACAAATGTTGTGCTTGGTGCTCATTGTCCATCTCTTAGCCATATTGCTGCAACACAAGAAACATATACATTAGATCTGTTCGTAAGAGATAACAATTGAATTTTAGCTGATTTTGATCAACTGGTTCAATCGTGCGATTGAACCATACGACGGAGTTCAGTCGTACGATTGAGCCTGCGACTGAACTTAGTCGTATTCTATGCCATGCGGTTGAGTCAGTCGTGCGACTGAGTCACCGATTGATTCACTCGTGCGATTGAATCATACGCCTGGCTCAATCGTGCGACTGATGTTCATATGCGTGTCTATTCGCATCTTGCACTGTTTGACACCCTAAATTTGAATCTTTGTCAAAACGTTACATTACACTTCGTGTTTACATTCATTAGGTTCGCAGGGACTCGAAATAGCACTTAGTGTAATTTAAATCAACGTATGTGTCCATTTAAGTGGTCTATTTTAGGGTATGGTCCCGGTTCTTGATTTTAACAATTTTGGTCATTGTGGGTTCGTTTAGTTAATTCATTTGACCCAATTTTAGTTTCAAAGTACCTGAAGCTGAATAGGATATCAGTGAGTACCACTATTTTAGAGTAATCACAATAATTAAAATTTTTTGCAAAATGTTTGAGTATTAGGCGGTTTTTGAGATTTATTGAAGGGTGGTAGGGTATACGATCGACTGACCCCCTTTTTATACTGTTTTAAGTTTCAGTCGTGTGACTGGACTCATACGCATGACTCGTTCGTGCGACTGGGGTTCAGTCGTGCGACTGACTCAGACTCCTTCATCCAGTCGTACGATTGGTTCATTCTTGTGATTCAATCGCATATTTGACCCATACTCATGGTCCAATCGTGTGATTGGCTCATACTTATGGTCCTCGTGCAATTGGCTCATACTTATGATTCAATCGTGCGATTGGCTCATACTTTTGAGTTTGACTTCATACATTTCCATACACTCAAAATTTAACTTTAGATATATAACATTATGACCAATGATCATTTTAGACATGACCTTTTTTGCAGAGAATCATTTGATCACCTCAGACGTGATCCTTTTAATTGAGAGCCGATTGGTCACCTCAGACGTGACCTTTTTAATTTGTGATTTACAGAGTTCATCTAGTTATATAATCCGACATTGACGTAAAGAAGATAACGAAAACAAAAAACAACTTCAATTAAAGCAAAACAAGACATGTTTTTATGTTTTTGGTTTGAGGTGGATTGAAACCTTTAAAAGTCATCTAACTATTAAACGATAACAACTTAAAATTGATATTAAAAAATGAACTTATTATAAAAAAGGTTTAATAACATGATGCTAGAAATCAAACATCAAATAACTGACTATTTAGGGAATGACATGAGATTAGTGTAAATCACAACGGGGGACTAGGATTAAAACAGGTTTGGGTTATGAAAATGCTTCAGTTTATCCTCCTCCTATCACTTATTGTTATTCACCTATGCCAGTTCCACACCTTTCAAATGATTTAGTTCAAACCCATACTAATAGTCTCTTTGCAGGTTTAGAAGGTGTGAATCCTAAGGACGTGCGTGAGGAGTACGGTTATGGACTGACGAGTGGGCTTGGATGCTATAGTTTTAGTACACCTAAACCTCGACGTTCTGTTTTAGATCATAGTTCTAGTTTAAGTACAGTTTTTGTTTCCAAAAATCTGTCAGACATTGACTCACTGTGTTCTAGTGGTTGTTTCATATCTTTTCTGAATGATTCCAGATGTAATGATGATGCTTCGAATTCTTGTGTGAATGAGGTTGAGAATGATTCTATTATCAATGGTAAAGATAAAACCAAAAGTAACTGCTTTGAAACAAACTTTTCTCATCCCATTCCATCATTGATCCCAATTAACATTTCACAATCTAATGAAAGGGTAATATCAACTTTTGGTGCAAGCACAGGTGGTCTTCGTAAGAATCTTTCTTCAATCTTTGTCTTTAAGAAGAAATTTCTTTGAAGCTTCGGAAGACTTCACTTTTGGCTTCGGAAGATGTTGGTCTTGGCTTCGGAAGATTTTACACTTAGAATATTTCTAATGCATGGTATAAAACTTCCGAAGCATTTCTACTTCTGTTCTTTAGTGCATGCTTGTAGAGAGACTTTGGATGTTTTGGCTGCATCAGACTTGTAGGAATCCTTACAAACTCCCCCTAGGCTGATGCACCAAACATTTAGAAGATCTTCAGATGTTTGTAGTCTTCAGCAAAATGATGACCACACTCTTCTTCATCAGATGGTCAGGATCATTCAGATTCTTATAATATATTCACTTCTCAAAGAGATCATGCAGAGGTAAGTTGATTATGTCTTGCCATGTATAGACATTCTCAACACCTTGATCTCTGATCACATGCCATCTCTCTGGATTAGTAGTGAAGATCCAGGATAAGATGGGTGTCCCACCTGCAAGAGGAGCCAGTTGAATTGGAGTTGATTGGGCTGCCTCTTCATGCACTTCCTCAGGTTGATCTCACTCAGGCTGAAGTGTAGAGGTGGATGATTCAGGCTTCTCTTCTTAGACATTGGTTTGGAAGCCTCCTCTTCTTTCCTCTTAGAATACTTTAACTGAGAAGACTGGTCTGCAGCCCTTGTTGATCATCCTTGTCTTTTCTGAGTTGGTGTTCGTCCTTCACAGTTCAGAAGGAGAAGTTTGTCCCTGCTGTGGATCAGAAGATGAAGCTTGCTGAGGCTCAGCAGGAGGTCCAGGTTGTGTTATCTTAGATTGTTCAATCTTAACCTCCACTTCAGGTGGGATTTGACTTGGAGGAGAGTATAAGTCAATCAGCTCTCCACTCTTGATCTTCTTCTTGATTACCCTGATATGCTCATCCATTGTGGATAGAGACATAGGGCCAAGTCTCCTTCCGGAGAATCCATACAGCTTCAAGAAGCTCACCATCCTTTGTCTATCAGCAGACTTCTTCATACTCTTTTGGATGATGGGTCTTTACTTTGCAGCATCTTCCCTCATCTTTCTCTTTGTTGTTTTTTGTTCTTTGAGCACATGAAGTTCAAGCTGTTTGAGATACTCAAATTCAATGTACTCAAAGGAAAAGGGAAGAAGTGCAGATGCCTAGTAGAGACATGTGGCACTTAAGTAGTTGTTCATGTTTCACTGAGGAATGAATTTTTGAAGAAGTTGTTGGTGTGACAGGGCTCTTAGGCTCTATCGTTGGGCCTTCAGCCAAGGTTTTCTCTTTGAAGCTAATCACAGGATCTGCCTCAGCATCCAGTTGACCAATGACATTACCTGATTGTCTTTGTCTTCTTCTAAGACTGAACTTTTCAGTAATTCTATCTTGAATCCTGAGTGCTAACCTCCACTTCAAGAGGAGCTTGACTTGGAGGGGAGTGTAAGTCAATTAGCTATCCACTTTTGATCTTCTGCTTGATTACCCTGATGTGCTCATCCATTATGGATAGAGACATAAGGCCAAGTCTCCTTCCGCAGAATCCATACAGCTTCAAGAAGCTCATCATCTTTTGTCTGTCAGCAGACTTCTTCATGCTCTTTTGGATAATGCCTCTTCACTTTGCCGCCTCTTCCCCCATCTTTCTCTTTGTTGCCTTTTGTTCATTGAGTACTTGAAGTTCAAGCTGTTTGAGATACTCAAACTCAATGTACTCAAAGGACAAAGGAAGAAGTGCAGATGCCTAGTAGAGACCTGTGGCACTCAGGTAGTTAATCATGTTTTGCCTATCTGTTTCCTTGTCTACCTAAGGTTCTTATGTAGCTACCACAGTCTCCTGCACAGGGCTTTCTTGAACTGGGGAGAGAGTAGGAACATGCTTGTATAATCTTTTCTGTCTCTTCTCCTCTTTGATTTGGAGAAGTAGCCTTGCATCTCTGCTTCATTCATCTCTCTTGACACTTCCATGTCAGCCAGTTCATTGAGTTCCTCTAAAGGGAGAGATATAATCTCATCAATGTCATAGTTCCTGGTATGCAGGTAAGTAATCCTGACTGCCTTCAACTCATCACCTTGAGTGTTTGGTCTGGGAGCAGCCCTGATTACAGCTTGCATGAAGCCTGAAGATCCAGAGGAACTTTCTTCCCTTAGCTTCCTCTTCCTCTCTCTCTCTCTCCTCCTCAATCTCCTTAGGAGTTAGAATCCTTTTCCCTTTGTCACCCACAGACCTTTGTGACACAGGGTGCAGAGAGCTTTGGCCTTCATTGCTTGGTGTAGCATCCAAGCTCTGGCCAGAGAGAGGTTGTGATACACCTTCACCAGCAGGTGTTTCACTGAGGGGATGAATTTCTGAATTAGTTGTTGGTGTGACAGGGCTCTCAGGCTCTATCACTGGGCCTTCAGCCAAGGTTTTCCCTTTGAAGCTAATCTCAGGGTCTGCCTCAACATCCAGTTGACCAATGATATTACCTAATTGCCTTTGTCTCCTTCTTAGGCTGAACTCTTCAGTAATTCTGTCTTGAATCCTTTGTGCCAGCCTATAAGCTTGTCTAGATTGACTTGGGTTGACAAGTGGCATGTTGATCAAGTCAAGACCTTCATAGTAGTTCAAGGTCTGAAAATTGAACACCTCTTGCTGCCCTTGAACTCTTTAAAGAATAAGGGCTCTTCTATCAGCATCATACCTCCACCCAATAATGTAGTTTGATAGAGATGATATAGCCCTTGGAATGCCTTCCTCAAATAGACGCTGAATGAAAGAGTCTATAGAATCCACATCAATGTGAACTTGAGAAAGTTGCTGAGTATGCACAATTGCAAGTGAGGATGGGGAGTCCTTAATGTCCATACTCCCTGAAGAACTCCTAGGTTCTGTGACTGTAATAACTTTCTCCCCCTATTTGGTAGCATCGCCCTCTTGCAAAGGTGAGCTAGGAGTTAGGTCAATCACATTCACAAGTTCTTGTGTTCCTAGTTGAGCTCTCCTTAAAGGTCTCCAAGCTAGTTTTTTCCTAAGATAAGATATCTCAAGTTGCTGATCATTGACCCTGTTGTACAAGGTAGTCACTTGAGATTCAAGGTGACTAACCTTAGAGACTAAATAGGACCATGTTTTTGACAGTTTTCGCACCTTTAGTCTCAAGTTCCCCTTATCTTCATCAGAAGAATCATTAGGGGATGAGATAATTGGACCAAAGTCCTCTCTCTCACCACCGGCTTTAGGTTCTTGGCTGCTAGATTTCCTCTGCACATTGACAGCCTCAGTTGAAGTGTCAATGGGCTGAGTGGCCATGGTTGAGGTCTTAATGATGTAATCACTTGCAGAAGTGAGAGCCTCTTCCATATGGATCTCCTGAACAGGTTCAAGTTGATCCACCTCTGTAATGGGTGACTGAACAGGTTCAGGTTGATCCACCTCAGTAATGGGTGACTGATGTGGGCTATACATAGGAGACTCAGGAGTACTCATCTCTCTTTGAGTAGGGTAATAGTATAGAGACTCAAGGTACTCACTGAAACCTAAGTCTTCATCAGTATAGAATTCTAGGTTGGGAATGGGTTGATTTAAGTCTAAAGGCTGGGGATGGTAACTGTCCCCTGAAGGTTGTTCACTTGAGTGTTGAGACTCAGAGTGAAGGCTTAAGGCAGTTGGGCTTGTGAGCTCATCAGGCTGAGCATGAGGGACCTCAGCAGTGATTCTTGAAAAGATGGGAGTGGTTTGCTCCTCAGGGGAAGTGGGAGCTCTAGTGTCTACTTCCTCCTGTATGGGTGAGTGCATGGGGGCCTGCACAAGCTCAATAACTTGAGCAGGGGTTCGTTTGGATTTTCTTTGATAGGTGAGGGTGATTTGAGGTCTTTTTGGTGGTTGGGAGGTTGAAGGTGTGGGTTCAACACTAGCTTGTGTTGCTACATTGTCACCTTGAGCAATGAGCTTTAACATTTTTGCACAAGGGTTGTTTCTGTCCTTGAGAAGCCTAGAGTTGGCTTCATCATGATTTTAAAGATGTCATGCTTCATATGTCCCAATTTAAGAATATTACCTGTTTCCTTTAACTGTGAGCCCAGTTCACAGTTGAGAATGTATTGAACATATTTAGGAAACATATAATACTCTAAGGAGTCCAAGTTAGGAAGCAAATTTGTATAAACAAACTGAGAGTACCTGAACTTGACCCATTGAACCATTCCATGCACTATGAAGGAGAGATCCTCATGAATCTGGTCCCACCCTCCATGCTTGTTTGACAAGCTGTGGATAACCAAATGAAGCAGGTATTTCCTGAGACCTTCTCTTTCCTGGAGGTCTTTACAGAGAAATCTCCCTCATAGCTCATCTGCTCAAAAGAATGATTAACAGCTTCCTTGGGAAGGACAACTCACATTTTTCATCATCTAGCTTTAAATGAGTGTTGATGATGGCCGGAGTGATGAAGATTGTCCTCCCCTTCATTGTGACAGATAGTGCCTTCTCCCCATCAATAATGACCTCTTGGCAGGTCTTCCAAAATTCAAGCAGATGATCCTCATAGAGAGTAGGATCAATGGTTAGGGAGGTGGAATAGTTAGATAGAGCTAGAAAACAGCAAACCTCTGAGAAACTATCATCTTTCTCAGAGTTCAATAGAGCAACCTGGTTGTGTTGCCTGTGAAGTTGCATGGAGAAGTCAGGGGTTTTTTTGCGGTTTAGATTGGCCATTTTGAGAAGCTTAAAGGTTAAGGAAGGTGAAGAACAAAGGCGGTTTGGGAGAATTTAAGTTTAAGGAATAGTGTACTTGAAGAAGATAGGGAAAGAGTGGAGAACCGTTAGGTATTTATGTGAAAAGGATTTGAGACAAAGTTAATGAAAGAGGATAAACTTTGAAATCTAAAAGAATGAAAACTTCCGAAAGTAAATTGCTTTCGGAAGAAAATTGTTCTTATAAAATATAAAAGTACTTAAGTTGATTTTAGGCTTTGGAAGATATTTCAGGAATTTATTTCGAAGGTAAAATTACTGAAGTAGTTATTTGTTTACCAAGAAATAAATTTCTTCCGAAGGTAATTTTAAATCTTCCGAAAAGTAAAGAGATCAAAATTTTCAAACATCTAAGAAATGTCTTTTGATAAGATTTTCTTCCAAAAAAAAACAAGGGCTTATAAAGATGATGAAATAGACAACTTAGGACACACATGTTTTAGAAATAATATGATTAAGTTTTAAGAAAAGCTATTCAAAGTTAATCATCCCAATAACTGATACAAGATATTTAAATCTTTGTTCATCAAAAGCTATGGTGAACAGATCAGCATATTGATCATTTGTGTTAACTTTGACTAGTTTGATTAAGCCTTTTTCAAAGTTAGCTCTAATCAAATGATACCTGATATTGATATGCTTTGTCCATGAGTGCTGCACTGGATTTTCTGTGATTGAGATAGCACTGTTGTTGTTTATGTGGATGGGAGTCTACTTGAAGTTGAATCCATAGACCAATATCTGATTTTGAATCCAAAGCACTTGAGCATAGCAGCTTGCAGCAGCAATGTATTCAGCCTCAGCAGTTGATGCAGACACACAGGATTATTTCTTACATTGCGAAGAGACTATCCTTCCACCAAGAAATTGACATCTCCCTAATGTAGATTTTACAGTCATGTTGCAACCACCATAGTCACTATCTATATAAGCATACAGATTAAAGTCAGAATTCTTTGGATACCAAAGGCCAAGTGATGCAGCACCTTTGAGATATCTTAAAATTCTTTTGACAGTGACCAGGTGTGACATCTTGGGGTTGGCTTGATATATTGCACAAATGCATGTAGCAAACATGATATCAGGCCTGCTAGCTGTGAGGTACATAAGAGACCCAATCATTTCCCTACAGAGATGCTCATCAACACACTCCCCCTCAAGATCAGGTCCAAAGGAGTGGTTCCTGGCTATGGGTGTCTTAGCAACCTTACGATCAGTCATGTTGAACCTTTTAAGTATGTCTTGTACATACTTTGACTGACTTATGAAGATGCCGTTTTCAACTTGCTTTACTTGAATTCCTAGAAAGAAATTGAGTTCCCCCATGGCACTCATTTCAAACCTATCCTTTATCAGCTTCTTGAAGTCTTTGCAGAGCTTTGGATTAGTTGACCCCAAAATAATGTCATCTACATATACTTTAACTAGCATTATGTCATTTCCTGTTCCTTTGATTAAGAGAGTTCCATCTATAGTACCCTTTTTGTATCCATGCTGACAGAGATACTAAGATAGAGTCTCATACCACTTCTTTGGTGCTTGGTGCAGCCTATAAAGAGCTTTATCAAGGCTGCAGACATAATCAGGATGATCAGGATCTGCAAACCCAGGTGGGTGTCTGATATACACCTCTTCATCAATCACCCCATAAAGAAAAGCACACTTGACATCAAGTTGGTAGACCTTGAAGTTCTTGGATGCAGCAAAAGCTAGGAATATCCTAACAGCTTCAAGTCTTGCTATAGGAGCAAAAACATCTGTGTAGTCAATTCCTTTTTCTTGAGTATACCCTTGAACAACTAGTCTTGCCTTGTTCTTGATGACAAGTCCTCTATCATCCTTCTTATTCCTGAACACCCATTTGGTTCCTATGGTAGTCTTCCCTTGAGGAAGAGGACATAGGTTCCAAACATTTTACCTTTTGAATTGAAGCAGCTCCTCTTGCATAGCTTTAACCCAACTTCCATCCATTAGAGCTTCATGAATTTTCTTTGGCTCTATCTGGGACAAGAAACAAAAGTGAAGACAAACATTTGCATCATGGGTTTGTCCTCTTGTTCTCACCCCTAAATCAACATCTCCAATGATGTTTGTGGTAGGATGAGACTTGTGGATCCTTAGCTGAGGGATCACAACAAGCTGCTTAGACAGATCTAAATTTGAGAAATTCTGATCTGACAAGGAGGATTCACCCTCCACATTAGCACACTTATCAAGATTGACTTGATCCAATGAGTGTGTGACATCATTGATGTTGTCTTCAATAGAGTGGTTATCAGCATCAAGGAATTCCTGATCACTTTTACCACCACCATTTTCTCTAACATTTGAAGCTCCTTCATCTGAGTTTTGTGCCTCTAAGCTAGAATTTGAAGGCTACCCAGAAGTATCAGCAGGATTTATCATTGATGTGCTAGTAGAAGCTTCATTTACAGTATTGGTTACCACTGGAGCTGAAGATGCGTAGTTTGAAGGTCTTCTTAACTCAAATCTTGGGTCAGGATCACCTGTAGGTAGTATATATGTGGACCCTGAAACATGCTCACAAGATTTGTTATAACAGTTGGTAACTAAATCAAGATCAAATAGCCAATCGAGACCAGAACCTTTCACACTATGAGTGTGCTCATTGAAAGTCGCAATGGATGACTCCTCAACTACTCTAGTTCTAAGATTGTATACTCTATAAGCTTTAGCTTGAGAAGAGTATCCAATAAAATGTCCATCATCTGACTTCTCAACAAACTTGGCAATTTGATCTTTGGTATTCAAGATGGTGCAAGGACATCCAAATGTCCTAAGAAAACCAATGAAAGGTTTTCTCTTGTGCCAAAGTTCATAAAGAGTCTTACCATGTGTCTTAACTACTAAAACTCTGTTTTGCACATTGCAAGCAGTGTTCACTGCCTCTGCCTAGAAGGTGATGGACAGTTTAGAGTCAGACTTCATAGTTCTTGCAGCTTCAATTAGTGTTCTGTTTCTCCTCTCAGCAACACCATTTTGCTGAAGAGTCCTGGGAGCACTATATTGTCTTGTAATACCTTTTTCAGTTGGGCTTTGTTACATGTTAATCAAAGCAAGTTTAACCATTTAAACTTGAAAAACGCAACGGATATAAGGTGTTAAAAGTTGTTTAACATTCTGAAAAATATGAACCATATTAACCCAAAACAAAACCCAAGAACAAGGATCATATGTATGTGAAATAGAATGCTATCAAAACGAAAAGAACAACCATAGAGTGTTCTTGAAACTACCTTTCAAGAACAAGATGTTGTAGTAAGGATGAGAAGAAGATGATGATGCTTCTTGAATGTCTAGCCTCCAAACAAGAAGTCCTCAAGCTTGTATACCCACAATCCTTAGGAAACACCTAACTTGTTAGGTAGTAGAACACCAAGACCCAACTCCTTCTTGTGAACCCAAAAATCAGCCAAGAGATTCTTCAAGTTCAGCCAAAAATCCGAACTTTTCAGCTTCTTTTTGCCTTAGATCCAAAATTTTAGGCTTGTGGAGAGAGTTTTTTTGCAATGTGTGTGTGTGTGAGAGAGTGTGTAGTTAGGTTGAGTGCAAGAAGGATTAAAGTCTTGCTTTAACCAAGACATGCAATCGCAAGGATTGGACCACCTTGGGAGGCCGAAAATCCCATTCAAATGGGATCCCCCCATTTTGATTTTTATAAAAACTTGCACTCTTTTAACCTTAAGTTTATAAAATTATAACCTCTTTTAATTTTATAACATTAATACACTATTATTTATTATTATTTAACTTACTTAAATAATGATACAAATAAATAATTTCTCATGAACAAATTATTCATATAATTTGTTTTATTACAAAAGCAATGTTTTAGAAAACCCATTTTCTAAATTGGTGTGAATATTTATTTGTATGATCTCATCAACAAATAAATACTTATTGGTGTTTGATTAGCTTGTAATTGGTTATGACCCGGCTTGGATCATAACGTACTAACCACATCAATCTTGTATGTGTCTTAGGCATACAAGATCCAACAATCTCCCACTTGCACAAGATTCATAGAAGATTGATGCAAATAGTAAATACCGCCTAACAACAGTTTACTATCCTTAATACGTATGACTAAGTGCCATTCAATAACATCATCCCCTTCAAGTACCTTACTCAAAATGTTTTAGGTGAATCAATCATCTATCCTTTTGTCACAGATGTCATGTTAAATCTCAGAGACACAGAGTGATCATTCTCTATTGATTTAACTTTATCAAGACTTAGACATCTTACTCTCAACGAATAAGAGGAACAAATCCCATCTTGACTACATACGTCTCTCACAATTACCTTTTATTATACCTGAACTCAAACTTATGTACTGACATGTTTCAGAACAGCGAAGAACTAAGTCAAAATATAATATTTGGTAAATATCAAGACCCAATATGTATCTCAGGTCAGAGGATACCAAATGATGTTCGCCTTTACTCAAAATTACTTATGATCAATTAGGAAGATTCCATGTAGTAATATTTGAGATGCAGGTCAGTCCAATATTTGTATCCCATAAATACTATGAACTTTGGCAGCAACCCTTTGTCCTATATTCATCCATATGAATATCTACCAATCCAAGTTCATAATAGTCTTACCTTCGTACTTGTTCCCACAAGTATGAACGACTACGGACGTTCTGAGTAAATGATCTACTCATGGATTTTAAACATGCAAAATAAAAATATTAGTTGAATCATTATAACCAAATAATTTATTCAAGTAATAAAGTGTTACAATATCTAAATACAGAAATTAAAGATCAAATCCAGTCACTAGAATATTGAAGTCCCATGGCACAAGTATGACTTTCATGCTTTGCCTTTTCAAGAAGCTTCGCGAGTGAATACGCAATGTTTTGATCCGTGTGAACCTTGCGAATACATATCTTTCCCTTTTCAACTTCATCCCTTATGTAGTAGAATCTTCATTCAATGTGCCTAGTCTTTTGATGTGCACGGGGTTCCTTGATTTGAGCAATCGCACCCTCGTTATCACAAAGAATTTCTAGGGGGTCCTGAATGGAAGGGACCACCCCTGGATCGGTAATGAATTTCTTTAACCATGCAGCTTCCTGAGCTACTAATGAAGCGGCGATGTATTCTGACTCTGTAGTTGATAATGCCACCATATCTTGCTTAGAGCTCTTCCAAGAGATTGCTCCTCTATTCAAGATGAAAATGTACCCCGATTGTGATCGTGAATCATCCCGATCAGTTTGGAAACTTGCATCTGTGTAACCCTTTAGTACGAGTTCCTCCTCACCAAATCCATAGATTAGGAACATATCTTTGGTCCTCCTTAGGTACTTAAGTATGTTCTTAACAGCCATCCAATGACTGTTTCCAGGATTTTGTTGGTATCGGCTTGTCATGCTCAAATCGCATGACATGTCCGGCCTAGTGCATATCATTGCATACATGATGGATCCTATAGCAGACGCATACGGGATTCCATTCATTTTGTCTTGCTCATCCTTTGAGCTTGGACATTGAGTCTTACTCAATATTGTTCCTCTTTGGATAGGTACGGTACCTTTCTTAATGTTTTCCATCTTGAACCTTTTCAAGATCTTATCAATGTATGAACTTTGAGTCAAACCTATCAACCACCTTGATCTATCCCTATAGATCTTTATTCCCAAAATATAGGCGGCTTCACCAAGATCCTTGATGGAAAAACAGCTTCCAAGCCAGGCTTTTACACCCTCCAAGGTTGGAATGTCATTTCCAAATAGTAGAATGTCATCGACATACAATACTAGGAAAGTGATGATGCTCCCACTAGCTTTCTTATATACACATGCTTCTTCAGCATTTTTTATGAACCCAAATTTGATTACTTCTTCATCAAAACGGTGATTCCAACTTCTCGATGCTTGCTTCAATCCATAGATTGATTTCTTTAACTTGCATACTTTGTTAGGATGTTTTGGATCGACAAAACCTTCGGCCTGAACCATGTAGACATCTTCCTTAAGATATCCATTTAGAAAAGCGGTTTTGACATCCATTTGCCAAATCTCATTATCATAATGAGCAGCTATGGCAAATAATATCCTAATAGACTTTAGCATTGCAACCGGTGAGAAGGTCTCATCATAATCAACCCCTTGAGTTTGAGTGAAACCTTTTGCTACAAGTCTAGCTTTATAAATATCCAAGTTTCCATGCATATCGGTTTTCTTCTTGAAAATCCACTTACTTCCAACTATCTTGGAGTTAAGAGGTGGTTCAACCAAGTCCCACACTTGGTTGTCATACATGGATTGCATCTCAACGTTCATGGCTTCAAGCCATTTGTCCCAATCTAAATTGGACATTGCATCATGATAAGTGGTTGGTTCATCAGAATCTACCACATAGCATCCATCTACGAAAAATCCATATCTTTCAGGTGGATTACTAGTTCTACCAGATCTGCGAACGTTTTTTGTGTATTGATCAACTAATTGATCACCCTCAACATCCTCATGTTGAGTGCTAGTGTCAACCAGACGTGTATCGGTTTGAGGTTCTTGATCCTCCTCAAGATCCACTGTTTTACTGCTAGTTCCTTCCCTAAGGAACTTAGCTTCTAAGAACTCAGCCTTCTTGGCAACAAACTCCTTTTGTTCTAATGGATCATAGAAATAATATCCCATAGAATCTCTAGGATATCCAATGAAGATACACTTAGTGAAACGGCTTTCAAACTTGTTAGAGGTAGGAGTCTTAACATAAGCCTCACAACCCCATACCTTTAAATATGATAGTGATGGAACCCTTCCATGCCATATTTCAAAAGGTGTTGTTTCCACTTTCTTGGTTGGGGCCACATTCAAGATATGGGCCGCAGAGAGCAAAGCAAAACCCCAAAATGATAGAGGCAATAAGCTTCTAGCCATGATAGATCGAACCATATCCAGTAGAGTTCGATTTCTCCTCTCAGACACACCATTGTGTTGTGGTGTTCCAGGTGGAGATAGTTGTGAGACAATACCACAACTTCTAAGATGATCTCTAAAAGCATCACTTAGGTATTCACCTCCTCTATTGGTGCGGAGAATTTTTATTTTCTTGTAAAGTTGATTTTCTACTTCATTTTGGAAGATTTTGAACATTTCAAAAGCTTCATCTTTGTGTCTTAACAAGTACACATAACCATATCGACTATAGTCGTCGGTAAAGGTAATGAAGTATCTTTCATTGTACCTAGTCATTAGTTTAAAAGGACCACATACATCCGAATGTATGATTCCTAATAAATCTTTTGCCCTTTCGGATTTGCCTCTAAAAGATGCCTTAGTCATTTTACCTTGTAAACAAGATTCACATACATCAAATGAATCATATTCATTTGCTTTTAAAAGACCGTTCTTTTGAAGTGTTTGTATGCGCTTCTTGTTTATATGACCAAGACGGCAATGCCAAAGATAGGTGTCACTCAAATCCAATTTGAGCTTCTTGGAGGTGGTTTTGTACAATGAGCTATCATATAATGTGTTTTCACGAACCAATTCATAAATACCATTAATAGGAATAGCTTTGAAATAAAAGATGTCATTTAAAGAAACATGAATTTCATTTTCATTAAATGTCATTACATAACCATATTGTCTTAATTGGGAAACTGAAATAATGTTCCTAGTCAAACTAGGAGCATACAAAACATTGTTCAAAATTGCTTCCAAACCATTTGGAAGCTTCAAGTTGTAGTCCCCTCGGCCTACAACTTGACCTGTTGCCCCATTCCCCATGTAGAGGCTTACATCTCCTTTCTTGAAGTCCTTACTTCTTTTGAACCCCTACAACAAATTGCAAATATGAGTTTCACATCCGGTATCCAATACCCATGTGTTAGAGGATATTAAATTAAGATCAATATGAATCATGAAACTTGTACCTGAGGTTTTCCCGTCATCCCTCTTAGCTTGCAACTCCTTGAGATGGACAGGACAATTCTTGCCCAATGTCCTATCTCCCCACACTTAAAGCATGGGTCATTTGAAGCAACCTTTTGCTTCTTCTCTGCTTGTTTTGGTGGTGGCGCTCTTACCATTCTTTTCCCCTTTTCCTTAACGTACCCTTTGCCCCCTTTGCCCTTGGCAACATTTGCCTTGGGTGCGGGGTGAGGCCTCTTCTTGTTCCCACCTTAATTGATGGTGAGAACGGGTAAAACCTTTTTACTCATGGCCGCCTCGGCAGTTTTGAGCATAGAGTGAAGCTCACTTATGTTCTTGTCCCATCCGCTCATGTTATAATTCATGACAAAGTTGTCAAATCTTTTTGACAAAGAGTTGAGGATCAAATCCGTAGCCAACTCTTTCGAGACGGGAAAATTCAGCCTTTCGAGGCGGTCAATGTGGCTTTTCATCTTAAGTACATAAGATGAAACAGATTGGGTGTCATCCATACGACATGCATGGAGTGCTCGAACTATTTCGAAGCTCTCTACCCTTGCTTGTTGTTGGAACGTTTCCTTCAACTGGGTAATCATGTTGTATGCTCCTTGATGTTCATACTCCTTTTGGAGATCCGTAGTCATACTTGCCAACATGAGGCAAGACACTTGGACCGAGTCCTTAGTGTATTTCACCCAATTATTATAGGCCTCCTCATCATCCTCATTAGGTTGATCGGGAATCGGATCGTCTAAATATACGATCGTTTCTCTTGCTTGAGAATAATTCTCTAGTTTTGAAACCAATCTATAAAGTTATTATGGTTTAGACGCTCCTTTTGGAGAATGGTCCTTAGTGATAGTGAGTGAGCGGACGGGATATCATTATTTTCATTATTGTTGGTGGCCATCTACAAAATTTAACAAAGTTCAATTTTAGTATTTTCGATATTCTCATATTTTAATAATTAAAGCCCTTTTATGTGTCATACACAATTTTAAAATTCTAGAATCCAACATTACATTTAAATAGTGGTTAAGTGACCTTTATCCCATTAATTAAATTAACAAGGTAGTCAACATTTTGACAATTGCAACCCATTGCAACTTCTAGGGGTATGGGATCGACTTAAACATCATATGTATGGTCGGCACGTTTATCCCATCAACACCTTTGTAAACCACATTGTAGGTGATCCATTAAACATGGTTTGCAAATCAAGTTACCTTACTTACACACACATGTGAGTTTTCCAACATAAGTGGTTAGGTGACCTTTATCCCACAAATATGGTATCCCCACCTCAAATCACAAGTTCCCTCAAAATGGTTAGGTGACCTTTATCCCATTAAGAGTTTCCAAGTGACTCAAGTGTTGTACAAAAGGATGGTGTTTAACTTGTTTATATAAGAAATTTTAAGTTTTCATAATACTAGTTTAGAAAACTCTATGTACCTTATATTTGCATGCTTTCAAATACAAGGTACACTATGGTTCACTTTTAATAAAACCCCTTTTATTAAAATCATTAATCCTTTTAATAACTTTTATCAATCAATTAATGATAAAGAACCATTAATTTTCAGCTTGTTAAGTTTGTTAATGAGTTTGTTATGCATATCCAAATATCAACCAACAACCATACAACAACCAACCAAACAAGCATAAACATACAAACATAAGTGCATAACCATAGCCACTAAGTTGACTACACTTGTTTGCCATCGAAAGTGTTATCATAAGGTCTTTCCTAAGGGTTAACAATGACACATCAAAATGTGTCCATAAACTCCCACTTGAATTCACATCCAAATGCTTCAAGTGTCCATGTCTTTTGTGTCCTTCTTTGGGTCTTTATCTTGTGCATCTTCTTTTACAAAATCATATCTTAATACAATTTTTCTAATAAAAGAAATACACCTAATCAATTTATTACATAACCAATGAATAAATAAATTACAACCCAAAATACAAACACAAATATTACAACCCTTTCAAGAACAAAACCAACATGACAAAATCACAATCAACCAAATCCAAAACACATAAGGTCAAGGCTATGTTATGCACCAAAATATGTATCATATACAACATCCAAGAAAAATGATGAACCACTTTTTCAACCTTAAAGTTTCCGCGAACATGAACCAAAACTTTAGCGTTTTGTCCAAACAATACAATCAACCATTTGATGTTAATCTTTTAAGGTTTATACTAAAGCATGTAAGATAAAACCTTGAAACATAAGGGATTCATTCATCCATAACAAAACAGCCCCTAATGTGTTGAAAAAGTCCATGAACACTCACTTTTCAAGAACTTTTGAAGCAAGTATTCCACATAACCGGCTCTAGATGCCATTGTTGGGTTTTCTTACATGTTTATCAAAGCATGTTTAACCATTTAAACTTGAAAAACGCAACGGATATAAGGTGTTAAAAGTTGTTTAACATTCTGAAAAATATGAAACATATTAACCCAAAACAAAACCCAAGAACAAGGATCATATGTATGTGAAATAGAATGCTATCAAAACGAAAAGAACAACCATAGGGTGTTCTTGAAACTACCTTTCAAGAACAAGATGTTGTAGTAAGGATGAGAAGAAGATGATGATGCTTCTTGAATGTCTAGCCTCCAAACGAGAAGTCCTCAAGCTTGTATACCCACAAGCCTTAGGAAACACCTAACTTGTTAGGTAGTAGAACACCAAGACCCAACTCCTTCTTGTGAACCCGAAAATCAGCCAAGAGATTCTTCAAGTTCAGCCAAAAATCCGAATTTTTCAGCTTCTTTTTGCCTTAGATCCGAAATTTTAGGCTTGTGGAGAGAGTTTTTTTGCAATGTCTGTGTGTGTGAGAGAGTGTGTAAGTTAGGTTGAGTGCAAGAAGGATTAAAGTCTTGCTTTAACCAAGACATGCAATCCCAAGGATTGGACCACCCTTGGGAGGCCGAAAATCCCATTCAAATGGGTTCCCCCCATTTTGATTTTTAAAAAACTTGCACTCTTTTAACCTTAAGTTTATAAAATTAAAACCTCTTTTAATTTTATAACATTAACACACTATTAGTTATTATTATTTAACTTACTTAAATAATGATACAAATAAATAATTTCTCATGAACAAATTATCCATATAATTTGTTTTATTACAAAAGCAATGTTTTAGAAAACCCATTTTCTAAATTGGTATGAATATTTATTTGTATGATCTCATCAACAAATAAATATTTATTGGTGTTTGATTAGCTTGTTATTGGGTATGACCCGGCTTGGATCATAACGTACTAACCACATCAATCTTGTATGTGTCTTGGGCATACAAGATCCAATATTTTCATCACAAAATGTATCAAGGATTTGATTCTTGAATTCAATTCCTTGTTCACGTCTTATGGTTTTGACCTTGTGATCACATTGCTTCTCAATCTTTAAGATGAAATTCTTTAGAATCTCAAGGGTCTCATCCTTAGTTCTAAGAAAGAAGACCCAAGTGAATCTAGTAAAGTCATCTATGATCACCAAAAAATAAAAGGTCCTTCATAGACTCATTACACTGGTGGGGCCAAAGAGATCCATATGTAATAAGTGTAGGGGATTAATGATGGAATTTCTTTCCTTTGGCTTGTGAGATACCTTGTGTTGCTTTCCCTTCAGGCATGCAACACAATGGTCATCACTTGTAAACTCTTTCTTTGGTATTCCAGTTACCAAATCATTCTTAATTAATTTATTCAGATTTTTAAAGTTTACATGGCACATTCTTTTATGCCAGAGGAAAGACTCATCATTATTTGCTTTAGATAGAAAGCATGAAACTTCTCCTGAGGGAGATGTTTCTTGCAAATCCATCTTGTACATGTTCCCTTTCCTAGGGGCTCTGAGCAGGATGTGCTCATGAGGAATGACCACCCCGGGCCTGAGAACAATGCACTCATGCTCAGTAAAGAGCATGTTATGACTCTGATCACAAAATTGGGATACACTCAGAAGATTGTACCCAAGCTCCTTGACAAAGTTTACCTTCTCAATGCTGAGCTTACCATTTGTGACCTTGCCCCTTCCTGTAATGTAACCTCCTACATCTCCTCCAAAAGCAACTAGTCCTCCATCAATTCTTTCACCGGTGGAAGGTGCTGACAGGAGATTGAGAGATGAGGAGGAAGAGGAGGAACAGTTGGTTGATTATGATTCTGAGCCTGAATACTATGAGGTCTATAAGAGACCATTTACTTAAGTTGCCAAGAAGGGCGAGGATGAAGGAGATGTTTTTGAGATGACAAAAGAATAATGGTTTGTGAGGGAGCAGAAGCCTGAGGAACTAACTCCCCTATTCTAGAACATGCAGGGGCTGAGCAAGAAGGAAGTTGATAAGAAAATCATTAGCTGGAAATACAACCCTGGTTTCAAGATGTTCATGATTAAGAGGAGAGGGGGAGGGAATACATATTAAAGGAAGGCATTTAAGACCTTGCCTAAGTGGGACTTAAGGAGGTTAGTTGTGTGCCAATGATTGACTCTAATTTAAGTGAGAGGGCGAAGATGTTGGAGGAGGAAATCAAGAAAGGATTGAATGAGAACTTTGAGACTTTCGGGTTTATAAGGCGAAGAGAAGGAGGTCAAAGAAAGACAATGATTGGGAAACAGGGAAAGGAAGGATTGTGCTGAGGGTGAAACCCCCAAAAACTATGAGCAAGGGTAGATTGCCGGATCCCCTTCCCCAACTGCTTCAAAGTTTTGAGAAATGGTTTTTTGATAATAATACTAGGGAAGCGGTGATCAGATTAAAGAATGGAGGAGAATTCAGGTTGTTTGACCCAATGGAGATATTTGCCTTCTGTGATAAAGAACAACTTGTGCTATGTGAGAATCATATTAAAGTAGGAGCTAGATCTGAAATGCAAAAAGAGGCTGGATTGTTCATGATTGTGGCTAATAAGGTAAGGGGTGTTCGGGCTGAGGTGAAGGAACTAGCCCAGAAGGTTCGTGAAGAAGATGAGTTGAGGATGGACGTGCGGGACTTATCGAGACAATTTGACCAGGCTAGTGCACGTGCTGAAGGAGCTACTACTGCAGGAAATAAGTGAAGGGAGGAAATAAGATCCATGTACCTGAAGTATTGCTGGCTAAGGGTCTCTCCAGCAATATAAGTGAAGTTTTCCAATTGTTGCTTCAGTGAATCTTTCTTGGAGTCATTTGAGCTGGAGTACACTGGGACAAGGCATCAAACAGTTCTTTGGCTGACTTGCAATGCTCAAAACCCACCATAATGGAGTTGGTTATAGCAGTCATCAGAACGGTCATAGCGTTGCTATCAATGTCCAGCTTTTTGCGGTCTTCCTCAGAGTATTCTTCTACCGCCTTCTCTATCATGGCACCATTTCCACCTGGTGTTGAAACCTTTGGTCTGTAAGGGCCGTTGATGATAGATTGCCACATTTTTCCGTCTTGATATCTGATGAAGCCTTCAATACGTCTTCTCCATGATCAAAATTTTTTAGGGGTGATGATAAGTGCTTTGGTCATCGTCCCCATCTCAACTTCATATTTTTGGTTGAGGGCCATTTTGAGTGTGGTGAAAGAATGAGTGAAGAAAAGGTTGATTTGGATGGTAAGATCTCACAATCAAGAGCCTAAGAAGCTCTGATAGCAATTGCAGGATTGGTTTTTATCACTTAACACTTTTGTTTTCTCTCAAACTCACTGAATCACACTTAGTTTGATGATACAGAATCCCTTCTAAGAGTTGCTAATAATATACTAAGTAACTAAGAACACAGAAAGATAATTTTCAAGTTACTTGTATATATTACTTCTCAACTCAAAGTATTACAAGACTCTTACAAGCATATTACATGAGTTACAATGAGAAACTATATATACTATCACCTACAGCCGGATATACTTTGATACCAGCTAGAAACATATAACTAAAGCAAATACTACATTGCTTAAGAAAAGGTATCAAAGATAAAATATTATCTAAGATATGATAGTCATGACATGTCCATGACTTATCTTTTGTCATCAACTAAAGTTGATAACTGTACTAACTGATAGGAATGATCAGTGGAATAAAGTATGGTCAACTACATGGGCGTGGGAAAGCACCATGCAGCATCTCAGATATTTGCAGCGGAGTGTCAGAAGGACCATACTTATGTGCATTGGTTCATAGTAGGTTCTTCTAAAGGTTAACTGGCTTCGGAAGAACAAGTTCTTCTGAAGCCACTTATACTTCGGAAGAGGCTACTTCTTCCGAGGCTTGAGACGTTCTTCATGTCTTCATACTTCGGAAGTCATTATCTTGATTTCTTCTAAGTGTTGAACTTTGAAGAAGGAAGACTTTGTCTTCGGAAGTTGGAGTTTCTCTTCGGAAGCTCCTTCAGGCTTAAGCTTCAAAAGCTCAGCATTTGCCTTCGGAAGTTCTTCATCAGTTGCACCAAAATAGTCTAAGTGTTAGTTTTGGTTGCACCAGCCTTAGTTGATCCAACAATATTGTGCATTCGTAATGGACCTTAATTAATTTAATGATTTTCTTTTCTGTACAATCTCTAATGAAGTGATACCTGATGTCAATGTGCTTCGTGTTTAATGTTGAACAATATTGTTGGTGATTGAGATGGCACTATTATTGTATATATGAGTTGGAGTGTTCATAAAAGTTACTCCGTAATCTTTAAGTTGAGACTGGATCCACAACACTTGAGTGCAGTAACTTGATGCAGCAATGTATTTTGCTTCAGCAGTTGATGTAAAGACACAAATTTGTTTCTTGCATTGCCATGAAACAGTCTTCCTCCTGAAAATTTACATCCTTCTTAGTGGACTTTTTGTTGATGTTGTATCTTCATAATCACTATCTGTATATCCATAGAGATTGAAGTTATCACTCTTAGGATACCATAATCCTAACTTAGATTTTTTTTGAGATACTATAGAATTCTCTTGGTATCCGTCAGATGTGACACCTTTGCAGCAGCATGGACACTTGAACATAGGCATGTGGCAAAAATAATATCTGGTCTTTTGGCTGTGAGATACATGAGAGATCCAATGATGTTTTTGTACTACTGCTAATCAACTTCTTCCCCTTTAAGATTAGGAGTTAATGAACATGTCTTTCAGAATGGGTTTTAGTAGCCTTAGCATCAGTAGTTTGAAATCTTACTAAGATGTCTTGAACATACTTAGATTGATTTATGAAGATGCCATCATAGGTTTGTGTCACTTGTAGCCCTAGAAAGAAGTTAAGCCCCATTGAACTCATCTCAGATTTTGACTTCATAAAACTTTTAAAAGCTTTGAACAAATTCTCATTTATAGACCCAAAGATAATGTCATCAATATACACTTGTACCAAGATAATATCCTAATCAACTTTCTTGATAAATAGAGTTTTGTCTATGGATCCCCTGGTGTATCCATATTTTAGAAAAAAAAAGTAGAGAATGTCTCATACCATTTCCTTGATGCTTAATGAAGACCATAAAGGGCTTTATCAAGTTTACATACATGATCTGGATTCTTGAGATCTTCAAAGCCTAGAGGTTGGCATACATAAACTTCTTCATCTATCTCACCATAGAGCAATACACTCTTGACATCCATTTGAAATACCTTGAAGTCTTTGTTTAGTAGTCAGTGACTAACCTATTTCGAGCAAGTTTGTTCCTGTTTTTGAGATTCACATGTGTAAATCTTCTGTGCCAAAGAGAGGATTCATTCAAGAAAGCTTTGGAAATAAAACAAGATACATTTTCTGAAGGTGATGCATTCTACATGTTGAGCATGTACATATTATCTTTCCTTGGAGCTTTTAAAAGATTTTATCATTTGGAATTTCAAACCCAGGGGATAAGATAATACATTCATGCTCTGTGAAAAGAGTGTTAACTGAGACACACTCAGTAGGTTATAGTGTAACTCTTTCACATAGTTCATATTATCAAAACTTACCTCGCCATTGTTGACTGTCCCCCTGCAAGTAATGTATCCTACTTTTGTATCACTTTCAATGGCAACAGATCCGCCATCAAATGGTTGTAGATTCAGCAGACATGATCTGTCACTTGTCATGTGTCGGGAGCATCCACTATCCACAATCCACAAGTTAGTTTTGGCATGTGGTTCTACACATAAACAATTTGGCTAATGATAAATATGGACCCAAGCTTGTTTAGTCTTGTGTCTTCCAGTTTTCAGCAGCTTTATATCAATGGTAAATGCTGAGGGGTGAGTGTTGGCTTTGGGTCAACTAAGGATTCGACATATGTCTTTGGTTTTCAGAATTCCTTTTTTGTTTTTCCTGATTGTTTGACATCGTCCTTTTTGGTATGACCCTTTGAAGCTTTTGCAGATAGTGAATGGTTCATTAATTTCTTCTTCTTCGTTTGGTCTGCAACTACTGAATTATTCGACGGATCTTTCAGAGGTGCTGAATTTTTCTTGATTTCAACACTTGAGTGAAATTTGTCTTCCAAGCATGTCCTTTTGATGGTTTTTTGGCAGCTGCAGATCTCCTTGAGGGTTTAGGCTTGTTGGAATGTGTGAAGGAGTGGGCTAGGGGATTGTATTGACAGTCTTTTACCAAGTGACTATCTTCCCCACAAATTAGTCATGTGAATTTTATCTGCCTCTTTGCTAAATTCAGCTGCCTGATCTTTTGTAGTTCTTTCTTCATCTCCTTATTCTTGCCTCCCTCAGTTCCACTTATTTTCTTGTTTATTTTCTGATCAGCATGGGTGGAAAACTCTATCTTCTTTTTTAGGAACCTCCTGCTATGAATTTCAACTGCTTTAGAAATAGACTTTTGAGTATATGGGTGGGATCTCATTTCTTAAAAGTTTGATATTCCAGCACAACAACTTCTTATATGTTTCTTCATGTTGTAGTTGTGCTTTGAGTGAAGCTTTGTCTTTATGGAGTTTAACTCGGCAAGTAACTGGTGAGATTCGGATGATGGCTTTTCTTTTACAAATGTTATCTTTCTAATCGCATCCTGCTTTGATTTTGCCTTCAGATCTTCTCTCCTCCTTTCCTTCTCCTCCATGCTCTCCTCATCCTCCTTTTCTTTCGTCTCCTTTTCTTTATCTCTTTCTCCTCTTTCTCTGTTGTCTCAATCTTTTCTTAAATTTCTTTATACAGATGGATTTGGCCGATGCTTGCTTCTTCACCTCAAGGTTGCACTTAGGGGTTTATGTGGGAGTGTATATCGTTGGAGGTTCCCTAGAATTATACCCTAAAATTGTCTCTGTTTGATACAACTTTTGGGTCTTTTTAGTAAAAGCAAGTAATTTTCAAACTTTTCAGTTTGAACATTATATTTATTAGCATATGTTTTAGCTATGGCTAAATCACATTAAGTTGATTTTAATTTGCTCAAGAGATCATTAATTTATGTCTCTAAATTGGTTTGCTCATATTTTAATTGTGAAAGAATCTTTTCCAGTTTTATTATTTTCCCTTTTTGAGTTTGAATATATTTCTTAAAATCATTTTTAAGAAGATTGATTGATTCAACATCTTTCATGAGATTTGAATTGTGATTTCTGCACAAGTTAACCTTAGTTATGCATTCAGGAGTATAACAAGTGTTGGAAGTTACCTGAGGTAAGGAGGTTGAGCTTCTAGCCATCAATGCATTGTTGATGGGTGTAATATCTTGCACTTGGAAGCTCCAGTCAATCACCTCTTCTCCTGAGGCTATGATGTATTTCTTTGGCCGAATGAAGAGGAAGGACCTTAATGATTTAAGTGTTGTTGATGGTTTGATGAGCTAGGAGGAGATTGGTTAGACTTTGGTGCTTTGCATTTCTTGGCAAAATGTCTCAGCTGGTTCTAGTTGAAACATTTTACCTTGCTTTTATCAAACCCAAATCCTGATATTCTTTGCTTCAGAAATGTTCTTCCAGTTCTCTACTGAAACTGCTTGGCCTTGAAGGATATCATTGCTATCTGGTAGTTGATATCTATTTCTTCAACGTCATCTGGATGAATACACTCCAGATCTTCTTCAAAAAGTTGAAAGAAATTGGATTGGTCACTTATAATAATAGTAGAGTTTGTGGGATATGATTATGAAAAGGATGGTGAGGCTGGCGGATTCCTTCTGTTGAATGATGGTGATGATTGAGATTCAACAGATGCAGATTCAGGGTAGGTGATCATAGGTGCTTGATGAGTCACCATGGGAGTTTGATAGACTTGGGAGTGGGAGTGATAATGAATTGGCTCATGTATAGGGGCCATGAGAGCTGATGACTTTGAGGAGTTTGAAGATCTACCGTTAATTCTTCATCTGCATCCATCTCCATTTGATAAGCACTAAGGATGTCATATAGATTTTCAAGTGTCATTGTCTTCAGACTCTCAGTTCTTTTGATGGACACAGTATAAACCGTCCATGTATTTGGTAAGTATCGTAAGAACTTTATGAGAATATCATTGTTCTCCATCTTCACTCTAGTTTCATTAAAGAGTCTAGTAGTTCAACATATCTAAGATATGTAACAGTCATGATTTCTCCCCTTATGAAACCAAAATTTTTGAACTTCTGTTTCATTTCATGTCCTCTGTTCATTCAAATCTGGCCTTTGAAGCTTCTCACAACTTTTGAGCAGTTGCAAATTTCTTGAATATATGAATGATACTGTTGGGTATGCTCATTCTGATTAGCCATAGAGACTTTGAATCTACATCCATTTTTTAGATCTTCTTCTGAGTACTTTGTAGGA
The DNA here is from genome assembly GCA_025215565.1 of Flaveria ramosissima. Taxonomy (NCBI): domain Eukaryota; kingdom Viridiplantae; phylum Streptophyta; class Magnoliopsida; order Asterales; family Asteraceae; genus Flaveria; species Flaveria ramosissima. The sequence goes on from CM046040.1 coordinate 66,127,395, forward strand.
TCTTTGAGGATCATGAATCCACCTTCACCTGCAGCTTGGACCATGGGGACATATGGTCCATTCAGAATTGAGAGCCAAAGTCTTATGTCTTGATTCCTTATAAAATCCTCCCTTCGAATTTTCCAGGTATCATAGTCAAGTGGAGTAAACATGGGAGGTTTAGTCTGAGTCCAATTCTCCAAATCATGCTTACTAGAAATGAGCAAAAATGGTGTTGATAGTGTAATCAAAAGATGAAACAAGTGATTTGTGAAAAATGATTTCAAGCAAATCAAGAGCCAAAGCTCTGATACCATTTGTTGGATCGAGTTGGTTTAGACAAACAATAACTTCTTCTTAGATCAGTAACTAACGAATGCGGAATCTAAGTTGGTTACTATCACAACAAAAATACTTTGAGGAATTATAAATGCACAAGTTGTTATTTCAAAATATTCACTTGATTAATTTGTTTTGTACAAAAGTTAGAATTCGACAGATACAATCAAATAGGTTGAAAAGCTTGCCTCTCCTATAAAAGTGTGAGGAATTTTTATAGTAAACAATAAGAATAAACTATTCTACGTTCAGAGACTACTGTAGATTAGATAATCTATGTATCAGAGTTTGCAGCTTCAGTACTATGTTGTCTCCAAAAGGTGAAACACAACAACCGTCGGCACATACAGACTTGTTCCGAGTGGTAGTCGATCAGCAGCTCATGGAGTTCACTGCTGAACAACAGTTGACCTACAAATGTTGATAGGTAGACATTAAGCATATGTAGTTTGGCAGTTTCTTCGGCAGTTGTTGATCGGTAGTCATTCAGCACACACAATTCATTAGTGGATTCAGCACTTTGTCTGATTCGGCAGTTGGCAACCGGTGCTGAAATCCTGAGTTTTTGGTAGCTTCATCCTTCATGATTCAATATTCATCCTTCATGATTCATCATGATGCTACTACTGTTGCTGTTGTTATAACTATGTAAATATTTGGTAAATAGTATATAGTTAATAATATAATACTTAATTTAAATAGTAAAAATATAAATAAAAAATATAAATATAATTGCAGGACCGGTGAAGGGTTGTCACTTATAACACAACAACACAAAGAGGAGATTAACCAAACTTAATCAAACAGTAAACTGGATTAACCACAAGAATGATACTAAGAACACAAGTAATAAGTAAGAGACAGAACAAGAGAACACAAGAGATTGGGTTTCAAGGATGCAGTATATTGCTTTCTCAAGTTCTATTACAAGTGTTACAAAGCATAAAGAAAGATACAAGAACATGGAATACTTATACTACAACCTACAGCCGGCTATACTTTGAAAGCCAGCTGGATACAATTGACTAGACACAAACAAAATCAATTGTAGAGTCAAAAGGCATATCTGCCTTTTGACTTGTGACTATGACATGCCATAGCTCACATCCTAATATATTACAAAAAGGATAAAAGTACATAAAGTAGAAAGCATGGACTCAAGACCTTATGTACAGTTACCAAAAGCATGGACCTTTCACCAACTCATGTAAGTTGGTGACTTTACAGAGTTACAGCGGAAAGGTGGTCCAGCTTTATGGTGAAGTACATCAGATAAAGGCATATCTCTAAAAGTCTTCGGAAGAAATCTGTCTTCACTATTTGGCTTCGGAAGACTTTGTCTTTGAAGCTTCGGAAGACTTCGCTTTTGGCTTCGAAAGATATTGGTCTTGGCTTCGGAAGATTTTACACTTAGAATATTTCTAGTGCATGGTATAAAACTATTGAAGCATTTCTACTTCAGTTCTTTAGTGCATGCTTGCGGAGAGACTTTGGATGATTTGGCTGCATCAGACTTATAGGAATCCTTACAAACTCCCCCTAGGCTGATGCTACCAAAATATTTAGAAGATCTTCAGGTGTTTGTAGTCTTCAGCACAATGATGACCATACCCTTCTTCATTAGATGGTCAGGATCATTCAAACTCTCATAATATCTTCTCATCTCAAAGAGATCATGCAGAGGTAAGTTGATTATGTCTTGCCATGTATAGACATTCTCAACACCTTGATCTCTGATCACATGCCATCTCTCTGGATTAGTAGTGAAGGTCCAGGATAAGATGGGTGTCTCAGGTGCAAGAGGAGCCACTTGAATTGGAGTTGATTGGGCTGCCTCTTCATGCACTTCCTCAGGTTGATCTGACTCAGCCTGAGGTGTGGAGATAGATGCTTCAGGCTTCTTCTTCTTAGACTTTGGTTTAGAAGCCATCCTCTTCTTCCTCTTAGAGGACTTTAACTGAGAAGACTGGTCTGCAGCACCTTGTTGATCATCCTTGTCTTTCTCAGTTGGGTGTTCCTCCCTCACAGGTTCAGAAGGAGAGGGAGTTTGACGCTGTTGTGGATCAGAAGATGAAGCTTGCTGAGGCTCAGCAGGAGGTTCAGGTTGTGTTGTCTCATGTTGTTCAACCTTAACCTCCACTTCAGGTGGGATTTGACTTCAAGGAGAGTATAAGTCAATCAGCTCTCCACTCTTGATCTTCTGCTTGATTACCCTGATATGCTCATCCATTGTGGATAGAGACATAGGGCCAAGTCTCCTTCTGGAGAATCCATACAACTTCAAGAAGCTCATCATCCTTTGTCTGCCAGCAGACTTTTTCATACTCTTTTGGATGATAGCTCTTGACTTTGCAGCTTCTTCCCTCATCTTTCTCTTTGTTGCCTTTTGTTCTTTGAGCACTTGAAGTTCAAGCTGTTTGAGATACTCAAACTCAATGTACTCAAAGGACAAGGGAAGAAGTGCAGATGCCTGGTAGTGACCTGTCACTCAGGTAGTTGATCATGTTTTGTCTGTCTGTTTCCTTATCTACCTGAGGTTCTTGTGTAGATGCCATAGTCTCTTGCACAGGACTTTCTTGAACTGGGGAGAGAGTAGGAGCATGCTTGTATAGTCTTTTCTGTCTCTTCTCCTCTTTGAATTGGAGAAGTAACCTTGCATCCTCTTTTTCTTTCATCTCTCTTGACACTTCCATATCAACCAGTTCATTTAATTGCTCTAAGGGGAGAGATATAATCTCATCTATGTCATAGTTCCTGGTTTGCAGGTAAGTAATCCTGACTGCCCTCAACTCGTCATCTTGAGTGTTTGGTCTGGGGGCAGCCCTGATTGCAGCTTGCATAAAACCTGAAGACCCAGAGGAACTTTTTCCCCTTAGCTTCCTCTTCATCTCTCTCTCCTCCTCCTCAATCTCCTCAGGAGTAAAAATCCTTTTCCCTTTGTCACCCACAGACCTTTGTGACTCAGGGTGGATAGAGGTTTGGCCTTCATTGCTTGGTGTAGCATCCAAGCTCTGGCAAGAGAGAGGTTGTGAGACACCTTCACCAGCAGGTGTTTCACCAAGGGAATGAATTTCTGAAGCAATTATTGATGTGACAGGGCTCTCAAGCTCTATCACTGGGCCTTCAGCCAAGGTTTTCCCTTTGAAGCTAATCTCAGGGTCTGCCTCAGCATCCAGTTGACCAATGACATTACCTGATTGCCTTTGTCTTCTTCTTAGGCTGAACTCTTCAGTAATTCTGTCTTGAATTCTGAGTGCTAACCTGTCAGCTTGTCTTTATTTGCTTGGATTGACAAGTGGCATGTTGACCAGATCAATACCTTCATAGTAATTCAAGGTCTGAAAATCAAATACTTCTTGTTATCCTTGAACTCTGTGAAGAATAAGGGCTCTTCTATCAGCATCATACCTCCACCCAATAATGTAGTTTGAAGTTCCTTGAGGTGGGGATGACATAGCCCTTGGAATACTTCCTCAAAGAGACTCCTGATGATAGAGTCTATAGAGTCCACATTAATGTGAACTTGAGGAAGTTGTTAAGTATGCACAATTGCAATTGAGGATGGTGAGTCCTCAATGTCCATACTCTCTGAAGAACTCCCAGGTTCTGTGTCTGTAATGACTTTCTCCCCCTTTTTGGTAGCATCACCCTCTTGCATAGGTGAGCTAGAGGTTAGGTCAACCACATTCACAGGTTCTTGTGTTTCTGGTTGAGCTCTTCTTAAAGGTCTCTTAGCTAGTTTTTCCCTGAGATAAGATATCTCAAGTTGCTGATCATTGACCCCATTGTGAAGGGTAGTCACCTGAGATTCAAGGTGACTAACCTTAGAGACTAAATAGGAGCATGTTTTTGACAGTTTTTGCACCTTTAGTCTCAGATTCCCTTCTTCTTCATCAGAAGAATCATTGGGGATGAGATGATTGGACCAAAGTCCTCTCTCTCACCACCAGCTTCAGGTTCTTGGCTGCTGGATTTCCTCTGCTCATTGACATTCTCAGTTGAGATGTCAATGGACTGAGGTGTCATGATTGAGGTCTTAATAATGTTATTACTTGCAAAAGTGAGAGCCTCTTTCATATGGATATCCTGAACAGGTTCAGAAGTATATCTACCTCAGTGATAGGTGACTGATGTGGGCTAGACTGAGGAGACTCAGGAGTACTCATCGCTCTTTGAGTAGGGGAAGAGAAGAGAGACTCATGGTACTCACTGAAACCTAAGTCTTCATCAGTATAGAATGAAAGGTTGAGAATGGGTTTATTTAGATCTAAAGGCTGGGGATGGTAACTGTCCCCTGAAGGTTGTTCACTTGAGTGTTGAGACTCTGAGTGAAGGCTTAAGGCAGTTGGGCTTGTGAGCTCATCATGGTGAGCATGAGGAACCTTAGCCCTGATTGTTGAAGAGATGGGAGTGGTTTGCTCCTCAGGGGAAGTGGGAGCTCTAGTGTCCACTTCCTCCTGTATTAGTGAGTATATGGGGACCTGCACAGACTCAATAGCTTGAGCAGGGGTTCGTTTGGATTTTCTTTGGTAGGTGAGGGTTACTTGTGGCCTTTTTAGTGGTAGAGAGGTAGAAGGTGTGGGTTCAACACTAGCTTGTGTTGCTAGGTTGTCATCTTGAGCAATGAGCTCTAACATTTTGGGGAAAAGGGTTGTTTCTACCCCTGAGAAGCCTACAATAAGCTTCTTCATGATTTTAAAGATGCCAGGCTTCATCTGTCCCAATTTAAGAATATTATCTGTTTCCCTCAACTATGAGCCCAGTTCACAGTTGAGAATGTGTTGAACATATCTAGGAAACATATAATACTCTAAGGAGTCCAAGTTAGCAAGCAAATTTGTATAGACAAATTGAGAGTACCTGAACTTGACCCCTTGAACCATTCCATGCACTATGAAGGAGAGATTCTCAGGAATCTGGTCCCACCCTCCATGCTTGTTTGACAAGCTGTGGATAACCATATGGAGTAGGTATTTCCACTGGGATGAGACCTTCCCTTTTCTGAAGGTCTTTACAGAGAAATCTCCCTCATAGCCCATCTGCTCAAAGGAATGATTGACAGCTTCCTTTGGGAAGGACAACTCACCTTCTTCATCATTCAGCTGCAAGTGAGTGTTGATGATGGCCGGAGTGATGAAGATTATCCTCCCTTGCACTGTGGCAGACAATGTCTTCTCCCCATCCATGATGACCTCTTGGCAGGTCTTCCAAAATTCAAGCAGATGATCCTCATAAAGAGTAGGATCAATGGTTAGGAAGGTGAAGTAATTTGATAAAGCTAAGAAGTGGCAAATCTCTGAGAAACTATCATCTTTCTCAGAACTTAACAGAGCAAACAGATTGTGTTGCCTGTGAAGTTACATGGAGAAATCTGGGTTGTTTCTGCGGTTAAGGTTGGCCATTTTAGAAGCTTAAGGATGAAGAAAGGTGAAAAGCAAAGGCGGTTTGGGAATTAGGTTTGAGGAATAGTACAATTGAAGAAGATAGTGAGGGAAAGGGGGAACCGTTGGGTATTTATATGAAAAGGATTTGAACCAAAGTTAATGAAAGAGGATAAACTTTGAAATCCGAATGTCGGTCCCACCTCTGAAAAAGTAGTTTACTTTTGCTCAAAAAGTAGTTTTCTTGGAATTCGAAAAGCTTTCGAAGGTAAATTATCTTCGGAAATGTTAATGAAAAAGCTTCCGAAGCTAAAATGACTTCAGAAGAATTTCCTGAGAGTTTTGAAAATTTTGCTTCGGAAGAGAAATAAAAACTTGAATGCTTTGTATATAAAACAACAAAGCTTCCGAGAGTTAATTTTTCTTCGGAGGGAAAAAGTCCTTGAAAACAAATAAGTGTCTAAGACAAGTATTTAAGCTTCGGAAGATAGATTGAAACCTCTTCCGGAGGTAAAATTTCTTAGATAGTTATTTATTTTGAAGACACGATTTTCTTCCGAAGATAAAAATATATCTTCCGAAGGATCAGAAAATTTTCAAGAATCTAAGGAAAATCTTCAAAAAGGATTTTTTATCCAAAGAAAACATGAGCTTATGAAAGTGATGAACTAGACACCTAGGACACACATATTTTTAAGAAATAATTAGAATTAGTTTTAAGAAAAATCTACTCAAAGTTAATCATCCTAATAGTTGATATTAGATATTTAAATCTCTGTTCATCAAAAACTTTTGTAAACAGATCAGTATATTGTTCATCAATATGAACTTTGACTAGTTTAATTAATCCCTTTTCATAGTTATCTCTTATTAAGTGATACCTGATATTGATGTGTTTGGTCCTTGAGTGCTGCATAGGATTCTCTGTGATAGAGATAGCACTATTGTTGTCTATATGAATGGGAGTCTCCTTGAAGTTAAATCTATAGTCCAACATATGATTTTGAATCCAAAGCACTTGAGCACAGCAACTTGCAGCAGCAATGTATTCAGCCTCAGCAGTTGATGCAGACACACAGGATTGTTTCTTGCATTGCCATGAGACAACCCTTCCACCAAGGAATTGACATCCCCCAGATGTAGACTTTGCAATCATATTGCAACCACCATAATCACTATCTGTATATGCATACAGATTGAAGTCAGGATTCTTTGGATACCATAAACCAAGTGTTGAAGCACCTTTGAGGTATCTTAGAATCATCTTGACAGTGATGAGGTGAGACATCATAGGGTTGGCTTGATATCTTGCACAAATGCATGTAGCAAACATGATATCAGGCATGCTAGCAGTAAGATACATAAGAGACCCAATCATACCCTGTATAGGTGTTCATCTACACACTCCCCCTCAAGATCAGGTCCAAGGGAGTGGTTTCTGGCTATGGGTGTCTTAGCAATATTACAATCAGTCATGTTGAACCTCTTGAGTATGTCCTGAACATATTTTGACTGAATTATGAAGATACCATCTTCAACTTGCTTCACTTGAATTCCCAGAAAGAAATTAAGTTCTCCCATTGCACTCATTTCAAATCTGTCTTTCATCAGCTTCTCGAAGTCTTTGCAGAGCTTTGGATTAGTTGAACCAAAGATGATGTCATCCACATACACTTGAACTAGCAATATGTCATTTCCTTGTCCTTTGATGAAGAGAATTCCATCTATAGTACCTCTCCTGTATCCATGCTTGCAAAGATACTCATACAATGTCTCATACCACTTCCTGGGTGCCTGATGCAGCCCATAAAAAGCTTTGTCAAGCTTGCAGACATAATGAGGATGATCAGGGTCTACAAAACCAGGTGGTTGTTTGACATACACCTCTTCATCAATCACTCCATACAGAAAAGCACACTTCATATCAAGTTGAAAGACCTTGAAGTTCTTGGATGCAGAAAATGCCAGGAATATCCTAACACCTTCTAATCTTGCTACTGGAGCAAAGACATCAGTGTAGTCAATCCCTTCTTCTTGTGTGTATCCTTGAACAACTAGTCTAGCCTTCTTCTTGATGATAATGCCTATATCATCCTTCTTATTCCTAAACACCCATTTGGTTCCAATGGTAGTCTTCCCATGAGGAAAAGGACAAAGGTTCCAAACATTTTGTCTTTTGAATTGAAGCAACTCTTGTTGCATAGCTTCAACCCAACTTCCATCCTTTAGAGCCTCATCAACTTTCTTTGGCTCTATCTGGGATAAGAAATAATAGTGAAGACAAACATTTGCTTCATGGGTTTGTACTCTTGTTCTTACCCCTATGACAACATCTCCAATGATGTTTGTGGTGGGGTGAGACTTGTGGATCCTAAGCTGAGGGATCACAGCAAGTTGCTGAGAAAGATTTAAATTTGAGAAATTTAGATCTGGCATAGATGTTTCACCCTCCACATTACCTCACTTATCAAGATTGACTTGATCCAATGAGTGTGTGGCATCATTGATGTTGTCATCTATGGTGTGGTTATTAGCATCAAGGAATTCTTGATCACTTTCACCACCACCATTGTTGTCTTCCACAATTGAGGTATCCTTATCTAGTTGTGGAGCCTCTGAGCTGGAATTTGAAGGCACCCAGATGTATCAACTGAGTTTGTCATTGTAGTGCTGATAGAAACCTCATTTGCTGAAGTAGTTCCAACTATAGCTGAAGATGTATGAGTTGAAGGTCTTCTTAGCTCAAATCTTGGATCAGGATCACCTGTATTTAAATTTTCTGCAGATCCTGAAACAGTCTCATAAGATTTGTTAAAACAGTTGGTAACTAAATCAAGATCAAATAGCCAATCAGGACCAGAACCAGCCACACAGTGTGTGTTCATTGAAAGTCACATTGGCTGACTCCTCAACAATTCTAGTTCTGAGATTGTATACTCTATAAGCCTTAGCCTGAGAAGAGTATCCAATGAAGTGTCCATTATCTGATTTCTCAGCAAATTTGGCAATTTGATCTTTGGTATTCAAGATGGTGTAAGGACATCCAAATGACCTGAGAAAACCAATGAAAGGTTTTCTCTTGTGCCAAAGTTCATAAGGAGTCTTACCATGTGTCTTAACTACTAAAACTCTGTTTTGCACATAGCAAGCAGTGTTTACTGCCTCTACCCAGAAGGTGATGGGTAGTTTAGAGTAAGACAACATAGTTCTTGTAGCTTCAATTAGTGTACTGTTTCTCCTCTCAGCAACACCATTTTGCTGAGGAGTCCTGGGAGCACTATATTGTCTTGTAATACCTTTTTCATCACAAAATGTATCAAGGGTTTGATTCTTAAATTCAGTCCCTTGATCACATCTTATGATTTTGACCTTGTGATCACTTTGATTCTCAATTTTTAAGATGAAATTTTTTAGAATCTCAGGGGTCTCATTCTTAGTTCTAAGAAAGAAAACCCAAGTGAATCTTGTAAAATCATCTGTGATCACCAAACAATAAGAGGTCCTTCCTAGACTCATTACACTGGTGGGGCCAAAGAGATCCATATGTAATAAGTGTAGGGGAGTAGTGATAGAGTTTCTTTCCTTAGGCTTGTGAGATACCTTATGATGCTTCCCTTTCAGGCATGCAACACAATGATCATCACTTGTAAACTCTTTCTTTGGCATTCCAGTTACCAAATCATGTTTAATTAGTTTATTCATGTTCTTAAAGTTTATATGGCACATTCTTTTATGCCATACGAAAGACTCATCATTATTGGATTTAGACAGAAAGCATGAAACTTCTCCAGAGGGAGATGTTTCTTGCAAGTCCATCTTGTACATGTTCCCTTTTTTGGGGGCTCTAAGCAGGATGTGCTCATGAGGAATGACCACTCCAGGCTTGAGAACAATGCACTCATGCTCAGTAAAGAGCATGTTATGACTCTGATCACAAAATTGGGATACACTCAGAAGATTGTACCCAAGCTTCTTGACAAAGTTTACCTTTTCAATGCTGAGCTTACCATTTGTGACCTTGCCCCTTCCAGAAATGTAACCACCTTCATATCCTCCAAAAGCAACTGGTCCTCCATCAATCCTCTCAACGTTATGGAGTAGTGACCTATTGCATGTCATGTGCCTGGAACAGCCACTATCAATGATCCAGACATTCTTGTTTGTCTTGAGTTGTTCCTGTACAAAGAAAATGATTAGTTACATTTGGAAACCCAAGCCTTATTTGTCTTGGGCTCACTAAGTATAATAGAAGGTAATGCAACAGTAATAGATCCTATGGTTGTGCTAGGAGGATCTTGAGCTGTTGTTGATGAAGAATTTTCAGTCACTTGGTCTTTCTTAGACTTCCACACCACCTTTGGAGTCTTGGACTTGACCTTCAAAACTTCGGAAGCTTTTGGGACTTCGGAAGTTTTGATGCCTGAACCTTCGGAAGATTTTGCAGTAACTGCAGCAGACTTCAGTGCTTCGAAAGAATTCCTTTCTTCCGAGACCAACTTCTCTTCTGAAGGTAATTTTCCATTTGCCTTCTTCTTAGATTTGGAGCTTCCGAAGAAAACAGATTTTCCTTCTGAAGCTTGAATCTTCTTGGAACTCTTTGAAGTCTTTGTCTTGGTCATATGGACAGTACTTTTAGGATTGTATGGACAATCCTTAGCAATGTGAGAGGTACTTTCACACATGACACACACCATTTTCTTCTTCACAAGAGTCTTCTTATGAGAACAAGACTGTCTTTGGTCACATCCCTTCTCCACCTTTATCTTTGCAGATGCTGAGACAGTCCTTATAGGCTGGGAACTGTTCTTGGAGTTTGATGGTCCAGGTTGTGCAGCAGTGGTACACAGCAGATCAGTCTTCTTCTTCGTACTGAGATGATTTGAACCAGAACTCTTAGCTGAAGAGTTTTGGTGATGTCTTCAGTCTTTACTACTTCAAACCCTGCAGAGATAAAAACTTGTTTCTGCTTAGAGTCAAAAGTAGCCTTAATCTCTTGAGCCTTCCTTGCTTTTCTTTTGCTCTTCCTGATCAAGTTCTTTCTCATTGACTTGGTCATCATGGTAATCTTCTTCTCCTCAGAAGGATAGTGGCCCTTCTTAGAATCCTCCTCTTCAGTCTTCTTAGAGGAATTCTTCACTATCTTTTCTTCATCCTCTTCACTTATAGGATCTATAAGAGGAAGCTCATCTTCACAAGTTCCACACCTAGAAGATCTTACAGACAAGATTGTGTGTGGAGGAGCTATCTCATTGGATCCCAGTCCCTACCTATTTTGATAACACACCTTGTTGTGCAGGGATGAGGATATCATGTTCTTGAAGGTCTCTTCTTCAAGAACACTCTTTTCTTCCCTGGCTTTGCTGATCACAAGCTTAGCCTGGCACTCAGTCAGCTTGATTATGAGATCTTTGATTTGAGTCCTAAAATCTGTATGCTCATGTTTTAGAACTGAAATGGTTTTCTCTAAGTCCTCTATCTTTAGTTTATAATCATTTTGAGACTTTCTAAAATCAGATTTTAAAATGTTTAAGGACTCAAGATCGGATCTCATCTCCAAGTTATAGGACCTGTATCTATTAACTTTAGCAATGCATTCAGGAGTACAGAGATGTTCCAATACCTTGGCTTCATCATGATCTGCCATTAGTGCTTGGTTTGGAGAAGCATCTTCCACCTGAAAACTCCAGTCAAAGCCTCCTTCTTCAACAGCAACAACAGCTTGTTGCTTTGGCTTCTCATTCTGGGGGGCTTTCTCAGTGTAGTTTGGTCTGGTTTGTGCTTGGCCACCATTTGTTCTGGGTGCCTTACACTCTCTGACAAAATGGCCCATTAAGTTACAGTTGTAACACTTGACTTTGCCTTTGTCCAAGCCAAACTTTCCACTGGTTGCATTGCTAGAAAACTTCCTTCCAGTTGTCTTGTAGAACTTCTTGGCTCTGTGAGTGAGAAGAGCCATCTGCTGGACTATTTCCAAGTATTCCAGATCATCTGGATGGATACAATCTAGGTCTTCAAGAGTGAAAAGAGAGTTGTCACAGCTTTCATCAGAAGACACAAAAGCTTGAGAAGAGCTTGTCTCTTGGAATGGGCTTCCTTGAGTCTAGTTCTCCCTGGGTGTCTCTGGAAAGGTGATGAAAGGACCCTTTGGTGAATTATCAGGGAAGCATATGAGATGATGTTGGGGTTCTATGCTATCCCTTTCAACCACGTGCAGGGCGGAACCCAGTTGATTGTTGGAGTTGCCAGATGAACCTTACATGTTCATCTCCATCTGGTATCCATTGAGAATCCCATATAACTCTGTCAGAGTAAGAGTTTTGAGATTTTCAGTCCTCTTGATCACCACAAAATAGTGTGTCCATTGCCTAGGAAGTGAGGACATGAAATTCCTTACAATGTCTCTATTCTCAAGAGGAACTCCTCCATCCACAAGGGTATCCACTATTGTCACACCCCCGCTAAAAGCGGAAACACGGGGATGTAACGAGATCGGGATCGTCATAACACATGGTAAGCAATAGAGATGCAATATAATAAATAATGAATAAGCGTGTCATGACGACACCCGAAACAAAGGAGACTTGTGTCGTGTTTAGTCAATATTCGCGACAACATAGCAATAAGCATAAACATGTTAAATGATTCACATAGTCAAAGATGATAACATTGTAATATAATTCCCGCAACCCAGGAACAAGTATCAAAAGATTAATATTGTTTAAACAGACTACAACAACGTTTCAAAATAAATGTTTGTCAAGTATGTTTAGTCTTAAAATGCATCCTAGGGTCTCCACTAAGGCAGCACACCTAGATCTTCAGTTAGCATTGTCACCTGAAAAGATATGCTCAAAATGGTCAACAAAATTGTTGGTGAGCTCTAGGTTTTAATAGTAAATAAGTAATTGATGCTGTATAGTAAATGATGTGGAATACTGTGAATACAGTTATAAGTAAGTAAAATCACATGACAATGAGCTTTGCAACCAAACCTAATGACGTACACAAAGATCTTGTCGGAATATACTCACCCAAGGGCCCGTTCCTGGCAACTGTTGGTACTAACTAGTATACCAACAAACTAGGGTGGGGGTGTCAACCCAGTAGTACTACCAATACCTATCCGTCGGTTCCCACACTGGAATTAAATAGTTACAAAGAAAGTACCACACAACAAACTCAAGCATGTATCAGATAAGTACTCACAAAACAATAACACGTTGATTCCAAGTATGTAAATTGTATGTAAATTGTACAGCATTGAAAATGGGTGAGCATACTTTTCCCCCATGTTTGTAAATGATTGAAATGTTGTATAAGCATAAAAAGAGGTCACGAAACTCACTTGTTAGGTGGTAAGTATGAATGATCAATGTTTCCAGATGTTGAATGTAATGAACGGTCAATCACCTATTGACAGTTATTGTTAAGCATTAATGATATGTATAAAGTAAATAGGAACGTTCGGTCGGTTCGGGTTGTATCGGTTGGGTCGCGTGTAACACACACAAACAGACACACGTATTAGATCTTATGTAGATCCAAGTACTAGATATCGTCGCCATTGCTGCTGATATTTGCATAAGAGTTCCATTGATATTAAAGAAGTATTTGATAAATATTAGTAGTTACCAATCGGTTGTTGATAATTGTAAAATGTTAAGTTGATTTGATTTAGAATAACATTAGTAAGTTTGATAGCGTTGACTTTAGCATTGTCATTAGCAACGGCAACCGTGTCGATGTAACCTTAACATCACACGACATACACACACCACACACAAGAAGGAATTTACACACAACAACTTCAGTCGCACGACAGGACCAGACACACAACTCAACACTCCATTCGCACGAATCAACCCTCATTCGTACGAATCAGCTTCATTCGTACGATTTAACCTTCATTCGTGCGACTGGCATTCAGTCGTACCACACAACACCCAATCGCACGATTCAACATCCATACGCACGAATCAACCTTCATTCGTACGAATCAGCTTCATTCGTACGATTGAACCTTCATTCGTGTGACTGGCATTCAGTCGTGCAATACACGCACAATCGCACACATTCATTCGGTCGCCTGACTCAATCGCACACATTCATTCACTCGCATGACTCAATCGCACACATACACACAGTCGCACGACTCAGTCGCACGACACACCCAGTCGCACAACTCAGTCGCACGATTGACTCAGACGCATGGCTCATTCGCACGACTCACCCAGTCGCACGGCTCAGTCGCATGCCAGTTGCCTGAACAGTAGGTTCGTGACTGCTGAAAGACATCACACGCACCCACACGACCTCATGTGTTCGGGTTGAACCCGAACACCCGAAACCCTAAATGGACAGCCATGAATAAGCAAGAAAAGGGACAACCAAGGTCGTCTACCTGCAAGAATGGAGTAGACTTGGTTGTAGTCGAAGTCTAGACGATGAAAACGGGACCAAACGGGGCGGTTTTGGTGCAAGGAAGGAGATGAAAGATGAAGAAGAAGAAATGATAAAGAAGATGAAGAATGGGGGCTAGGGCTGGAAAAATGGGTTTATATACCCAGCCCATGTTTGGAAAATGACATATATAGTCCCTGCACTTAAATCCCCGAATTTCCCAAATTTGTTTCGGTTGAAAACGACTTTATTAGGTTAGTTATATTAATGATAAAAATATATTTAATGATATTTGTAACTTAAAAATGGTTTATTAATGACGATAATATTATATAAAAATGGTATATTTAGCGGTAACGATGACGAAAGTTTTAATAGTTTTTAAAGATAGTATACGTTAACGATACGAACACAAGAATAAAGACGATAAAGCAAGTATAATATCCACACGAATAGTTTATAAAGATAAGGAATGATCGAGCGAAGAAAAGTTAACGAAGTCCACGTTAATTGACGGATCTTTTGGTGACGGATGTCACAGTATCCCCCAGTTGATAAAATTTCGTCCCGAAATTCAGCTGGAGTTAGGTCCAAGAGTTTTATCCTCGAATAGATGTGGATATTTGAGTTTCATCTGGTCTTCCCGTTCCCATGTAAACTCTGGCCCTCGTTTTGAATTCCATCTCACACTGACAATTGGTATTCTACTGCGCTTCAATTGCTTGACCTTTCGATCCATGATCTCAATGGGTTCCTCAATAAAATGAAGCTTTTCGTCAATCTTGATTTCCTCAATTGGTACGTGAAGAGATTCGTCAGCCAAACACTTCTTGAGGTTCGACACGTGGAAAGTATCATGTACGCCACTGAGTTCTTGTGGCAACCTTAATCGGTAAGCCACTGGACCGATTCTTTCTGTAATCTCGAATGGTCCTACGTATCTTGGGGCTAACTTCCCTTTCTTTCCAAATCGAACGATTCCTTTCCAAGGAGAGACTTTAAGTAAAACCCGATCCCCAATGTTGAATTCTAGAGGCTTCTGACGGTTGTCGGCATAGCTCATTTGGCGATCTCTGGCAGCTTTTAGTCGGTCTTTGATTTGGAAAATCTTGTCGATTGTTTCTTGAATGATCTATGGGCCTGTTAACTGACTTTC
This sequence comes from Flaveria ramosissima, assembly GCA_025215565.1. NCBI lineage: Eukaryota > Viridiplantae > Streptophyta > Magnoliopsida > Asterales > Asteraceae > Flaveria > Flaveria ramosissima. Next base: position 66,142,650 of record CM046040.1, read on the forward strand.
ACCAATCTCTGCCCAACAAACGGGTGATCTACATTTTCTTCCATACAACGCTTCGAACGGAGCACATCCAATGCTTGTATGCTAGCTGTTGTTGTAAGAGAACTCGATCAGCGGTAGGTGAGCGTCCCAACTACCACCAAAGTGGATTACACACGCCCTCAGCATGTCTTCCAACGTTTGTATAGTTCGTTCACTTTGGCCGTCTGTCTGAGGGTGATAGGCGGTACTCATATCCAATCGAGTGCCCATCGCTTTCTGTAGTGTCTGCCAAAATCGTGAAGTAAATCGGCTGTCACGGTCGGATATGATCGACACCGGCACCCCGTGCCGTGTCACGACCTCCTTGATGTACAATCTCGCCAACTTATCCATTTTGTAGTCTTCTCGGATCGGCGAGAAATGAGCTGACTTCGTCATCCGATCCACTACGACCCATATCGAGTCATGCCCGCTGCTCGTTCTAGGGAGTTTGGTAATAAAATCCATGGCTATATTCTCCCATTTCCACTCGGGAATTTCAGTTTGCTGTAATAATCCCGATGTTTTCTGATGTTCAGCTTTAACTTTCGAGCATGTTAAGCATCTGCTTACGTACATAGCAATGTCTTTCTTCATGTCTGGCCACCAGTACAGATCCTTAAGATCGTGGTACATCTTGTCTGCACTAGGATGAATAGAATATCGCGTCTTGTGTGCTTCATCCATGACCAAGGTACGTACACCTCCCCATCTGGGTACCCATATACGATCCATGAAGTACTGTATACCATCATCCTTGCAACTCAATTGTTTATCCAACCCTCGGAATTCTTCTCCCGCAAGGTTTTCCTCTTTGAATGCCTCACTTTGTGCAATTTGGATCTGAGCTTTTAAATTCGTTTGAATGGTCAATCCCAACGCTCGAGCTCGTAGTGGTTTCACGCGTTCTTTGCGGCTTAAAGCATCAGCCACCATGTTAGCTTTTCCCGGATGATACCAGATTTCACAGTCGTAGTCACTAAGTAGCTCTACCCAACGTCGCTGACGCATATTAAGTTCCTTCTGATCCAGGATATGTTGGAGGCTCTTATGATTTGTCTAGATGATGCATTTGGTTCCATACAGGTAATGCCCAACTCAAGATCATGAGTTGTATAGTTCTTTTCGTGCACCTTAAGTTGTCGCGAAGCGTAGGCAATCACCTTATCCTTCTGCATTAGCACACGTCCCAATCCTTGATGTGAAGCATCGCAGTACACCACAAAATCATCAGTTCCGTCTGGGAGGGACAATATCAGTGCGTTGCACAACTTCTCTTTCAACGTTTGGAACGCTTGTTCTTGTGCATGTCCCCAATCAAACTTCTTGTCCTTCTGTGTCAGCAGTGTTAACGGTTGCGCGATCTTTGAAAAATTCGCGATGAAGCGACGATAGTATCCGCCGAATCCTAAGAATTGCCGTATTTCTGAAGGTGTCTGGAGTGCATCCCATTTTTTCACCGCTTCGATCTTGCCGGGATCTACATGAATCCCATCTTCGTTAACCACATGACCCAAAAACTTCACTTCTCGCAACCAAAACTCACACTTTGAGAACTTGGCGAAAAGTTTCTCTTCCCGTAACAGTTCCAGTATTGCCCGAAGGTGTTCTTCATGATCCTCTTTCGATCGGGAGTAGATAAGTATATCGTCTATGAACACGATCACAAAATTATCCAAATAAGGTTTGCACACCCGATTCATCAGGTCCATAAACACAGCTGGTGCGTTAGTCAGCCCGAACGGCATGACCAAGAACTCATAGTGCCCATAACAAGTTCTAAACGTTGTTTTCGGTATGTCCTCCTCGAAAACCCTTAGTTGATGATATCTAGAACGAAGGTCGGTCTTTGAGAAATATGAAGCTCCTTGCAACTGATCAAACAGATTGTCGATCCTGGGGAGAGGATATCGATTCTTCACGGTTAACTTGTTCAACTCACGATAATCGATACACATGCGAAACGACCCATCCTTCTTCTTGACAAATAATACCGGGGCTCCCCACGGTGAATGACTCGGCCGAATAAAACCCTTCTCCAGTAGTTCCTGTAACTGACTAGATAACTCTTGCATCTCAGATGGTGCTAACCGATATGGTGTCTTTGCTACCGGTGTAGCTCCAGAAACCAACTCTATATGAAATTCCACCTGTTGTGGAGGAGGCAAACCAGACAAGTCATCGGGAAATACATCTAGGTAGTCCCGTACCACTGGAATATCTTCTAATTTTCTCTCCTCTTCCTTCTTTTCCACCACATGGGCCAGAAAGGCGTAGCACTGCTTTCGTAAACTTCGGCGTGCTTTCATGTAGGAGATAAGCTTTAAGTTTCTTTCCGGTCGTTCTCCTTGAATTATGAGTAGCTCCCCGTTTGGCATGGGGATTCGTACTACTTTGTCCCGACAGACAATCTCAGCTCCGTGTTTCGACAACCAATCCATTCCCATGATCACGTCGAAACTTCCTAACTCAAAGTATCAAATCTATATCGAAGGCATGGTCCTCCAATATTATCGAGCACTTCCTAATAATCTCATCGGCCTGAACAATCCTACCATTGGCCATTTCTACAGAGTAGCTAGTTTCTAGCCTACTAGGACTCAAATCAAGCAATTGCACAAACTCAGAAGATATAAAGCTATTGTCTGCTCCAGTATCAAATAATATAGATGCGAAGTGATGATTGAGTAAGTGCGTACCCGTGACAACATTCGGGTCCTGACGAGCATCATTGGCTCCAATGACAAATGCACGTCCCCGAGCTGTATTTCCTTGATTCGTCGGGCCTTGATTCCCAGCTATGGCCATCACCTGCTGCTGGTTGTTCCCTTGTTGACCCGGCGCCCGATTCAGTCTGGGGCACATGTTTCTGCAGTGATCAAGGCCTCCACACTCATAACAGACCCTGGCATTCCCGGCGGGGTTAACCGCGTTGACCGGTGCCACCAGATTCGGCGCTATTCTGCAATCTCTCGCTAGATGCCCCGGGCATTTACAGTTAACGCACACCCGACACGTCATTCCTAGAGATGATGATAGTTGCACCTATCACATTTGGGATGCGGCCCAACATACTCTCTTTTGCCCTGTGTCACAGCCACAAAGTTTCTGGTCGTCTTGACCCTCTTGTCAAATTTCCCGACGCTCGACCGGCTCGTTTCCCCAACATCCTTTCTTTTCTCTGCCCCTCTTCATAACACCCCTGTTCTCACCATCTCATCAGTTAGAGCGCCAGCCTTCAGAATTGCGCTCTGAATCGTAGGAGGAGCAGCTACTGTTACCATCGCCCGGATTTGAGGCGCAAGTCCCCAAATATATCTCTCTATCCTCTTTGATTCCGGAGTGACTAGATGTGGAAGCAATCTGGCCAACTCATGAAAACGGTCATTGTAAGCTGCGTGCCCGGCCCCTACCATAGCATGATTCCAGAATTCATGCTCCAGTTTCTACATCTCATTGAGGGGGCAGTATTCCTCGGTGATCAATGCCTTAAACTCATCCCATGACATTTGCATTGCTGATTCTCTTCCCCTAGCCTGAATTTGAGTGTTCCACCAAGTTAACGCCTTGCCCTGTAATGAACACGTGGCATACTTGATTTTCTGGCTATGGAGGCATTCGCTGATGTCAATCACTACCTCCATTTTCTCAAGCCACCTGGTTAGGGCTATCGCTCCACCCTTCCCATCAAATTCTTTTGGTTTGCAAGCCACAAACTCCTTGTACGAACATCCCCTTCTGGCATTAACAACCCCAGTCTCATTACCGGTTGTTCCACCATTCCCGGTTTCCTGATTACTTTCGTTCCCAGTCGTGTTCCCATCACCTACTTCAGTTTCAATCCCACCTTGACCTCTTTCTCCACCATCCTAATTATCATTGCCTCCATCCCCGTGGGGGGGTGTTGCTGAAGTGCATCGCTCACTTGGGCCACAATAGTCGGAATCAGTGCGGCCAGTTGCTGAGCGATCAAGGCTGCCATATCAGAGTCTCATGTTCCCTGATTATTACTGCCAGGACCAGCACTTGTTCTTGGTGCTCTACCTCTGCATCTGCCTCTGCCCCTCGGGCCTTCACTTCCGCCACTGTTGCTGTGGGTAACTCTTCGAGGCGGCATTTTCTAATCATAAAAGTAGTAAACACATAAGCTTTAACCATTTCAAATTATATTGTCCACATCATTCATCAAGTCCAGTATTCCAAGTTAATATCACACTTATAGTCCACCACACATCACGTGCAAGTCGTGTAGTTCTCACACCATGAATTGGTAATGTTCCAACAGTAGTCCATCATAACAATTGTAAATCCATGTATATAATCATGTTTAGTCTAGCGAAGGTTGTCTATCTCCTTCTCTTTCAAGGTTTCAGACATAACCTCCTCAGGGTCAATCTCAATGTCCGAGGTCAAGCGCAATAGCATGATCTGTGAAGATCTCTTCGGGTTCAATACCCGAATTTGATAAACTAACTCGGCGCACAGAGGGAACGGAAGATCCAATAGAAGCATCCCATAAGGAGTGAGCACAAGGGCTCTCTCACAGGGTGAAAAGACCACGAAACAGATAGATAAACGAACAAGTAAAGAGGAACACATACATGAGATATAAAATGCACACAGATCCTAGCATGCAAATCTACATGAAGGTTCCTAGGTTATAGTCTAGGTCAAGCGTATTGCCTAATTCTCTATAACCAATGGCTCTGATACCAATCTGTCACACCCCCGCTAAAAGCGGAAACACGGGGATGTAACGAGATCGGGATCGTCATAACACATGGTAAGCAATAGATATGCAATATAATAAATAATGAATAAGCGTGTCATGACGACACCCGAGACAAAGGAGATTTGTGTCGTGTTTAGTCAATATTCACGACAACATAGCCATAAGCATAAACATGTTAAATGATTCACATAGTCAAAGATGATAACATTGTAATATAATTCCCACAACCCGGGAACAAGTATCAAAAGATTAATATTGTTTAAACAGACTACAACAATGTTTCAAAATAATTGTTTGTCAAGTATGTTTAGTCTCAAAATGCATCCTAGGGTCTCCACTAAGGCAACACACCTAGATCTTCAGTTAGCATTGTCACCTGAAAAGATATGCTCAAAATGGTCAACAAAATTGTTGGTGAGCTCGCAGGTTTAAATAGTAAATAAGTAATTGATGTTGTATAGTAAATGATGTGGAATACCGTGAATACATTTATAAGTAAGTAAAATCACATGACAATGAGCTTTGCAACCAAACCTAATGACGTACACAAATATTTTGGCGGAATATACTCACCCAAAGGCCCGTTCCTGGCCACTGTTGGTACTAACTAGTATACCAACAAACAAGGGTGGGGGTGTCAACCCAGTAGTACTACAAATACCTATCCATCGGTTCCCACACTGGAATTAAATAGTTGCAAAGAAAGTACCACACAACGAACTCAAGCATGTATCAGATAAGTACTCACAAAACAGTAACACGTTGATTCTAAGTATGTAAATTGTACAGCATTGAAAATAGGTGAGCATACTTTTCCCCCATGTTTGTAAATGATTGAAATGTTGTATAAACATAAAAAGGGGCCACGAAACTCACTTGTTAGGTGGTAAGTATGAATGATCAATGTTTCCAAATGTTGAATGTAATGAACGGTCAATCACCTATTGACAGTTATTGTTAAGTATTAGTGATATGTATAAAGTAAATAGTAATGTTCCGTCGGTTTGGGTTGTATCGGTTGGGTCGCGTGTAACAGACACAAACAGACACACTTATTAGATCTTATGTAGATCCAAGTACTAGATATCGTCGCCATTGCTGCTGATATTTGCATAAGAGTTCCATTGTTATTAAAGAAGTATTTGATAAATATTAGTAGTTTCCAATCGGTTGTTGATAATTGTAAAATGTTAAGTTGATTTGATTTGGAATAACATTAGTAAGTTTGATAGCGTTGACTTTAACATTGTCATTAGCAATGGCAACCGTGTCGATGTCACCTTAACATCACACGACATACACACACCACACACAAAAAGGAATTTACACACAACAACTTCAGCGCACGATAGGACCAGACGCACAACTCAACACTCCATTCGCACGAATCAACCCTCATTCGTACGAATAAGCTTCATTCGTACGATTGAACCTTCATTCGTGCGACTAGCATTCAGTCGTACCACACAACACCCAATCGCACGATTCAACATCCATACGCACGAATCAACCATCATTCGTACGAATCAACTTCATTCGTACGATTGAACCTTCATTCGTGTGACTGGCATTCAGTCGTGCGATACACGCACAATCTCACACATTCATTCGGTCGCTTGACTCAATCACACACATTCATTCGCTCGCATGACTCAATCGCACACATACACACAGTCGCACGACTCAGTCGCATGACACACCCAGTCGCACAACTCAGTCGCACGATTGACTCAGACGCATGGCTCAGTCGCACGACTCACCCAGTCGCACGGCTCAGTCGCATGACAGACCCAGTCGCCTGAACAGTAGGTTCGCGACTGCTAAAGTGTAGAGCAGCCTTCGGCTGCTTTGTGCACGGGTTTTACACAACAAGGACTTCCAGAAACACACTACAAACATACACAAACAAGAAGAACATGCAGAAAGACATCACACGCACCCACACGACCTCATGTGTTCGGGTTGAACCCAAACACCCGAAACCCTAAATGGACAGCCGTGAATAAGCAAGAAAAGGGACAACCAAGGTCGTCTACCTGCAAGAATGGAGTAGACTCGGTTGTAGTCGAAGTCTAGACGATGAAAACGGGACCAAATGGGGCGGTTTTGGTGCAAGGAAGGAGATGAAAGGTGAAGAAGAAGAAATGAAGAAGAAGATGAAGAATGGGGGCTAGGGCTGGAAAAATGGGTTTATATACCCAGCCCAAGTTTGGAAAATGACACATATAGTCCCTGCACTTAAATCCCCGAATTTCCCAAATTTGTTTCGGTTGAAAACGACTTTATTAGGTTAGTTATATTAATGATAAAAATGTATTTAATGATATTTGTAACTTAAAAATGGTTTTATTAATGACGATAATATTATATAAAAATGGTATATTTAGCGGTAACGATGACGAACGTTTTAAAAGTTTTTAAATATAGTATACGTTAACGATACCAACACAAGAATAAAGATGATAAAGAAAGTATAATATCCACACGAATAGTTTATAAAGATGAGGAATGATCGAGCGAAGAAAAGTTAATGAAGTCCACGTTAATTGACGGACCTTTTGGTGATGGATGTCACAATTATCTCAACATACCTGAAGTATTGCTGAGTCATGGTTTCACCTATTTTGAAGGTGAAGTTTTCAAACTGCTGCTTCAGGAGATCCTTCTTTTTCTCCTTGGCTTCAGAGGAGCCTTCATACATCAGTTTTAGTGCATCCCACAGCTGTTTAGTTGTTTTCCACTTCTTGAAACCTCTGTACACAGAGTTTGGAAGGGCAGTTTGAAGGGTTGTCATGGCTTTTCTGTCAATCTCTACTCTCTTCCTATCTTCATCAGAGTAGTTAGCCACATCTTTGGGGATCATACCAACACCAGTAGCAGATGGAGTGCTGGGTATGAAAGGTCCATTTTCAATAGACTCCCACATTCTTGAGTCTAGAGACCTGATGAAACCTTCCATTCTCGTGCACCAGGTATCAAAGTCATCAAGAGTGATTAGTGGGGACTTGTTCATTGTTCCAGTTTCCCATATCAGTCTTGGAAATGGTTGCCATTTGAAAAGTATAGTATTTGTGTGTGTGAGGGATCTTAAGATGGTAAGATCTTATATCAAGAGCCTGAAAAGCTCTGATACCAATTGCACGACTGGTGAAGGGTGGTCACTTACAACACAACAACACAAAGAGGAGATTAACCAAACTTAATCAAACAGTAAACTGGATTAACTACAAGAATGATACTAAGAACACAAGTAATAAATAAGAGACAGAACAAGAGAACACAAGAGATTGGGTTTCAAGGATGCAGTATATTGCTTTCTTAAGTGCTATTACAAGTGTTACAAAGCATAAAGAAAGATACAAGAACATGGAATACTTATACTACAACCTACTGAAGGGTTTGTAAGAACACAAAACATAGTTTAACCTCTTAAACTTACTGAAAAACGCAGCGGAATTACAACTTTATAAACTTGTTTATAAGCTGAAAATATGTTCATTAGGTGACCATATTAATGTTTAAAACAAACCCATATATCAAAGAATCATTATATGTGAATAAGCATGCTATGTGAACATAAAACAACATAATATGACAGCCACAAAGGGCTACCATAACTACCTTCCAGCAGCTCAAAACCGTGGATGAAAGGGGATGAGATGAAGGTGATGATGATGTCGAATATGCAGCCTAGACTCCAAGAAGAGGAGCCCTCAAGCTTGTATACCCCAAGCCTCCTTGCAAGCACCTCTTGTTAGGGAGATTCAACACCAAACACACAACAAATTGCTCTCCAAAAACCCCTTAATGCTGCTGCCTTGGCCGTAGCTTTTGAGAGAAAGAGAGAGGATTTATTTTGTGTTTTGCATGTGAAGTGAAGTCGTGTTAGAGAGTCCAACACTCTTTCATAAAGAGTGTGTGTTACCAAGGCAAAAGAAGGAACCCCATTGCTCCGTGGGGTGGCCGAAATTTTTGAAAAATGGTTGTGATTCCCTCTACTTTTATGTCTTGTGGACACATTAAAAGTTCATGGACCCTCTTGGATTTTTAATGTGTGACAAGTGCAAGAACCATACTTATGTTTTATGCACTAATATTTAATTAAACATTTTAATTAAAGATCATTAACATTGCATTATCTTATGTTATTTAAACCCTTTTAAATAACAATGTGATTAATAAAACCCATCAACAAATCATCCTTATGATTTGACCCATTTCACATATAATTGTTTAGAAAACCAATTTTCTAAATTTGGTGTGTTATTATTCAATTAAATAATCACATCATCAATTAAATAATCGTTTGTGTTTGCAAAGCTTGTTATTTGGGTATAACCTGACTTGGATCATAACTACTAACCACATCAATATTCTAAGTGTCTTGGGCACATAGAATCCTACACCTACAGCCGACTATACTTTGAAAGCCAGCTAGATACAATTGACTAGACACAAACAAAATCAATTGTAGAGTCAAAAGGCATATCTGCCTTTTGACTTGTGACTATGACATGCCATAGCTCACATCCTAATATATTACAAAAAGGATAAAAGTACATAAAGTAGAAAGCATGGACTCAAGACCTTAATGTACAGTTACCAAAAGCATGGACCTTTCACCAACTCATGTAAGTTGGTGACTTTACAGAGTTGCAGCGGAAAGGTGGTCCAGCTTTATGGTAAAGTACATCAGATAAAGGCATATCTCTAAAAGTCTTCGGAAGAAATCTGTCTTCACTATTTGGCTTCGGAAGACTTTGTCTTTGAAGCTTCGGAAGACTTCACTTTTGGCTTCGGAAGATATTGGTCTTGGCTTCGGAAAATTTTACACTTAGAATATTTCTAGTGCATGGTGTAAAACTTCCGAAGCATTTCTACTTCAGTTCTTTAGTGCATGCTTGCAGAGAGACTTTGGATGTTTTGGCTGCATCAGACTTATAGGAATCCTTACAATAATGTTAATTTAAATTATTATAAATAAAGTAATACTTAATATAGTAAATTTATACATATGTATTAACTAATGTATTAATTAGAATAAGTTTATTAAATAAGAACGATTTTGGAACACTTGCAGAAAATAATTGCACCATATGTTTAGATAGTTGTTCTAGGTGTCTTACAAAAATAGAAAATTAGTAATCTACCTATGAGTTTTGTATTATATAGTAGTAGAGATATTATTTTACTATTTAGCTACATTTCAAAAATTTGGGGTGTTACAATGCGCATGAACAATTTCATCAGCGCATGAGGAGTTGTCATTTACGCATCAAGCTTTTGTATATGTGCATTAACAAGTCCATCTACGCGTGACAAGTCAATCTACACATGAAAAATCCGTCCATGCATCAACAAGTTGTTTGTGCTCGAAGAAAGATCTTCTAATTACGAAGACTTTTTTACTTACTTAAGTATTTAATTTTTATGTAATTTGAATCAATCTACGCATGAAAAATCCGTCCATGCATCAACAAGTTGTTTGCGCTCGAAGAAAGATCTTCTACTTACGAAGACTTTTTTACTTACTTAAGTATTTAATTTTTATGTTATTTGATATTAAGGGATAGTAATCATTTTAAGTCATGCCTCTTGTCAACTGATTTTAAATTATTTTATGCATAACCACCGAAATTAAGACCATCAATAGCATTGTGTTCAGACTTGGAGGTCGGACTGGTCTGATCCACCCTAAATCGTGTTGTTTTTAAAGGACTGGCTGGTTCGAACAGGTTCATGATTGGTCTGGGAACCGGGTCAGACCGGATCTTTAATTTATTTTTTTTATTTTTTACTTTTTTGGATTCTAATGAGTGTAACGGATGACTCGAATGATGAATTAGAGTTTCGTCATAAGATTATTGTTTACTTTTTATAGATAAGTATTAACTACAAATATATGTATATTGAATTATATATATAACTATATATCTAATATAAATATATATAATTATGATAACATCCGATTCTTAAATCCGGTCCGACCGGTTCGATTAGTCAACACTACGATGATCAGTTCGACATCCGATCTGGCTTTGGAAACAAAAACCAATAGAAGTCATTTTTGAGTATATCTTGTGTTATTAATTATTCTTGTATTAATCACTATACTATAAGTGCATGTTTGGCAAAAATCCAAAAAAATTTTTTTGACTTTTTAGAGGGGTAAAAATATCAAAATACCCCTTCAAAAGTCACCAACGCTGTGTTCCCGAGACTAATAAACGAAAGAAAAGAAAAGAAAAGAAGTGAAAGGAAATTAACGAGAGAAAAAAAAGAAGAGAAAGAAAATTAAGGAGAGAAAAGAAATGGAAAAAAAAGAAAAGACATTTTAAATTTTCGTGTTCCAGAGTTCGAAGGAAATAAAAAGAAATTAAGAAATTTATGTGTTTAATTTATTTTCTTTCCATTCCCTTTCGTTTTGAAAGGAAAGTTAGAAGGGAAAATTATTGAAAATTTTCTTTTCGTTTCTTTCCATTTCCTTCCTTTAAAAAACTCGAGAACACAAAGTTTTTCTTATTTCCTTTCATTTCCCTCCTTAAAAAAACTCAAAAACACAACTATTTTTCACTTTCCATTCATTTCCTACTATTTCTCTCTTTAAATGAGACTCGAGAACAAAGCGCAAAAGTTAAAAGTTTTAACTTTTGGTGACTTTTGAAAGGATATTTTAATCATTTTACCCCTTCAAAAAGTCAAAAAGTAACTTTTGGATTTTTGTTAAACAAGGCCTATACCTCATTTGGTAATGTCAGTGGCTACAGTGCCAAGTGCCATTGACAAGGGACATGTACAAACCGGTTTTTATGCCCAAACCGGTTCGGGTTCAAAACCGAACCGGTTTTTTCGTGGTGGGGTCAAACCGATTTATCTTTAAACCGGTTCGGGTTACAAACCGGTTTGGCTCACCAAAAACTCGAACCTATCAAACCGGTTCGGACCGGTTTGAAACCGGTTTTTTACCAAAACTGGTTTTTCTTACCGGTTTAACCGGTTTTTAACTTTTAAACCGGTTTTGAGTGCGGGGCTAGCAAACCGGTATAGAAACCGGCGGTTCGGGTCGGGTTTGGGACCGGTTTGGTCCAAACCGGTTTTTCTTTGAAACCGGTTCGGGTTTTTTTTGGTGAACCGGTTCCGCACCAGTTTTTTTGTGCATGTCTAACAGGGGCCTTTTCGGTATTTCGCGATGTGGAGGTCGGCGATGTAATTTGTTTCCTATTTGGCTTCCACCGAAGTATTCCTCCGGCGCCTCTAATTGGCGTCCGGTGAAGCTTAGTGTCGTTCATATTCTCGATACACGACATCTTGAAAACAATCACACCACCAACGGCTACTATGTCTGCCGTCGTGTACCAGGTTTCGATAGAAAATGAGTTGAAAGTCATGTGGTTGAACGTTGTTAAAACAGCTAGGGGCCCCAATCGTCGGAGAAGAAAGACTCCAAAATGTGGCCGATCATTGGCCAGATTTAGGCCGGAGAACCAACACTCCAACTGTGGTCGCCTCGAAGAAGAAAGACATGCAAGTAAAATTGAGGATCTATGTATGAATGTATATCCGAAGATGTGGATGTGCATGAGGATCTTGGGAGACGAGGACATGACGGTGAGGTCGCTGAACTGAAAGCGAATGTATAGTACTCACGTGATCAGAATAAAAAAAGAGGGAGAGCACCTGTGCGATGGAGGATGATCGGCATCGTCACCGGCCGGGTATTGCAGAGAACAGAGAGAGTAGAAGAACGAAACTTTGAATGCGGATCTGTAAAAATTTCCAATTCAATTTTCTGGAAGGACGTGAGCTGTCACCGACCAAGAGCCTAAAATATTTAAATCAGCACCTATATTTATCAACTTGATCTACAGTGAACTACATATGTTTAAGCAAAGTTTACAATTAACTAATGCATATGTTAAGATCCAATTAAAACCTGCCATTCAATAATGGTTCATTAGCTCAGAAGATAAGAAGTTGCCATGTGGTGGCAAACAATTACTCTTCTTTTTCCACTACGTGCGTATATTTTATGTAGTTTCCATATGTAACTGTGGTTTCGGAATTGCAACAAAACTAATCATTTTCTTTTTTAAAATCGCGTTGAACTAATAAAATTTCTACAAATGCATTTCCTCTCCCATGTTAACACCTTAGTAATCAATGACGTAACTATACCAATGAATTCATTTCTCTATATTTCTAAAGTTACACACAAACTATCATTTATTATTTATTTTGAAAACACTAAAAATAACAATTCAAATAATAGTTATAATATCCTCGGGTGTTTTGTTTTTATTTTGTGATTTTGTTACAGTTTTGTTCTACTGTTTTCTTTTTTCATTGTTTGTCTAATTTTTATTTCTTTTTTTGTTTTTAGTTTTCTTTTTAAATTTTCCTTTCTAAATCTGATTTAAATTTGTTTTTAAACGCTGCCTATTCTTTTGTTTTAGTTAATTTTTATATTAGTTTTTATTTATTTTTGTACATACAGATTACGCTTATAGAATAGGTTATCATTTCTTTTTCAAATTGGTTTTCATGTTCTTTTACGTTTATTTTTTATCATAACTTTTTCTTAAGTCTTCAATATAAACGACTTGGTGCAAAGCATTGTTAATTACCTGTTATACAATCTAAAATGTGTGAAGTATTAACAATGTATGTTTTATCATTTAGTGATTATTTTTTAAATGTATATTTTTAATTTAATTTGCTTACCTTTTAAGTTTTTAAATATTTTATATTTTCTTTTAAACTTATACCTCATATGGTTTTAAAGTAGATTGTAAATATTTTTTTGAATTAGCTTTTGTGTTCGCCAACTTCTTATTTTTATAACAATATGACATCAAATTTATAAATTAAGGATATACCTTGCAACGTGATTATTTTTATATAAAATTAAACTGCCGCGCGTTAATTACCCGCTAGTTACATAACAATTCACCTACACTATCTTTGATATACATATATGTGTTTTTTTATACAAATTACTTTTTTTATAAATAATCTTACTTTCTTTTCTATAATTTTTTAACGACTTTGTCGTTAAAATGTTGGTTCTGTTTACTTCTCAATGTACGAGACATAACCATGTTAGTATAACAGGGGTAACACACATAATGAATTTTAACTTTTATTTCAACTTTTGCAAATTCATCATTTACCACGTTAGTGTTGCCAAACAGTCTCGCCACATCTTGTAGGATGAAAAATCTCGCTATCACTCGTTTAGCAAGGTCGGTAGGGGGTCCACCGGCCTTGCCATGCATTGACGTCTTATCGAACCACAATTTTTTCTATTTTTTGGGCCTAAATAAAGTTTAATTTATTTCATGACGTTAACGCAACTACAAGACTTGCGCCTCTAGTTGGAGTCGTGTGTTTAAATGCAGGAGAAGCGGGCTCAATCGCTAGCTCGGGCATATTTATTTCTTTTATTTTTTATTTTTTGGGTTTTTCTTTGTTTCTTTTATAGCTTTTAGTTTAAACAATAAATTTTCTTTTACTTTTCTAATTTTTATATTAGAACAAATTTGTTTCCTTTGCTTTTCTAATATTTATCATATATAATTTACTCTAATACACATATAACGAAGTACTTGTCACAATGTGTTATTAACCACGTTAATGTCATCATATGCGAATCTTTATGCCCCAACGTACGATACATAATATTGTTTTAATACGTTTTCTCCATGTACTCAGGTTCGTTAGTGTATATACCTTAACACATGTAACAAAGTTTGCAGATGCAATGCTACGTGCAGTCAGGTTTGTGCTTACTTTTATATATGTCTTAACTCTCAAACTATAAACTTTCATATGCAAACACTTTTTGCAAATCTTTTTGAAATATCACTTTAAACCTTTTAAATTTCCAAATTTTAAGATTTACTCCTGTATAATTCACCTGAAAGAATGCTTCTTACGTTAAAGTTTGAATTCATTCGTATCTTTCATTCGCACGAGTAACCCATTCGCATAGCTCATTTGCACGAGTGAATTTGTCATGTTCTAAGTTTACCAAGTCTATAGCAATGGAAGACCAGTTTGCTGCATTCACTGCTGGAAAGGACATGTCACACCCGCAACAAACCGCCAAAGCTGTTAACTTTGGATGAATACCCACAGTGCAAACAGTGGTTTGAAATCTACTTGAATGGAGTTGACCCAAACCTTTGGACATGTCACACCCCCGCTTATAGCGGAAACACGAGGATGTAATGGGCGGGATCGTCATAACACATTGTTAATTAATAGAGATGCAATAAATGATGAAAGTCAACATGTCATGACGTCACCCGACACAAATGGAGACTTGTGTCGCAGTTAGTTAATTCCACGACAAGCATAGTCATACAAACCAAAAAGTATAAATCCCACAACCTGGGAGCAAGTATTCAAAATGTGAATAACAATTATAAGTCAAATGCAGTTGTCAAAGACATTCAATGTGTTTAAATAATGTAATTCTATGGTCATCGCTAAGGCATCATCCCTAGCAATCCTCAATGATTGTTACCTGAAAAGATATGCTCAAACAGGTCAACGTAATGTTGGTGAGTTCGCAGGTTTAAATAATAAACAAAACTTGTTGTTGTGTAATAGTTTGGTAGGACAAGAGTGCATACACTCATAAGCAAGCAATATCACATGAGCATCACAACTAAACCTACGATGTACACAAAGAATTTGTCAGAACATATTTACCCTAGGCCCCATTCCTGGCCACTGTTAGTCCCAACTAGTATACTAACAAACAAGGGTGGGGGTGTCAGCCCAATAGTACTATCAATACCTGTCCGTCGGCTCCAACACCGGAGTTAAATAGTTGTGAATACAGAACCACAAAGACAACTCATGCATGTACAAGATAAATACTTACAAAACAGTAAACACAACAGTCCCAAAAGAATTGAATAAGTTCACATCATAAAAAGGGTTGAGCATACTTTTCCCTCTTGATGTTTGTAAATAATTGTAATAAAACGGGGCCGCAAACTCACTTTGAAATAAGATGAAAATAAATAAATAAAAGGCTTCAACGAGTGAGAGCAACGATCGATCAAGCACCTATAATTAATTGTAATTAGAACTTTAAACACGTTCGATGAGGAAAGGAGTACGTTCGGTCAGTTTCGGGTTGGTACGGTTTCGACGCGCGACACGCACTCAAAATATAATTCATACAACCCAACACACTAAAAAAATATATAGTGGCTATAATACTGCTAATATTATTAGTAATGATAATAACACTAATAATGTTATTATTAATAATATCAAAAAAAATAATAATGTTAGAATGTATAATAATAACATTGATATTATGTATAATAATAATATTAATAGTGATAACAAGGTATCTAAACAAAACAACACAAAAGAAGAAACAAACATACACACAACACACAAAAACACCACACGGTCACACTCACACACACACACACTCTACACCCTAACAATATATATATAAATCAACACACTCTCAATTTACACTCACTACATCAACACACTAACAAATACTTCACACACTACCATGTATCAAACACACACCACAAACACTCACAAAATCCACAACACATATAATATATATATATATATATATATATATATATATATATACATATATATACACATATATATACATACATTACACCTACGGACATATATATAAACACATATGATCACTTTATATATATATTAAATATAGAAACACACAATTGGCCATATATACATATGTATACTTACGAACACACACATATAATACTATATGCATTCCCATACATATATTTGTTTACAACACACACACACCCGTGACAGACACAATACAATATATACATACATACGAATCCATACTCATATCTATACATACAAGCAATCACACACACCCATACTAACTCACGCAACACACACACACACAACCCACACACACTGTCGCACGCACACACAACACACACACACACCCGCACAAAACATTAAACCAAAATAGTCATTCAAACAACCCGAAACGAAACCGAACCAAACCGCGACAATAAACCGAAACGAAACGAAACAAAACAAGGTTCGGGACGATCGGTTACCGGCGAAACGAGTGAACGGCGAGACGACGGCAACCGGCGGTGGCTAACGGCGACGAATTGGGGCTGATTCGGTGGTTCGTGCGACGAAGACGGTTGGAAAAATGGTGCAACGGCGGAAGATTCACGGCGGGCGATTAGGGTTGACCGAGAGTTAGGAAATATATATAATATTAATATTACACTTAGGACCCTAGACTTGAAATTAATTATTCTCTTAAGTTTAATTAAATTACAATTTAAACCCTGGACTTTAATTTTAATAATAATAATAGTATTAATAATAATATTATTATTAATATTAATAATAATAATAATAAAAGAAATTTTATTATTAGTATTATATAATATTAAGGTTTACACGTAAACTTAGTCCCTCGCTTGGAGTTCCATCTCACTCTGACAATTGGAATTTTGTTGCGCTTCAGTTGCTTCACTTCTCGGTCCATAATTTCTATTGGTTCTTCCACAAAATATAGTTTCTCATCAATCTTGATTTCCTCAATCGGTGCATGAAGAGATCCATCGGCTAAACACTTCTCAAGGTTCGATACATGAAATATATCATGCACGCCACTAAGTTCTTGGGGTAACTTTAATCGATACGCTACGGGACCAATTCTTTCGGTGATCTCGAATGGTCCAACATATCTCGGAGCTAATTTCCCTTTCTTTCCAAACCTTACGATTCCCTTCCACGGAGAAACTTTCAATAAGACACGATCACCCACGTTAAACTCTAAAGGTTTTTGACGGTTATCTGCGTAGCTTTTCCGACGATCTCGAGCTGCCTTAAGCCTATCCTTGATTTGAAATATCTTGTCAGTCGTTTCTTGGATAATCTCCGGGCCTGTCAATAGGCTTTCAACTACTTCCGCCCAACACACTGGAGATCTACATTCCTTCCATACAATGCCTCAAACGGAGCACACCCAATGCTCGTATGATAATTATTGTGATAAGAGAACTCAATTAACGGTAAGTGGGTATCCCAACTCCCACCAAAATCAATTACACATGTCTTAAGCATGTCTTCTAGAGTTTGTATCGTTCGTTCACTTTGACCGTCTGTTTGTGGATGATAGGCAGTACTTAAGTCTAAACGAGTACCCATCGCTTTCTGTAGAGTCTGCCAAAACCGAGATGTAAATCTACTGTCTCGATCTGATATAATAGACACAGGCACTCCATGCCTAGCCACGATCTCATTCACATATAACCTTGCTAACTTCTCCATTTTATGATCCTCGCGCATAGGCAAGAAATGCGCAAACTTCGTCATTCGGTCCACAATGACCCAAGTCGAATCATGCCCGCTACTTGTTCTTGGAAGCTTAGTGATGAAATCCATCGCTATATTTTCCCATTTCTGTTCGTGAATTTCCAGTTGTTGCAATAGACCTGACGGTTTCTAATGTTCGGCTTTGACTTTCGAACAAGTCAAGCATTCACTTACATACTTTGCAATGTCCTTTTTCATACCTGGTCACCAATACAACTCTTTAAGATCTTGGTACATCTTGTCTGCACCAGGATGCATAGAGTACTTGGACTTGTGCGCCTCGTTCATAACTAGGGTTCGAACATGTCCCCACTTAGGTACCCATATACGATCCACAAAGTACCGTACACCATCCTCCTTACAGTTCAGCTGTTTGTCTAACCCTCAGAACTCCTCACTTATGATATTCTCCTCCTTCAATGCTTCGCCTTGTGCTATCAGAATTTGTGTTTTCAGATTTGAGTGGATGGTTATTCCCAACTCTCGTGCATGTAAGGGTTTAACATGTTCCTTTCTACTTAAGGCATCAGCCACTACATTTGCCTTTCCAGGATGATATCGAATCTCACAGTCATAATCACTTAGAAGTTCCACCCATCGTCTTTGGCTCATATTCAGTTCCTTTTGATCAAAGATGTGTTTGAAGACTTTTATGATCAGTGTAGATAACACACTTAGTCCCATACATATAATGCCTCCATATCTTAAGTGCAAACACCACCGCCTCTAATTCTAGGTCATGTATTGTATAATTCTTCTCGTGAATCTTAAGCTGACGCGAGGCGTAAGCAATCATCTTATCCTTTTGCATTGATCCGCCCGGAAGGGTCAATATCGGCGTGTTACACAACTTGTCCTTTAACGTCTAGAAGGCCTATTCTTGCTTGTGACCCTTATCAAATTTCTTATCTTTCTGTGTTCGAATTTTCAACAGTTGAGCAATCTTTGAGAAGTTCGCAATGAATCATTGATCCAGCCAATCCAAAAAAATTGTCATATTTCCAAAGGCATCTTAGGTATATCCCATTTCTTGACTACTTTGATCTTCCTATGATCAACGTGGATTCCATTCTCATTGACCACGTAACCTGGAAGTTTTACTCCACGCAACCAGAACTCACACCTGGAGAATTGACATAGAGTTTCTCTTCTCCTAATAACTTTATTATCGCCCGTAGATGTTGTTCGTGCTCTTCTTTTGGTCGCGAATAGATGAGGATATCGTCTATACACACGATTTCAAATTATCTAAATACGACTTACATGCTCAGTTCATTAAGTCCATGAATATTGTCGGAGCGTTTCCCAGGCCAAACAGTATGGCTAAGACCTCGTAGTGCCTATAACGAGTCCTAAAAGTTTTTTTTTTGATATATTGCTTTCGGGAACCCTCAATTGATGATAAGCTGATCGGAGATCCATTTCCAAGAAGTGCGTTGCTTCCTACATACAACTGATCAAATAGGTCATAATTTCTAGGGAAAGGGTATCGCTTTTTGATGGTCAACTTGTTCAAATTTCAATAATCTATGCACAACTAGAACAACCCATCCTTCTTTTTAACCAACAAAGTCGATGCTCCCTACAGCAAATGACTAGGTCAAATAAAACTTTTATCCAAGAGCTCTTATAGTTGACTTGGTATTTCTAGCATTTCCGATGGTGCTAACTGGTAAGGTGTCCTTGCTATGGTAGTTTCTATATGGATTAGATCAATCCAAAACTGTACTTGTCGGTAGGGGAGTAAGCAATCCTGGTAACTCGTTAGGAACGACCTGTGGAAAGTCCCGCACAATATGAATATCTTCCAACTTTCTTTCTTTTGTCTTCTTTTCTACAATATGCTAAAACGCGTAACACTGCTTCTTTTGGTATCGACGAGTATTCATGCAAGAAACGAGTCTTAGATTCTTCTTGGGTCGATCCCCTTGGATGGTGAGCACTTCACCAATTAAAAAAGGAATATGTATAACTTTTTCTTGACAAATTATCTTAGCTTCGAGCTTTGATAACCTATTCATACTCATTACTTCATCAAAACTTTTCATTCAAATGGTATCAAGTTTATGTTAAATGTCTGATCTTATAGTACTAAGGTGTAACATTTAATTATCTCCTTAGCCTCTATCAATTTACCATCTATCATCTTTACTGAGTAACTGACTTCTAAGCAATTGGGGTTCTTATTCTTGGCCTTCTTGTCTACATTTACACTACTTTCTTGTTCGACTCTCCGGTTTCTTTCCACTGCTCAAAAGATTTCCCTAATGGCACCGTGCGTATCCTCTCTTCAATCAGGGTACCTGCCTTCAAGAATATAACGGTTACATTTCCATGAATTCGTATATCTAATCCTTAGATGTACATCTCAATCCTCTTTGATCTAGATGTCACAATGCATGGCATTAGCTTTGCCAACTCTTGTAATTTGTTAGTATAAGTAGCATGACCCATCCCTACTATTACATGATTTCAGAATTCAAACTCTAACCTTTGCATCTCATTTATTAGGCAGTAAACCTTAGTCACCAAAGTTTAAACTTATCTCAAGTCATGGCTATTGCAGCCTCACTACCTTAGACTTGAGCTTGGGCATTCTACCATATCGGTGCTTTACCCACTAGTGAGTAAACAATATACTTCATCTTTTGGTTTTCAGCATAATTGTTGATACCCATTATAGTTCTCGTTTCTCTCAATCCAACAGGTCAGACGTATAGTTTCCCTCTTCTTGACATACTCTTTTGACTATCATGTCAAGAATCCCTTGTATGTACAACCATTCCTATTACTTATCATTTCTACCATTTCATACTTCAATTAATCAAGATCATCACATAGCCAAGTTCAGGCACATTCTTAGTATACCGGTGATGCTTATATATATGGTTCCCCGTAGTGTTCTCACCACATCCATGATATACCGAGACCAATGCTTAAACTGGTCATGTGACATCTGATTTCTCCATCAAGGCATAATGCTAGAACGCTCAAACTACGCTTCATAATACATGTGAAGGGAGTATCATTACTATGTTGCAACTCTTCAAAGACCATGTACGTTCCAAATAAAGAGTCAATTGCATAATTTCTGAAATGTTAAAAGAAGCAATGTCTCTTTGGGAATAAGACTAGTGTCACAATATGAATACCCATGTAGACTCTAGTTAGATTAGAGCTCACATAAGAGCAAGCTTATAGATGTTTCCTTATTAACAAAGTCTTATAAGAACTGGAACTCAAGTGTCCTGAGGAATAGAATGGAATATTTGTACTAACTATGATCGTTACCTCATGACAAGATTTGCCAGGCTTCACATGCACTGCAAATTGCAATTACGTGTGCACCCGTAATGGTAATTTGCTTTGCATGGTCACCCTAGCTCATCTTATTCGAGTTAACATATCTTATCAAGTACAGAGTATGATCCATGATTGGAGCATCAAAAATATGGTTACTAACCAAAAGTTAATTAATCGAAGTTGTACGAAGGAGTCGATTGAGAAAGAATCACTTAATTAAGGAACAATCGAAGGAATCCGTGTACAATAATCCAAAATCCGATGGAGTAGTCATCTGATCTGAATATGCCGCGTCTCTTGTCTATGTTGTCGTTTTAGCCAGCGGATTCGTCTTCCAAGATTCAACCCAACAAGTTTTGAATAAGGGCGCATATAGCAAATGTGACATCGACAGACGTATAGAATAAAGGTTGGCTTAACAACCTAAGTCATTAAAAGAATTCTTACAGTAGCACTTATCAGTCCAATCTAAATATAAGTCAAATACATAACGAGAGGATGCACTAACCTAAAGCTTTCTCAATGTAAAAATAGATGATACAATGCCCATAACTTTCCCAATAAGTATATCAAAGGTAGCTTGTAAGACAGGATATGTAAGCATAGCCAATACTGCACGTAGAACGTTCACATGTATATTATTGCACACATAATCCTATTATGCATACTACATGTGGGTACTTAGGTTATAGTCTAGGTTGAATAATCCACCTAATTCTCTATAACCAATGGCTCTGATACCAATCTGTCACACCCCCGCTTATAGCGGAAACACGAGAGTGCATACAGTCATAAGCAAGTAATATCACATGAGCATCACAACTAAACCTACGACGTACACAAAGAATTTGTCGGAACATATTCACCCTAGGGCCCGTTCCTGGCCACTGTTAGTCCCAACTTGTGAATCCAAGGATCGTCAACAGGAATTATCAGTGTCGGTTGATGTCAAGTGAACGTTTGCGGAATCAACGTTAATTTGGTTTAATTGTTTTAAATAACTTTAAATATCAATAAATGATCAAGAACACACGTAACAAAACACAATTAATGATTAATCAGTATTTCATTAGAACATGTTAATGATTACAAATGTAATGAATGGATGATATTAAAGAATGCTATGATGTGATGGCTCCTAAGGTTTGATTGAAAGACTTTGAAGTGATTGTCGTATTGCTATTGCTGTTGTCGATCAACCAATCGTCTAACACAATCGTACTTGAATCGAAACCTAGGATCCATATATATAGACAGAGATGTTTCAGTTATAGGAAACACCGGATCTCTTGGGATTTGATTTGTTTCAATTAAGGAATCATCGGATTTCTCGGGATTCGCATAACTGCCTGGTTGACTTGTTGACTTGTAACACTTGTGTTATACAAGTGTTTGGACTTCGCAGGAACAATGTCTTCAGTAGGAATTTGTTCTTCCGTAGATGATGTGTTCTTCCGAAGGAGTCTTGTTCTTCCGAAGGAAACTTGTTCTTCCGAAGGAAACTTTTCTGGTTGTTCATCCGCAGAAGATCTTCGGATGTAAAATTACTTGTAAGAAATATATCTACGGAAGAACAAAATGTTCATCCGTAGATGTTTCTTACACTTGGTCAATTTCATAAATTGACCAATTATAATGTTTGTACCTGCAACCATACATAAACCAACACACATATAAATGGGTTAACCTATATATTTAATGCATACACAATGATGAATTACAAAAATTCATTACACATATTAATTCAAGTACTAAGCCTATACATAATAAACTAGATCTACTGATTCTAGACCTAACAATACTCCCCCTTAGGCTTAGATACTTGCAATCAGTTCTTCAAAACTGACAGATCCTTGACTCTGGCAATGATTTTATTGTAGAAGTAAGACACAATAGTCTTCTGATCATCATACTTGTAGTTGATCTTCATCTTGCTGAACTTCTTCAAAGTCTCAAAACTGATCCCTAGAACATCTTCTTCAGTAGTGAGTGTGTCTAACACATTGTTGTTATTCACCACTTCTAGCTTATCTTGCTCTGAGATTCTGAGTTCTGTTACTTCATCAAAAGTTGTTCCCTTTAGTAGTCCAGCATTGAATCTTCTTCTTTTGTAGGCTTTGGCATGTAGTTTTCAATCACTTGGATCATATGGACATGCAGGAACAGATCATTTTGTGCTTTTTCATCAGTCAGCTTGGGAAAGAATTTGTCATTGAGATATGAGGTGTAGCTGGGGTGGAGTAGTTTAATTTCCACAGGATCAAAAATCCTGATCCTGTCAGCTTTCTTGTTTTCAGCATTTCTCAGCAGGACCAACTCCTTTGTCTTCTCAACATAACCCCATTCAGTGATTGGGTATGTGAATTGAGTCCCTTCAATGCATTTGATTGCTGCTTTGTTTCTACTTTTGTAGCCAACCCTCTTCAAGAAATCATCATCTACATTTTCTGAGGCATTGGACTTGTATCTTTTGAGCCCTGTGATTCTCTTCTGATGCTCTATATCTTCTCTTTTAGCTTCTATCAGGACATGATCTTTAAATTTAGTCTTCAACTTTCCTACTAGAATTGAGAAGTCTCTTCCTCTAGGGTGAATTGGAAAATTGCTGATGATCAGACTTTGAAGATCTTTGATGTCATTCTCTGGCAGACTCACCACTGAGAGTACATCATGGAAGTATTCAACTCTTCCAGATGTTCTTTTAATAATGGCACAATCCCAGTCTGGATCATATTTCCAGGCCATGATCCTGTTTTCTTCCACAGAACTGGGAGTTATGAGGTGGTCTATCAGTTGTATCAGAGTGGACTTCTGCTCAGTTATCTCCCTCACTATAGTCCCAAGTGGCCATACTTTGCCAGGTATTACTTCTCTTGGCTCTCTGATCAATTTGTCCTTCCCTTTGTGCTGATCTTTAGATTCAACTGTTATAGGTTCAGCAGGAAGTTTGCTTTGTTCCACATAAGATGGATGTGGAGCTTCAGTTTTGAATCTTACACCAGTATCCAGCTCAACTTTCATCACATGCTCCATCATCCTTCTAAGTTCTCCTACTGATCTTCCTTTAAGCTCATGTGGTTTGTAATTATGGCCTTGTAACCAGCAAGTCATGTTGTATTTGCTCAGCTTAGCTGTGACACAATGTCCCAACTCCTTCTTTGTCTTCTGAATGGATTGAAAGGTGCTGAAGGCTTCATTGTCACAATTTGGAATCATAAAGCATGGAAGCTCAAATTCTTTCAACAGATTCTTCATGTCAGTCATGTTTAGTCTCTCAACCATGTCATAAGGGAAACCATGGTTTATAAGTGTCATGAACATGGTTGATTCAGGCCTCTCTTCTAATATGTCTTTTGTAGTCAGAAGATCATCAGCCTTTGAGACTTCTTGTTCTGGTGGAGAGTCTTCATTGATCAGCTCTTTCCACTCTTCATCACTTTCATCATCCTGGTGAGAGATAGACTTCACAGTAGATAAATCTACTGAAGGTGTGTGTTCAGGAGATGTGAGCTTTTGTTTCTTGGAAGTACTTTCATCAACAGTTATCTTCTTATCTGCAGTACCAAGATACTTTCTCTTTCTTGAGTACAGAATCAGCTCTTTTGATGCCTCAGTAGATTGTTTTGTTTGAGCAGTTGAAGCATTAGCATTAGATTCTAATGTACAGATCTTCATTTTCAGCTGCTCAATCTCTTCTTCTTTTCTCTTTATCACATTTGACTGAGCAGTCATAGTGCTATGTGCTTGTTCAAACTTCTTCATTATCCTTTCCTTTTCTTTCTTTTCAGTTGCTGCTGACTCTTTAAGCTCAGCTTCCTTATCAAGTAAAGCATCAATGACTTCCTTATCGCTTTGAGCATCTTCTCTCAGCCTTTTTATTATTTCTTGTTGTCTTATCAACTCTTCATCCTTTTCTTTTATCATTCCCTTCAGCTCTAGTATTCTTTGCTTTCTTTTGTTTGATTTTAGTACCAGCTTGTTGTACTCAGCAACCAGATAGCTCTTGCTGACAGGGATATCATTATCACTTAGATCATCTTCATTGTAGGCAATAATATCAACATAGTCTGCTTCTACATCTTCTTCCTGATGTTGAGAATCAACCTCATCATCTTTAACTTCTTCCGGATCAACACTTGCTGAGCTTGAACTGGGTTCAATGGCTTGATCTACAAGTTCTTGATGAGGTTGTTGTTGTTGATGATCAGTCACAGGAGATACTTGTTCAGTTTCATTTGAGAGTACAGGGGATTCAGTTTTGGATAATGACAGTTTAACTGTACTTGCTTGTGAGACTAATTCTGTCTCCCCAGTGTAAATACTCTCAGTGGCTGAATTTTCAGGATTTGGAGGTTGTTGATAAAGTTGCATTTGAAGCTGATTTGGTGATTGGGGTTGAATGGGAGAGATTGGTTCTGTGTTTTGGCTGGCTGGAGATTGTGGTTGGGGTGTTTGTTGTTGTTTTGGTGATTGAGGGTGGATAGCTGAGATTGGTTCTATGTTTTGGCTGGCTGGAGATTGCTGATGTATGGGTGGTGAGTGAGTGTCTTGAGCAGAGTTGGTTGTAGAGTTCTCTTGTTCACTTTCCCACACAAGCTCTTGAGGAATGTTTGCAGTAGCATCAACCACATGTGCAAACATATTCATGTCACCTCCTTCATATTTCCCAGAAATTTTGTTTAGCACAAATCTGCCAAGGTGTGCTTGAATAAACACACCACCCTCCACAGAAGTTCCAAGCAAATCCGCATTAATGATAAGTTGAATAAAACTTGGAAACATATACATCTTATCAGCCTTCTGTACTTTAATGTGATCACACAGACAGTTGAAAATGTACTTTGAGTAATTGTATTTTCTTCCCTCAAAAATACTAATGATACCAGAGGATATATGTCTTGAAAATCTATCAAGCCCAGACTTTCTGTTTGAAATGCACTTCAGATAAGTGTGACACAGAAATCTGTATGGCTTACAGAGTCTTCCCTTCTTGATTTCTCCCTTTTCAAAGTCACCATCATACCCCATTATGAGAAAAACCTTTTCTATGTATTCATTTTCGAACACATCAAGGTGTCCAGCTTCAACATCTCCTAGTTCAAGAACCCTTCTTATTGTTTGTTCATCAATTCTCAGCCTTCGATTTTTAACTTCAGCAATGATACCTTCACCATCTTCTTCTATGTATGCAGAGTTCCAGAAATCAGTGATATGTGATCGATAAATCACCGGCTCTGCTGATAGGGCATAGAACAGCCTTGATCTTCTTAGATATCTGATAATTTCTTGACATCCTTCTGAAACAGGATCATCAGGGTTTAAGAAGGCACACACATTGTGTTCTCTCGCAAATCGATTATCCATCTGTTCATAAGAAAAAGACTTCGTTAAAATCACATTATTGATATGAGAATACAAACAGTTGTGAGATAAAACAAGAATCAAATGGTTCATTTTTGAATATTACGGCATGTTTTACCTTAATAACAGTGGATTAAGAACACAGATATATGTTTGTTTAAGGTTTTGATTTGGTAAATTTTGAATGCTGAGGACATGGGAAAAATTTTGTTGAGTGAGTTTTTCTAGGTCTGAAAAGTTAGCTGAAAAAGCGAATAATGAATTTGACAAGTCAAACCACATTATTTATACTCTCAGACACATTAATTTTATCTCATTTATTAAGTGGGACCCTCAATGAGGTCTTCCGCAGAATTAATTTATCTCATTTATTCAGGATCCTCAATGTATTCTTCCGTAGAACATCTACGGATCAACAACATCCGCTGATGATGTGAAATTGTAACATTAAATTACATTTGTTGATCTTTATTCATCCGTAGTTTACCAATCTACGGATAAACATTTAAGATTGATTTCCACTTTGTAGCTTCTGCTGATGCTTAAAGTGGCACAATGCAAAGAAATATTGTTGTATGTATGGCCCAACTCCATTGGTTAGAACCATTTATTGTTTTAGGACCTTGTTGGCTTTGTATACATGGCAATTTAGTACAAGAAAGTCTAAAATGATTTTTACTAAAATTTTCATGTATCCAGAAGCTAAGATGATGCTCAGATTCCAATTCCTTCAAATTGATAATGGTATAGACATTGTTGGTGCTGATTGAGACACTTTTGCATGTATTCTACTCCCCCTAAATTTGTGATTAATGGTGAACTTAAGCATTTATCATAAATTTCTTTAAGAGGAATAACATGATTTTTAACTGTATGATAATGATCAGATATATATACACATATGATGGGATCATACTATAATACTAAGCCTCTTCCTGATTAGTTATTTTGTTGATTTGATACCTGAACAAGTTCTGATTGCAAGTATATTGTCCACATAAATCCATACAAGAGCTCATGTATCAACTAGGCATGCTGTTTATCATGTTTTCATATTGATTTGAGAATAACTGTTATGGGCTTCACATTCAAATCACAAAGGTTTTGTCCTCCCTTTGCAAGTCAAATCATCACTTTTCACACTTAAGACTATGTACTTTAAGTTATAAGATCTATCTTGAGATGCATTGGACATCTCATTGATGCATTGATGTAAAAGCTCAAGATAATATACAGTTGATCACATAGGATTCTTTTGAGAGCTTTAGATATGATCATCATCAGGTCACCAGGTCTTTACTCACGTAAAACACAGGTGCCTTTAACCTAGGTCTTTGTTCACACAAAACAGAGGGATGATGAGGATCATGATCTTTTCACCTTTTGCAACTGATATTCAGTATGGTGATCATACACCCAGGTCTTTGTTCACACAAAACAGAGGGAGTATGATTTGCAAAGATAGATATTATAAAGTGTTTTACATAGTGTGTTTAGATGAGTGATTTGGTCACATTAGAATAAGAATCACTTTGTATTCTCAAAAAGATGTTTCCCACAAACAATCATTTTAATATTATGTTTGGCATGCACTCAGTTTAGTTTTCACTCAAGATGAATCTACTCACATATCAATAAACTTGCTGAGATTTATTATTATTTATTTATTCAGGAATAGGCAAAGCTATAATGTACTATCATTTCCCATACATATGTCATGCTGATACATCATTACACACAACATTTTGTTTGTTTAACTTTGATTAATCTAAGTTAATCATGCCTAGAGACTCAATCAGAAAATTAAATCTGACTGAATCAAAGGCTTTAGTGAATAAATCAGCAAGCTGATTTGATGTATCCACTTTGACTAACTTAATAAACCCCTTTTCTGAGCAATCTCTCAGAAAATGATATCTTATCTCAATATGTTTTGTTTTACTATGTTGCACAGGATTAGCAGTGATAAACATAGCAGCAGAATTGTCTATATAGATAGAAGTTTGAAGAAAATTGTAACCATAGTCAAGCAATTGGTTTTGCAACCAAAGAACTTGAGAGCAACCAGCTGAAGCAGCAATGTACTCAGCCTCAGCTGTGGATACAGAAACATTGGTTTGTTTCTTGTACTGCCATGATACTAGCCTTGGTCCAATGAATTGACATCCACCGGTTATTGATTTTCTGTTACTGTTACATCCACCATAGTCACTGTCTGAGTATGAGTAGAGTGTAAAGTCTCCATCCTTTGGATACCAAAGACCAAGTCCTGGTTTTCCCTTGAGGTATCTGAAAATTCTTTTTACAGCATTGAGATGTGACTCCTTGGGATCAGATTGGTACCTAGCACATACACACACAACAAACATAATATCAGGTCTACTGGCAGTTAAATACATAAGTGAACCTATCATTGATCTATATAATTTTTGATCAATAGATTTTCCAGAGGGATCAGGAGCAATCTTATCAATTGTTGATGCTGGTGTTTTGCATGAGGATACTTCAGCAAGATTGTATTTCTTCAGAATTTGATGTATGTATTTTTCTTGGTTGATGAATATTCCATCTGCTTTTTGATGAACTTGAAGGCCAAGGAAGAAGGTTAATTCACCCATTGAGCTCATCTGAAATTCAGATTTCATCAGCTCTTCAAAATTCACACACAATCTCTTATTAGTTGATCCAAATATAATGTCATCAACATATACTTGAACTACTAAGAGATCTTGATGTTCTTGTTTGAGAAAAAGTATCTGATCAATAGTTCCTCTTTTGTAGCCATGCTTGAGTAAGAAAGATGATAGTGTTTCATACCATTTTCTTGGTGCTTGATGAAGACCATACAAGGCTTTATCAAATTTGTATACCCTATGAGGATAATGAGGATCTTCAAAACCGGGGGGTTGTGACACATAAACTTCCTCATCAATTTTCCCACATAAGAATGCACACTTGACATCCATCTGATACACAGTAAACTTCTTATATGATGCATAGGCCAAAAACACTCTTATGGCCTCAATTCTTGCAACTGGTGCAAAAACTTCATCATAGTCTATTCCTTCTTCTTGAGTGTATCCTTGTGCAATCAACCTTGCTTTGTTTCGTACAATAATCCCTCTATCATCCAGTTTGTTTTTGTATAGCCATCTTGTTCCAATAGGATGTTGACCTTCAGGCAAATCAACAAGAGACCACACTTTTTGCTTTCTGAATTGTTGAAGCTCTTCTTGCATAGCTTCAATCCAGCTATTGTCTTTTAAAGCAGCTGTGATGTTTGGAGGCACCACTTGAGAAAGAAAACAGTTGAAGAGACACAGGTTGGCTGTACTACTTTGGCTCCTTGTAGTTCTCTTTTCAGGATTTCCAATGATGTTGTCAAGTGGATGAGTCTTATGGTTTCTCATTGAAGGAGTTGATTCAATTGGAATAGATGATTCCAGGTTAGTCATTTCCATCGCCTCAGACTGATTCAGCTCAGGTTGAGAATTTAAGAAATAGTCAAAATGAGAGTCTGTTGATTGGGCTACAGAAGTATCTCCAGTTGTGTTTTGCTCTTCCGCAGGAATTTCTTCGGAAGCATTTTGCTCTTCCGTAGGAACTTCTCCGGATGCATTTTGGTCTTCCGTAGGAACTTCTCCGGACGTATTTTGGTCTTCCGTAGGAACTTCTCCAGATGTATTTTGGTATTCCGTAGGAACTTCTCCGGATGCATTCTGTTCTTCCATAGGTGCTTCTCCGGATGCATTTTGGTCTTCCGTAGGAACTTCTCCGGATGCATTCTGTTCTTCCATAGGTGCTTCTCCGAATGCATTTTGGTCTGCCTTAGGAACTGCTCCGGATGCATTCTGTTCATTTCCACATGTAGTATCTGCTTCTACTGAAATTTTTTCATCTGAAGATGAATGTATCCTTGGAGGATCAGCAGATAAGGTTACTTCAGTCATAAGAGGTGGAACAAATGGATAACATACTTCATCAGATCCTGCATTGTTTAAATGATCATAGTTAAATGATTTGGATAAAACATCTATGTCAAATAACCATGATGAACCTTTAACTGAATTAGTAAATACAGTTTCATCAAAAGATACATTAGGAGTCTCTTCCACAATGTTATGTTGTGGAATATACACTCTATATGATTTTGATGTTGAAGAGTATCCGATAAAAAAACCATCATATGCTTTTTCTGAAAATTTTCCTAATGACTCTTTTATGTTCAAAATAGTTACTTGACATCCAAAGACTCTTAGATATCCTATGTATGGTTTTCTTTTAAATAGGAGCTCATAAGGAGTTTTGTTATGTTCTTTGACAATTAATGTTCTGTTTTGAACATTGCATGCAGTATTCACAGCCTCAGCCCAAAAAGTGATAGGTAGTTGTGAATCAGCTAGCATTGTTCTTGCTGCTTCAATGAGAGTTCTGTTTCTTCTTTCAGCAACTCCATTTTGTTGTGGAGTCCTTGGTGCACTGAATTGTCTTGCAATACCTTTGCTCCTGCAAAAGGAATCCAGTTCAAAATTGACAAATTCAGTACCATTGTCACTCCTAAAATTTTTAACTTTTGTATCAAGTTGATTCTCAATATTGATCACAAAGTCTATTAATGTTTCTGATGTTTTACTTTTTGTTTTAAGAAAAAGACCCATGTGAATCTTGTGAAATCATCAACTATCACCAAACGATATTGCCTTTTTCCAATGCTCATTACATTGGTGGGACCAAAAAGATCCATGTGAAGCAATTTGAGTGGTGTAGTATTAGTATTGATGGTTTTGGATTTATGTGACACTCTATGTTGTTTTCCTTTGTAACAAGAAGAACAGTGAGTTGAGCAATGAAACTCTTTATTTGGCAATCCAATGACCAGGTCATTTTTCACCAATTTATTCATGTTCTTCATGTTAGAATGTACAAGCCTTCTATGCCATAATTGAGACAAATCTTCTGAGAGTTTAGATATAAGGCATGTTTCATGTTTTGTGAGTGAAGTGTTGTTCATATCCAAAACATAAGTGTTTCCTTTTCTTGCTGCTTTGAGGAGTATCCAATCTTCTGGAACAATAAATCCTGGTTTAAGAATGTAACAGTTAGTATCATCAAACAATGTAGTATAATTTTGATCACAAATTTGAGACACACTAAGTAGATTATACTGTAAATTTTTACAGTAATTTACTTTATCAAATTTGAGTACACCATTTGTTATCATTCCTTCACCAACAATTTTACCTCCCATTTTATCCCCACCAAATGCCACATAAGAAGCATTTTTATGTTTGAAATCATGGAGAAGAGAACAGTTTCCTGTCATATGCCTGGAACAACCACTGTCAACATACCACTTGTTGTCAGCTCTCCAATATTGTTTCTGTATTCAGAAAAGAAAATCAGTTAGAAGTGACAACCCAAGTCTTTGTGATCTTGGGTTTGTCAACAGGGTCTAAAACAGTTACTCTTTCATGAACAATTTTTGAAGTTTCAGTTTTAGATTTGGTTGATTCATTCTGATTTGATTTAGATGAGGATGATTCTGCTGAATGGGATGTTGATGAAGTAGATTCATGATTCTCAATTTCTGCTTGACTCAGATCAACTTCATTTGTTTGAGTCTTTTGTTTTGATAATGAACCTTTAAATGTCTCACTATCTTTTGTTTTTGAAAGAGGTATTTGAATGCCCTTTTCAAATTTATCAAAGAATGAATCATCATCCTTTGATTCCTTATCTGTAAAATCTACTCTTTTGTGGGGTGTTTTTTACTGCTGGGAAGTTGGTCTTTTCTTCAATGTATGAGCACTTGATGATGTTTTGTCCTTCGATTTTGACTTTGATTTTTGTTCAGACTTCTTCAGTTTTGAACCCTTTGCACAATCAGTAGATTAAGAATCTGATTCAGACTTATCTGATTCTTTCTTCTTTGTGCCTTTTATCTTGTTCTTTTTGTTGAAATAACATTCCTGAGTGGAATGATTATTTTTGTTGCAGATAGCACAATGTTTGTTGAAGTAGCAATCAGCAGTCATGTGATTGTTCATATTGCAAATAGAGCAGTAGCTGCTGAAGTAACAATCTTTAGTATTGTGATTTTTCATGTCACACCATTTGCAGTACTTTTCATCTGATTCTTTCTCAGAATCATTCTTATTGTTTGCTGAATTTTGTTGTTGTTCTTTCTTCTTCAGCTTTGGATGTGCTTCTCCTTTGTCAACTTTATGCACATTTTGATTGTTTGTTGCTGAATTCCTCTTCCGTAGATCAGCAGCTGAAGTTTTCTTTTTAAGTTGATGATCTGCTGATACCTTTTTCTTTCCTTTTTCTTTGAATTTCTCTTTTTTCTCGGTGATGACAGATTCATCATTCAATTTCTTGGAGGAGTCTTGTTGCTGACTTAGTTCTTGAAGACCTTCATTCAATTGAGCTATTCTCTTGCAGATGGTCTTCAGCATGTTTCTTTGTTTAGGAGGATATGGCAACTTTGTTTCTTCAAGCACTTTTGGAATATGAATTTTAAGATGAACATTCTTACCAGTGATTATTCGATCAACATCATGTTCATCAGAATCATCCAAGTCATCACAATTATCATAATCAAATTCTGAATCATTTTGATTTAAAGATTCTGATTCAGAAGATTCAGTTTCACTCACCTCAGTTTCATCATTAATTTTAATTTGAGTTGAATCTTTTTCAAACTTGGTGCTAGGCACAAAATGATTTGACAGAGTTGTTAGGACCTGGTATTTGAACGAAATACCGAATGATTAACGTGTAAACCAAACCAAATAGTGCGGAATCCTATTTGATTGGCGATCCAATCAGTGAGAACGCACGTAGAATCAATAAAGTATTGAATCAAACGTTAAGAATCGATTGGGAATCGATCTACAGCGTTCTATGAACTTGGAGAACTAACTTGGAGGCTTCTGGACGGCTAGGGTACGTCTGGAGTCGAAATAGAATCAATGCTTACGTTTCTCCACGAATTGGGTTGTATTTATAGGTTAGTATTGTTCATTCGTGCGACTGAACCATTTGTATGGTTCAGTCGTGCGATTGAACCATGCGGTTGATTCATCCGCACGACTGAGTGTTCAGTCGTGCGACTGAGCCAATCTTATGTTACAATCATACGACTGATCCAGTCTCCTGGTTCAGTCGTGCGACTGAGTCATTCGTATGAAGTTATTCATGCGTGTGGTCCATTCGCATGGGCCATTCGCATGAGAACTTCATTGTGTTAAGTTTGAATGTATTAATTAATATAACATTATGTGTAACACTTCAAACAATCACAAACTTATTTAACCAATTCAATATCGACTCATTAATGAAATATTAAACATTATAAATCACAAACAACCAATATCATTTCATTAATCATTCCAAACATTACATCAGAATCAGACAAACAAGATCTATTACATTCATATCATGATCTAGGGACATACATGTATCAACAAACTCCCCCTTGGACCTAGATCTCTCTAATGTCTTGTTTTCTTCATTACCTCCTCATACTTCTTGTACTTATCCTCTTTTGTGACTCCTGCATGAATCTCAAATGCAAAACAGAGTCTTATGACGTTCTGGAACTGGAGGGCTTGTACTATATCCTGCGTATCATAGAACAGTGCCCACTTGTATAGAGTGTAGACATCATTAGCTGACAAGTTGGTAAGCCACATTGGGTCAAATACCCTGACAGTATCCATTTGGCCCTCTTTGTTTAGGACTATGACCGCTTCTCCTGTCCTCCAATCGTAGTACCACCACTTAAAGTGTGGAGTGAAGTCCTGTGGCATTTCCCTGAGCGGGATTCTTGACATCGTGCGCGGAGGACTCCACTTCAGCACTATCTTTGGCTTTCCAGTAATGGCATCAACTTCAGACCTTCTGATGTATCTTGTAGGCTGTTGGGGTCTGAAGTTAACCCACCTGGTGTGGTACTCCTTCCTTAGGGCAGCCTCAAACCAGCCTGACATCTTTCTTGGGTCAGCATACAACAACTTCAGTTTGGCCAGCTGGTTGAGCTCAAAACCTGGTAGAGTCTTTAGATCATGTGGAAATCTAAAGTACTCTATGCCCTTCTCCCTCTTAACTGCATAGACGTTTAGGTCCTCAAAATATGCCCACGCTATAATCCTGCCCGACACCTTATGATGTTTCTTGACTCGGTAGAGTTTGGTGTAGGCGTCATGTTTAGGTGCAGCGCGTTGGGCTCTAACTTCTTCAAAACAAGCAGCCCATTCAGCCTTTCGAATGTCAACATCATCATTTGAGGCTTGGGCCGTTCCCTCTGTCTTCTCTTACTCTTGCTCCATCTTATCTAGCACCTCAAAAGTATCGCTAACAAGGGATTCACCCAGATTGGGGACCATATTTCCCTCATTGTCAGCATACTGAGGGTAGTGCTCTGCAGTGACATCTTCTATCTCTATTTCATCAACGTCGTTGAGTTCTTCGTCACTTGTCGAGTCGCACGTCGGAGCATTCTTTACAATCTCATTGGGATTTAGCTTGAAGATCTCTGCTAGTTGCTCGTTTGATAGATCGTGAATTATTTCCCCTTCTTCAGGGGTATAACTCACCGACATTTTGATGATCCTTTGCAGATCAAGAATCATAGTTAGCTGAGTCTTGACCTGCTGAAGGGGAGCAACATCGAACTCATCCCTTTGATAGTTTGGATTTTTCTCTTGGATCACTGGATCATCGCTTGGTGGAGCAGAGGAGGAAGCTTGTTGGTCTTGTTTCTTCTTGGATCTCCTTTCCTGACCTTGAGCAGAGGCAGATGCAGCTGCATCTCCTCCTTCTTCATCATCATCCTCATTCCTCTCCTCTGTCCTCTCTTCTTCAATCCCCTCATCATCCTCAGTCTCATCATCATCATCATCCTCATCATCATCCTCATCA
Source organism: Flaveria ramosissima (assembly GCA_025215565.1). Classification (NCBI taxonomy): domain Eukaryota; kingdom Viridiplantae; phylum Streptophyta; class Magnoliopsida; order Asterales; family Asteraceae; genus Flaveria; species Flaveria ramosissima. The sequence goes on from CM046040.1 coordinate 66,178,357, forward strand.
TCATCATCACCATCATCGCCATCTCCCTCTTTAATCTTCAGTGGCTCCTCTTTAGATCCTTTAAGCTTTAGCAAGATGGTCTTCTTAGCCTCCTCCAACTCCTCAATCTTTTTAGCAGATGTGACACTGTGCTCTTGGAGTTGGGCGATCTCGTGGCTCTGAGCAGCCATTTGTTGGGCCTGCTCCTCTATCAACCGAGCCTGCTCTGAGATCTGGTGTGACTGTGCGGCAGTAAGATCAGCAAGCTGACGGATCTGTGTCGTCTTCTCTTCATCTGCAGCTAACAACCGCATCACCATCCGGTTTAGCGCAGAAAGCTGTTCCTCCACCCCAATTGGAGGTAGAGGAGATCCATATATATGTGAGGGATGTGCTGAGGGTCCTGCTTGGTGGCTAGTAGTGGTGGTGGTGGCTGTGGTGAAGATGGGGTTGGGTCTGTGAGATAGTGGAGGTGATGTAGGGGTGAAAGATATGGTGGTGGTTGGCATATGTACAGTGGTGGGAGGTGTGGTGGTGGTAGTGGTAGGTGTGGTGGCTGTGGTGGTGGATGGTGTGGCTGTAGAGGTGGTAGTGGTGGTGGTAGATGTAGTGGCTGTGGTGGTGACAAAGGTGAGTCCTCTCTTCTTCTTCTTCTGGCCGTGGGGTTGAGCCATCCTTTTCTTCCTCTTTCCAGTCGAGGTGGATGCTCCCCCTAGAACACGGCTAGAAGGCTCTGGAGCATAGTTGGGATCTGCAGCAGTCTCTCCCGAATCCCTTGGGCGTTCACGAACCGCCCTAAGTCCATGCTCTGTGGGAACAACCTTGCTTCCCACAGTCCTCGTCAAGGGCTCCTCGTCAGACTCGTCTTCCTCCTCACCAGGAATAAAGTCCTGATGGAAACCAGCAGACTCCGCTATGTCACATGTAGGGGCAGATACTGGAGGTATAACATCTGAAGCTGTGCCCCTCGGTGGAATAGGCATATCATCTGCAGCATCCCCACTGTCATCATCATCCGAGTCATGAGTGGGTAGAGCAATCTGCTCCACATCAGAATCACTATTGTCATGGCGCCACTTCCTCTTGGCTGGCACCACGTAATCCTCCCGGGCCAGATGCCCAAACAACCTCCTGACAGGGGGTTTCACTTGCTTCCCCCTGTATACCTTCATCCTCCCCAAGGTAGTATCATCCATCACCTCGAGGACTACCGCATCATCCTTCTCCTTTGGCAGGGAGGGGAGCTTCTGATCTATGATCATCTGCATAAACCTCGAGTACATACAGAAGCCCTCCTTTCCTTTCCCCTCGATGTTCTCCACCAGGTAGGTGAAGATCATCTTGGAGAAGCTGAACGGGTGGTTCAGCACCAACGCAACATACGCGTTCTGGATCTGGTCGGAAAGCTCATCAAAACCTCCCTTCCTGGAAGCTATACACTTAAGCAGCACGTGCGCATGATACTTAAACTGGGGACAGAGGTTGCTCTTGTTGAGCACCCCAACATTGATGTCCCCAGAGTACTTGGCTCTAAGAAAGCATCCTCTGGCAGTGAGGGGGTGTAATCTAGTCGGACAATCAGTGTCATCCCCCAACTGTAACACTATCCTTAGGTCCTCCTCTGTAACAGCTATAGCCTCTCCAAAGATGGTACTTCTGATGCAGTGAGGCTCAGAGGATCTATCAACTGTAGCACCTTCCCAGAAGGCCTGCTGAATGGACCGATAAGGAGTACAAGGAGTAGATATGGCGTGTGCAATCCTCGACCTCTGTAGAAATGTGATAATGCCCGAGAAATCAGCAGCGTTTCTGGATGTCAAATCCAGATGAGCACATATATTGTGCTTCGTGCTCATAGTCCATTGACTCGCCATCTGTTACACAAACATAGTAAACATTAGTACCATTGGCTAAGAAAGTCATGAAACACTTGGACTTGAAGAAAAATCTTTCTGTCATGCGATTGAGGTTGTGCGACTGAGATCAGTCGTGCGATTGAACAATGCGACTGGGGTTCAGTCGTGCAAATGACCCCATACGTACGACTGAGTGTGCGACTGAGTTCATGCGTATGTATCCTCATGCGGTTACACCAGTCATGCGACTGAACTCATACGCATGGTTCAGTCGTGCGGTTAAGCAGTTCGCACCCTTCACTCGTGCGACTGAAGTTCATCAACCTGTCCATTCGCATGATTGACTGACTGTTCAATTCAAATTCACTTTTTCACCAATTTTGAGTTTTCGACTTCGTTATCTGGTTCATTTGACTCGCAATACATTCTTATAACACCTAACATCTTTAATTTCTTTTGTTTGAGTCATTTAGTTAGGTTATTTAGTCACTTAAGTCTCGGTTCTTTTGCGAGTCCGAATGTACTGATTTTGTGTCAAATTGAATGTTATGGGAGTGCTTCTTCACCGCAAATTACTTGTAGAATCGATGTATATGGTCAGTAATCAAGAAACGGGGGTTTTTTAGAGATCAAATGAAATTTGGGCAGAGTGACTTTAGTTCGTGCGATTTAGGGTTAATTTTGAGAGTGGTGAGTCTCTGCGACCGACTCTCCCTCTATTTATACTAACCCTAAATTCAATCGTGCGACTGGGCTCATACGCACCTTTCAGTCGTGCGAGTGGGCCTCAGTCGTGCGATTGGTTCAGTCGCCCTTCTTCAGTCGTCCAACTGGATCTCAGTCGTGCGACTGACTCACTCGTTCGCCCTTAAGCATCCGGCTGGGCCAATCGTATGGGCCATTCGGTTGGATGGTCCATACTCATGGTCCATTCGTACGAATGGCTCCCATTCGTATGATTAGTCCATACGTATGGTCCATTCGTGTGAATGGGTCATACTTATTAATTTTTCTACCATTTTGAACATTTAACATTTAAACCCCTGTTAATTGTTGAAATTAACATTATGAGCATTTGATCATCTCAGACATGATCATTTTAACTTGAAAACTTTTGATCACCTCAGACGTGATCCTTTTAAGCACTGTGTCACCTCAGACGTGACACTTTTAAACTTTGAAAACACATGTGGTCATCTCAGACATGACCCTTTTAGTGAGTTGATCCCATACTGATTTTCATGATGTAGTCCGACAGACAAACAAACTAAAATGACTAAATAAATTAGAAAATTAAACTAAAGTACAAAAATTAAACTTGTTTTTGGCTTTTTGTGAGAGATAAATCCTAAGATAGAAAGCTACTGGATTTGGTTCCGGAATAGGCAGCTTCAACTTAGATTGACCACACCTGGACCAATTCAATTTTGGAATCATACAGGCAAGTCAAATCATTTGGAACTTGTTATCAAAACCTTTTGATGCTCAATTCTTGGTTTTCATCCAGAGTCGTTAGCAAATTTAGGAAATCACGCTGGTACTATTAGATTCCCACATTGATTTGAACTTTCAAGAATTGCAGCCACAATGATTGTCAGTATATTTGTCCTCTTAAATCCATACACAGACTTTTGACACAGACTGGTGATAGTTTTAGGTTTAATTATTTCAACTAACATTTGTGGATCCCACACTTATATGGTAATCAACATTCCTCAGGAGCTTTTGAGCGGTCTACGCGTATTTTTACAAGAAGAGACTATTCTTAGAGCTTTCAAAGAGAAGCCAATCCTCAGGTCAGTGCCATCGCACAGCAGAGAGGCGGCAAACAACAATGAATTCTAGAATATCTAGGTTATGCTTATCCTCAGGTCAGTGCCATCGCACATCGGAGAGGCACACAACCTATCTTCTTGTTAGAGCAGCTTAATTTTATTTTGCACAAAATGCACCAACAACATAAGTCATTAGCTTGATAGCATTTGTCTTTCCTTTTTTTTCGTGCTTTGCTCTATTTATGGTCATCCGCACACATTTGTGGCGTTTACATGCTCAGTACCCCTTATTGGAATATTGTTGATTGTGTTAATCAGTGATAAGATGGGAGCCCACAGTCAGTTGAACAACTTAGTTTGATCTTGAGATCACCAGTCAGGTCTAATCATCTATTGTGTTGAATCTACCGACATATTATTTGTGGTCTAGCAACCTCTAGGTCTACTTTCATTGTGTTACCTTAGTAGTTACCAGTTTTACTATCATCTTCCCTTTTATATTGCTTAGACTACACAGACTTATACTTTGAATTTTGCATCTTTTCTAAATTAAATTTTTTAAAGTCCCTTTTGATTTGTTCCTGTGTAATATCATTTTCCAAAAGGTCTGAATCGGTATCACAGATACGATCTACCTTATATCAGCTATCCACTCCTTCTCCCTCAATTTTTTTTAATGTTACTGGCTGACTTATTCTCCCCCTAAAATACTAAAATCATAAATGGTTTAATTATTTTAGGATTTTAATAAACAGCTAAATAACATGAGTTTAATTTAAACAGAAAATAAATTAAATAAAGAAAATAAAAAAGAAAAAATTTAACTACAATCATCGTACTACACATGATCATCATCAGGAATAACATCACTTTTCTTTTTAACGCCGTTGACCTCTAACAAATATAGAAAACGTGGTTTATCAAAGGCTTTTGTATAGAGGTCAGCGCGTTGAAAATCAGTATTAATTTTTACCACATCAATCAAGTTCTTTTCAAAACAGTCTCTTATAAAATGGTATTTAATACCGATGTGTTTGGTCTTTGGATGTTGTACCAGATTTTTAGTTACTGCAATTGCAGCAGAGTTATCAACAAAGATAGGAGTAGAAGAAAACTTTAAACCGTAATCCCGCATTTGCTGTTGAATCCAGATGATTTGTGAACAGCAACTTGCAGCAGCAACGTATTCGGCTTCACAGGTTGTCAATGCAACCGAGGTCTGCTTCTTACACTGCCAGGTAACTAATCTCCTCCCAAAGAATTGACACCCTGCTGATGTAGACTTGTAGTTCATCTTGCAGCCCCCGTAATCCGAGTCACTATACGCCGTGAGCTCAAAGTCATCATCATGAGGATACCACAACCCAAGTGTGGGTGTACCCTTCAGATAACGAAATATCCTCTTGACCCCGATCAGATGGTTGACCTTAGGCTTAGCCTGATATCTAGAACATAAACATGTAGCATACATGATATCAGGTCTTGAGGCTATGAGATACATGAGGGATCCAATCATTCCTCGGTACATTGTGGCATCTACCAGATCTCCATTTTCGTCAGGTGCTATATCATGATTTGTAGCAAGTGGAGTCCCAGCAGCAGAAGCATTCTCCATGTCAAACCGACTGAGAATGTCTCCCACATACTTGGTCTGATGTAGAAAGATCCCATTTGGTGTCTGATCCACCTGTAACCCGAGAAAGAATTTCATCTCCCCCATTGCACTCATCTCAAACTCTTTCTTCATAACTGCTTCAAACTCTTTGCATAATTCTTCGTTCTTTGAACCGAAGATTATGTCATCGACATAGATCTGTACGAGCAGTAGGTCTCCATCTTTTTCTTTGATGAACAGCGTGCAGTCAATGACTCCCCTGCGAAAGTCGTGTTTCACAAGATGAGTCGAGAGTTTCTCATACCAGGCCCTTGGAGCTTGATGAAACCCGTATAAGGCCTTGTCGAGTTTGTAAACTCTGTCCCGATGATAAGGATCTTCAAATCTCTCGGGTTGACTGACATATACTGTCTCTTTTATTTCCCCATGAAGGAATGCACTCTTCACATCTAATTGATAGACTTTAATCTTCATGTACGATGCATAGGCAAGGAAGATACGAATGGCTTCCATCCTTGCCACGGGTGCAAACACTTCATTGTAGTCAATCCCCTCGACTTGGCGAAATCCCTGAAAAACCAGTCGAGCCTTGTTCTTGATAATGACCCCTTGGTCATCCTTCTTTCATTTCAAGACCCATTTGGTGCCAATGACCTTAGCACCTTTAGGTCTATCTACCAGAGTCCATACACCTAACTTCTTGAACTGAAGAAGTTCTTCTTGCATGGCACTCACCCACGCCTCATCATTCAGTGCTTCACTGACATATTTTGGCTCAAACTGCGAGACAAAACACCGATAAGCACCATCATGAATGTATCCCTTTTCCATAACCGAGGCGTAATCAGCTGAGTATAGCTGATTTCGGGTTTGTACTCCTGATCTGACATCCACAATGACATTGTCTAGGGGATGATAGACGTTTGGACGTGATCCTGTAGTGGTAGGAACAGCTACCTCAGAGCCAAGATTATGAACATTTGGGTCTGCATCTGAGGTAGTTGGAGTTTGAGGTTCCGAAGTCGAAGGAGCATCACTATTTGATGCTTGTGGACTTGCAGGGATTGGAACCTGTTCCTCCTGACTGTTTTCATCATCTTCTTCAGCTTCATCTTCTGAGGAGAAGACACTGTCGTCGACTACTCCCCTTGACTGAGTAGATGATTCTCCCTGTGAGCTCGATGATGTTGAATCAAGAGATGGTGTGTTCAAGATATCATACATCATTCGAGTAGCTAACTCGTCATCCGAAGGAGAGATAGGGATGTTGAAGGACTTGAAGAATCCATCATAGTCGAAAAAGTAGGCGGGTCCTTTGCCAGTAGGTGGTGTGGTATATCTCTGAACATCAACATTACACCACACTTCTACTAGACCCGTTGAGTTGTTGTAAACTCTCTTGTTCGGTATGTTGTATCCTAGGAAGATTCCTTCATCAGCCTTCTCGCTGAATTTACCTTCTTGAGTCTTCTTCAGAAGTGTGCACGGCGCGCCAAATGGTTCGAGATACTCCAAATTCGGTTTGCGTCTTTGTAGTAGCTCGTACATGTCTTTCCGTGGCGCTTGACTATCAGAACTCGATTTAGTGTATAACATGCATTAGCCACTGCCTCATTCCAGAATTGGATAGGCAGTTTCGAGTCTGCCAGCATTGTCCGTGCTGTCTCTATCAAGCTTCTGTTCTTTCTCTCAGCAACTCCATTCATCTGAGGCGTGTAGGCAGAAGTGAATTGGTGCACAATTCCCTTTTCCTTGCAGTAAGCCTCCATCCACTGATTCTTGAATTCAGTCCCGTTGTCTGAGCGTACTTGTCTCACCTTTAGCTTGTAGAGAGATTCCAGTGTGGTTACTAACTCCTTGAATGACTTAAATGTTTCTGATTTGGACTTCAGAAACATTACCCAAGAGAATCTTGAGTAGTCATCAGTAACCACAAAACAGTACAAGTCGCCTGCAATGCTCTTTGTACTGACTGGACCAAACAGATCCATGTGAAGAAGTTCAAGAAGAAGTTCTATTAAATGAACTTTCTTTTCCTTATGAGACTTCTTCGTCTGTTTGCCTTTCTTGCAAGCTACACAAAAATCAAGATGCTGGAAATTCTTGACGTTAACTCCTCTCACAAGATCCTTCTGAATCAAGTGATTCATCTTCCGTTGATTAATGTGTCCCATTCTCCTATGCCAGGAGATGGAGTCCTTCTCAGTGGCTTTTGATAGAAAGCACTGAACTTCATGATCCGTTGTAGAAGCTGTTGAGAGATCCAAAACATAAAGGTTTTTATATCTTGAAGCTGTCATCAGAACTTGGTCCTCCGGAATCACGTAGTCTTTCTTTAGGACGTAACACTCTTGTTGTCGAATATGACTTTAAAACCCTTATCACAGATTTGGGAAACAGAAAGTAAGTTGTTTTGAAGTTGTTGAACGTAGTTCACCTTATCAAACTTAACTTTCTGATTTCCCACTTCTCCCTGAGTTGTGATATAGCCTCCCTTGTTTCCAGCAAACGAAACATGCCCTCCTTTTATTTTCTTGATGTTTGATAAAAGAGCCCTGTTTCCTGTCATGTGCCTGGATGCTCCGCTGTCTACAATCCACGTGTTGGTTTCAGCACTGTAGCGAACACCCTGCACATACAATGTAAAAGATTAGTTTAGGTTAGGAACCCAAGCCTTTATTGGCTTGGGTTTCCCAGAGGCATCACATATCATGAATTCAACCCATTGACCCTTAGAGGGTGAGGGTAGCTCAGGTTCCTTCTTATCATCATTATCAGACACGCAGGATGATTTTTCTTTCCATGAGCCAGATTTGTGTAAGGCCTGTTTGTGGTAAACAGTCGACTGGCTAATGGGTTGAACTTTGGGTTCACTAGTTCTTCTAGGTGGAGTTAAAGAACTCCTCTTAAAAGACCTAGGCTTTGAATCCTGAAGTTCAATCTTCTTCCTAGGTGTCTGATAGTAAGGACAATAGGAAGCAATGTATCCACATTCTCCACAGTTGTAGCAAGACCTGCTATCAACTTTATGATTAAACTTTCTTTGTGGAGATGTGTGTGACACCCTAGTAACATCACTTAGTTTGGGTTTTGACTCTGTTTCTTTTGATGTTTTCTCTTGTTTAACAAAATTAATTGTTTTAACATTTTTAACATCCTTTTCTTTTTGGTTAACTGGTTTTTGACATAAAACTTGTGAAGGATTAACATTAGCAGTCCTTTTAGATTCTGATTTGACTTTGTTTGATCCTGACTTTATATTAACCTTTTCAAAATCTTTTTCCAGATTAACACAAGGCATTTTACCATTTGCCTTTGAAGTGGCCTCCTTTTGTTTTGTTCCAGATTCAATTGATGAACATGAGGAATCTGGATCACTAACAAGAGGAGTAGACACCACATGATCCTTGATGGGGTTATTATTTACTGGTCTACTCTTAGTGTTCATCAAGGTCTCAGGTGGTGGTGGAACCACTTTATAACCCAAACCCTCCCCGTTATTTCTTTCTCTCACTAAGTGTTGGACAATGTGTGATGAACTTGTCCAACTGTGCAGTTTTTGCTTTAAAGAGTTTACTTCTACTTCTAAAACTGCCTTTTGCTTCTTAGTGTCTTCTAGGGAGTTAAGATAGTACCTAATGTCATTAGCTTGGTTAAATGCAACTACTTTAGTTTCCCTAAGCTGTTTAGTCAAAAGGTCTATCTTTTCTTTAGAACTATGCTCATTTTGTTTTAATACTCTATTAGCCTCAGTGCACAGTTGCAAATCTTTTACTAAGTTATTTATGATCTAATAACCTAGCAAATTTCTCATCTATGCTATCTCTAAAGGTATCACAATCAGAACAAGCTTGATTTTTAAATTAGTTGGTCAGTGGTACTTACCTGAGGAGGTTCAGAAGAGTTAGCCATCAACGCAGCATCAGATGTCTCTGGTTCTGGTGATTCTGTCTTTGCTGTGGAAGTCCCTTCTTCAGGCTTGTAGCTGACCTCAGTTGCAGTTGTCTCTTCATTATTTGACATCGCTATCTCAACTGCAATATCTCCTTCACTCGCAGAATCATCGTCTAAGTCTTCTACGCTTGAAATGTTTGATTCCCCTGGAGAGACAAACCGAAAGCTCCAGTCCTGTCCTTCATCATCATGAGCAGTCAAGGCTTTTGGATCCTTGCTTGATGAAGTAGAACTGCTAGCTTGCTTGTCTTGACGAGTGAAGGACGAGAAGGGGTTCCCGTTCCCCATCTTCTTTGGCTTCACACATTCTCTCTTGAAGTGCCCCTTTTCTCCACAGTTAAAGCAGGTCACTTTACTCTTGTCAAAGCCAAATGTGGTATCCTTAGTAGCAACCAAGTTCTGTCTGGTCTTTTTCACAAACTTCTTCGCCCTCCAGACAGCACTTGCTAAGGCCCACATAATGTCCATCCTCTCCAGCTCCAATCTTCCCAGCAACAAGTCCATCATAGGAATGAACCACTGCTGCCAAGAGATCCATGTGCTCTCGAGCTACTTCCACAGTCACGTTACCAAGGTTCTCGGTCTTCAGTCTAGTAGCATTAGCTTCAGATCCAATGTAGTGGGTACAAGAAGACCCTGACGTTTCTGATCCTGAAGGAGAAGCTTGTGAAGGACCCGATGAGCTAGACACAAATGCAGTCTGAAGAGGTGCTCCAGATGTCTTAGCTTGAGGAGTGGCATTGTACAAAGCTGGATTCTGAGTGTACGAAGACTTCTGAGCTCTGTACTTCATCCTAAGTGCTTCTTCTCGCAGCTTTAGAATGAAGTCATTGATATCCAACTTTGCAAACATCTCATTTTGTCTCAGGTTTGACACAAATGAAGCCCACTTTTCCGGCAATCCGTCTGCGAAATTTGACACTTTTTCTTCCATGGTAGTAGCAACACCATGTGTATGTAGTTCACTCATCAGATGGTAGAATCTATCAATAACATCGTCCAAACTCTCGTTTCCCATCGATGAGAAGTTGTCAAATTCTTTCGTTAACTCCTTAGCTTTAATTGCCTTCAGCGAAGCATTCCCGTCGTATCTCTTTTCCAGCTCATCCCACAGTTTCTTGGCCTGCTTATTCTCCGAGTACTGGTGGAAAATATCCTTAGGAATAGACTGTGTGATCAATGCATAGACTCTCTTCTCTGCATTATACTTAACTTTCTGAGAGTCTGTCATCCCTCCCAAAGTAAGCTTTACCCCATCTGCTCCCACCGGCATACTGTACCCGATCTCGATAGCTTCCCACAAATTTGGATCCACTCCATTGAGATAGATCTCCAAACGTTGTTTCCAGTGGGGAAACTCATCTAACGTTAAGAGCTTTGGTGGTTTATTATGATTTCCCACCTCACTCTCAAGTAACAGTAGGTTCTGGATCCTTGAGTCCTTCCCGGCAGTAAACGCTGACATCTGATCTTCCATGTCGAATAACTTTAAGTCTACTAAACAAACTGTCAACTGGTGCGACTGGAGGATGCGAATGGGCTATCCGTGCAAATGAACTATGCGACTGGTTCAATCGTGCGGCTGAACTAAGCGATTGGTTCAGTCGTGCGAATGAAGCTGATGCGTGTGAACACTGCGAACGGATGGTTCAGTCGTACGAATGGAGATGCGACTAGGTCCAATCGTGCGTCTGGACAATGCGAATGAAGTCCAGTCGTGCAATGGCTCACTCGTGCGACTGAAGCTGCTGTTTTGCGAAAATTTCTAGGTTAAACGTGTTTTAGCCGTAAAAATTCGAATTTTCGCTCAACCTAATCGCCTAAGGCCGTAGAAACAGAAACTTGATGAGCAGGGGACGTCCAAGACAACTTTTGACACAAAAGATTGCGTTTTTAGTGTAAAAATACAAACTTTTTATCAATCTTGATTGAATCACACGTAATCAAGAGCCAAAGCTCTGATACCACTTGTTAGGACCTGGTATTTGAACGAAATACCAAAAGATTAACGTGTAAACCAAACCAAATAGTGCGGAATCCTATTTGATTGGCGATCCAATCAGTGAGAACACACGTAGAATCAATAAAGTATTGAATCAAACGTTAAGAATCGATTGGGAATCAATCTACAGCGTTCTATGAACTTGGAGAACTAACTTGGAGGCTTCTGGACGGCTAGGGTACGTCTGGAGTCGAGATAGAATCAATGCTTACGTTTTCCACGAATTGGGTTGTATTTATAGGTTAGTATTGTTCATTCGTGCGACTGAACCCTTTGTATGGTTCAATCGTGCGATTGAACCATGCGGTTGATTCATCCGCATGACTGAGTGTTCAGTCGTGCGACTGAGCCAATCTTATGTTACAATCATACGACTGATCCAGTCTCCTGGTTCAGTCATGCGACTGAGTCATTCGTATGAAGTTATTCATGCGTGTGGTCCATTCGCATGGGCCATTCGCATGAGAACTTCATTGTGTTAAGTTTGAATGTATTAATTAATATAACATTATGTGTAACACTTCAAACAATCACAAACTTATTTAACCAATTCAATATCGACTCATTAATGAAATATTAAACATTATAAATCACAAACAACCAATATCATTTCATTAATCATTCCAAACATTACATCAGAATCAGACAAACAAGATCTATTACATTCATATCATGATCTAGGGACATACATGTATCAACAAGAGTGTTGGTCATTGTTGTAGGTAAAGATGTGTAATTATCATTTATAGGTGGTGCAACCGCATTATAACCCAATCCTGACCTTTTCTTTGATTCAATATGAGAATTTAGTAATTTCTCATACTGCTGAGATGATAATTGAAACTTCTGAAGTTTTACTTCAATTGATGCATGATCAGCCATGGATTTTGTTAAGGAAGTGGTCAGATGCTCAACTTGGGCTTTTAGGCTATAATTTTCAGAAACATATTTTTCTAAATCCTTTTGCGAAGAGTTAATGTAACACCCCAACCCGAGAGGTTGACATGTCACTATCACGGTAATCAAAATCCAAAACACAATTCCATAATTAACAACGATTAAACGTCTAAAATTGATAAAATAAGACAATAATCTAAAATCTAAACAAGGTCTATAACATCAAAAAAATATATGTCTTCTTATCCAGATTTCCACTCTTCACTCCCCTTCCGGATGACCCTACTGACCTGACGTGCCTGAAAACAAAAGCACGCCTGAGCATAACGCTCAATGAACGGAATAACAGATAACAAAAATAAACAGATATAACGATAACATAGAATAACATAATATCAAATGGAACATAACCCAAGCTAATAATCATATCATATAATAACTGAACAGAGGGAACACAGGTAGCGAGCCCGTGAACCAATGTGATATGGAGTATGGGCAGACATACAAACCATTCACCAGAGTCCTGAATGAAGTGGTGTGCAACCATCCATCAGGAAATACAGCACTAACCTAGGATCGATCCATACGCCTCTTAGGAAATAATAATATAACAGGACGGCCAATATAAGTTCAGAGTCCTCGTTTAGAGACGCCGTGATCTCAGCTCACCGCCACGGTTGGTGACACGTTATTGATGCCACAATAACGCGTCTTGGTCACCCCCAAGATAGGGAGAGCTCGGGTAACAATTAACAAAATATAGAGTAGACTAGCTAGTTTTAACAGAATCAAAAACAAACTAGCTACGAATAACAGGAATCAAAACTAGAGATGAACGGAATCAAATATGAGACAAAAATCAGGAATCCGTACCTTAATAAGCAAATCAAATTAAACAGAGTAGCGTTGTTCCTAACTCCTTTGAATATCTGCATTTTAATCATCTTGAATAAGATTTATGAAACTTTTGTTACGTCGACTTATTAGTTGGTAAATAAATGTTCAAACGACGGACATCTTAAAATCTTTTATTTCCATTAAAGAAATGCATGACTAATATTTCGGTTCTTTATTTATTTATTTATTTTCATCTTTCAATTATTTTAATACATGCATAATAATTATATGCACACATAGTTGAACGTAACTATGAATCAATTTACTATCATGATTCTTTTAAATGAAATTTACAACCCCATATGTTTACTATATATATTTATAAAGAAATCGACAGTGGCTATCCCCTACGAATTTATATCCACAACCATGTGTGAGAGACAAATAGAGTGTGAACACAACTGTAACGAGTAGGTACAACAATAAATATTTAAAGAGATGTTTAGTCGCCGAAATCGGGTCGATCAACAAACAAGCATGTTGTATAGTTCATGTACGTACAAAACAGAACCAGAAAGCAGAACTTATTACCTGAATTGGGCGAGACGTATGAGATATGCACGTTCGAACACTTTGGTCGATGAACGAATTAGAAAACAAAGCAACGGTAACGATCCGTGAGGCTGCGTTTATTGCCGGAAAAGAAACAACCAACTTCAAAACAGGAACTATAGAATATGATTCAAAGGAAACAGGTAGGCAGATTGTCACCTGAATCACAACAAAAAGTATTTTTGAGCAAGATGGATTAGTAAGCAACGATTCAGAGCTCGTAAGTACACAAACACCACAACGATGATACCCGAATATGATGTAGGCTGGTGGCACAACTGTGGGAGGAAGGAGGAACGAATAACCACAATACGGCGGAGGCGGTGACGATCGTCTGCTAGTAATGCGGTGAACAGCCCTCCGAACGAAAGTGTTGATTTGTGATAATTGGTTGCGGTGGCGGTTCGTCGGTTGCTTGGTAACGCAGCAGCAAAATTGAAGGGCTAGAGGTTTTGTGGGGGTGAATCGTTGGTTGAACAAAATAATGTTTTGGTAATCTGATGGAGCTTAGTGATCGATGGCCGGTGGTTTAACGGTGTAATTTTAGAGAACCAGGGGACAAATTGATGGTGAAAGTGGTGTGGGCAGATGCTTCACGATGTGATGCGATGTGAAGGTTCTCCAACGTTTAAATCCAAGATCGTGATGCGAGAGTTGCGTTAATTCTGTTGTGGGTGATTTCATTGAAGGGATAATTGATACATATGATTTGGTCAACAATATTTATCTCACGATTTTGTTTTCTTTTTTTTTTCACCATTATCAATATTATTATTCTAAAATTAAATTATGTTTTTATCCCATTCAGATTTAATATATTATTAATAAATGATATTATTTTAATTGTGATGTATTATTTTCGGATCTTATAGTTAATTTTTATTTGATACAATTTATGTTCTCTAACATGGGATTCATTCAAAATCATTGTTTCTTTTACTTTGTCAGCCAACTGTTGAGCATGGACTCTATATCGTTCAACTTCCTCAACACATGTTGATGAACACAATCTTTCTTTTACCTCTCTTGCCATTGGTGGAACTGTTTGATCCATATGAGCCATCAATGCTTGATTCTCTTCCAAAACTTCCTTTTCATACACACTCCAGTCACACGTTCCATCTTGAAGTATGATCAGCCCTGACTCCTTTGGGTTGCTAGGTCCAGCTGATTCTTTGGTGGCTGGTGGGGATGCATTGATCAGTTGAGATTGTTTGTGCAGAGGTCTTTGAGAAGTTGATTGTTGATGAGCTTGAATATGATGTTGTTGATGCTGCTGGTGTTGTCTCATCTCTGGATATGACTGTTGATTGCATTCTCTTGAGAAATGTCCATAGAGATTGCATTTGTAGCATCTTACTTTTGATTTGTCAACGCCAATCTTTGATGTTTTGCTTGCTGAAGCCAAGTTCTTATTTCTCCTGAGATATTGCTTTGCTCTATAAGCAATCATGGCCATCTGCCATTGTAGATCCATTTCATCCACTACATCAGGAGGCAGTTCTTCAAAGTCTTGTTGGCAGATATTTGCTGAAGTTAGAGAGCTTCCCAGATAGGCTTGAAAACTTGAACTAAACGCTACAAAGGCTGCTCTTTGTTCTTCAGAGTCCAATATCACAGTTATTGGTTCTGACCGATTGGCTGAATGTGAAGACTTAGCTGTTGCTGTAGTTGTATCTTGTCTATCAGCAGTTCTTCCTTTATTCTTTTGGTGCTTGTCTTGAGATGATTTCTTTGAGGGTTTTGAAGCATAAAAGCTAACTTCCTCCTCATCATCACTCCTAGCACAAGAGTTATCACTTTCATTGTTTGAAATAAATGCACTTCCAACATTATTTGTTTCTTTGAAGTGATAGGGTGAGACATGAGTTCTCACACTCTTGTTTTTTGATTTTTCGTCCATTTCAAGAGCTTCCACTTTTGCAACCAGAGTATCTAAACCAGTTGATTTCAGATCTATAGTGTTCTTGAACATGGATACAGTATGCATCCAACTTTCTGGCAAAGTGTGGAGCATTTTCTTGTTTAATTCCTCACTTGTATACTTTAACTCCAGAATATTCATCTCAGTGACCAACTGCATGAATCTATGGAGTTGTTGAGGAATTGATTCACCCTTAATATGATGAAATGTTTCATATTGCGACCTGAGTGTGAAATCCGGTAAATTTTCGTTACCAAACTCCGTTAGTTCCGTTAAGTCTTGCATACACGTGTCGTAAACACACACTAGTTGTCGTTTAACGTTGGTGACCTAATAATAATGAATAATGTTAAATTAATGAGAATCTAATTGATTATGTGATTATTGTGTTATGTTTATGTGTTTGCATGTTTTTAAAATGTTAATTAGAAATTTAATCGCGTAACGCGGAAACGTGCCTATTTATTCGTATGTCTTGTGTTTTTATAAAGATAAGATATATAATGATTTTCATTAGTTTATATCTTTATATTATTAAGTTAAAAACACTTTACAAAGAGTTTAAAGCTTAGTTTTTATAAAATACAAATTACAAGGGCTTAAAGGGTAAATATGGAAATTAAAACTAAACAAAACACAAAAAAAACCCTAGCCACCACCTATTTGCGGCCGTGAGCATCATTCCACACCCCTCTCTTCGAATTCAGCCTATAATCATCAAGCAAGCATCAATTTGGTTCGATTTCAAGGATTACAACACATAGGAATCATCAATTACAAGTTAACTCATGTTTAAAGGTTAAATTTTTCAAGTTTTTGTGAGTTGTTCATGTTGGCCGAACCAAAAATCGTGAATGGGTGTTCTTGGAGTCGAATTGGATGTTGTTTGATGTTGTTAATACGTTAGTTAGATTGTATACATGTTAGTTAACGTTGATTATGCATGAATTGTGTAGTTTTAGTGGATTAATCATGAACTATGGCTTGAAGCAAACCCTAATTCGAAAATTTGTAGAATTATGGATGAATGATGATTGTTTGATGAATGTTTGATGATTAATAGATTGTATGGATGCTAGGTTACATTGATTTTACAAGAAATTGATGAATTGATGTTGATGTTCATAGGTTACTAAGAATAGTAACTTTATTTTGCATGTAATGTTGAATTATTGATGAATTGATGTTATGGATGTGTTCATGGTGATGATTAGATGTTAGATTGTTGTTGTGAGCATTGGGAATTCAAGAACACATGCTATAGTTCATACATTACTAAAGATAGTAACTTTTTAGGATATGAATTGATGAGTTATGATGTTTGGATGTTGTTGATCATGCTTAGATGTTGATGTGAACTTGAATTGGTATATTATTAATGAATTCATGAATGTATAGGATGTTTGATAGATTTTGGGATGTGCTTTCCCAAAAGGGAAACTTTATTTATGCAAAATGTGAAAGATGATAGTTTGATCATGTTTGAGATGTTAGGAGCATGTTAGTAAGTTCATGGATGAATTCTAATGTGGTTGGAACATGTTAATATTGTTGTATGAGATGTTTGGATAATCATGGGTGGTGTTAGGACTTTGATGATCATGTATGATATTGATGTTGATTAGTAGTTAAGACATCATGCTTGGGACTGGAAATTGATTGTTGTGATGTATGTTGAATGTATGTAAATGGTTAGTGAGTGTGAATGTGATCATCATACACGCGTGCGAATCTGAGGCCACTACTTAGTAGGATTGGCAGGGTTTAGGGTGTGAAGTCGTGAGTGGCTTCACATGGCATGTGGTGCGTGATTTGATCTTTGTGTGACATGTTAATTATGTTATAACTAGTGGACATGTTAATGTTCTAGATTCGCATGACTTGTATGATACTTGGTTGTATGATGATCTAAGTGATATACCTGGATAATGTAGCATACATATGAACCTTTTGAATGCTAAACTTGTAAGATATATGTGTATGATTGCTTAAATGGTTTATAACACATAAAGTCACCAACGGGTCAAACGGGTCAACTGAGTCAAATGTATTATTTTCTGAAACCTGAGTCTTTGGTTGTAGTGTACTTAGGGTTTCACATGTTCTCTGTTACACGTACTCATATACTTATATGATCTAGGTAACCTCTGAGGGTTGTCTGTTCACTCTGTCAGTCAAGTCAAACTCTAAGTATCTATACGCATACCAGGTGAGTTCATGCCCCACTCTTTATTTAATCTCTTTTGGGGGAGATAGCATACCGGTAAACTACAAATGCTTTATATATATTTTAGTTGTGCATAATATTAATATAGTGATGTTTATCATGGGAAAGTCCTCACACTTTCGAATTGTTAATATTGAATAGCGGGGAAACTTGGGTAGTACTACTGGGTCTGACGAGCCCCACCTGTGTGACTCGAGGTCAACCGGGTGCAATTTGTCCTATTGAACATTGTCACAACCTGTTGAGTCGTGACAGGAGGCAACAACGTAACACAGTCAGCTTCAATTGCGAAATCACTATGCATTAATATTTATTGTTAATGGACTAGCTATCTGTTACAATGCACTACTTGTATATCTCTATTATTAAACTGTTTATGTTTGAATATCAACTCTTGAACTCACCAACCATTATGTTGACATTTTAGTATGCTATTCTCTGGTCATTAGCTTGCTTGCCATAGGAGCACAACATGGTTCACTTGCATTCTAAGACTCGGTCTTCAAGACATTTTAGCATTTTAATGATTATCGTTTACTCTTTTGGGTTGACACATGTTTTGCCATAGTTATACCTTTATTTCTTTGGGTTGTTTTCAAAACGCTTCCGCACAGTTTAAAGTTTGTACTATGGTTGATTTTATTTAAATTATGGCATATAAAGTTGTTCTGAGTAACTATTGACTGTGATCCTGGTTTGTTCACACGCCTCGCGGTAAAACTCCGCACGTGGATTTTGAGGGTGTGACACTGAGGGTGTCTCTCCTTATACTTCTTATCTCATCACTCCCTTCGCAGAGAGTGTGAAGTATCTTCCACAAGGAGTGTGCTGTTTTATAGTTCTCACACCTGATTAATATCTCTTCAGGTAAAGCCATACTAAGCAAACTGTATTCTTTTATATCAATTTTAACCTTTTTGACATCATCAGGTGATAGATCTTTGGTACTGATTGGTTGATTTTTGTCATTATAATCCGGCCCAAGAGTGGGTGGAATATAAGGACCTTCAGTAATGGATATCCATAAGTCAGAATCAATATAGTTTATATGATTTCTAAACTTGATTTTCCACGACTTGAAGTCTGCTTTTGTTTCTAACTTCGGAGGTTGGTAAGATGAACCACTGAAGTTGCTCATGATGTTAATTGATGAGAATAATTAACAAGATCTGCTATTCAATTAATTTGAATATAGAAACAAGTTAATTAAAACGATTGCTATTAAACGAAATTAAACTCAATTAAACACAACTAACACTGATAGATCAATCGATCTAAATCAATGAGCACTTGGCTCTGATACCACCTGTAAATCCAAGGATCGTCAACAGGAATTATCAGTGTCGGTTGATGTCAAGTCAACGTTTGCGGAATCAACGTTGATTTGGTTTAATTGTTTTAAATAACTTTAAATATCAATAAATGATCAAGAACACACGTAACAAAACACAATTAATGATTAATCAGTATTTCATTAGAACATGTTAATGATTACAAATGTAATGAATGAATGACATTAAAGAATGCTATGATGTGATGGCTGCTAGGGTTTGATTGAAAGACTTTGATGTGATTGTCGTATTGCTATTGTTGTTGTCGATCAATCAATCGTCTAACAAAATCGTACTTGAATCGAAACCTAGGATCTATATGTTGGGTTTGTTAGAACATAAAACAAGTTTAACATCTTAAACTTTCTGAAAAACGCAGCGGATATATATATACATTAAAACATGATTATAAAGCTGAAATTTCATGTTTTATGGTGACACATATATGTAAAAAACAAACCCAAGACAAAAGGATCATTATATGTGAATAAGCAAGCTATGAACATAGGAAAATGTACATAAAATCACAGCCACAATGAGCTGTGATTTACTACCTTTCAGCAGCTCAAGTATGTCGAAATCTTTGAAGAAGATGATGAGTTTTGAACAGCCATTCTTCAAGGAAGAAGACCTCAAGATGTGATATCCACAAGCTTCTTCCAAACACCTTGCTTTGTTAGGGAGCTTTACACCAAAACAATCTTTAAAGGCAACTTCAAATCCGAATTTCAGCCAACAAATCAGCCACAAATTCGAATATTTGTGTCTCTTGAGTGTTCTTGCTTGAGAGAAAAGTAGAGAGAAGAAGTGTTAAATGATGGAAGAGTGTGAATGTTGTAAAGGTTTGCATGAAACAAGACAAGATATGGACATCCCAAGGCACCCTTGGGCGGCCGAAATGTTCATTTCAAAATGGTTTCCCACCATTAAAATTTGTTTAATTAAAACACTCTTCCATGCATTTAAATTATATAATTAAAACATAGTCTAAGTATATAACTTGACACACTTTTATTTGACATTATTTAACCAACTTAAATAATGAAACAAATAAAATCTCATGAACAAATTATCCATATAATGTTGTTCTATCACAAAAGCAATATTTAGAAAACCAATTTTCTAAATAGGTGTCAATATATTTGTATGATCTTATCAACAAATATATAATTATTGGTGTTTGTATAGCTTGTTATTGGGTATGACCCGACTTGGATCATAACGTACTAACCACATCAATCTTGTATGTGTCTTGGGCATATAAGAACCAACACCATATATATAGACAGAGATGTTTCAGTTATAGGAAACACCGGATCTCTTGGGATTTGATTTTTTTCAGTTAAGGAATCATCGGATTTCTCGGGATTCGTATAACTGCCTGGTTGACTTGTTGACTTGTAACACTTGTGTTATACAAGTGTTTGGACTTCGCAGGAACAGTGTCTTTAGTAGGAATTTGTTCTTCCGTAGATGATGTGTTCTTCCGAAGGAGTCTTGTTCTTCCGAAGAAAACTTGTTCTTCCGAAGGAAACTTTTCTGGTTGTTCATCCGCAGAATATCTTCGGATGTAAAATTACTTGTAAGAAATATATCTACGGAAGAACAAAATGTTCATCCGTAGATGTTTCTTACACTTGGTCAATTTCATAAATTGACCAATTATAATGTTTGTACCTGCTTCCATACATAAACCAACACACATATAAATGGGTTAACCTATATATTTAATGCATACACAATGATGAATTACAAAAATTCATTACAGATATTAATTCAAGTACTAAGCCTATACATAATGAACTAGACCTACTGATTCTAGACCTAACACAACTAGTATACTAACAAACAAGGGTGGGGGTGTCAGCCCAATAGTACTATCAATACCTGTCTGTCGGCTCTAACACCGGAGTTAAATAGTTGTGAATACAGAACCACAAAGATAACTCATGCATGTACTAGATAAACACTTACAAAATAGTAAACACAACAGTCCCAAAAGAATTGAATAAGTTCACAGCATAAAAAGAATTGAGCATACTTTTCCCCCTTGATGTTTGTAAATAATTGTAATAAAACGGGGCCGCAAAACTCACCTTGAAATAAGATGAAAATAAATAAATAAAAGGCTTCAACGAGTGAGAGAAACGATCAATCAAGCACCTATAATTAATTATAATTAGAACTTTAAACACGTTCGATGAGGAAAGGAGTACGTTCGGTCGGTTTCGGGTTGGTACGGTTTCGACGCGCGACACGCACTCAAAATATAATTTATACAACCCAACACACCAAAAAAATATATATAGTGATTATAATAATGCTAATATTATTAGTAATGATAATAACACTAACAGTATTATTATTAATAATATCAAAAACAATAATAATGTTAGAATGTATAATAATAACATTGATATTATGTATAATAATAATAATATTAATAGTGATAACAAGGTATCTAAACAAAACAACACAAAAGAAGAAACAAACATACACACAACACACAAAAACACCACACGGTCACACTCACACACACACTCTACACCATAACAATATATATATAAACCAACACACTCTCAATTTACACTCACTACATCAACACACTAACAGATACTGCACACACTACCATGTATCAAACACACACCACAAACACTCACAAAATCCACAACACATATAATATATATATATATATATATATATATATATATATATATATATATATATATGTATATACATTACACCTACGGACATATATATAAACACACATGATCACTTTTATATATATATTAAATATACAAACACAGAATTGGCCATATATACATATGTATACTTACGAACACACACATATAATATTATATGCATTCCCATACATATATTTGTTTACAACACACACACACTCATGACAGACACAATACAATATATACATACATACGAATCCATACTCATATCTATGTATACAAGCAATCACACACACCCATACTAACTCACGCAACACACACACACACACAACCCACACACACTGTCGCACGCACACACAACACACACACACACCCGCACAAAACATTAAACCGAAATAGTCATTCAAACAACCAGAAACGAAACCGAACCAAACTGCGACAATAAACCGAAACGAAACGAAATAAAACAAGGTTCGGGACGATCGGTTACCGGCGAAACGAGTAAACGGCGAGACGACGACAACCGGCGGTGGCTAACGGCGATGAATTGGGGCTGATTCGGTGGTTCGTGCGACGAAGACGGTTGGAAAATTGGTGCAACGGCGGAAGATTCACGGTGGTCGATTAGGGTTGACTGAGAGTTAGGAAATATATATAATATCAATATTACACTTAGGACCCTAGACTTGAAATTAATTATTCCCTTAAGTTTAATTGAATTACAATTTAAACCCTGGACTTTAATTTTAATAATAATAACAATATTAATAATATTATTATTAATATTAATAATAATAATAATAAAATAAATTTTATTATTAGTATTACATAATATTAAGGTTTACACAAAAGATAGATACGATGAGATTCGGTTCGAAAACATATTAATTACGCAAAATAATAAATGCACGAAAAGAGAGTTAACAAATTTCAAGTCAATTGACGGACCTGATAGTGACGAATGTCACAGGACATCCATTGAGGCTGGTTACACGATACCAGTCAGTGCTAATGGAGTTAAATTGACTTTGGGAGGAATGAGTGAATCCCAAAAGACTCTGCATAATGCTGAAAAGAAAGCGTATGCCTTGTTGACTCAGTCTATACCTAAGGACATATTTCATCAGTTCTCTGAGAACAAGCAGTCTAAGAAATTATAGGAGGCCTTGGAAAAGAGATACGAAGGAAATACAACTTTGAAAGCACTGAAGGCAAAAGCTCTTAAGAAGAAATATGACAATTTCTCTCTGATTGGGAATGAGAGCCTGGATGATATCATTGATCGATTCTATCATCTGATGAGTGAGTTGCACACTCATGGCGTGACCACATCCATGGAAGATAAAGTCTCTAGTTTTGCTGATGGTATGCCAGACAAATGGGATCCATTTATGTCTAATCTGAGACAAAACGATACTCTTGCTACTTTAGACATTTTGAAGTTAAGGGAGGAAGAACTACGTGTGAAATACAAGTCAAAGAAAGGATCATATGCTCAGAATCCTGCGCTATACTACCAAAGCAGTGCATCAGGAACCGTAACGTCAGGGTCATCTGGAACCCAATACATAGTTCCTGAGGCAAATACTACCAAGTTGAAGACCGAGAATCTCGGAAATGTCACCGTGGAAGTTGCTAAAGAGCACATGGACCTTCTAGCTGCTGTTGTTCAATCTTATGATGGATTAATTGCTGGTAAGATTGGAAACTGTCATCTTGCTGACGAGGACTACGAGCAAGTTGATGAAACTGGGCTAGAACGCATGGATATTATGTGGACATTGGCTAGTGTTGTTAGAAGAGCCAAGAAGTTTGTAAAAAATACAGGGCAAAATTTGGTTGCCACTAAAGATACAACATTTGGATTTGACAAAACCAAAGTCACGTGTTTCAATTGTGGTGAAAGGGGCACTTCAAACGTGAGTGCGTAAAGCCAAAGAAGACTGGAAATGGAAATCCTTTTCCTGCATTCAACCGACAAGACAAGTATAAGATTGGAGCTTCATCTTCAAGTAAAGAGTCTTGGTTGCTCAAGGTGATGAAGGACAAGACTGGTCCTTCCGATTCGTTTCTGAGGGTGAATCAAACATTGCTTTAGTTGATACATTGGATGATGGATCTGCAAGTGAAAGAGACATCATAGCTGAGCATACACTCTCAGATGTCGAAGAAGCTATGGATGTCATTGATCATCTGGTTGAAGAAGAGCTTAGTGCTACAAACTCAGAATCTCCAGTCACCGAAGAGTCTGATACTGCTTTGATGGCTGATTCGTCTGGTTCTACACAAGTATATTCTAAAGATAAATTATTTGAAAAACATGCATGTTCTGAATGTGATAAATTTAGGGAAAGAATTGATTTAAAATTTGCTAGGTTATTAGAACATAATGATAATCTAGTAAATGATTTACAACTCTGCACTAAAGCAAATCGTGTTTTAAAACAAAATGAGTGTAGCTTCAAAGAAAAGATAGAACTGTTGAGGAAACAACTAAGGGAAACCGAGGTTGTTGCCTTAAATCAATCAAATGACATCAAGTTCTATTTAAATTCTTTGGAGGAAACTAAAAATAAAAAAACAGTTTTGCAAGTCTAAGTTGAATCATTAAAACAATAATTGCACAATTTGGCAAGTTCTTCTCACATAGTTCAGAGCCTAGTGAAAGAACGGAATGACGGGGAAGATCTAGGTTATAAGGTAGTACCGCCACCACATGCAATCCTTTTGAACACTAAATGTAGACCAGTTAATAATTACCCAGTAAAGGATCATGTGGTGACTACTCCTCTGGTCAGTCATCCAGATTCTACGGGTAAACCTGTGAAATATGTCACTAAAAGATAAGATACCTGTTGAGGATTTGGGTTATAAAATTGAAAAGGTTAAATTAGGGTCAGGTTCTGTCAAAACAATTAAGTTTGTTAAAGAAGGTGAAACATCTAAAAAGGAAGAGAAACAACCCAACCGGACATATCTCAAACCTTGACCAAACTCAACCCCACATCAAAACTTTCCTCAAACTGTTGAAGGAAGATCCTGCTACAGTTGTGGAAAACGAGGACAATTCTCTCCAAATTGTCTAATACTCCTCCAAGATACCAAAGGCCACACAGATTATTAGCTCAAAGCAAGGATTTGTCACCTAAGGTTACACCAAAGATTATTAGTGAACCTAAAGTTCAAACCATAAGCCAGTCGTCTGTTTACCACAAACAGACCTTACACAAAACTGGTTTATGAAAGGAAAAACCAAGTAATGTGTCTGTTAGTGAGAACAAGAAGAAGAAAGATGTGCCCTCATCCTCTGAAGGACAGTGGGTTGAGTTCATGATGTGTGATACCTTTGGGACACCCAAGCCAGTTAAGGCTTGGGTCCCAAACCTGAACTAATCAATTCCTTTGTATGTGCAGGGTGTCCGCTACAGCGTTATCACTAATACCTAGATTATTGATAGTGGGGCTTCCAGGCACATGACCAGGAATTTGTCTCTCCTTTTCAACATCAAGCAAATTAAAGAGGGACACGTATCATTCGCTGGGAATAAAGGAGGTTACATCACCGCTCAAGGCGAAGTGGGAAACGAGAAAGTGAAGTTTGACAAGGTCAACTATGTTCAGCAACTGCAAAACAACTTGCTTTTTGTCTCCCAAATCTGTGATAAGGGATTCAAGGTTGTGTTTGACAACCAGAAGTGCTACATGTTGAAGAAGGAGTATGTTATTGAGGAGGATAAAATTCTAATGTCAGCTTCAAGATATAACGATCTGTATGTCTTGGATCTATCAAAAGCCTCCACAACTGAGTCTACTGTCCAGTGCTTCGTGTCAAAGGCAACAGAGAGGGATTCAGTCTCCTGGCATAGGAGAATGGGACACATTAATCCCAGGAAGATGAATCATTTGGTTCAGAATGACTTGGTGAATGGAGTTATAGTCAAGAATTTCCAGCTCCCAGATTTTTATGTAGCATGTAAGAAAGGGAAACAGACCAAGAAGTCTCACAAAGCAAAGAAAGTTAATTCTATCAACATTCCTCTCGAGCTTCTACACATGGATCTGTTTGGCCCAGTTAGCACAAAGAGCATTGTTGGAGATTGGTACTGCTTTGTAGTAACTGATGATTACTCAAGATTCTCTTGGGTGATGTTTCTAAAAGCCAAGTCAGAGACGTTTGAATCACTCAAGCATCTAGTTACTACATTGGAATCACTCTACACGCTGAAAGTAAGAAAGATTCGATCAGACAACGGAACAGAGTTCAAGAATCTGTGGATGGAGGCATTCTGTCGAGAGAAAGGAATTGTTCATCAATTTACTTCTGCCTACACTCCACAGATGAATGGGGTTGCTGAAAGAAAGAATCGGAGCTTGATAGAGACAGCAAGGACAATGTTAACCGACTCTAAACTGTCTATTCAATTCTTGAACGAGGCAATGGCGAATGCATTCTACACTCTCAATCGAGTCTTAGTGGTCAAACGTCATGGAAAAATGTGTTATGAATTGCTCCAGCGACGTAAACCCAACTTGGAGTATCTAAAACCATTTGGAGCACCGTGCATGTTGTTAAAGAAAATTCACACTGGGAAGTTTTGTGAGAAGGCAGAAGAAGGTATCTTTCTCAGATATAGTATACCAGACAAGAGAGTTTATAACAACTCAACGGGTCAGGTAGAGGTGTGGTGCAATGTTGATGTCCAAAGATACACCACCCCCCTTGCTGGCAAAGGACCTTCCTTCTTCTTTGACTATGATGGATTTTTCAAGTCCTTCAATTTATCTCCTTCTCATCCTGATGATGAGTTATCTACTCGAATGCTGTACGATGTTCTGAATACTCCTACACTAGACTCGACATCATCGGTTTCATTAGACGATAATTCTAGCCCTTCAGGGGGAGAGCTTGAGGTAAGTGAGTCTTCCTCTGATGATGAAGTAGTGGAGACTGTAAATGTGGACCAGGAGGAACAGATTCCCACTACCGAAAGTACACAAGCATCTGATCTTGATGCCACTGGAACTTCTGAACCCCATACTCCAACAGCCACAGAAACTGAACCTGGGATTCAAAATCTGGATAATAAGGTAGCTGTTCCCACCACTCCGGAAACTCGAGTTAATGTGCATCATCCCCTGGACAACATCATCGGGGATATTCTATCAGGAGTTCAGACACGAAATCAGCTATACTCAGCTGATTATGCCTAAGTCATGGAAAAGGGATATCTACACAATGGTGCTTATCGATGTTTGGTGTCTCAATTTGAGCCAAAATATGTAACTGAAGCTTTAAACGATGAGGCATGGGTTAGTGCTATGCAAGAAGAACTCCTTCAGTTCAAGAAGTTAGGAGTATGGACTCTTGTGGACAGACTAAAAGGTGCAAAGGTGATTGGCACTAAATGGGTTCTTAGGTGTAAGAAAGATGACCAAGGGGTTATAATCAGAAACAAGGCTCGGCTTGTCATTCAAGGGTTTAGACAAGTCGAAGGTGTTGACTACAATGAAGTGTTTGCACCTGTGGCAAGGATGGAAGCAATTCGTATCTTCTTAGCCTATGCATCCTACATGAAGATCAAAGTTTATCAATTGGATGTGAAAAGTGCATTCCTTTATGGTGAAATCCGTGAAATGGTGTACGTCAGTCAACCTGAAGGATTTGAGGATCCTTATCATCGGGATAGAGTTTATAAACTGGACAAGGCTCTTTACGGGCTTCATCAAGCCCCTCGAGCCTAGTATGAGAAACTCTTTACTCATCTGCTGAAACATGGTTTTCGCAGAGGGGTTATTGACTGCACGTTGTTCATCAAAGAGAAAGATGTTGATTTACTACTGGTACAGATATATGTGGATGACATAATCTTCAGTTCCAAAAATGAAGCATTGTGTAAAGAATTCGAATCCGTGATGAAAGCTGAGTTTGAGATGAGTGCCATGGGAGAGATGAAGTTCTTTCTTGGGTTACAGGTGAATTAGACACCAAATGGAATCTTCTTGCATCAGTTCAAATATGTAGGAGATATCCTTAGTCGGTTCGACATGGAGAATGCAACGGTTGCTGGGACTCCACTTGCTACGAACCACGATGTGGCACCCGACGAAAATGGTGATCTGGTAGATGACACTATGTACCGAGGAATGATCGGATCTCTGATGTACCTCACAGCCTCTCATCCTGATATTATGTACGCCACATGTCTCTGTTCCAGATATCAGGATAAACCAAAAGTGAATCATCTAATTGGGGTAAAAAGGATCTTTCGTTATCTGAAGGGTACTCCAACACTCGGGTTGTGGTATCCTTATGATGATGACTTTGAGCTTACAGTGTATAGTGACTCGGACTATGGTGGTTGCAAGATGAATTACAAGTCAACATCAGCGGGATGTCAGTTCTTTAGAAGACGCTTAGTCACTTGGCACTGTAAGAAGCAGACATCTGTTCCTCTGTCAACATGTGAAGTTGAATATGTTGCTGCTGCAAGTTGTTGTTCATAAATCATTTGGATTCAACAGCAAATGCGAGACTACGGTTTGAAGTTGTCTAACACCCCTATCTTTGTTGATAATTCTGCTGCAATAGCTGTCACTAAAAATCCGGTCCAACACCCAAAAACTAAACACATCGATATTAAATATCACTTTATACGTGACTGTTTTGTAAAACAATTAATCGATGTTGTTAAAATTAATACGGATTTTCAACGCGCCGACCTCTACACAAAAGCTTTTGACAAACCTCGGTTTTTGTATCTTTTGGAGGTCAATGGCGTGAAAAAGAAAAGTTATGTGATTCCAGAAGAATCGAGTTCTTACTCCGACAAAATTTTCTTACTTTTTAATTTTATTTTCCTGTCTTTCAAAATCCAAAAACACAAAAACATATTTGGTTTTAGAATTTTAGGGGAGAATAGTTTAGCTTCAGTATTTAATTACTTAAAAAAAACGAGGGCAGGCAGATAAGCTGAAAGCAAAGAAATCAAATCTGTGATATTGATTCAAAAATTATGGAAAATGATAGTACACAGGGAACTAATTGTTTAGGACATCAAAAGGATTTAAATGATCAAAATGCTATATTCAAATTACAACTATGAGAAGTCTAAGCAAAATAAAGGAAAAATGATAGTAAACTAGTCTGGGTAACATAGAGAAAGTAGGCCTAGGGGTTGCTAGTTCATTATATGATGTGTCAGTAGATTCAACACAATAGACGAGTAGACTTTATTGGTGAATAAAATTAAAACTAATTTGTTCAACTTGCTGTGGGTTCTCATCGAATCCCTGGTTAACACAATCAACGCATTTCCAATAAGGGGTGAAGAGCAAAATAAACGCCACAAATGTGTGCGGATGACCACAAAAATGAGCAAAGCACATGGAAAAACTGTTAAGCGCAATCAAGCTAATGACTAATGTTGTTGGTGCGTTATGTGCAAAAGAAAAAAAATGCTCTAACAAGAAGATGGGTTGTGTGCCTCTCTGCTGTGCGATGGCACTGACCTGAGGATAAGCATAACCTAAATATTCTAGAATTCATTGTTGTTTGCGCCTCTCTACTGTGCGATGGCACTGACCCGAGGCTTGGCATCTCTTTGAAAGCTCTTAGAATAGTTTCTTCTTGTCAAATACCCGTAGACCGCTCAAAAATCTCTTGAGGAATGTTGATTACCATATAAGTGTGGGATCCACAAATGCTCGTTGAAATAATAAAACCCAACACATCACCATGTGAGTCAAAAATCTGTGTATGGATTTAAGTGGACAAATATAGTGACAATCATCGTGGCTGTAACTCTCGACAGTCAAAATCATTGTATGCATCTTACAGCTCTAGTATGATTTCCTGAAAGTGCTATTGACTCTCAGACAAATAAGAATCTAGTATCCAAGTACATATAAAAGGGTCCCAAATGATTATGATATACTTGTAAGATTCCATATGAATCTTTCCAGAAATGATAAAATTAAATTGAAGCTGTTCTGCTCAGGAGGAAAAATCGGTTAGATGATTTTTTAAAGGTTTCAATCCACCTCAAACCAAAAACATAAAAATATGTCTTGTTTTGCTTTAATTCAAGTTATTTTCTATTTTCGTTATCTTATTTGCTTCAATGTCGGACTATATAACTAGATGAACTCAGTGAATCACAAATTAAAAAGGTCACGTCTGAGGTGACAAATCGGGTCTCAATTAAAAGGATCACGTTTGAGGTGATCAAATGATTCTCTGTTAAAAAGGTCATGTGTGAGATGATCATTGGTCACAATGTTATATATCTAAAGTTAAATTTTGAGTGTATGGAAATGTATGAAGTCAAACTCTTAAGTATGAGCCAATTGCACGATTGAATCATAAGTTTGAGCCAATCGCACAATTGGACCATAAGTATGAGCCAATCACACGATTGGACCATGAGTATGGGTCAACTATGCGATTGAATCATAAGAATGAACCAATCGTACGACTGGATGAAGGAGTCTGAGTCAGTCGCATGACTGAACCCCAGTCGCACGAATGAATCATGCGTATGGGTCCAGTCGTACGACTGAATTTTAAAACAGTATAAAAAGGGGGTCAGTCGGTCGTATACCCTACCACCCTTCAAAGACTCTCAAAAACCGCCTAATACTCAGACACTCTGCCAAACACTTCGATTATTGTGAGTACTCTCAAATAGTGATACTAACTGATATCATATTCATCTTCAGGTACTTTGAAACTGAAATCGGGTCAAATGAATGGATTAATCGACCCACAATGATCGAAATTGTTAAAATTAAGAACGGGGACCATACCCTAAAATAGACCACTTAAATGGACACAAACATTGATTTAAATGACACTAAGTGCTATTTCAAGTCCCTGCGAACCAAATGAATTAAAACGAAGTGTAATGTAACGTGCTGACAAAGATTCAAATTTTTGGTGTCGAACAGTGCAAGATGCGAATAAACACGCATATGAATCTCAGTCGCACGATTAAGCCAGGTGCATGATTCAATCGCACGAGTGAATCAATCGGTGACTCAGTCGCACGACTGACTCAACCGCATGGCATAGAATACGACTAAGTTCATTCACAGGCTCAATCGTACGACTGAACTCAGTCGTATGGTTCAATCGCACGATTGAACCAGTTGATCAAAATCAGCTAAAATTCAATTGTTATCTCTTACAAACAGATCTAATGTATATGTTTCTTGTGTTGTAGCAATATGGCTGAGAGATGGACAATGAGCACCAAGCACAACATTCGTGCTCATCTAGATGTTGCATCTCGGAAACCTTCTGAGTTCATCGGGATTATAGCCTTCCTGCGTAGATCAAGGATCTACAAGGCCATTTCTACCCTATGCACACCATACGATCGATTCAGCAGGCTTTCTAGGAAAATGCCACAGTTGACATGTCCGTTGAGCCCCACAGTATCCGGAGCTCTATATTCGGACAAGAGATTGAGATTAGGGAAGACGACCTAAGGAGAGTCTTGGATTTGGGTAAGGACGGAGCCCATCCAACCACGCTGCATCCCCTAACAATTCGGGGATGTTTTCTAAGGATCAAGTACGCCGGTGACATTGCAGGATCGGGTTTGTCACTTAAACACTTGTATTTCTCTCAAACTCACTTATGGAAACACTCAAATCAGATGAAGTAATGTCTTTTACAAGAGTTGATAATAATATAATAAGTAGCAAAGGAACAAGCAGAAATATATTTTCAAGGTACTTGTATATATTACTTCTCAACTCAAGATATTACAAGACTCTTACAAGCATGAAACAAGAGTTACAATGAGAAACTATATATACTAGATCCTACAGCCGGATATACTTTGATACCAGCTGGAAACCTAAGACTAAAGCATATACTACAATGCTAAAGTTAAGGTATCTTAGATAAAGTATTATCTAAGATATGGTAGTCATGACATGTCCATGACTTACCTTTTGTCACCAACTAAAGATGGCAACTGTACTAACATAAAAAGGTAAACAGTGGATTAAAGTATGGTCAACTACATGGCTTTTGAGAAAACGCCATGCAGTATCTCAGAGATTTGCAGCGGAGTGTCAGAGAGGCCATACTTATGTCCACTGGATAATAGGAGTGTCTTCCGAAGGTTAATTGGCTTCGGAAGAACAAGTTCTTCCGAAGCCACTTATACTTCGGAAGAGGCTTCTATGCTTCCGAGGCTTTGAGGACTTTTGTACTTCGGAAGTTGACTTCAGATCTTTCTCTCTAAGTCTTGATCTTCGGAAGTAGGTTCTTTGTCTTCGGAAGTTGGAGTTTTCCTTCGGAAGTGTGTTTTACACTTTGTCTTCGGAAGAGCTCCTTCTTCCTTCGGAAGTTCCATACTTAGCTTCGGAAGTCCTTTGTTTGTTGTACCAAAATCTTCTAAGTGACTTGGTTTTGGTTGCAACAGCCTTTCTAGATCCAACAAACTCCCCCTAGGCTGATGCTACCAAAACCTCACTTATTTCTGCTTCTCAAAGCCTTCAGCACCAGGGACAAAAGGTATTTGTCTGTCTCTTTGTTCTTCCCTGAAGTAGTGCTGAGAAGCTTGTACAAGTCATTGGTGGATAGGAGATCCAGTCTATCGCTCTGAATGACATGTACCCTTTGTTGTGTCCCCCTGAAGAGAGTTAGTTGACGGGAGTTATAGTCATACTCCCATCTAACTATGGACTCAAGTTCAGGACCTTCAACCATTTGTAGAAAGGCTTTGCCTTTGGTTGCTGATCCCTTCCTTTCCTCCTCCTCTCTCAGTTTCAACTCCTCTTCAACCTTGCTTCTAGCAGTAAGCTCGGCCATATGAAGGCTGCCTAGATGATTTCTGATGTGGGCAGCTATATCAGAGTTTGAAGGGTTGGAGAATGGCTTCTCTGCTAACTCAGCAATGTCAAACCTGCTCAAGTGTAGCAGAGATGAGGCACTCAGCCTGTTGAGCTCTCCATTCTCTCTTTCAACAACAAAGTTGTGAGAAGAGTCTTCGAACCTCCACTGGATGATCTTCTTTCTAGGTGCAAGAGGTTGTCTTGGTACCCTGTCTCCTTTCTTAGTATCCAGTAGAGTCACCAGCTTTCTCCTTAGCTTCTTTTCTTCCTCATTCAAAGTGTCTGAATTGAGGCCAAGGAGGTTTGCAGCTTGGTCCAAAGTTCCTCTGGGCAGATCAAGAAATTGATCTCTTGTGAGGGAACTTGAGGATCCGTCAACATAGGTCAAATTGACTGAATCCTCCTCACAGGAGATGTCGCTCAGTGTTGTGCAGTTTATGAGCTTTGTCTTGACTGCTTTGAATTCTTCCATGGAGAGATGTTTAGAAGGCTGAGGGGATGGTTTGATGGGTTGATGGGTAGGTTGAGGTGTTTGGGTTCTGGCTAAAGTTTTGGGTTGAAGGATAGGTAGTTTAGGTGGTTGAGGTGAAGAGGTTGGTAGGTGTGATGGTGTAGGTTCAGGGGTGAATGGTTCAGAAGTTGGTTCGGTTTTGATTGGGAAGGAAAAGGGTATAGGTTCAGGTTGAGGTTGGGTTTGGAGTTTGGGTTGAGTGGTTGCTTTGAAGGTCATCCCCTGTCCCCTTCTATACATCTCCTTCCTCTTCCCCGCGCGAATGTCAGCCTTAATGTCACTGACATGTCGCTGGAGAGTCTTTTCTGACATGGGACCCACCTGCCTGCCAGAGAAGCCATGAGCTTTGAGATAACTCTTCATCCAGGCCTTCTCACCTATCTTCTTGGCAGCAGTCAGTCCTGCTTCCTCTTCCTTCTTCTTCTTCTGCAAAAGCTTTTCCCTTGCAGCTCTTTTTCTCTCTTTCTCCATTTGATCTTGCTCTTTGTTGAAGAGCCATAAGATCGTATCATTGTTATGTGGAGACAACTCTTCTTGAGAGAAACCTCTGGAGAGTAGGAAGGTTATCCTTTCCCTCCTGAGCTGCAGATCAGCTTCTCTTTCCTTTCTCTCCCTTTCTTCTTCTAAGGCCAACCTTGCAGCTTCTTCTTTTTGCTCTTTTAGCAGCAAGGTTGCCTTTTCCAGCTCTATTAACTCCTCTAATGGTAGCAGGAGTACATCTTCAGTTGCAGCCCCTAGACCAACAAGTCTATCTATGACCTCTACTCTTTTTTGGTTGTTGATTGCCTCCTGGTTGGCTGCAGCTGCTTTGGTACTTGCAGCTAACAGTTTCCCAGTTGGAAGCCTACCTTTTCTTTTAAGCTTCTCCAACCTTTCTTCCTCCTGAAGCTCTTCCGAAGTCATCTTCCTCTTTCCTTTGATGTCTTCGGAAGTACTAGACTTTGGGGGTTCTTGGATGGAAGATCCAGGTTGGGTAGTAGAGATGGGAGCTGGAGTTAATGCAGATGTCAGAGCTAAAGGTTGGGTGAGAAAATCCTCCCTATTAACCTCAGATGCAAGTTCCAGAATTGTATCTGTGACTATTAGATCATCGGATAATGAGAATAGTCCTTCCGCAGCAACAATCTCAGCTTCGGAAGTTTGAGATTGTTCTTCCGAGGCTTTGAATTGTGCTTCGGAAGTCTGTGAAAATACACTTTCTGTCCCAACTGTTTCAGTTGCTGGCCATCAGTCCTTGTTTCCCCTTCGAAGTTAATCTCAGGTTCCACTTGGACCTTAGGTTGACCAACTTCCTCGATAGTGGTAGAAGGTGCATTCAACCTCTGAAGCTCTTGAGCTCCGAAGTAGATCACAGACATATCAGGGCTTGGCTGTTCTATAAGGGATTCCAATAGGAACTTGTTAAAGAACCTATTGAGATCTTGGAGCATCCTTTGATCCACTTGAAAAACAACTGGAGGAGGCTCAGGGAAAATTGCAGCTTGTTGCACAGGATACTTTGAGCTCAAGGAAGTGAGAGCTTGACTTTGGGTTTCCTCCTGTCTTTGACTTTGTCTCTGAACACTCTCCCCCTTTTTGGTAGCATCATCCTGAGAGCTTGATGAGCTAGAGGAAGAGGTCAAGGAGACCTGAATTGGTACATGCCTAACAGACCTCTCAATCTGTTTTTCAGCTAGTTTGGCCTTGAGAGTTTCAATCTCAAGTTGCTGAGTGGCAGACCTATCCTCTAAAGTCCTAACCTTAGATTCAAGGTTTGAGACTTTAGAAAGTAGGTCTTGAATGGTGAGTTGCATTCTTCCCTCATCTTCTTTTGAA
Organism: Flaveria ramosissima; assembly: GCA_025215565.1. Classification (NCBI taxonomy): domain Eukaryota; kingdom Viridiplantae; phylum Streptophyta; class Magnoliopsida; order Asterales; family Asteraceae; genus Flaveria; species Flaveria ramosissima. Next base: position 66,213,221 of record CM046040.1, read on the forward strand.
GAATCATGGGGAGATGAGGTAACATACCTGGTATGTTCATCCTCACCACCAGATGTGGTTTCTTGGCGCCCTGGTTTCCCTTGCACAATGATGTCTCTTTCAGAGTCATCAAAGGGCATGGTTGCCGTAGATTCAGTCTCAGTTCCGTTACCACTGTCCTGAGGATCCATTGAGGCTCCTTCAGTAGTGGCAGCTGAATCTACATGAGTCCCCTCCACATCAGTGGGACTCACCTCAGTAAGGCTTTGCTGATGGGGGCTAGAGATAAGGGGTCTCTCTAGGCTCTGTTGATCCTTGAGAGGGTGTTGTGGATCAACTTCATTGCCTTTAAGAGACATAATCTCTTCACCAGCTCCAGTCAAAAGGTCAGTAAAGGATATGGAGTTGAAACCTAATGACCCGGGACTTTGATCAATGTCTAGAGGCATTGAGCCTGTGATAGGGCTGTCCCTTTTTGGCTGCTCAGGGGAGTATAGAGACTCTCCCTGAGGGCTATCAGCTTGGGTTTCGGGCTCATGGGTCTGAGACTGAGGAGACTCAAGACCCATATTGAGGTCAATTGTGAAGGATGGTTGGACCTCAGGCTGAGTGGGAGCCCTTTGTTCCACTCTAGCCTTTTTGGATAGAACATGAGGAGCTTGTTCAATCAGAGTAGATTGAACAAGGGTTCGTTTGTGACGTCTCTGATAGGTAAATGTAATAGGTGGAGAAGGTAGATTTGGCAGAGTGAGGGTAGTTGCTGGTGTGGGTTCATCACCTGTGGGGTTAACAGGGATGTCACCAGGAGCCATTGGCTCAATCATACCTGGAAGAAGTGTAGTATCTCTTCCAGTGAAGTTGGTGGACACTCTCTTCAATGTCTTGAAGATGGTCGGCCTCATTTGAGGAGCAGTCAGAGCGGCTGCACAGACAAGCTTGCCCTGGTCCAGCTCACAGTTGATTATGTGCTGGAGAAACCTGGGATACATGAAGAATGTGTCCCTTTGAAGATTTCCCATTAGGTTAGTCAGCACAAACCTTGAATAGTTGAAATGGAGGCTTTGTACCAACCCATGAACTAGGCACCCAAGTTCATATGGGATTTGATCCCATCCCCCAGATTTATTAGACAGCCAGTGAAGAACCACATGCAGCAGGAACTTCCATTTGTAGGAGAAGTTGAATTTGTAGACAGTTGACCTGCTGACATCTCCACCGTATCCCATTCGGAGATAAGAATTGTCCAAATCTGTTTTGGGGAATTCCGTTGGAGCGCCCTCATCATGAAGCTCGAGATGCTCCCTGATGAGATGTTCAGATATGACCAACTCCTGGCCACAAATGCTCGACCGAGTAACACGAACCCCATTTAGGGTTTCAATCCGACCATTTGCCCAAAATTCAGACATTTGGTTTGAGTAAATCGTGGGGTTTACAGTCAGAGCTGTGTAGTACGAAGATTGGGTCAGAAAAGAAATGATGTCTGAGAAGTCAACATCCCTTGAAGAATCAAGGAGTGCGACTTGGTTGTGCTGAGGGTTTAGTGCCATTGAAGAAGATGACAGAAAGATAGTTCGGAATAAGGTAAATGGAGAAGAAGAAAGCTTTTAGGGCAGTAATTTGGGTAAAAAGAATGTAAGTGATTAACCGGAAGTATTTAAATGGGTGGAATGGCGGTTTAAAGGGGGTTTTGGATAAGACGATGTGAGGTTTCAGTGGATGATGTGACATGGGCGGTAAGGTTAGTCCATTTAAATAATCCGACATCATTAACAAAATCTTTACTTTTTACAGAGTGGGGCCCAAAAGATTTCCGTTACACAGTAAAATCTTTCTTCCGAGTATAAAGCATTTCCGAAGGTAATATTCTTCCGAAGGCAAATTTACTTCGAAGGTAAATTAATTACTTCCGAGAGTATATGTTGCTTTTCAAGTGGAGTGTGTTAAATGCTTCGGAAGTAGATCTGATATGAAATCAATCGCTTCTTCCGAGACTTAACACTCTTCCGAGAAGAAAATTATCCTGGGAGAAATTTGCTTCGGAAGATATGCAAATATCTTCCGAGGGTTAATTTCTCTTCGAAAGAATTCATACTTAGATAAAATTTAGAAAAAGATCTTTTGTAACAGGGCTTAGATTGTTTTGACATGAGACTTTACACATTAAAAGGTTTTCAAATGAGATTAACTAATCAATGTTTATCATCCCAATAGCTGTAATGAGATATTTAAATCTTTGTTCATCAAAGGCTTTGGTGAACAAATCAGCATATTGTTCATTTGAGTCAACTTTGATTAGTTTGATAAGATTTTTCTCATGAATATCTCTAATGAAATGATACCTGATATCAATGTGCTTAGTCTTGGAGTGCTTCACTGGATTTTCAGTAATGGATATAGCACTGTTGTTGTCAATGTGGATAGGAGTGCTCATGAAGTTGAATCCGTAGTCTATCATCTGGTTTTGAATCCACAGCAGCTGAGCACAGCAACTAGCAGCAGCAATGTATTCAGCTTCAGCAGTTGATGTAGAGACACATGATTGCTTCTTGCATTGCCATGAGATGATCCTTCCACCAAGAAATTGACATCCACCAGATGTTGATTTCTTGTTGATGTTGCAGCCACCATAATCACTGTCAGAGTAACCATAGAGATTGAAATCACTATTTCTTGGATACCAGAGACCTAGTTTAGGTGCTCCTTTGAGGTATCTAAGAATTCTCTTGGCAGCTATTAGGTGAGACACCTTTGGAGCAGCCTGATATCTTGCACAAATGCAAGTTGCAAACATGATATCAGGTCTACTTGCTGTGAGATACATCAGAGAACCAATAATTGCTCTGTACTGATGTTGATCAGTATCCTCCCCCTCAGAATCAGGGCAGAGATTGTGGTTTCTGGGTATAGGTGTTTTTGCTGCTTTACAATCCTTCATATCAAATCGTTCTAAGATATCATTGACATACTTAGATTGATTGATGAAGAACCCTTCCTTCAATTGCTTTACCTGAATTCCAAGGAAAAAGTCCATTTTTCCCATGGAACTCATCTCGAACTTCTTCTTCATAATGCTCTCAAAGTCTTTACACATTTGGTCATTTGAGGAACCAAATATGATATCATCAACATAGACTTGAACGAGCAAGATGTCTTTCCAGACTTTCTTATGAAAAGAGTCTTATCAATGGTACCTCTAGTGTAACCATTCTTCAGGAGAAATTGAGACAATGTCTCATACCACAGCCTAGGTGCTTGGTGCAGCCCATATAGAGCTTTATCCAACTTGCACACATAGTTTGGATGCTGTGGATCTTCAAATCCTGGAGGTTGGCATACATAGACTTCCCTATCTATATCCCCATATAGAAAGGCACACTTGACATCAAGCTGGTAGACAGTGAAATTCTTGGATGCAGCATAAGCAAGGAAGATCCTAACTGCCTCAAGTCTTGCAACAGGTGCAAAGACATCAGTATAATCGATTCCCTCCTCTTGAGTGTATCCTTGAACCACCAGTCTTGCCTTGTTCTTGATAATCAAGCCTCTATCATCTCTCTTGTTTCTGAATACCCATTTAGTGCCTATAGGTACTTGACCAGATGGTAGCGGACATAGGTTCCAAACCTTTTGTCTTTTGAATTGAAGCAGCTCCTCTTGCATTGATTCAACCCAGCTACTATCTTTCAAGGCATCTTCCACCTTCTTGGGTTCCATTTCGGATAAAAAGCATGAGTACAAGCAGACATTCCCATTGTGAGTTTGTCCTCTTGTTCTCACACCTTCAGAGACTTCCCCTATGATGTTTTCAGCTGGATGAGTGTTATGAATCCTGAGTCTAGGAATCACCTCCAGTTGCAAAGATAAGTCCAAATTGGACATATTTTGCTCAGGAGCTTGAATACTTGGTCTAGCTGTTGTTTCAAACTCATTCAATGAGGACTGATTGAATGAAAGAGAAACATCATCATTTCTTTGCTGTGAAGCATCATTAACAGTTGCCTGTTCCTTCAAGATGGTGCTTTCATCAGCTTGGTGTTGTGCAGGGTCACCTGAAGAGATTTGAAAGTCAGCAGGTGAATCCCTTGTTGAAGTACCACTATCTCTTGAAATGGTTATATCGTTAGATCTTTCAATAGTGGGAACTTGATTTGTTGCAACTCTTGGAGAACTTGGATAGGTCTGGGAAGCTCAAACAATTGATCTTCATCAGAATCACTTTGAGCACCTGTTCCAGCTGAAACTTTCTCACAAGATGGTTTAGAATAGTTTGGAAACAATTCTAAATCAAAGATATGATCAGGGCCATTCCCCCTAACACAAGGAGTGTGCTCATTAACTACAATGTTGGAAGATTCCTCAAATTGTTGGTTTTTAATATTATAAACTCTATAAGCTTTAGAGTAGGAGGAATATCCAACAAAGATAGCATCATCCGACTTTTCAGCAAATTTTGCCAAATTGTCTTTTGTGTTAAGTATGGTACACCTGCTGTCAAAGGACCTTAGAAAGCCAATGAACGGTGGCCTCTTGTTCCATAACTCATAAGGGGTTTTTCCATGTGGCTTTACTACAAGAACTCTGTTCTGCACATAGCATGCAGTGCTGACTGCCTCTGCCCAGAATGTTAGAGGCAGCTTTGAATCAGCTAACATAGTCCGAGCAGCCTCAATAAGTGTCCTATTTCTCCTCTCAGCAACACCATTTTGTTGAGGAGTTCTAGGAGCACTATATTGTCTGGCAATCCCTTTTGAGTTACAAAATGAGTCAAGAACTAGGTTCTTAAACTCAGTCCCTTGATCACTTCTAATTATTTTAACCTTGTGATCAACTTGATTTTCTATTTTAAGAATAAAAGATTTTAAAGTTTCAGCAGTTTCATCTTTGGTTCTTAAAAGAATACCCATGTAAATCTAGTAAAATCATCAACAATCAAAGGCAATATGATTTCCTTCCAATGCTCATTATACTTGTGGGACCAAATAGATCCATGTGCAATAAGTGTAATGGAGTGGTGATGGAGTTAACAACTTTGGATTTATGAGAAGCCCTGTGTTGTTTCCCTTTCAGGCAAGCAACACAGTTATCTTTGCAGAAAAATTCCTTTTTAGGCAAACCATGTACCAAGTTATTTTTAGCCAATTTATTCATTGTCTTAAAATTGACATGACACATTCGTTTATGCCATAGTGTTGACTCATCACCATCAGCTTTGGAAAGAAAGCATGATACTTCTCCCTATTGGGGAAGCATTGTTCATATCTAGCTGTACATATCCCCTTTCCTGGGAGATCTAAGAAGCACCAATTCCTGAGGAATTGTCATCCTGGGTTTGAGGATAATGCACTCATGTTCTGTGAAGAGCATTTGATGCTTTTGATCATAGAATTGAGAAACACTTAACAGGTTGTGTTCAAGCTGTTTGAAAAATTAACTTTGTCAACTTTTAACTTTCCATTGGATATACTTCCTCTGCCAGAAATATATCCTCCGGCCTCACCTCCAAACTGGACAGGACCTCCATCATAATGTTGAAATTGTTGAAGGAGAGATCTGTTCCCTGTCATGTGCCTGGAGCATCCACTATCTACAATCCAAATATTGTTATTCTTGTCATATGGATGTCCCTGCACATAAGGTGAGATAATTAGTTTTGATTGGAAACCCAAGCCTTATTGGTCTTGGGTTCTTCCAATGATAATGACATAATTGAACCAAAATTTATGCATGGGGGTTCAATGGATGTCTTTGAAGAAGAGGTTTGGGCTACAGCATCTTCCTTGATCTTCCATTCCATCCCTTGGTTGATCATAGAGGATGAGCTTGTTGAAGCTTTTGTAGCTTGGCATTCTTCCGAAGCTTCTTTCTTTTCAGAAGAAACCTTCACCACCTTTTCTTCCGAAGCAGTCTTCTTCTGGGATGGTTTCAAGGGGACTCTTTTGTTTTTCTGAGTCTTTACAGCTTTAGCTTCCGAAGCCTTTTTCCTTTCGGAAGAAGAATTTTCTTCCGAAAGAAGCCTTGCTTCGGTAACAACCTTTCCCTTTTTCATCACTTGAACCATTTGATATGGTCCAAATGAGAAACCTTCCCTAACTCCTACCTTTTTAACATTATTTGCATAATGTGTGCTAGCAGGATTGTAGTAACAATCTTTGGCCATGTGGTTTTGCAGACCACACATTATGCATACAATGTTAACTTTTTGGGAATGAGAGGATTGCTGTTTCTTGTTCATTTTCTCTTCATCAGCAACCTTTCCCTTTAATTTCTGATCCTTTGGTAGGATAGGAGTACTGGTACTGCACTCCTTTCCTGAATCAGAATTTCCAACCACCTGGAATCCAGCTGAGATGAATACACCCTTTTGCTTTGGGTCTATCTTTAGCTTGGACTCAGCCACTTTCTTGGTAGTTTTTCTGGCTGCCTTAGCTCTGCTTCTTCTGGCTTTGGTGGTCAGGGTTTGATCATCATTGGCAGGGGAGGGCATAATTACCTGGTCCTTCCCTGTGATGGTCTCCATAGTTGCATCATTCTTTGACTCATAAGAAGGTGGGTCAGCAGATGGAACCTCTTGCTCTTCAGTACCACACCTTGGTTGTCTTATAGACTCATAAGAGTGTGGTGGAGCAATTTCATTGGTTTCCAACCCACCTTTGTTTTGATAACAAAGTTTTGAGTGAGAGGATGATGCAAGAATGACTTGGAAGTTTTGCTCGGAAATAGCATACTTCCTGGCTTGAGCCTCAGCAGTGACAAGCTGGGCTTGAGCCTCAGTCAATTTGGATATTAAATCCTTTATTTGAGTCTTGTAGTTTGTATGTTTATGTTTTAAGAGGGACACAGTTTTCTCTAACTCCTCAATTTTTCTTTGGTAGTCAGATTCAGCCCTTTTAAAGTCAGATTTTAAAACATTTAAAGACTTAATATCAGATTTAATTTCCATATTGTAGTCCTGATACAGTTTAACCTTAGCAATACAGGGAGGAGTACAGAGATGTTCATATACCTTGTTTTCATCTGTTCCGGCTATGAGTGCTTGAGCAGGAGTCATATCCTGAACCATAAAGCTCCAGTCAACTTCTTGAGCCATTGTAACAGTCTCTGTTGACTTTCCGGTGGGCTTTGGTGTAGAGGGATGTGTGGAGGCCTGTGGGGTTCCCGGGTTGGACTTGGGAGCCTTGCATTCCCTTGCAAAATGACCAAGTTGGTTACAGTTGTAACATTTGGCCTTGCTTTTGTCAAACCCAAATTTGCTGTTGATTGGGTTCTAAGGGAATTGCCTTCCAGTTCTCTTAAAGAACTTCTTTGCTCTATAGGTTAGAAGAGCCATTTGTTGGACTATGTCCACGTATTCCACGTCATCCGGGCTAAAACACTCTAGATCATCAAAGCAGTATTGATAGTCATTTGAGTGTCCACTTCCTGAGACAAAAGCACAGCTGTCCTGAAAGGAGCTTTGCTGAGCTTGTTGAGACCTTGGAGTCTCAGGAAATATGATGTAAGGCCCAGAGGAACAAGATGGCTGCTGGGTGTATGTCAGGTATTGCTGAGACTAGGAGATTCCTGAGCCTTCAGCAATGATTAAAGCTTGCTAGCAGGAAGACTCAAGGGTCTGCTTGTCTGATGACCCCTCTTACTTTCCATTTCCAAACGGTATCCATAAAGGATCCCATAGAGTTCGGTCATGGTGAGTGTATTCAGATTCTCTGTTCTCTTGATAGAGACAAAGTAGAATGTCCACTCATTGGGTAGAACACTCATGAACTTTCTTGTAAGGTCTCTGAGTTCATGTGTAATTCCCACGGATTAAAGGGAAGAAATGAGGTCCATGTACCTGAAATATTGCTGGCTAAGAGTCTCTCCAGCAACATAGGTGAAGTTCTCAAACTGCTGCTTCAGTGAGTCCTTCTTGGAGTCATTTGAGCTTGAGTACATTTGAGCAAGCGCATCAAAGAGTTCTTTGGCAGACTTACAATGCTCAAACCCCACCATGATAGAGTTTGGAATTGCAGTCATAAGAACAGTCATAGCATTGCTGTCTATGTCAAGCTTCTTCCTGTCTTCATCAGAATAATCTTCAACGGCTTTCTCAATCATGGCACCATTTCCACCAGCTACTTTTGGCTTATACGGGCCACTGACAATGGATTGCCACATCTTGCTGTCTTGATACCTGATGAAGCCTTCCATTCTTCTGCTCCAAGACCTGAAGTTTTCAGGGGTGATGATGGGAGCTTTGGTCATCGTCCCTATCTCTACTTCAGATTTGTTGAGGGCCATTTTAAGTGAGGTATAAGGAGGAGTGAAAAACTGATTGATTAGGATGGTAAGATCTCACAATCAATAGCCTAAAAAGCTCTGATACCAATTGCAGGATCGGGTTTGTCACTTAAACATTTGTATTTCTCTCAAACTCACTTATGGAAACACTCAAATCAGATGAAGTAATGTCTCTTACAAGAGTTGATAATAATATAATAAGTAGCAAAGGAACAAGCAGAAATATATTTTCAAGGTACTTGTATATATTACTTCTCAACTCAAGATTTTACAAGACTCTTACAAGCATGAAACAAGAGTTACAATGAGAAACTATATATACTAGATCCTACAGCCGGATATACTTTGATACCAGCTGGAAACCTAAGACTAAAGCATATACTACAATGCTAAAGTTAAGGTATCTTAGATAAAGTATTATCTAAGATATGGTAGTCATGACATGTCCATGACTTACCTTTTGTCACCAACTAAAGATGGCAACTGTACTAACATAAAAAGGTAAACAGTGGATTATAGTATGGTCAACTACATGGCTTTTGAGAAAAAGCCATGCAGTATCTCAGAGATTTGCAGCGGAGTTTCAGAGAGGCCATACTTATGTCCACTGGATAATAGGAGTGTCTTCCGAAGGTTAATTGGCTTCGGAAGAACAAGTTCTTCCGAAGCCACTTATACTTCGGAAGAGGCTTCTATGCTTCCGAGGCTTTGAGGACTTCTGTACTTCGGAAGTTGACTTCAGATCTTTCTCTCTAAGTCTTGATCTTCGGAAGTAGGTTCTTTGTCTTCGGAAGTTGGAGTTTTCCTTCGGAAGTGTGTTTTACACTTTGTCTTCGGAAGAGCTCCTTCTTCCTTCGGAAGTTCCATACTTAGCTTTGGAAGTCCTTTGTTTGTTGTACCAAAATCTTCTAAGTGACTTGGTTTTGGTTGCAACAGCCTTTCTAGATCCACCAGACATCAATGCAGGCGTACTGAACAAGAGCAACATGTGCCCCCAGTTCAAGTATCTGGCACATGTGATCCTCAAGTGTATAGCCTCCAGACGTGGAGGATTCGATGAGATGTCCGACCAGATCCAGAATGCATACGTTGCACTGGTATTGAACCACCCGTTCAGTTTCTCACGCATGCTCCTTTCGTACTTGATAGAGAACATAAAGGCCAAAGGCAAGGAAGGCTTCTGCATGTATCCAAGGTTCTTGCAAATGATCATAGACGAGAAGCTTCCTTTGCTGCCTAATGAGAAGGACGATGCAGTGATATTAGAGGTGATGGATGACACCACCCTGGGTAGGATGAAGGTGTACTAGGGGAAGCAGGTGAAGCCCCCGGCAGGAGACTTTTTGGCCATCTGGCCAACGAGGGTTACGTGGCGCCCTCACGTAAGAAGTGGCGTCATGATGACAGTGACTCAGACGTTGAGCCCATAGTGGTTCCTACTGACGAAGATGACGACGATGATGACGACCATGATGATGGTCAAGGTGGTGGAGATGCTGGCCCCAGTCAATCACGGGGCACCGACACGTCTACCATATCTCCACCACCTCCACACAGTACTGCATCTGCTCCTGATGGATCTAAGCAAGCTGCTTTCCAACAAGACGACTTGGTAGATGAAGGGGATGATTCTGATGATGAGCCTCTCACTAGGAGAGTCGGGAGCCGGGTTGTGGCTACCGAGAAGGGGAAAGAGGCGGTTGGTGGACGCCAAGCTGGTACTAAGGGTGGTGACACTGATGTCATAGATCTGACATACACACCCAACCAGCCGATTAGCTCAGGGGGAGCCCCGATAGCCAAGGGTTCCAGGAGGAAGAGGTTGGCCCAACCCTAGCGCAAGAAGGGTAAGAGGCAGAGGATTACGTTGATCAGTTCTTCCACCACCACAGCCACTTCCACCACCACAGCCACTGCCACCACCACTGTTCCCCACACCACCACCACTCATACATTCACACCTACCTCACCCACAATACCCAAATCAGTTCCACCACAATCCACTTCCATTCCTACTCCCATCTACACCACATCCACCACTACACCCACTACTCCCCAAGCTGGCACATCCACCCAATTCCCACCTACACAAGGCTCTACTCTACCCACTGTTGGGTTAGAGGAATAGTTGGCGAGCCTCAACAGACTGGTGCTCAAACTGCTAGCGACAGATGAATAGAGAGCCATCCAAATGAATCAGCTGATGGCAGTTAATACTGCACAAGGCAAGCAGATAGCTCAGCTTACAGAAAAGAACGCTGCTCATGAGAGAGCATTAGTTCGAGCTCACCATGCCCTGAAGGCTCAAAATGAGCTTGTCATGGCATCCGTCAAGCGGATCGAGGGGTTAGAGAACAAGAACAAAAAGCTTATGTTGAGGTTGAATAGAACAAAGGGTGAGCCCCTGAAGATTAAGGATGATGGAGATGATGGTGGAGATGATGATGATGATTCGACGGATGATGAATCAGATGAAGATGATGATGACGAGGAAGTTGGAGGAAGTGGAAAGGGAAAAGGAGATGATGATGAGGAGGAGGATGATCAAGAAGGTGATACATCTGCATCAGCTTCAAATCAAGTAGCAAAGGAGAGGCGCACCAAAAGAGTCGCATCCTCCGCACCTCCAGCTGAAGACACACACGATAAAGGCAAAAAAAAGCTCCACAGACTGAGGATTATGATGTTGTTCCCCTTCAGCAAGCAAGACTCAACTTACTATGATTTTTGATTTGCAAGGGATTGTGAGAAGGTCTGTGAGCTACACTCCAAAGGAAAGAGAAATCATCCACGACCTGACCGACGAGCAGCTCGCAGATATGTTTCGACTAAATCCAGATGAGCTTGTCAAAGATGCTCCAGAAGTAGATATCTTAAGCGACGAGGAGCTACAAGGTGTGGATGAGATTGAGATCAAGGATGTCACGTCTAACTACTATCCACAGTACACTGACCCGAGGGCAACGTTATCCCCGACTTGGGTGAAACATTTGGCAGTGATACTTTTGACAAGCTGGATGAGATAGAGAAAGAGAAAGCAAATGATGAAAGTAAAGCCCAAGCTACAGATGCTAATGTTGATCAAAAGAAGGCTGAATGGGCAGCTTGTTTATCAGAAATGAAGGCACAACGTGCACCTCCAAAGCTAAATGCCTACACCAAACTTTACCGAGTAAAGAAGCATCAGAAAGTGTCAGGCAAGATCATCAATTAGGCTTATTTTGAAGATCTGGATGTATATTCTGTTAAAAGAGAGAAGGGGATTGAGTACTTCAGATATCCACATGATCTGAAGACTCTTCCTGGTTTTGAGCTAAACAGATTGGCCTGTTTAGATCTTTTGTATGCCAACTCGAGGAACATGTCGGGATGGTTTGAGACATCATTGAAGAAAGAATACCACACCAAATGGGTAACTTTAGACCTCAACAACCTAAGAGGTTCATTCATAAGACTAAAATTGATCCTATGTCTGGAAGGCCTAAGGTGGTGTTGAAGTGGAGTCCCCCACGCACAATGTCTAAGATTCCTTTACGGGAGATGCCTCAGGACTTCACTCCACACTTCAAATGGTGGTATTATGACTGGAGGACGGGGGAAGCGGTCATAGTTCTGAACAAAGAAGGTAAGATCGAGACTATCGGGGTATTTGACCCAAGGTGGCTTACAAACTTGTCTACTGAAGATGTTTACACTCTATACAAGTGGCCACTGTTCTATGACACGCAAGATATTGTACAAGCTCTACAATTCCAACATGTTATACGGCTCTGCTTCACGTTGAGATCCACGTGGGAGTCACCAAAGAAGAGAAGTACAAGAAATTCCAAGAGCATGTGAATAATGTTAGAAAATAGGATAAACTAGGTCCAAGGGGGAGTTTGTTGATACATCATTTTTCCTAGTTTATGTTCTTAAATGTAAAAGTCTTTTATTTCTTACACATATGTAATGTGATTACTTAATGAAATATGATATGCATCTTGATGTTTATTTGTCTTTGAGTATTTCATTTTATTATTGTATTTAGTATAATTCATATGTATCAACCGCATGAGTCAGTCGCACGACTGAACCATGCTAATGGTTCAGTCGTACGAGTGAAACTGAAAACCTATAAATATCACATAATTCATGGAAAAACAGGAGACTTCGAATATTCACAAACCCTAGCCATCCAGAGCGCCCTAAGCAGCCTATCCAACTTCATAGTTCGTTTCTGATTGATTTCTACTCAATTCTTAACATTTATTTTATCGTTAGATCGATCAGACTGTCGTTCTCACTGATTGGATCGCCTATCAAATAGGATTCCGCACTATTTGATCTGGTCTCACGCAGAATCCGTTAGTACTCCGTACGAAAACGGTCCTAACAATTACAACTTCAGTCCTCAGACTTATTTACATTTCATGCCCTAACTATCGTATATGTAATAATACCCGCCCCTCAAAATGATACTTCTCCTCAAGTAGCGAAATCCGGAAAACGAAGTTGAAGGTTTTCTAAATCCTCCTAAGTGGCATCGGTAACAGGCAAACTAAGCCAATGCACCAAAACATGAACAACGGCACGATTACCTTTTTTTGCTCAAAAGGCGATTGAGAATAGCCCGTGGTAGAAGTTGAAATCGAGGCTCAGCCTGAAGAGGGACCACCGGAGTTTGAGTTCCCAGAGGGGCTAATTTCAGCAATGAAACATGAAATATAGGATGGATTTGAGAAGAAGTAGGGAGGTCTAGACGATAAGTAACACTGTAAGTCTTATAGAAAGCCTGATGCACCCAAAACAACCTAAGTGCTTCCTGCATGCATGCACTTGGTACTTAGTAGAAGTTGCTTCGGAAGTTTCATACTCTGTACAAGAAAAATATTCTAAGTATGAAATATTCCGAAGCCAAGACCAATATCTTTAGAATCCAAAAGTGAAGTGTTCTGAAGCTTCAAAGACAAAGTCTTCCGAAGCCAATGAAGTGAGACAGATTTCTTTCGAATACTTTGAAGAACATGTTTTCTCTGATGTACTTTTGCATAAAGCTAAACCACTTTCCGTTGCAACTCTTAAAACTCGCCAACTTATACAAGTTTATGAAAAGGTCCATGTTTTTGTAACTATACATTAAGGTCTTGAGTCTGTAACTTTCTACTTTATGTACTTTTATTCTTTTTGTAATATATTAGGATGTGAGCTATGACATGTGATAGTCACTACTTAAAAGGCAAATCTGCCTTTTTACTCTACATTGATCTTGTTGTCTAGATTAATGTTTCCAGTTGGACTTTAAAGTATGGCCAGCTGTAAGATGTAGTCTAAAGTATCTCAGGTTCTTTGTATCCTTCTTTATGCTTTGTAACCTTGTAAAACAAACTTTAGAAGCAATATACTGCAATCTTGAAAACCAATATCGTGTTGTTCTTAAGTTTATGTCTCTTAATTTGCTTGTGTTCTTAGTATCATCTTAAACAAGGTTATGGTTCCTTATTTGATCTATTAAATGTTCTAGTACTCTCCCCATTATGAGACTGATTGTATTGACCATTCCTTAAACGGTCCTGCAAACACAACCAATGCGCTCAACAATCAAGAAGGGGTCATAGTAAACCAGTGATAACTTTCGGTAACGATGAGTCTTCAAGGAAGTTTGAACATGCGACTGAAGTTTGACATAAACCCAATCACCCACCTTGAATTGGCGTTCCGAACGATGTTAATCAGCCATTTGCTTCATACGATTCTGATCTTTTGCTAAATTATCCTTCAAAGCTACCATTTTTGCTTCACGCAATTGGAACCAATCATCAATATACTCCAAACGAGAATCATTTGGAATGTAAGGAATGTGCAATTGAGGTGGAATGCCGTAGAGAGCCTCGAAAGGAGACATCCCTATAGCAGAGTGAGTGGTGGTGTTATACCACCATTCCGCCAAAGTTAACCATTTCGCCCACTATAATGGATCATCCATAACCATGCAGCGTAAAGAAGATTTAAAACAACGATTTAGGACTTCGGTTTGACCATCTGATTGGGGATGGTAAGCCAAAGAATAAGCAAGCTCAATGCCTTGCAATCTCATATAATCCTTCCAAATATGGCTCAAGAAAATAGCATCACGATCAGAAATGATAGTGGATGGACAAACGTGTAAACGAAAGATGTGATCAAAGAATATCTGGGCTACTTGGACAACTGTGAAAGGATGAGAAATAGCATTAAAATGGGCATACTTGGTGAGGCGATCCACGACAACAAAGATCGTATCTTTGCCATAATAATTGGGTAGCCCACTAATGAAATCCATGGAAATATCGGAAAAAATAGATTAGGGAATAGGTAGTGGTTGTAAGGTCCCCGGTGAGACAACACGTTCATACTTAGCTCGATGACAATTGGAGCAGTTTCACACAAACTGGCGAACATCTCTTCCAATAAAACAATTGTTTAAGGCGTTGGAAGGTCGGTTGATAACCCGAATGGCCCCCCAAAAAGAGACGAGTGACATAGAGCTAGAATCTCTAGTCAAAGTTGAGGGTCATTTCCCACTACCAAGAGATTTTTCCTGCATAGATGTGTACCATCCCATGACATATGCGGAATAGGAATCTGATTTTGCAGTTTAGATAACAATTGTTGAATCAACGGATTAGATGCCCAACTTGCTTGTATCTTTGGCCACAAACAAGGTTCAATCGAACTTACTCCCATGTCGAATAAAGCCAAGCCATCAACGCAAGATAGAGCATCTGCAGCTGAATTAAGTATTCCTTCCTTATAGACAATTTCATAATCATAACCAAGTAGTTTAGTCAGCCACTTTTGTTGTAACGGTTTTGTTATCTTCTGATCTAAAAGATACTTGAAGCTCCTTTGATCAGTGCGGATGATGAAATGTTTCATAATCTAATAATGATGCCATTGTTTAACCGCCATTAAGATAGCTAGAAGTTCTTTCTCATAAACGGACATTGCATGTTGTTTGACTGAAATAGCTTTACTAATGAATGCTAGAGGATGGCCATCTTGCATTAAGACTACCCCTATCTGTCTCAATGACAAAGGCTTTAGTGAAATCAGGCAACACTAAAACAGGAGCAGTACAGAGTGCAGTCTTTGAAGAGACAAAAGCTTGTTGAGCTTCATCAGTCCATTGGAAAGCATCTTTCTTTAAGAGGTTAGTTAAAGGTCGGGCAATGCTTCCAAAGGCACGGATAAACTGTCGATAATACCCTGCTAAGCCTAAGAAGCCGTGCAATTGCTTAACATTGGTTGGAGTAGGACAATTAACAACTGCTTCCATCTTAGATGGGTTAGTTTCCACCCTTTGTTTGGTAATAATATAACCCAAATATTCCATTTAGGAACCAGCGAAAAAACAATTTGATCTCTTAGCTAATAAGGAATTAGACCGCAGTAAATCAAACACATCGTAGAGGTCAATCAAATGTATTTCTATGGATGGACTATAGATCAAGATATCATCAAAAAATACCAATGCACACTTCCTTAATAAGGGTTTAAAAGTGGAGTTCATGAGAGCGTGGAATGTAGTTGGCGCATTAGTAAGCCCAAATAGAAGAACCAAGAATTTGAAATGTCGTTGGTGAGTTCTGAAAGCTATGTTATGGATATCAGATTCATGCATATAAATCTGATGATATCCAGACTGTAAATCCAATTTGGAGAATATTGAAGAGCCAGCTAGTTCATCAAATAATTTGTCAAGTAATAGAATGGGAAAACTGTTCTTGATAGTGGCATCATTCAACCTTCTATAGTCAACACACATACACCATGATCCATCTTTTTTTAACCAACACAACTGGAGCAGCAAATGAACTCGTGCTCTCTCGGATAATACCCATGTCTAATAATTCTTCGGTCATTCTTTCAATAATGTCTTTCTGAGTAGCAGGATACCTATAAGGTTTTAGTGTAATAGAATGAACTCCTTCTTTTAATATGATTTTATGGTCACATTGTCTTTTGCGCAGAAGAGTAGTGGGCATAGCTAAAATATCCGCATAACCATCCAACAAAGGTTCAACCTCAGGAAAAGTATCTCCATTGGCTATTAATATGGTATAAGGTAGTTTTTCAGGAGTAGCCTGCACACTGAGTAATTGAGCATGAGCAAGCCGATGGGAATTGTTCAATAATCCATTTAACTTCTCATTGGAACAAAGTGTGACCTCAGAGTCTTTGGCTCCTTTTAATTCGAAAAACAAGTTCCCTACTAAGAACTTCATAGTTAAATCTTTAAAATTCCATGTGATATCAATCAAACTTTGCAACCATTGAATACCCAAAACCATATCATAATTTGCCAAAAGAATTAATAGAACATCAGCAGTGAACCAGTTCCCTTTCATCTTCCACTGCACTCCTACATATAATTTGCTACAAGATATAAGATTACCATCAGCCATAACAATTTTTAAAGGTGAAATTGTTTTAATAGGACAGTTCATCTTGGTGGCCAATCTTTCTGTTGGATCTAGAAAGGCTGGTGCAACCAAAACCAAAACATTTAGACAAATTTTGGTACAACTTATAAAGGTCTTCCGAAGCTAAGTACAGAACTTCCAAAGGCAAATGGAGTTCTTCCGAGCCAAAGACAGAACTTCCGAAGATCATGTCTGAAGGATCTTCCGAAGGAAGACTCCAGCTTCTGAAGACAAAGTTTTCTGTCTTCCAAAGTTTAAGATTTAGAAGAAATCAAGACAACAACTTCCAAAGTATGAAGATCTAAAGAAGTCCTTAAGCCTCGGAAAAAGTAGCCCCTTCCGAAGTATAAGTGGCTTTGGAAGAACAAGTTCTTCCGAAGCCAATTAACCTTCGAAAGACACTACTATGAACTAGTGGACATAAGTATGGCCCTTCTGACACTCCGCTGCAAGTCTCTGAGATACTGCGTTGTGTTTTCCCACACCCATGTAGTTGACCATACTTTATTCCACTGTTCACCTTTTATCAGTTAGTACAGTTACCGACTTTAGTCGGTGACAACAGGTAAGTCATGGACATGTAATGACTACCTTATCTTAGATAATACTTTATCTAGGATACCTTAACTTTAGCATTGTAGTATATGCTTTAGTCATAGGTTTCCAGCTGGTATCAAAGTATATCCGGCTATAGGCTCTAGTATATATAGTTTCTCATTGTAACTCATGAGATATACATGTAAGAGTCTTGTAATACTTTGAGTTGAGAAGTAATATATACA
Source organism: Flaveria ramosissima (assembly GCA_025215565.1). Taxonomy (NCBI): domain Eukaryota; kingdom Viridiplantae; phylum Streptophyta; class Magnoliopsida; order Asterales; family Asteraceae; genus Flaveria; species Flaveria ramosissima. Next base: position 66,230,706 of record CM046040.1, read on the forward strand.
AGTACCTTGAAAATTATTTCTTTGTGTTGTTTGTTACTTAGTATATTATAATCAACTCTTAGAAGGGATTCTGCATCATCATCTGAACCTAGTGTGATTCAAGTGAGTTTAAGAGAAAAACAAAGTGTTTAGTGAAAAAAACCTATCCTGTAATTGGTATCATAGCTATTTAGGCTCTTGATTGTGAGATCTTACCATCCAAATCAACCTATTTTTCACTCCTCCTTTCACCACACTCAAAAATGGCCCTCAACCAAAAGTCTGAAGTTGAGATGGAAACGATGACTAAAGCACCTATCATCACCCCTAAAAACTTTAGATCATGGAGCAGACGCATGGAAGGCTTCATCATATATCAGGATAACAAACTATGGCAATCTATTTTCAATGGTCCTTATAAACCAAAGGTGGCAGCACCAGGTGGAAACGATGCCATGATAGAGAAGGCTGTAGAAGACTACTCTGATAAAGACAAGAAGAAGCTGGACATTGATAGTAATGCCATGACTGTTTAGATGACTGTTATACCCACTTCATCATGGTGGGGTTTGAGCATTGCAAGTCAGCTAAAGAACTGTTTGATGCACTATCTCAGATGTACTCCAGCTCCAATGACTCCAAGAAAGATTCACTAAAGCAGCAGTTCGAGAACTTCACTTACATTGCTGGAGAGACCCTCAGCCAGCAATACTTCAAGTATATGGATTTTATTTCCTCCCTTCAGTCTGTGGGAATTGTCTTTGAATTGAGAGATCTCACAAGAAAATTCATGAGTGCACTCTCAAATGAGTAGACATTCTACTGTGGCTCTATCAAGAGGACAGAAAATCTAAACTCCCTCACCATGACTAAACTTTATGGCATCCTTGATGGATACCGTTTAAAGATGGAGAACAAGAGAGGCCACCAGACGAGCAAACCCTCAACCCTTCCTGCTAGCAACACTATAATGGTTGTTGAAGGATCAGGACCCCCCCAACCTTAGAAGTACCTGACATACACCCAACAGCCATCCTATTCTTCTAGGCCATACATCACATTCTCTGAGACTCCAAGGTCTCAACAGGCACAGCAAAGTTCTTTTCATGACAGTTGTGCCTTTGTCTCAGGAAATGGGCACTCTAGTGACTATCTGTATTGATTTGATGATCTAGAGTGTTTTAGTCCAGATGATGTGGAGTATGTAGACATAGTCCAATAGATGGCTCTGTTAACCTATAGAGCGAAGAAGTTCTTCAAGAGAACTGAAAGGTAGTTTCCCCAGAACCCAACAAACAACAAGTTTGGGTTTGACAAGACAAAGGCCAAATGTTACAAATGTAACAAACTTGGTCACTTTGCCAGGGAATGCAAGGCTCCCAAGTCAAATCCAGGAACCCATAGGCCTCCACACATCCCTTTACACCAAAAGCTGCTGCAAAGTCAGCTGAGACAGCTGCTATTGCTCAAGAAGTTGATTGGAGCTTCATGGTACAGGATGTGACTCCTGATCAAGCACTCATGGCTGGAACAGATGACAATAAGGTATATCAACATCTCTGTACTCCAGCTTGTGTTGCTAAGGTTAAGTTATATCAGGACTACAATATGGAAATTAAATTCGATATTGAGTCTTTAAACATTTTAAAATCTTATTTAAAAGGGCTGAATCTAACTATCAAAACAAAATTGAAGAGTTAGAGAAAACTATGTCCTTGTTAAAACATGAACATACAAATTGTAAGTATTCCTATACGTCTGATGCAGCCAAAACATCCAAAGTCTCTCTGGATGCATGCACTGAAGTACAGAAGTAGAAATGCTTCGGAAGTTTTACACCATGCATTAGAAAATATTCTAAGTGTAAAATCTTCCAAAGCCAAGACCAACATCTTCCGAAGCCCAAAGTGAAGTCTTCCGAAGCTTCAAAGACAAAGTCTTCCAAAGCCAAAGAGTGAAGACAGATTTCTTCCGAAGACTTTTATGAACATGCTTTTATCTGATGTACTTTACCATAAAGTTGGACCATCATTCCGCTGCAACTCTGTCCAGTCACCAACTTACATGAGTTGGTGAAAAGGTCCATGCTTTTGGTAACTGTACATTGAGATCTTGAGTCTGAGCTTTCTACTTTATGTACTTTTATCCTTTTTGTAATATATTCGGATGTGAGCTATGGTATGTCATAGTCACTAGTCAAAAGACAATCTGCCTTTTGACTTTACATTTGATTTTGTAGTTGTCTAGTCTTATGTATCGAGCTGGCCTTCAAAGTATGGCGGGCTGTAGAATGTAGTATAAAATATCTCAAGTACTTGTAACTTTCTTTCTATGCTTTGTAACATTTGTAAAAGAACTTGAGAAGCAATATAAAGCATTCTTGAAAACCATACACTTGTGTTATTTGCTATCTTGTTCTGTCTTATATATTTACTTATGTTCTTAGCATCTTACTTATAAGTTACCAAATCCCTATTTCATATGTTAAGTGTTCTAAAGAACTCTTCTCATTGTGTTGTTCTGTTATAAGTGCATACCCTTAACCGCTCCTGCATTTGGTATCAGAACATTCCAGACTCTTGATATAAGATCTCACCATCTTAAGATCCCTCACACACATAAAATATTTAACAACTCAAATGGCAGCTATTACTAAAGCTGATATGGAAACTGGAACTATGACAAAGTCTCCACTGATCACTCCTAAAGACTTTGATACTTGGTGTCAAAGAATGGAACACTTTATCAAGTCTCAAGACTCCAAGATGTGAGACTCTGTTGTTCAAGGACCTTACATACCAAGCACCACTGTAGCGACTGACTATTCTGAAGAAGACAAGAAAAGAATAGAGATTGATCAGAAAGCCATGACAGCCCTTCAATCTGCTCTTCCAAACTCCATCTACAGAGGCTTCAAGAAGTGCCAAATTGCCAAGCAACTATGGGAAGCATCGAAGCTTATGTATGAGGGGTCCAATGAAGCAAAGGAGAATAAGAAGGATCTCCTGAAGCAGCAGTTTGAAAACTTCACCTTCAAGGCAGGTGAAACCATGACTCAACAATACTTCAGGTATGTTGAGACTGTGGATACTCTAATGGATGTTGGAGTAACTCTTGAGAACAGAGACATTGCGAGGAAGTTCATGTCCTCTCTTCCTAGACAATGGACACATTATAGGGGCGTTTGGTTGGAAGAATAGAATGGAATGGAATGGAATTGATAAACTAGTATAATTTCCAAATAAAATTATGTTTGAGTGGGTAATGAAATGTAAACCCAAGGGAATGTTTCACCTCAAATTCCCTTGGTTGTGGGATTTCAAAATCCTTCCACCTAGAGAGGGATTTGAAATCCCACAACCAAAGAAATTTGAGGTGAAACATTCCCTTGGGTTTACATTTCATTACCCACTCAAACATAATTTTACTTGAAAATTATACTAGTTTCTCAATTCCATTCCATTCCATTCCATTCTTCCAACCAAGCGCTCCCTAAGACTCTTACTCTTATAGAGTTGTATGGTATTCTCAGTGGATACCAGATGGAGATGAACATCCAAAACTCATCTGGTAACTCCAGAAATCAACTGAGTTCAGCCCTCCATGTGGTTGAAAGGGAAAGCATTGAGCCACAACATCATCTTATATGCTACCCTGACAACTCATAAAAGGGTCCTTTCATCACCTTCCCAGAGATTCCAAGAGAAAGCTACACTCAAGGAAGTCCATTCCAAGAGACAAGTTCTTCTCATACTTTTGTCTCTGCTGATGAGAGCACATGCAACTTTCTTTTCACCCTTGAAGACCTGGACTGTATCCATCGAGATGATCTAGAATACATAGAGATAGTCCAGCAGATGGCTCTTCTCACTCATAGAGCCAAGAAGTTCTACAAGAGGACAGGGAGGAAGTTTCCAAGCAATGCAGCCAGTGGAAAGTTTGGGCTGGACAAAAGTAAAGTAAAGTGTTACAACTGTAACCAGATGGGACACTTTGCAAGGGAGTGTAAGCAACCAAGAACAAATGGTGGCCAAACACAAGCCCGGCCAAACTACACTGATAGAGCTCCCCAGAATGACAAGCCAAAGTAGCAAACTGTAGTTGTTGTTGAAGAAGGAGGCTTTAACTGGAGCTTTCAGGTGGAAGATGCATCTCCAAACCAAGCACTCATGGCTGACCACGATGAAGCCAAGGTATTGGAACATCTTTGTACTCATGAATGCATTGCTAAAGTAAATAGATACAGCTCCTATAACTTAGAAATTGAGATCTGATCTTGAGTCCTTAAATATCTGAAAAGCTGATTTTAAAAGAGCTGATAATGATTATAAACTAAAGATAGAGGACTTAGAGAAAACCATTTCAACTCTTAAACATGACCACAACAACTACAGGACTCAGATTAAAGACCTCATAACTAAGTTGACTGAATGCCAGGTTGAGCTTGTGATCAGCAAAGCCATGGCAGAAAAATGTGTTCTTGAAGAAGAGACCTTCAAGAACATAATATCCTCATCCTTGCATGCAAAAGTTTGTTATCAAAATAATCAGGGTTTGGGATCTAGTGAGATACCTCCTTCACACACAATCTTGTCTGTAAGATCTCCTAGGTGTGGAACTTGTGAAGATGAGCTTCCCCTCATAGATCCCTTGACTGAAAAGGATGAAAAGGAGATGGTGAAGAATGGCTCTAAGAAGAGTAAAGAGGAGCATTCTAAGAAGGGTCACCATCCCTCTGAGGAGAGTAAAGCTGTTGGGATGACCAAGTCCAAGAGAAAGAACTTGATCAGGAAAGCCAAGAGAAAGTCCAAGAAGGCTCATGAGATTAAGGCCACCTTTAATTCTGCACAAAAACAAGTCTTCATCTCTGCAGGATTTGAAGTGGTTAAGGCTGAAGACACAAACTTGAACTTCAATAACAAGAGTTCTAGTTCTTTTCCAAATCATCCCATCATCAAGAAGAAGGCTGATCAGTTGTGCACCTTTGTTGTACAACCTAAACCATCCAGCTCCAAAGATAGTTATATCCCCACAAGAATTGCCACAGCATCTGCAGTGATAAAGATGGAGAAGGAAAGTGATCAAGTTCAGCCTTGTTCACAAAAGAAGACTCCTAGAAGGAAGAAAATGGACTGGGTTATGTGTGAGAGTACTTCTCATCTTGCTAAGGATTGTGTTTACAATCCAAGGAGTACTCTCCACATGACCAAAAAAGAAACTTCTAAGAGTTTGGAGAAGAAGAAGCAAGCTTCGGAAGAAAAATCTTTTTCCTTCGGAAGCTCCAAAATGAAGAGGAAAACAAGTGGAAACTTGCCTTCAAAAGAAAATTTGGTCTCAGAAGAAAGGAATACTTCCGAAGCACTGAAGCCTACTGCAGTGAAAGCAAGATCTTCCGAAGGTCCAGTCATCAAAACTTCCGAAGTCATCAAAACTTCCGAAGTATTTAAGGTCAAGTCTAAGCTTCCAAAGGTGGTGTGGAAGACAAAGAAAGACCAAGTGGTTGAAAGTTCTTCATCAACATCAGCAAATGATCCTCAAAACATGACTATAGGATCAATTACTATTGCATTGTCTTCAACTTCTTTTAAAGAGCCCAAGACAAATGAGGCTTGGGTTTCCAAATGTAACTAATCATCTCTTTTGTGCCGGAACAGCTCAAGACAAACAAAAATGTATGGATCATTGATAATGGTTATTCCAGGCACATGACAGGTAATAGGTCATTACTCTAATAGTTTGAAAGAATTGATAGAGGACTTGTTGCTTTTGGAGGAGATGCAGGAGGTTACATTACAAGTAGGGGCAGGGTCACAAATGGTAAGCTCAGCATTGAGAAGGTAAACTTTGTCAAGGAGCTTGGGTACAATCTCCTGAGTGTATCCCAATTTTGTGATCAGAGTCATAACATGCTCTTTACTGAGCATGAGTGCATTGTTCTTAGGCCCGGGGTGGTCATTCCTCATGAGCATATTGCAGGACCGGTGAACGGTATGCACTTACAACACAACAACACAATGAGGAGAGTTGCTTAGAACACTTAACAGATCAAATAGGGAACTGATTAACTTGTTAATGAAAGATACTAAGAACACAAGTAAAAGTGAGACAGAACAAGATTGAAAACAACATAAGTATTTGGTTTTCAAGAATGTTGTATGTTGCTTCTCAAGTTCTATTACAAGTTATAAAGCATCGATAGAAAGTTACAAGTACTTGAGATACTTTATACTACATCCTACAGCCGGCCATACTTTGAAGGCCAGCCGGATACAATTGACTAGACAACTACAAAATCAAATGTAGAGTCAAAAATGCATATCTGCCTTTTGACTTGTGACTATAACCTGCCATAGCTCACATCCTAATATATTACAAAAAGGATAAAAGTACATAAAGTAGAAAGCATGGACTCAAGACCTCAATGTACAGTTACCAAAAGCATGGACCTTTCACCAACTCATGTAAGTTAGTGACTTTACAGAATTGCAGCGGAAAGGTGGTCCAGCTTTATGGTAAAGTACATCAGATAAAGGCATATCTCTAAAAGTCTTCGGAAGAAATCTATCTTCACTCTTTGGCTACGGAAGAGTTTGCCTTTGAAGTTTCAGAAGACTTCATTTTTGGCTTCGGAAGATATTGGTCTTGGCTTTGGAAGATTTTACACTTAGAATATTTCTAGTGCATGGTGTAAAACTTCCGAAGCATTTCTACTTCTGTTCTTTAGTGCATGCTTGCATAGAGACTTTGGATGTTTTGGCTGCATTAGACTTATAGGAATCCTTACAAACTCCCCCTAGGCTGATGCTACCAAAACATTTAGAAGATCTTTAGATGTTAGTAGTCTTCAGCACAATGATGACCATACCCTTCTTCATTAGATGGTCAGGATCATTCAAACTCTCATAATATCTTCTTATCTCAAAGAGATCATGCAGAGGTAAGTTGATTATTTCTTGCCATGTATAGACATTCTCAACACCTTGATCTCTGATCACATGCCATCTCTCTGGATTAGTAGTGAAGGTCCAGGATAAGATGGGTGTATCAGCTGCAAGAGGAGCCACTTGAATTGGAGTTGATTGGGCTGCCTCTTCATGCACTTCCTCAAGTTGATCTGACTCAGCCTGAGGTGTAGAGGTGGATGATTCAGGCTTCTTCTTCTTAGATTTTGGTTTAGAAGCCATCCTCTTCTTCCTTTTAGAAGACTTTAACTGAGAAGACTGGTCTACAGCACCTTGTTGATCATCCTTGTCTTTCTCAGTTGGGTGTTCCTCCCTCACAGGTTCAGAAGGAGAGGGAGTTTGACCCTGCTGTGGATCAGAAGATGAAGCTTGCTGAGGCTCAGCAGGAGGTCCAGGTTATGTTGTCTCAGGTTGTTCAACCTTAACCTCCACTTCAGGTGGGATTTGACTTGGAGGAGAGTATAAGTCAATCAGCTCTCCACTCTTGATCTTCTGCTTGATTACCTTGATATGCTCATCCATTGTGGATAGAGACATAGGGCCAAGTCTCCTTCCGGAGAATCCATACAGCTTCAAGAAGCTCATCATCCTTTGTCTGTCAGTAGACTTTTTCATACTCTTTTAGATGATAGCTCTTGACTTTGCAGCATCTTCCTCATCTTTCTCTTTGTTGCCTTTTGTTCTTTGAGCACTTGAAGTTCAAGCTGTTTGAGATACTCAAACTCAGTGTACCCAAAGGACAAGGGAAGAAGTGCAGATGCCTGGTAGAGACCTGTGGCACTTAGGTAGTTGATCATGTTTTGCCTATATGTTTCCTTGTATACCTGATGTTCTTGTGTAGCAGCCACATCCTCTTGCATAGGACTTTCTTGAACTGGGAAGAGAGTTGGAGCATGCTTGTATAATCTTTTTTGTCTCTTCTCTTCTTTGAATTGGAGAAGTAATCTTTGCATCCTCTTTTTCCTTCATCTCTCTAGACACTTCCATGTCAGCCAGTTCATTTAATTGCTCTAAGGGGAGAGATATAATCTCATCTATGTCATAGTTCCTGGTCTGCAGGTAAGTAATCCTGACTGCCCTCAACTCATCTTCTTGAGTGTTTGGTCTGGGGGCAGCCCTAATTGCGGCTTGCATAAATCCTTAAGACCCAAAGGAACTTTCTCCCCTTAGCTTCCTCTTCCTCTCTCTCTCTCTCCTCCTCAATCTCCTCAGGAGTCAAAATCCTTTTCCCTTTGTCACCCACAGACCTTTGTGACTCAGGGTGGATAGAGGTTTGGCCTTCATTGCTTGGTGTAGCATCCAAGCTCTGGCCAGAGAGAGGCTGTGAGACACCTTCACCAGCAGGTGTTTCACTGAGGGAATGAATTTCTGAAGCAGTTGTTGGTGTGACAAGGCTCTTAGGCTCTATCACTGGGCCTTCAGCCAAGGTTTTCCCTTTGAAGCTAATCTCAGGGTCTGCCTGAGCATCTAGTTGACCAATAACATTACCTGATTGCCTTTGTCTCCTTCTAAGGCTGAACTCTTCAGTAATTCTGTCTTGAATCCAGAGTGCTAACCTGTCAGCTTGTCTTGATTTGCTTGGGTTGACAAGTGGCATGTTGATCAGGTTAAGACCTTCATAGTAGTCCAAAGTCTGAAAATTGAACACTTCTTGCTGTCCTTGAACTCTGTGAAAAATGAGGGCTCTTCTATCAGCATCATACCTCCACCCAATAATGTAGTTTGAAGTTCCTTGAGGTGGAGATTACACAGCCCTTGGAATGCCTTCCTCAAAGAGACTCCTAATAACAGAGTCAATTATGTCCACATTAATGTGAACTTGAGGAAGTTGCTGAGTATGCACAGTTGCAAGTGAGGATGGTGAATTATGTCCTTAATGTCCATACTCCCTGAAGAACTCCCAGGTTCTGTGACTGTAATGACTTTCTCCCCCTTTTTGGTAGCATCACCCTCTTGCATAGGTGAGCTATGAGCTCTTCTTAAAGGTCTCCCAGCTAGTTTTTCCCTGAGATAAGATATCTCAAGTTGCTGATCATTGACCCTATTATGCAAGGTAGTCACCTGAGATTCAAGGTGACTAAACTTAGAGACTAAATAGGAGCATGTTTTTGACAGTTTTTGCACCTTTAGTCTCAGATTCCCCTCTTCTTCGTCAGAAGAATCATTGGGGGATGAGATGATTGGACCAAAGTCCTCTCTCTTACCACCAGCCTTAGGTTCTTGGCTGCTGGATTTCCTATGCACATTGACATTCTCAGTTGAGGTGTCAATAGGCTGAGTTGCCATGGTTGAGGACTTAGGGGCTGTTTGGCAACATCTGAATGATTAAGTGCTGAACCAATAAGAGGTCTGAATCATTAAGTGTTGAATCATTAAGATGTCTGAACCATTAAGAGCTAGTATATAATTTAACTATTCAAAGACAAATGTCTGACCAATTCAGATAATATGTCTTAACCATTCAGCATTAGACCTATTAACCATTCAGCATCAATATAATGCTTAACCATTCAGAGTTAAATCTCTTAACCATTCAGACATGTGCTCACGAAACAAATAGTCTGAACCATTAAGTGCTGAACCATTCAGACATCTGAACCATTAAGAGGTTGATTAAGAGGCTGCCAAACAGCCCCTTAATAATGTAATCACTTGCAGAAGTGAGAGCCTCTTCCATATGGATATCCTGAACAGGTTCAGAAGTATCCACCTTAGTTATAGGTAACTGATGTTGGCTAGACAAAGGAGACTTAGTAGTACTCATCTCTCTTTAAGTAGGAGAGGAGTAGAGAGACTACCCATTGAAACCTAAGTCTTTATCAGTATAGAATGAGAGGTTGGGAATGGGTTGATTTAAGTCTAATGGCTGGGGATGGTAACTGTCCCCTAAAGGTTGTTCACTTGAGTGTTAAGAGTCAGAGTGAAGGCTTAAGGCAGTTGGGCTTGTGAGCTCATCAGGGTGAGCATGAGGAACCTCAGCCCTGATTGTTAAAGAGATGGGATTGGTTTGCTCCTCAGGGGAAGTGGGAGCTCTAGTGTCCACTTCCTCCTGTATGGGTGAGTATATGAGGGCCTGCACAGACTCAATAGCTTGAGCAGGGGTTCTTTTGGATTTTCTTTGGTAGGTGAGGGTGACTTGGGGCCTTTTTGGTGGTTGAGAGGTAGAAGGTGTGGGTTCAACACTAGCTTGTGTTGCTAGGTTGTCACCTTGAGCAATGAGCTCTAACATTTTTGGGACTAGGGCTGTTTCTACCCCTGAGAAGCCTACAGTTGGCTTCTTCATACTTTTAAAGATGTCGGGCTTCATCTGTCCCAATTTAAGAATATTATCTGTTTCCCTCAACTGTGAGCCGAGTTCACAGTTGAGAATGTGTTAAACATATCTAGGAAACATATAATATTCTAAGGAGTCCAAGTTAGCAAGCAAGTTTGTATAAACAAATTGAGAGTACTTGAACTTGACCCCTTGAACCATTCCATGTACTATGAAGGAGAGATCCTAAGGAATTTGGTCCCACCCTCCATGCTTGTTTGACAAGCTGTGGATAACCACATGAAGCAGGTATTTCCACTGGGATGAGACCTTCCCTTTCCTGATGGTGAGAAATCTCCCTCATAGCCCATCTGCTCAAAGGAATGATTTACAGCTTCCTTTGGGAAGGACAACTCACCTTCTTCATCATCCAGCTGCAAATGTGTGTTAATGATGGCCGAAGTGATGAAGATTGTCCTCCCTTGCACTGTGGCAGACAGTGCCTTCTCCCCATCCATAATGACCTCTTGGCAGGTCTTCCAAAATTCAAGCAGATGATCCTCATAGAGAGTAGGATCAATGGTTAGGGAGGTGGAGTAGTTTGATAGAGCTAAGAAACGGCAAATCTCTGAGAAACTTTCATCTTTCTCAGAGCTTAACAGAGCAACTTGGTTATGTTGCCTGTGAAGTTGCATGGAGAAATCTGGGTTGTTTCTGATGTTTAGGTTGGCCATTTTAGAAGCTTAAGGATGAAGAAAGATGAAGAACAAAAAAGTGGTTTGGAAGAATTTAGGTTTAAGGAATAGTGTAATTGAGGAAGATAGTGAAAGAGGGGGGAACCGTTGGGCATTTATGTGAAAAGGATTTGAGACAAAGTTAATGAAAGAAGATAAACTTTGAAATCCGGATGTCGGTCCAACCCCTGAAAAGTAGTTTACTTTTGCCCAAAAAGTAGTTTTCTTGGAAGTCGAGACATCTTCCGAATGTTATTTGCTTCGGAAGTTCTGAAGAAAAAGCTTCCGAAGGCAAATTGGCTTCGGAAGAGATTTCAAAGATTTTTGAAAATTTTGCTTCGGAAGAGAGTTTTACACTCAGAGATTTTTATTCTAAGAAGAATAAATACTTCCGAAGGTAAATTGCATTCGGAAGAAACTTGTTCTTTGAAAACATACAAAGTACTGAAGTTAATTTTAAGCTTTGGAAGATATTTAAGAAATTTCTTCCGAATGTAAAATTACTGAAGCAATTATTTGTTTACTAAGACATAAACTACTTCCGAAGGTAATTTCAAAGTCTTCCGAAGAGATCAAGATTTTATAAAATCTAAGAAAAGTCTTTTGAAAAGATTTTTCTTCCAAAGAAAACAAAGGGCTTATGAATGTGATATAATAGACAACTTAGGACACATAGGTTTTAGAAATAAATATGATTAAGTTTTAAGAAAAGCTATTCAAAGTTAATCATACCAATAGCTGATATAAGATATTTAAATCTCTGCTCATCAAAAGCTTTGGTGAACAGATCAGCATATTGTTCATTTGTGTTAACTTTGACTAGTTTGATTAATCCCTTTTCAAAGTTATCTCTAATCAAATGATACCTGATGTTAATGTGCTTTGTCCTTGAGTGCTGCACAGGATTCTCTGTGATGAAGATAGCACTATTGTTGTCTATGTGGATGGGAGTCTCTTTAAAGTTAAATCCATAGTCCAGCATCTAATTTTGAATCCAAAGCACTTGAGCACAGCAACTTGCAGCAGCAATGTATTCAGCCTCAGCAGTTGATGCAGACACACAGGATTGTTTCTTGCATTGCCAAGAGACTACTCTTCCACCAAGAAATTGACATCCCCCTGATGTAGACTTTGCGGTCATGTTGTAACCACCATAGTCACTATCTGTATAAGCATACAGATTAAAGTCAGAATTCTTTGGATACCAAAGGCCAAGTGATGGAGCACCTTTGAGATATCTTAAAATTCTTTTGACAGTGACCAGATGTGACATCTTGGGGTTGGCTTGATATCTTGCACAAATGCATGTAGCAAACATGATATCTGGCCTGCTAGCTGTGAGGTACATAAGAGACCCAATCATTGTCCTATAAAGGTGTTCATCAACACACTCCCCCTCAAGATCAGGTCCAAGGGAGTGATTTCTGGCTATGGGTGTCTTAGCATCCTTACAATCTAACATGTTAAACCTTTTAAGTATGTCATGTACATACTTTGACTGACTTATGAAGATGCCATTGTCAACTTGTTTCACTTGAATTCCTAGAAAGAAATTGAGTTCCCCCATGGCACTCATTTCAAACCTGTCCTTTATCAGCTTCTCAAAGTCTTTGCAGATCTTTGGATTAGTTGACCCATAGACAATGTCATCTACATATACTTGAACTAGCATTATGTCATTTCCTGTTCCTTTGATGAAGAGAGTTCCATCTATAGTACCTCTTTTGTAGCCATGTTGATAGAGATACTGAAATAGAGTCTCATACCACTTTCTTGGTGCTTGGTGCAGCCCATATAGAGCTTTATCAAGCCTGTAAACACAATCAGAATGATCAGGATCTGCAAACTCAGGTGGTTGTCTGACATATACCTCTTCATCAATCACCCCATAAAGAAAAGCACACTTGACATCAAGTTGGTAGACCTTGAAATTCTTGGATGCAGCAAAAGCTTGGAATATTCTAACAGCTTCAAGTCTTGCCTCAGGAGCAAAAACATCTGTATAGTCAATTCCTTCTTCTTGATTATATCCTTGAACAACTAGTCTTGCCTTGTTTTTGATGACACGTCCTCTATCATCCTTCTTGTTCCTAAAAACCCATTTGGTTCCTATGGTAGTCTTTCCTTGAGGAAGAGGACATAGGTTCCAAACCTTTTGCCTTTTGAATTGAAGCAGCTCCTCTTGCATAGCTTCAACCCAACTTCCATCCTTTAGAGCCTCTTCATATTTCTTTGGCTCTATCTGGGACAAGAAACAAGAGTGAAGACAAACATTTGCTTCATGGGTTTGTCCTCTTGTTCTCACCCCTGAATCAACATCTCCAAAGATGTTTGTGGTAGGATGAGACTTGTGGATCCTTAGCTGAGGGATCACAGCAAGTTGCTTAGACAGATCTAGATTTGAAAATTTTTGATCTGGAAAAGAAGATTCACCCTCCACATTACCACACTTATCAAGATTGACTTGATCCAATGAGTGTGTCACATTATTGATGTTGTCTTCAATGCAGTGGTTATCAGCATCAAGAAATTCTTGATCACTTTCACCACCACCATTTTCTCCAACATTTGAAGCTCCTTTTTTTTAGTTTTGTGCCTCTAAGCTGGAATTTGAAGGCACCCCAGAAGCATCAGTAGGATTTGTCATTGATGTGCTGGTAGAAGCTTCATTTGCAGGAATAGTTACCACTGGATCTGAAGATGTGTAACCTGAGGGTCTTCTTAGCTCAAATCTCGGGTCAGGATCACCTGTTGGTAATATATTTGTAGATCCTGAAACATTCTCACAAGATTTGTTAAAAGAGTTAGTAACTAAATCAAGATCAAATAGCCAATCCGGACCAGAACTTTTCACACTGGGAGTGTGCTCATTGAAAGTCACATTGGCTGACTCCTCAACTACTCTAGTTCTGAGATTGTATACTCTATAAGCCTTAGCTTGAGAAGAGTATCCAATAAAGTGTCCATCATCTGGTTTCTCAGCAAACTTGGCAATTTGATCCTTGGTATTCAAGATGGTGCAAGGACATCCAAATGACCTGAGAAAACCAATGAAGGGTTTTCTCTTGTGCCAAAGTTCATAAGGAGTCTTACCATGTGTCTTAACCACTAAAACTCTGTTTTGCAAATCGCAAGCAGTGTTCACTGCCTCTGCCCAGAAGGTGATGGGCAGTTTAGAGTCAGACAACACAGTTCTTGCAGCTTCAGTTAGTGTCCTGTTTCTCCTCTCAGTAACACCATTTTGCTGAGGAGTCCTGGGAGCACTATATTGTCTTGTAATACCTTTTTCATCACAAAATGTATCAAGGATTTGATTCTTGAATTCAATTCCTTGATCACATCTTATGGTTTTGACCTTGTGATCACATTGATTCTCAATCTTTAAGATGAAATTCTTTAGAATCTCAGGAGTCTCATCCTTAGTTCTAAGAAAGAAGACCCAAGTGAATCTTGTAAAATCATCTGTGATCACCAAACAATAAGAGGTCCTTCCTAGACTCATTACACTGGTGGGGCCAAAGAGATCCATATGTAATAAGTGTAGGGGATTAATGATGGAGTTTCTTTCCTTTGGCTTGTGAGATATCTTGTGTTGCTTCCCTTTTAGGCATGCAACACAGTGGTCATCACTTGTAAACTCTTTCTTTGGTATTCCAGTTACCAAATCATTCTTAATTAATTTATTCATGTTTTAAAGTTTACATGGCACATTCTTTTATGCCAGAGGAAAGATTCATCATTATTTGCTTTAGATAGAAAGCAGGAAATTTCTCCTGAGGGAGAAGTTTCTTGCAAGTCCATCTTGTACATGTTCCTTTTCCTGGGGGCTCTGAGCAAGATGTGCTCATGAGGAATGACCACCTCGGGCCTGAGAACAATGCACTCATGCTCAGTAAAGAGCATGTTATGACTCTGATCACAAAATTGGGATACACTCAGAAGATTGTACCCAAGATCCTTGACAAAGTTTACCTTCTCAATGCTGAGCTTACCATTTGTGACCTTGCCCCTTCCAGTAATGTAACCTCCTGCATCTCCTCCAAAAGCAACTGGTCCTCCATCAATTCTTTCAAACTTTTGGAGTAGTGACCTATTGCCTGTCATGTGCCTGGAACAGCCACTATCAATGATCCATACATTTCTGTTTGTCTTGAGCTGTCCCTGCACAAAAGAGATGATTACTTACATTTGGAAACCCAAGCCTCATTGGTCTTGGGCTCATCAAAAGAAGTTGAAGACAATGCAAGAGTAATTGATCCTATAGTCATGCTAGAGGGATCATTTGCTGATGTTGATGAACTTTCAGCCGCTTGGTCTTTCTTTGACTTCTATACCACCTTTGAAAGCTTAGACTTGACCTTTAATGCTTCAGAGGTTTTGATGACTTTGGAAGTTTTGATGACTGGCCCTTCGGAAGATCTTGCTTTCACTGCAGCAGGCTTCAGTGCTTCGGAAGTATTCCTTTCTTCCGAGACCAAACTCTTCCGAAGGCAAGTTTCCACTTGTCTTCTTCTTCATTTTGGAGCTTCCGAAGGAAATAGATTTTCCCACCAAAGCTTGCTTCTTCTTCTCCAAACTCTTAGAAGTTTCTTTCTTGGTCATGTGGAGAGTACTCCTTGGATTGTAAACACAATCTTTAGCAAGATGAGAGGTACTCCCACACATAACACAATCCATTTTCTTCCTTCTAGGAGTTCTTGTTTGTGAACAAAGCTGAACTTGATCACTTTCCTTCTACATCTTCACCTTTGCAGATGCTGTGGCAATTCTTGTGGGGTTAGAACTACCTTTGGAGCAGGATGGTTCAGGTTGTACAGCAGCAATGCACAACTGATCAGCCTTCTTCTTGATGATGGGATGATTTGGACATGAACTAGAACTCTTGTTGATGGAGTTCAAGTTTGTGTCTTTAGCCTTTACTACTTCAAATCCTGCAGAGATCTAACCATCACTTGTTGATGGAGTTCAAGTTTATGTCTTTAGCCTTTACTACTTCAAATCCTGCAAAGATCCATTTTCTTACTTCAAATCCTGCAGAGAACTCTTGTTGATGGAGTTCAAGTTCTAATTCTTGACTTGGTCATCCCAACAGCTTTGCTCTCCTCAGAGGGATGGTGACCCTTCTTAGAATGCTCTTTTTCACTCTTCTCAGAGTCATTCTCCACCGTCTCCTCTTCATCCTCTTCAGTCACAGGATCTATGAGGGGAAGCTCATCTTCACAAGTTCCACACCTAGGAGATCTTACAGACAAGATTGTGTGTGGAGGAGCTATCTCACAAGATCCTAGTCCCTGCTTATTTTGATAACAAACTTTTGCATGCGAGGATGAGGATATTATGTTCTTGAAGGTCTCTTTTTCAAGAACACATTTTTCTGTCTTGGCTTTGCTGATCACAAGCTCAGCTTGGCATTCAGTTAATTTAGTAATGAGATCCTTGATCTGAGTCCTGTAGTTTGTATGCTCATGTTTAAGAGTTGAAATGGTTTTCTCTAAGTCCTCTATCTTTAGTTTATAATCATTTTCAGCTCTTTTAAAATCAGCTTTTAAAATATTTAAGGACTCAAGGTTAGATCTCATTTCTAAATTATAGGACCTATATCTATTTACTTTAGCAATGCATTCAGGAGTACAAAGATGTTCCAATACCTTGGCTTCATCGTGGTCTGCAATGAGTGCTTGGTTTGGAGATGCATCTTCTACTTGAAAGCTCCAGTCAAAGCCTCCTTCTTTAACAGCAACTGTAGCTTGCTGCTTTGGCTTCTCATTCTGGGGGGCTTTATCAGTGTAGTTTGGTCTGGTTTTTTCTTGGCCACCATTTGTCCTTGGTGCCTTACACTCTCTTACAAAGTGTCCCATCTGGTTACAATTGTAACACTTTACTTTACTTTTGTCCAGCCCAAACTTTCCACTGGCTGCATTGCTTGAAAACTTTCTCCCTGTCCTCTTGTAGAACTTCATGGCTCTATGAGTGAGAAGAGCCATCTGCTGGACTATCTCCATGTACTCCAGATCATCTGGATGGATACAGTCCAAATCTTCAAGAGTGAAGAGAAAGTTGCCTGAAGTTTCATCAGCAGAGACAAAGGCATGAGAAGAACTTGTCTCTTGGAAAGGACTTCCTTGAGTGTAGCTTTCCCTTGGAGTCTCTGGGAAGGTGATGAAAGGGCCCTTTTGTGAGTTGTCAGGGAAGCATATAAGATGGTGTTGTGGTTCAATGCTTTCCCTTTCAACCACATGGAGGGCTGAACTCAGTTGATTGTTGGAGTTACCAGATGAGTTTTGCATGTTCATCTCCATCTGGTAGCCACTAAGAATACCATACAACTCTGTGAGAGTAAGAGTCTTAAGGTTCTCAGTCCTCTTGATAACAACACAATAATGTTTCCATTGTCTAGGAAGAGATGACATAAACTTCCTTACAATGTCCCTGTTCTCAAGAGTTACTCCAACATCCATTAGAGTATCCACAATCTCAACATACCTAAAGTATTGTTGAGTCATGGTTTCACCTGCCTTGAAGGTGAAGTTTTCAAACTGCTGCTTCAGGAGATCCTTCTTGTTCTCCTTTGCTTCAGTAGACCATACATTAGCTTCAGTGCCTCCTATAGTTGCTTGGAAGTTTTGCACTTCTTAAAGCCTCTGTAGATGGAGTTTGGAAGAGCAGTTTGAAGGGCTGTCATGGCTTTTTGATCAATCTCTATTCTCTTTCTATCTGCTTCAGAGTAATCAGCCACAACCTTAGGAATCATACCACCACCAGTAGCAGAAGTGGTGCTTGGTATGTAAGGTCCTTTGACGACAGAGTCCCACATCCTGGAGTCTTGAGACTTGATGAAGCCTTCCATTCTTTGACACCAAGTATCAAAGTCTTCAGGAGTGACTAGTGGAGACTTTGTCATAGTTCCAGTTTCCATATCAGCTATGGTTATAGCTGCCATTTGAGTTGTTAAGTATTTTGTGTGTGTGAGGGATCTTAAGATGGTGAGATCTTATATCAAGAGCCTGAAATGCTCTGATACCAAATGCAGGACCAGTGAAGGTATGCACTTACAACACAACAACACAATGAGGAGAGTTGCTTAGAACACTTAACAGAGAGGGAACTGATTAACTTGTTAATAAAAGATGCTAAGAACACAAGTAAAAGTGAGACAGAACAAGATTGCAAACAACACAAGTATTTGGTTTTCAAGAATGTTGTATATTGCTTCTCAAGTTCTATTACAAGTTACAAAGCATCGATAGAAAGTTACAAGTACTTGAGATACTTTATACTACATCCTACAGCCGGCCATACTTTGAAGGCCAGCTGGATACAATTGACTAGACAACTACAAAATCAAATGTAGAGTCAAAAAGGCATATCTGCCTTTTGACTTGTGACTATGACATGCCATAGCTCACATCCTAATATATTACAAAAAGGATAAAAGTACATAAAGTAGAAAGCATGGACTCAAGACCTCAATGTACAGTTACCAAAAGCATGGACCTTTCACCAACTCATGTAAGTTGGTGACTTTACAGAGTTGCAGCGGAAAGGTGGTCCAGCTTTATGGTAAAGTACATCAGATAAAGGCATATCTCTAAAAGTCTTCAGAAGAAATCTGTCTTCACTCTTTGGCTTCGAAAGACTTTGTCTTTGAAGCTTCGGAAGACTTCATTTTTGGCTTCGGTAGATATTGGTCTTGGCTTCGGAAGATTTTACACTTAGAATATTTCTAGTGCATGGTGTAAAACTTCCGAAGCATTTCTACTTCAGTTCTTTAGTGCATGCTTGCAGAGAGACATTGGATGTTTTGGCTGCGTCAGACTTATAGGAATCCTTACACATATCCTGCTCAGAGCCCCCAGGAAAGGTAACATGTACAAGATGGATTTGCAAGAAACATCTCCCTCAGGAGAAGTTTCGAGCTTTCTATTTAAAGCAAATAGTGATGAGTCTTTCCTCTAGCATAAAAGAATGTGCCATGTAAACTTTAAAAATATGAATAAATTAATTAAGAATGATTTTGTAACTGGAATGCCAAAGAAAGAGTTTACAAGTGATGACCACTGTGTTGCATGCCTGAAGGGGAAGCAACACAAGGTATCTCACAAGCCAAATGAAAGAAACTCCATCACTACTCCCCTACACTTATTACATATGGATCTCTTTGGCCCCGCCAATGTAATGAGTCTAGGAAGGACCTCTTATTGTTTGGTGATCACAGATGACTTTATAAGATTCAATTGGGTCTTCTTTCTTAGAACTAAGGATGAGACCCTTGAGATTCTGAAGTATTCCATCTTAAAGTTTGAGAATCAATGTGATCACAAGGTCAAAATCATAAGATGTGATCAAGGAACTGAATTCAAGAACCAAATCCTTGATACATTTTGTGATGAAAAAGGTATTACAAGACAATATAGTGCTCCCAGGACTCTTTAGCAAAATGGTGTTGCTGAGAGGAGAAACAGGACACTAATTGTAGCTGCAAGAACTATGTTGTCTGACTCTAAACTGCCCATCACCTTCTAGGCAGAGGCAGTGAACACTACTTGCTATATGCAAAATAGAGTTTTAGTAGTTAAGACACATGGTAAGACTCCTTATGAACTTTGGCACAAGAGGAAACCTTTCATTGGTTTTCTCAGGTCATGTGGATGTCCTTGCACCATCTTGAATACCAAAGATCAAATTGCCAAGTTTGCTGAGAAATCAGATGATGGACATTTTATTGGATACTCTTCTCAAGCTAAGGCCTATAGAGTATACAATCTCAGAACTAGAGTAGTTGAGGAGTCAGCCAATGTGACTTTCAATGAGCACACTCCTAGTATGAAAGGTTCTGATCCTGATTGGCTATTTGATCTTGATTTAGTTACCAATTGTTTTAACATCTTGTGAGTATGTTCCGGGATCCATAGATATCCTACCTATAGGTGATCCTGGCCCAAGATTTGAGCTGAGAAGACCCTCAAGCTACACAACTTCAGCTCTAGTGGTAACTAATCCTGCAAATGAAGTTTCTACTAGCACATCAATGACAAATCCTGTTGATACTTCTAGGGTGCCTTCAAATTCTAGTTTAGAGGCACAAACTTAGATGATGGAGCTTCAAATGTTGGAAAAAATGGTGGTGGGGAAAGTGATCAAGGATTCCTTGATGCTGACAACCACTCCATTGAAGACAACATCAATGATGTCACACACTCATTGGATCAAGTTAATCTTGATAAGTGTGCTGATGTGGAGGGTGAATCCTCATTGCCAGATCAGAATTTCTTTAATTTAGATCTGTCTAAGAAACTTTTTATGATCCCTCGGGTAAGGATCCACAAGTCTCACCCTACCACAAACATCATTGGAGATGTTGATTCAGGGGAAAGAACAAGAGGACAAACCTATGATGAAAATGTTTATCTTCACTCTTGTTTCTTGTCCCAGATAGAGCCAAAGAAAATTAATGAGGCTCTAAAGGATGGAAGTTGGGTTAAAGCTATGCAAGAATAGTTGCTTCAATTCAAAAGGCAAAACATTTGGAACTTATGTCCTCTTCCTTAAGGAAAGACTACCATAGAAACCAAATGGGTGTTCAGGAATAAGAAGGATGATAGAGGACTTGTCATCAAGAACAAGACAAGACAAGTTGCTCAAGGGTATACTCAAGAAGAAGGAATTGACTACACAGATGTTTTTGCTCCTGTAGCAAGACTTGAAGCTGTCAGGATATTCCTAGCTTTTGCTGCATCCAAGAACTTCAAGGTCTACCAACTTGATGTCAAGTGTGCTTTTCTTTATGGGGTGATTGATGAAGAGTTGTATGTCAGACAACCTGGGTTTACAGATCCTGATCATCCTGATTATGTCTGCAGGCTTGATAAAGCTCTTTATGGGCTGCACCAAGCACGAAAGAAGTGGTATGAGACTCAATCTCACTATCTCTTTCAGTATGGCTACAAAAGGGGTACTATTGATGGAACTCTCTTCATCAAAGGAACAGGAAATGACATAATGCTAGTTCAAGTATATGTAGATGACATTATCTTTGGGTCAACTAATCCAAAGCTCTGCAAAGACTTTGAGAAGCTGATGAAGGATAGGTTTGAAATGATTGCCATGGGGGAACTCAATTTCTTTCTTGGAATTCAAGTGAAGCAAGTTGACAATGGCATCTTCATAAGTCGGTCAAAGTATGTACAAGACATACTTAAAAGATTCAACATGACTGATTGTAAGGTTGCTAAGACACCCATAGCCAGAAACCACTCCCTTGGACCTGATCTTGAGGGGTGGTGTGTTGATGAGTATTTCTACAGGGCAATGATTGGGTCTCTTATATATCTCACAGCTAGCAGGCCTGATATCATGTTAGCCACATGTATTTGTGCAAGATATCAAGCCAACCCGAAGATGTCACACCTAATCACTGTCAAGAGAATATTAAGATATCTCAAAGGTGCTCCATCACTTGACCTTTGGTATCCAAAGAATTCTGACTTCAATCTGTATACTTATACAGATAGTGATTATGGTGGTTGCAACATGACTGCAAAGTCTACATTTGGGGGATGTCAATTTCTTGGTGGAAGGATAGTCTCTTGGCAACGCAAGAAACAATCATGTGTGTCTCCATCAACTGCTGAAGCTGAATACATTGCTGCTGCAAGCTGTTGTACTCAAGTGCTTGGATTCAGAAGATGCTGGACTATGGATTTAAATTCAAGTAGACTCCCATCCCTATAGACAACAAAAGTGCTATCTCAATCATAGAGAATCCTGTGCAGCACTCAAGGACAAAGCACATCAACATCAGGTATCATTTGATTAGAGATAACTTTGAAAAAGGATTAATCAAACTAGTCAAAGTTAACACAAATGAATAATACGCTGATATGTTCACCAAAGCTTTTGATGAACAGAGATTCAAATACCTTGTATCAGCTATTGGGATGATTAACTTTCAGTAGCTTTTCTTAAAATTTAATCATATTAAAAGATTCAACATGACTGATTGTAAGGTTACTAAGACACCCATAGCCAGAAACCACTCCCTTGGACCTGATCTTGAGGGGGAGTGTGTTGATGAGTATTTCTACAGGGCAATGATTGGGTCTCTTATATATCTCACAGCTAGCAGGCCTGATATCATGTTTGCCACATGTATTTATGCAAGATATCAAGCCAACCCGAAGATGTCACACTTAATCACTGTCAAGAGAATATTAAGATATCTCAAAGGTGCTCCATCACTTGACCTTTGGTATCCAAAGAATTCTGACTTCAATCTATATACTTATACAAATAGTGATTATGGTGGTTGCAACATGACTGCAAAGTCTACATTTGGGGGATGTTAATTTCTTGGTGGAAGGATAGTCTCTTGGCAATGAAAGAAACAATCATGTGTGTCTGCATCAACTGCTGAAGCTGAATACATTGCTGCTGCAAGCTGTTGTACTCAAGTGCTTGGATTCAGAAGATGCTGGACTATGGATTTAGCTCTAAGTAGACTCCCATCCATATAGACAACAAAAGTTCTATCTCAATCATAGAGAATCCTGCGCAGCACTCAAGGACAAAGCACATCAACATCAGGTATCATTTGATTAGAGATAACTTTGAAAAAGGATTAATCAAACTAGTCAAAGTTAACACAAATGAATAATACGCTGATCTGTTCACCAAAGCTTTTGATGAACAGAGATTCAAATACCTTGTATCAGCTATTGCGATGATTAACTTTCAGTAGCTTTTCTTAAAACTTAATCATATTAAAAGATTCAACATGACTGATTGTAAGGTTGCTAAGACACCCATAGCCAGAAACCACTCCCTTGGACCTGATCTTGAGGGGGAGTGTGTTGATGAGTATTTCTACAGGGCAATGATTGGGTCTCTTATATATCTCACAGCTAGCAGGCCTGATATCATGTTTGCCACATGTATTTGTGCAAGATATCAAGCCAATCCGAAGATGTCACACTTAATCACTGTCAAGAGAATATTAAGATATCTCAAAGGTGCTCCATCACTTGACCTTTGGTATCCAAAGAATTCTGACTTCAATCTGTATACTTATACAAATAGTGATTATGGTGGTTGCAACATGACTGCAAAGTCTACATTTGGGGGATGTCAATTTCTTGGTGGAAGGATAGTCTCTTGGCAATGGAAGAAACAATCATGTGTGTCTGCATCAACTGCTGAAGCTGAATACATTGCTGCTGCAAGCTGTTGTACTCAAGTGCTTGGATTCAGAAGATGCTGGACTATGGATTTAGCTCTAAGTAGACTCCCATCCATATAGACAACAAACGGCTATCTCAATCACAGAGAATCCTGTGCAGCACTCAAGGACAAAGCACATCAACATCAGGTATTATTTGATTAGAGATAACTTTGAAAAAGGATTAATCAAACTAGTCAAAGTTTACACAAATAAATAATACGCTGATCTGTTCACCAAAGCTTTTGATGAACAGAGATTCAAATACCTTGTATCAGCTATTGGGATGATTAACTTTCAGTAGCTTTTCTTAAATCTTAATCATATTATTTCTAAAACCTGTGTGTCCTAAGTTGTCTATTTTATCATCTTCATAAGCCCTTGTTCTCTTTGAAAGAAAAAATTCATTTTAAAAGACATTCCTTAGATTTTTTAAATTTTGATATTTTTATCCTTCGGAAGTTTTATAATTACCTTCGGAAGAAACTTATGTCGTAGAAAACAAATAACTACTTCATTAGATTTACCTTCGGAAGAAATTTCTAAAATATCTTCCGAAGCTTAAAATTAACTAAAGTACTTATATGTTTTCAAAGAACAATTTTCTTCCGAAAGTAATTTACCTTAGGAAGTTTTCATTCATCTTAGAATAAAAACTCTGAGTAATAAATCTCTTCCGAAGCAAAATTCTCAAAAAAAACCTTTGGAATATTTTCCGAAGCCAATTTTCCTTTGAAAGCTTTTTCTTCAGAACTTCCCAAGCAAAATAATTTTCGGAAGATTTCTCGACTTCCAAGAAAACTACTTTTTGGGCAAAAGAAAACTACTTATTCAGAGGTGGGACCGACATTCGGATTTCAAAGTTTATCCTCTTTCATTAACTTTGTCTTAAATCCATTTCATATATATACCCAATGGTTTCCCATCTTTCATTATCTTCTTCATCTACACTATTCGTCTAACCTAAATTCACTCAAACCGCCTTTGTTCTTCACCTTCCTTCACCCTTAAGCTTCTCAAACTGGCCAACCTAAACCGCAGAAACAACCCTGATTTCTCTATGCAAGGCAACACAACCAGGTTGTTCTGTTGAACTCTGAGAAAGATGATAGTTTCTCAGAGGTTTGCCGTTTTCTGGCTTTGTCCAACTACTTCACCTCTCTAACCATTGATCCTACTCTCTACGAAGATCATATGCTTGAAATTTGGAAGACCTATCAAGAGGTCATCATGGATGGGGAAAAAGGCACTGATTGCCACAATCTAGGGGAGGACAATTTTCATCACTCCAGCCATCATAAACACTCATCTTCAGCTGGATGATGAAGAAGGTGAGTTGTCCTTTCCAAAGCAAGTTGTTAATCATTCATTTGTGCCGATGGGCTAAGAGAAAGATTTCTCTGTGAAGACCTTTAGGAAAGAAGGTCTCATCCCAGTGGAAATACATGCTACATGTGGTAATCCACAGCTTGTCAAACAAGCATGAAGGGTGGGACCCGATTCCTGAGGATCTCTCCTTCATAGTGCATGGAATGGTTCAAGGGGTCAAGTTCACGTACTCTCAGTTTGTTTATACAAATTTTCTTGCAAACTTGGACTCCTTAGAGTATTACATGTTTCCTAGATATGTTCAATACATTCTCAACTGTGAACTAGGCTCACAGTTGAGGGAAACAGGTAATATTTTTAAATTAGGACAGATGAAGCCCAACATCTTTAAAATCATGAAGAAGCCAACTGTAGGCATCTCAGGGGTAGAAACAGCCCTTGTCCCTAAAATGTTAGAGCTCATTGCTCAAGGTGACAACCTAGCAACACAAGCTAGTGTTGAACCCACACCTTCTACCTCTCAACCACCAAAAAGGCCACAAATCACCCTCACCTACCAAAGAAAATCCAAACGAACCCTGCTCAAGCTATTGAGCTTGTGCAGGCCCCCATATACTCACCCATACAATAGGAAGTGGATACTAGAGCTCCCACTTCCCCTAAGGATCAAACCACTCCCATTTCTTCAAGGATCAATGCTGAGCTTCCTCATGTTCAGCCTGATGAGCTCACTAGTCCAACTGCCTTAAGCCTTCACTCTGAGTCTCAACACCCAAGTGAACAACCTTCAGGGGACAGTTACCATCCCCAGCCTTTAAACTTAAATCAACCCATTCCTAACCTTGAATTCTATACTGATGAAGACTGAGGTTTAAGTGAATACCATGAGTCTCTCTACTCTTCCCCTACTCAAAGAGAGATAAGTTCTCCTGGGTCTCCTTTGTCTAGCCCACATCAGTCACCCATTACTGAGGTGGACCTCTCTGAAGTAGTTCAGGAGATCTATATGGAAGAGGCTCTCACTTTTGCAAGTGATTACATCATTAAGACCTCAACCATGGAAACTCAACCCATTGACACTTCAACTGAGACTGTTAGTGAGCAGAGGAAATCCAGCAGCCAAGAACATGAAGTTGATGGTGAGAGTGAGGACTTTGGTCAAATTTTCTCATCCCCCAGTGATTCTTCTGATGAAGATGAGGAGAATTTGAGACAAAAGATGCAAAAACTGTCAAAAACTTGCACCTACCTAGTCTCTAAGGTTAGTCACCTTGAATCTCAGGTAACTACCCTGCGAAACAGGGTCAATGATCAGCAACTTGAGATATCTTATCTCAGGTAAAAACTAGCTGGGAGACCTTTAAGGAGAGCTCAACCAGGAACACATGAACCCGTGGATGTGATTGACCTAACTCCTAGCTCACCTATGCAAGAGGGTTATGCTACCAAAAAGGGTGAGAAAGTCATTACAATCATAGAACCTGGGAGTTCTTCAGAGAGTATGGACACATTAAGGACTCACTATCCTCACTTGCAATTGTGCATACTCAGCAACTTCCTCAAGTTCACATTGATGTGGACTCTCTAGACTCTTTCATTCAAAGTCTCTTTGAGGAAGGCATTCCATGGGCTATGTCATTCCCACCCCAAGGAACTTCAAACTACATCATTGGATGGAGGTATGATGCTGATAGAAGAGCCCTCATTCTTTAAAGAGTTCAAGGGCAGCAAGAGGTATTCAACTTTCAGACCTTGAACTACTATAAAGGTCTTGACCTGATCAACATGCCACTTGTCAACCCAAGTCAATCTAGACAAGCTGGCAGGCTGGCACAAAGGATTCAAGACATAATTACTGAAGAGTTCAGCCTAAGAAGAAGACAAAGTCAATTAGGTAATGTCATTGGTCAACTGGATGTTGAGGCAGACCCTAAGATTAGCTTCAAAGGGAAAACCTTGACTGAAAGCCTAGTGATAGAGCCTGAGAGCCCTGTCACACCAACAACTACTTCAGCAATTCATTCCCTCAGTGAAACACCTGCTGGTGAAGGTGTATCACAGCCTCTCTCTGGCCAGAGCTTGGATGCTACACCAAGCAATGAAGGACAAAGCTCTCTCCACCCTGTGTCACAAAGGTCTGTGGGTGACAAAGAGAAAAGGATTTTAATTCCTGATGAGATTGAAGAGGAGGAGAGAGAGAGGAAGACGAAGCTAAGGGGAGAAAGTTCCTCTGGGTCTTCAGGCTTCATGCAAGATGATGAGTTGAGGGCAGTCAGGATTACTTACCTACAGACCAGGAACTATGACATTGATGAGATTATATCTCTCCCATTAGAAGAACTCAATGAACTAGCTGACATGGAAGTGTCAAGAGAGATGAAGGAAGCAGAGGATGCAAGGCTGCTCCTCCAAATCAAAGAAGAGAAGAGACAGAAAAGACTATACAAGCATGTTCCTACTCTCTCCCTAGTTCAAGAAAGCCCTGTGCAAGAGACTGTGGCGGCTACACAAGAAACTCAAGTAGACAAAGAAACAGATAGGCAAAATATGATCAACTACCTGAGTGCCAAAGGTCTCTACCAGGCATCTGCACTTCTTCCCTTATCCTTTGAGTACATTGAGTTTGAGTATCTCAAACAGCTTGAACTTCAAGTGCTTAAAGAACAAAAGGCAACAAAGAGAAAGATGAGGAAAGAGGCTGTAAAGTCAAAAGCCATCATCCAAAAGAGTATGAAGAAGTCGGCTGACAGACAAAGGATGATGAGCTTATTGAAGCTGTATGGATTCTCCGAAAGGAGACTTGGCCCTATGTCTCTATCCATAATGATGAGCACATTAGGGTAATCAAGCAGAAAATCAAAAGTGGAGAGCTCATTGACTTACACTCCCCTCCAAGTCTAGCTCCTCCTGAAGTGGAGGTTATGGTTGAACAACATGAGACAATACAACCTGGACCTCCAGCTGAGTCACAGCAAGCTTCATCTTCTGATCGACTACAGGGTCAAACTCCCTCTCCTTCTGAACCTGTGAGGGAGGAACACCCAACTGAGCAAGACAAGACTGATCAACAAGGTGCTGCAAGCCAGTCTTCTCAGTTAAAGTCTTCAAAGAGGAGGAAGAGGATGGCTTCTAAACCAAAGTCAAAGAAGAAGAAGAAGTCAGAATCATGCACCTCCAAGCCTCAGGGCGAATTAGATCAACCTGAGGAAGTGCATGAAGAGGCAACCCCATCAACTCCAATTCAAGTGGCTCCTCTTTCATCTGAGAGACCCATCTTATCTTGGACCTTCACAACTAATCCAGAGATGGCATGTGATCAGAGATCAAGGTGATGAAGATGTCTACACATGGCAAGACTTATTCAACCTACCTCTGTATGATCTCTTTGAAATGAGAAGATACTATAAGAGTCTGAGTGATCCTGACCATCTAATGAAGAAGGGCATGGTCATTATCATAATGAGGACTGTCAACAGCTGAATATCTTCAAATGGTTTGATAGCATCAGCCCAGGGGGAGTTTGTAAGGATTTTTATAAGTCTGATGCAGCCAAAACATCCAAAGTCTCTCTGCGTGCATGCATTGAAGTATAGAAGTAGAAATGCTTCGGATGTTTTACACCATGCACTAGAAAATATTCTAAGTGTAAAATCTTCCAAAGCCAAGACCAACATCTTTCGAAGCCAAAAGTGAAGTCTTCCGAAGCTTTAAAGACAAAGTCTTCCGAATTCAAAGAGTGAAGACAGATTTCTTCCAAAGACTTTTATGAACATGCTTTTATCTGATGTACTTTACCATAAAGCTGGACCACCTTTCCGTTGCAACTCTGTTCAGTCACCAACTTACATGAGTTGGTGAAAAGGTTTATGCTTTTGATAACTGTATATGAGGTCTTGAGTTTGAGCTTTCTACTTTATGTACTTTTATCCTTTTTGTAATATATTAAGATGTGAGCTATCGTATGTCATAGTCACTAGTCAAAAGGCAATCTGCCTTTTGACTCTACATTTAATTTTGTAGTTGTCTAGTCTTGTGTATCTAGCAGGCCTTCAAAGTATGGCTGGCTGTAGGATGTAGTATAAAGTATCTCAACTACTTGTAACTTTCTTTCTATGCTTTGTAACATTTGTAAAAGAACGTGAGAAGCAATATACAGCATTCTTGAAAACCATACACTTGTGTTATTTGCCATCTTGTTATGTCTCACATATTTACTTGTGTTCTTAACATCTTACTTATAAGTTACCAGTTCCCTATTTGATCTGTTAAGTGTTCTAAAAAAACTCTCCTCATTGTGTTGTTGTGTTGTAAGTGCATACCCTTAAACGGTCCTGCATAAATTACAAGACTCAAATAAGGGATTTAGTATCCAAATTGTCTGAGGCTCAAGCCAAGCTTGTCACAGCCGAGGCTCAAGCCAAGAAGCATGCTATCTCTGAGCAAAACTTACAAGCCATTCTTGCATCATCCTCTCACTCAAAACTTTGTTATCAAAACAAAGGTGGGTTGGGAACCAATGAAATTGCTCCACCACATTCTTATGAGTCTATTAGACAACCAAGGTGTGGTACTGAAGAGCAAGAGGTTCCATCTGCTGACCCACATTCCCATGAGTCGAAGAGTGACGCAACTATGGAGACCATCACAGGGAAGAACCAAGTAATTTTACCCACTCCTACCGGTGATGATCAACCCCTGACCACCAAAGCCAGAAGAAGCCGAGCTAAGGCAGCCAAAAAAAACTACCAAGAAAGTGGCTAAGTCCAAGTTGAAGATATACCCAAAGCAAAAAGGTGTGTTCATCTTAGCTGGATTCCAGGTGGTAGGAAACTCTGATTCAGAAAAGGAGTGTAGTACCAGCACTCCTATCCTACCAAAGGATCAGAAGTTAAAGGGAAAGACTACTGATGAAGAAAAGAAGAACAAGAAACAGCAGTCCTTAAGTTCCCAAAAGATTAACATTGCATGCATAATGTGTGGTCTGCAAAACCACATGGCTAAAGATTGTTAATACAATCCTGCTAGCACACATTATACAAATAATGTTAAAAGATGAGTCAGGGAAGGTTTCACATTTGGACCTTATCATATGGTTCATGTTATGAAGAAAGGAAA
Source organism: Flaveria ramosissima (assembly GCA_025215565.1). NCBI lineage: Eukaryota > Viridiplantae > Streptophyta > Magnoliopsida > Asterales > Asteraceae > Flaveria > Flaveria ramosissima. The sequence goes on from CM046040.1 coordinate 66,260,292, forward strand.
GCTTGTCTCGAAAGCAAAGTTGCTTTTGGAAGAAATCATTCTTCGAAGGGAAAATTGCTTCGGAAGACAAGGCTAAGAAAATTCAAAAGAACAAGAGAGTTCCTTTGAGACCTTTCGAGAAAAAGACTGCTTTGGAAGAAAAGGTGGTGAAGGTTTCTTCCGAAAAGAAAGAAGGTTCGAAGAATGCCAAGCTGCACAAGCTTCAACATGCTCATCTACTATGATCAACCAAGGGATGGAATGGAAGATCAAAGAAAATGTTGTAGCCCAAACCTCTTCTTCAAAGACATCCATTGAACGCCCATGCATAAACTTTGGTTCAATTATGTCACTATCATTGGAAGAACCCAAGACCAACAAGGCTTGGGTTTCCAAGCAAAACTAATCATCTCATCTTATGTGCAGGGACATCCATATGATAAGAATAATAATGTATGGATTGTGGGTAGTGGATGCTCCAGGCATATGACAGGGAACAGATCTCTCCTTTAACAATTTCAACATTTTGATGGAGGTCCTGTCCAGTTTAGAGGTGAGGCCGGAGGATATATTTCTGGCAGAGGGAGTATATCCCCTGGTAATTTAAAAGTTGACAAAGTACACTTTGTCAAACAGCTTGAACACAACCTGTTAAGTGTTTCTTAGTTTTGTGAACAAAAGCATCAAATGCTTTTCACAGAACATGAGTGCATTATCCTCAAACCCGGGATGACAATGCCTTAGGAATTGGTGCTTCTTAGATCTCCCAGGAAAGGGGATATGTACAAGCTTGATATGAACAATGCTTCCCCACTGGGTGAAGTATCATGCTTTCTTTCCAAAGCTGATGGTGATGAGTCAACACTATGGCATAAACAAATGTGTCATATCAATTTTAAAATAATGAATAAATTGGTTAAAAATAACTTGGTACATGGTTTGCCTAAAAAGGAATTTTTTCCGCAAAGATAACTGTGTTGCATGCCTGAAAGGGAAGCAATACAGGACATCTCATAAATCCAAAGTTGTTAACTCTATCACCACTCCATTACACTTTTTGCACATGGATCTGTTTGGTCCCACAAGTATAATGAGCATTGGAAGGAAATCATATTGCCTTGTGATTGTTGATGATTTTATAATATTTACATGGGTATTCTTTTAAAGAACTAAAGATGAAACTACTAAAACTTTAAAATCTTTTATTCTTAAAATAGAAAATCAAATTGATCACGAGGTTAAGATAATTAGAAGTAATCAAGGGACTGAGTTTAAGAATCAAGTTCTTGACTCATTCTGTAACTCAAAACGGATTGCCAGACAATATAGTGCTCCTAGAACTCCTCAACAAAATGGTGTTGCTGAGAGGAGGAACAGGACACTTATTGAGGCTGCTTGGACCATGTTAGATGATTCAAAGCTGCATCTAAAATTCTGGGCAGAGGCAGTCAGCACTGCATGCTATGTGCAGAACAGGGTTATTGTAGTTAAGCCACATGGAGAAACCCCTTATGAGCTATAGAACAAGAGGTCACCGTTCATTGGTTTTCTAAGGTCCTTTGGCAGCATGTGTACCATACTTAACACAAAGGACAATTTGGCAAATTTGCTGTAAAGTCGGATGATGCTATCTTTGTTGGATATTCCTCCAACTCTATTGCTTATAGAGTTTATAACATCAAAAATCAACAATTTAAGGAATCTTCCAACATTGTTGTTAATGAGCACACTCCTTGTGATAGGGGGAATAGCCCTGATCATATCTTTGATTTAGAATTGTTTCTAAACTATTCTAAACCCTCTTGTGAGAATGTTTCAACTGGAACAGGTACTCAAAGCAATTCTGATGAAGACCAACTGTTTGAGCTACCTAGACCTACTCCAAGTTATCCAAGAGTTGCTGCAAACCAAGCTCCCACTATTGGAAGATCTGATAGTATAACTATCTCAAGAGATAGTGGAGCTTCAACCAGTGGTCCACCTAATGAGCCTCAAAATTCATCTCGTGACACTGTACAACACCAAGCTGATGGAAGTAGCATCTTAAAGGAACAGGCAACTGTTAATGCTGCTTCACAACCAACAAATGATGATGGTGTTTCTCATTCATTCAATCAGTCCTCATTGAAAGAGTTTGAAACAACAGCTAGACCAAGTGTTCAAGCTCCTGAGAAAAATATGTCCAATCTGGATCTATCTTTGCAACTGGAGGTGATCCCTAGACTTAGGATTCACAACACTCATCCAGCTGAAAATATCACAGAAGAAGTCTCTAAAGGTGTGAGAACAAGAGGACAAACTCATAATGGGAATGTCTGTTTGTACTCATGCTTTTTATCCCAGATGGAACCCGAGAAGGTAGAAGATGCCTTGAAAGATAGTAGCTGGGTTGAATCAATGCAAGAGGAATTGCTTCAATTCAAAAGACAAAAGGTTTGGAACCTATGTCCGCTACCATCCGGTCAAGTACCAATAGGCACCAAATGAGTTTTTAGGAACAAGAGAGATGATAGAGGCTTGATTATCAAGAATAAGGCAAGACTGGTAGTTCAAGTTTATCATCCCAATAGCTGATTTGTTCACCAAAGCATTTGATGAGCAATAATTTAAATATCTCATTACAGCTATTGGGATGATATACATTGATTAGTCTATCTCATTTGAAAACCTTTTTAAAATGTGTAATGTCTTGTATCAAAACAATCTAAGCCCTGTTACAAAAGGTCTTTCTCTGAAATTTCACGAAGTATAGATTCTTTCGAAGAGGAATTAACCCTCGGAAGATGTTTTATATATCTTCCGAAGCAAAATTCCTCCAAGGAAAATCTTCTTCTCGGAAGAGTTTTAGTCTCGGAAGAAGCGATTGATTACATATCAGATCTACTTCCGAAGCTTATAAACTTCTCCATTCGAAAAGCATTTTTACACTCGAAAATCAGAAACTTACCTTCGGAAGTAAAATGGCTTCAAAAGAAGATTACCTTCGGAAATGTTTTATACTCGGAAGAGACACTATACTGTGTAACGGAATCTTTTGGGCCCCACTCTATAAAAAGCAAAGATTTTGTTAATGATGTTGGATTATTTAAATGGACTTAACCTTACCGTCATTGTCACATTATACACCAAACCATCTTTTCACCTTATCCAACCCCCAAAACCGCCATTTCACCCATTTAAATAACCCCGACTTATCACTTTAATCTTTTTACCAAATTTACTGCCCAAAGCTTCCTTCGTCTCCAATTTACCCAAGTTCAAACTCATTTCTCTACAACTTTTCCCACAATGGCGCTTAACCCTCAGCACAACCAGGTCGCACTCCTTGATTCATCCAAGGATGCTGACTTCTCAGATATCATATCCTTTCTCACCCAATCTACCTATTACACCGCTTTTACTGTTAACCCCACTTTCTATTCAAACCATATGGCTGAATTCTGGGGCAACGGTCAGATTGAAACCCTAAATGGAGTTAGGGTTATAAGGTCGAGCATTTGTGGCCAAGAGTTGATCATATCAGAACAACTCATCAGGGAGCATCTGGAGCTTCACGATGAAGGTGCTCCTACGGAATTCCCCAAGTCAGACCTAGATGACACATATACCCAAATGGGATATGGTGGAGATGTGAGCAGGTCTACCGTTTACAAGTTGAACTTCTCATATAACTGGAAGTTCCTGCTTCAGGTTGTTCTCCACTGCTTGTCGAATAAGTCTGGGGGATGGGATCAAATCCCATATGAACTAGGATGCCTAGTTTATGGGTTGGTGAAAAGCCTCCGCTTCAATTACTCAAGATTTGTGCTGGTCAACCTTATGGGGAACCTCTAGAGGGACACATTCTTTACGTATCCCAGGTTCATTCAGCATCTTATCAACTGCGAGTTTGACCAGAGTCAGCTTGTCTGTGCAGCTGCTCTACCAGTTCCTCAAATGAGGCCAACCATCTTCAAATTCTAGAAGAGAGTGTCCACCAACTACACTGGAAGACACACTAAGCTTCTTCTAGGTATGATTGAGCCAATGGCTCCTGGTGGCATCCCTGTTAACCCCACAGGTGATGAACCCACACCAGCAACTACCCTCACTTTTTCAAATCTACCTTCTCAACCCATCACAATCACTTACTAGAGACGTCCCAAACAAACCCTTGTTCAATCTACTCTAATTGAACAAGCTCCTCTTGTTCAACCTAAAAAGACTAGAGTGGAAACATGGGCTCCCACTCAGTCTGAGGTCTCACCATTCTTCACTTTTGACCTCAATATGGTTATTAAGTCTCCTCAGTCTCAATCCCATGAGCCCGAAACCCAAGCTGTAAACCCTCAGGGTGAGTCTCTATACTCCCCCGAGCAGCCAAAAAGGGACAACCCCACCATAGGCTCAATGCCAATAGACATTGAACAAGGTCCCGGGTCATTAGGCTTAACCTCTATATCCTTCACTGACCTATTGATAGGAACTGATGAGGAGATTATGTCTCTTCAGGGCAATGAAGTTGATCCACAACACCCTCTCAAGGATCAACAGAGCCTAGAGAGATCTCTTATCTCCAGCTCCCATCAACAAGCCTTAACTAAGGTGAGTCCTACTGATGTGAATGGGACTCATGTAGATTCAGCTACCACTACTGAAGGAGCCTCAATGGACCTTCAGGACAGTGGTAACATTACTGAGACTGAATCTACGTCAATCATGCCATTTGATGACTCTGAAGAGACATCATTAGGCAAGGGAAACCAGGGTGCCAAGAAACCACATCTGGTGGTGAGGATGAACATACTAGGTATGTTACCTCATCTCCCTATGATTCTTCAAAAGAAGATGAGGGAAGTCTGCAACTCACCATTTAAGACCTACTTTCTAAAGTCTCAAACCTTGAATCTAAGGTTAAGACTTTAGAGGATAGGTCTGCCACTTAGCAACTTGAGATTGAAAATCTCAAGGCCAAACTAGCTAAGAAACAGATTGAGAGGTCTGTTAGGCATGTACCTATTCGGTCTCATTGACCTCTTCCTCTAGCTCATCAAGCTCTCAGTATGATGCTATCAAAAAGGGGGAGAGTGTTCAGGGACAAAGGTAGGAGGAACCACAGAGTCAAGCTCTTTATATTTTAACTAACAAGCTTCAGTTTTTCCTGAGCCTCCTCTAATTGTCATTCAAATGGACCAAAGGATGCTCCAAGATCTTAACAAGTTCTTTTCCAAGTTCCTGATGGGATCTTCCATTGAACAACCAAGCCCTGATATATCTGTGATATACTTTGGAGCTCAAGAACTTCAAAGGTTAAATGCACCCTCTACCACTGTCCAAGAAGTTGGTCAACCTAAGGTCCAAGTTGAACCTAAGATTGATTTTGATGGGGAAATGAAGACTGATGGCCCGTCAACTGAAATAGTTGGGACAGAGAGTGCATTCCCACAGACTTCTGAAGCAGAAGTCAAAGCCTCGGAAGAACCATTTCAAACTTCTGAAGCTGAGATTGAAGCTGTGGAAGGACTATTTTCTCTATCCGATGATCTAGTTATCACAGATGCAATTCTAGAACTAGCATCTAAGGTCAATAGGGAGGATTTTCTCACCCAACCCCTTGCTAAAATATCATCACTATCTACTGCTCCCATCACCACCACTCAACCTGAAACCTCTACTCAATAACCTCCAAAGTCTACCACTTCCAAAGATACCAAAGGGAAGAGGAAGATGACTGAGGAAGAACTAATGGAGAAAGAAAGGTTGTAGAAGCTTAAAAGGAAAGGTAGACTCCCAAGTGGGAAGTTGCTAGCTGCAAGTGGCAAAGCAGCTGTAGCCAACCAGGAGGCTATCAACAACAATAAGAGGGTGGAGATCATTGACAGGCTTGTCAAGCTTGGAGCTGTTAATGAAGAGGTGCTTCTGCTACCATTAGAGGAGCTAATTGAGTTAGAAAAAGCAACTCTGCTGCAGATTCATCATAAAGAAGAAGCAGCAAGGTCGGCCTTGGAGGAAGAGAGGGAGAGAAAGAAAAGAGAGGCTGATCAGCAGCTAAGGAGTGAAAGGATAACTTTCCTAAGCTCCAGGGGTTTCTCTCTAGAGGAATTGACTCCTCACAACAAGTATACGATCTTGTGGCTTTTCAAGAAAGAGCAAGATCAAATGGAGAAAGAGAGAAAGAAAGCTGCAAAGGAAAAGCTAAAGGAGAAGAAGAAGAAGGAGGAAGAACCAGGACTAACTACTGCGAGGAAGATAGGTGATAAAGCCTGGATGAAAGACTATCTCCGAGCTCATAGCTTCTCTGGTAGGCAGGTGGGTCCAATGTCTGAGAAGACCCTGCAGCGACTTGTCAGTGACATCAAGGCTGACATTCGCTCAGGGAAAAGAAAGAGATGTATAGAAGGGGACAGGGGATGACCTTCAAACCAACACCTCAACCACAACCTCAACCCCAACCTCAACCTGAACCAATCCCTTTCCTATTTTCTATTAAAACTGAACCAACCTCTTAGCCTTACACCCCTGAACCTACACCATCATCCATACCTGCCTCCTCACCACAACCACCTTAACTACCAGTCCTCAAACCCAAAACACTTCCCAGAACCCAAACACCACTGCCTACCAAATAACCACCCAAACAATCCCCTCAGCCTTCCAAACATCTTTCCTTAAAGGAGTTTAAGGAGATCAAGAAAAAGCTCATTAACTGTACAACCCTGAGCGACATCTCTTGTGAGGAGGGGTCAGTCAAACTAACTTATGTTGATGGCTTTTCATGTTCTCTCACTAGAGATCAATTCCTTGGTCTGCCTAGAGGAACACTGAACCAAGCCGCTAAACTATTTGGCCTCAACTCGGATTCAATAAATGAAGAAGAGAAGAAGCTAAGAAGAAGGCTGGTGACTCTGCTGGATACAAAGAAAGGGGATAAAGTGCCAAGTCAACCCCTTGTGCTAAGAAAGAAGATCATCCAGTGAAGGTTTGAAGACTCTTCACACAACTTGGTTGTTGAGAGAGAGAATGGAGAGCTAATTAGGCTCAATGCCTCATCTCTACTACACTTAAGCAGATTCGATATTGCTGAGTTAGCAGAGAAGCCATTCTCCAACCCCTCCAACTATGAGATAGCTGCTCACATCAGAAATCATCTCAGCAGTCTTCATCTGGCCGAGCTAATTGCTAGGACCAAGATTGAAGAGGAGTTGAAACTGTGAGAGGAGGAGGAAAGGAAAGGATCAGCAACCAAAGGCAAAGCCTTTCTTCAAATGGTTGAAGGTCCTGAACTTGAATCCATAGTTAGATGGGAGTATGACTACAACTCTCGTCAACTAACTTTCTTCAGGGGGCACAACAAAGGGTGCATGTCGTTCAAAGTGATAGACTGGATCTCCTATCCACGAATGACTTGTACAAACTTCTCAGCATCACTTCAGGGAAGAACAAAGAAACAGATAAGCATCTTCTGTCCCTGGTGCTGAAGGTTTTAAGAAGTAGGAATAAGTGAGGTTTTGGTAGCATCAGCCTAGGGGGAGTTTGTTGGATCTAGTAAGGCTAGGGCAACCAAAACCAAAACACTTAAACAAACTTTGGTACAACTTATAAAGGTCTTCTGAAGCTAAATACAGAACTTTTGAAGGCAAATGGAGTTTTTCTGAAGCCAAAGACAGAACTTCCGAAGATTATGTCTGAAGGATCTTCTGAAGGAAGACTCCAGCTTCCGAACACAAAGTCTTCTGTCTTTCGAAGTTTAAGACTTAGAAGTAATCAAGACAACAACTTCCAAAGTATGATGATCTGAAGAAGTCCTTAAGCCTCGGAAGAAGTAGCCTCTTCCGAAGTATAAGTGGCTTCGGAAGAACAAGTTCTTCCGAAGCCAATTAACCTTCGGAAGACACTACTATAAACCAGTGGACATAAGTATGGCCCTTCTGACACTCCGCTGCAAGTCTATGAGATAGTGCATGGCGCTTTCCCACGCCCATGAAGTTGACCATACTTTATTCCACTGTTCACCTTCTATCAGTTAGTACAGTTACCAACTTTAGTTGGTGACAAAAGGTAAGTCATGGACATGTAATGACTACCTATTTTAGATAATACTTTATCTAAGATAACTTTACTTTAGCATTGTAGTATATGTTTTAGTCATAGGTTTCCAGCTGGTATCAAAGTGTATCCGGTTGTAGGATCTAGTATATATAGTTTCTCATTATAACTCATGAGATATACATGTAAGAGTCTTGTAATACTTTGAGTTGAGAAGTAATATATACAAGTACCTTGAAAGTATTTCTTTGTGTTCTTTGTTACTTAGTATATTATAATCAACTCTTAGAAGGGATTTTGCATCATCATCTGAACCGAGTGTAATTCAAGTGAGTTTGAGAGAAAAACAAAGTGTTTAGTTACAAAAACCGATCTTGCACTTTCATCCAAAAAGTTATGAGTGGAGCCTGAATCGATTAATATATGAAGAGGTTTAGTGCCCATGGAGCCTGTTATCTTCATGGTGGAATAAGATGACACCCCCATTATGGCATTTAATGTAAGTTGTGGTTCTAGCCTTTTAGAAGTCTCCCCAAATTCACCTTTTAAAATGTCTTCTTCCATGCCCTCTTCCCATATTTCAATAGAGAACAACTGTTTATTTTGCACTTGTGAGTGGGAGAAAATTTCTCATTACAACCAAAACACTCCACTTTAGCCCGTTTTTCTTTAATTTCTTTAGGAGTGAGTCTTCTAGTGAACCTCGTTTTGGGTTTAATTGGTAGAGCAGGTAATAATGACAAGTTAGCTAAATTACCAGCTACATTCCCAGTTAAAGAATTCTTATTAGGGAAATCATACTGTCTAGTTGGGGATTTATAACTCTTGTACCAGGGAGTAGTATGTATCAGCTTAAGATTTTCATCTTGTATTCGTGCAAGCATGTATGCTTCATGTAGACTCTTTGGTCTTAATAACCGAAGAGGATAACCAATCTCTGGTTTAACCGCCCTCAAGAATAGACTAACCGCATACGCATGACATATAGAAACCTTAGTCAAAGCTAGATCAAACTCTTGACAAAGTTCTTGTAACGTACCGGTCTGTCTAATGGCAGCTAAAGCTCCATGGCATCTTGTCCAATTACGACTGCAAATCGTGTGGAGATGAAGGTTTTGTATAATAGCATGTTATCAATAGAGCCTCCCCTTGATTGAACAAATGATTGGTGCCAAAGTAGGGCAATATCTTCAAGATGAATAATGGCATAACGTACCTTCATGTTCTCAGTTGTACCCTCAATCGTGAAGAAATGCTCCACCTTTCATAGCCATCCTTCTACATTGGTTCCATTGAACTTTGTAAATTCCATCTTCGTGAGTCGATTACTGCCATTATGATGATTAGGAATGCGATCACCGACTCCATTACTACTATCACCTAATTCTTGATATTGAGAATGATTGCCGTTCAGTAATTGCATATTCTTGAGTATTTCCACCATTTGATTCGAATTTTCTACCAATTGATTCTTCATGACTTCCAAATCGTTTGAATTCTTCACCGCAACCGCCTTAATTGCCTCTATTTCTGTCAAATTCTTCCCGGTCCGATGCCAATCGAATTAATGCTGCTTCTTGTTCCTATAACTTTTGCTCTAATGACTGATTTCTCGTTGTCATCTTCTTCGTACGAACCCTAATCGAGCTTCTGAGGATTGAAAGCTCTGATACCACTTGATACAATCGAAACAAAGAATCCAAAAGAGAGAGAGAGAACTTCAATCAATCAAGCGTATTCCATTCATTCATGATAAGGTTATTAATATCGGTCATCAACTAACTAATGTTAGTTAATTGGTCAATTACAATTTATTACAAAAGACACTACTAACTATTCAGAATTGCAACTTCTGTCCTCAGACTTATTTACATATCATGCCTTTACTACCATGTAACACTTCAACAGTTTTGATGAGTTGTCTTTGTAGTTTTCATTTTCATTCTCTTTCAACAAGGGCTTGCTTAGGGTATCGTTTAAGTTTAACTTCTCTTGGCATTAAATCCATCGATTCATTGTGATTCATTCGTCTTTATGGATCTTGTATCGTCAATTCGGTTTTTGTTTGGTGAGATTTGACACAAACCTCTGAATCTAGCCTTTAGGGTTTTGATTGCAGGTGGTAAATTTGGCATCTGGGTTCTTGAGGCTTTTTATAAATTGTATGGATTTTTAGATTTTTAAGCTTTAAGATTGATGATATATTGGTTTAACATTATTGTTTGTTAAGCCAAAACATAATTTTTTATTATTATTTTTTTTGTCTGTGTGTTAATATGCAAGTTTTGCTGTTGTATAGCTGTTTTCTTTCTTTCCACACCATTCATGATTGTTCAAGCTTTTCTTACTCTCAACACAATCTCAAATTGTGCATATGGATGACAGTCGGCAGTTATGAGGCTTGTCTTATATTCCAGTCTTTCCACTCATAAACTAGAAGTAACTTTTGACCTCTATCATTCCACACACCACCTGCATGTTCATGGTGATTGAAGCTATATCTAGATGCGTTTGTTTAACAAATGTTACTGTGCAATCACAAAACAGATTTTTTTTTTTTTTTTTTGGTTTTGAAAGTTATAATTAACGCTATTGTTGTCACCACGTTTAGTCATTGAGTCCTCTAAGGGGTAATCTTTTTTGGTGGGGTTAACGTTAAAGGTCTCTGTTAATAGTTTATGTTGAGTGTTTAGTTGCAAATGTTTGATAGGCTGTAATCCATTATGATTTGAACTTTGTAAACTGCTGTACCTTTGCGCATATGTAAACTGTTGTGTCTTTTGCACATACCTGAACTTTGTAAATTGCTGTACCGAAAGGCGGTTCAAGCCATTTTTATGAGAGCAGGACAATTTACAAGGTTTGTAACGGAGTGGAATGAAATTCATGTCTTAGGTGGAACCTCTATTCCATGGGAGTTAATACATATCCCTACTAAGTTAGTATTTCGTGAATTAAATGAGATGAATAAATAAATATTAAAATAATTTATTAAATAATTATTTTATAATTTATCAATTATAAAATAATTTTTATATAGGACATGATTGAAATTACTTACGAGTAATAGTTATAAGTAAAAAATATTTTTTTATGTATTTAAACAAAAATTTAAGCATTTTGTTCCAAAACAACCATTTTTAAAACGTGTCGTTTCTAAAAAAAAACTCATTATAACTTTGAATTTTAATTAATTTGATTTATAATAATTTTATTATTTGAAAACATCAACTTTTGAAATATTTTATATTTTAAAGAAAAAGTATGATTCGTTAAAAAATTGTCATATCTTAACAAAGTTGTTTCTTTAGAAATTACATTATAAAAAGACATTTCTTAATTTACTGGAAAAATATATTTAATTTAAAAAAGAATTAAATAAGATCATTTGTAATTCATGTAACTATTTAATAGAAGACAGAGAAAGGAAAATTAGAATTATAAACTCTAGAATTGTAACAATTGTCCATGTAAAACATTTTTTATTATAACAGATAGATTTCTACTACATAATTTCTTGCCACAAGACTCCAACTAGACTTGTTACATTTAATTAAAGAAACAAATCATAAACCTAATCACTAATAAGTATCCCTAACTAATCAATAACTCAAACATTAGAGGTATACTACTACTTAAATACTAACTTCGAAAGACTAAATAAACATTACACTAATTACCAATACATGCTTTCTAACATATCGACTAACCAATCTGGATTAACTTCTACCATTTTACATTTAAAAGGGCTTAAAAAACAGAGAGAAAAAAGACTACATCTCCAATCCATCTTTTGAAAAAAATGATGTTTTAGGGTCAGTTTTAGGATGGAAGACTGGAAGAGGGATGAGTGCTAAGCCAGGGCGTGGACAGCAAGTGACAATCATGATGGCAATGGCACTGGTGGTGTGGTGGATGGTGGTCGTCGATGGCCATGGATATTATGTTTGGTTTCTTCAAATAAAACCAAACATCATCGACCTAGTAGTGTTTGGAAAAACAAAAGAAAGTAAAATGATCATGTTAATTGCTTTATCAATATTAAAATACATTTTTGACATCTGCAAACTTATTTATATGGAATACGAGAGCTACACGACCATAATGTCAAAACCATGTCCCTTAGATCCAAGATCCTGTTATGTAGACCACATTTTGTTTTGTTCATACTCAAAATGAAATAACTAACTACTCTCACAAAGAAACAAAAAAACAAAGGATCATTCTAACAGGTTTGAATCAACCGCTGAATTGAAACACAAAAACATACTCTTATTCAAGTTGTTGCTTGATACTCTTACTGGCTTTTCCCATTTTGCTGGGAAGCAGCAAAATTACGGATGACTTCGATTGCCAGTTGATGAGCACTCTTATTCTCGATCCTTGCAAGTGCATCTACAGCTTCATATGTTTCCTTGTCCGTAAAAAGCTTCAAGTAGTATCGCGATGCTGATTTTGGTACCCCCTCCCACTTGCCAACTATTTCTTCAAGTTTCTCGAATCCCTGAAGTAAACATACATAAACTTCTGATTGTATTAAGCCCAAGTTAATTCAAAATGACCAACAAAAATACATTAGATGGTGGCAAACTAGACCAAGTTTATAATAAAAAGATCAATTAAACTTATGTTTTATACCTAATTGGTCAAACAGATAAAAGAAAACGGGTTGAAAATCACTCTATTCAAAAACTTCCAAGATATCATTTAGTGATGTAAATTCACAATCATACATGACATTGATTATTTACAAAAGATCTAAAAAATTGAGACAAAGTGTTTCAGGTCATTTTGACCCACTACCCTGAAATCCCCACATTTTGCCACCTCATTTTGATACACACACACACACAAAGATAGGAGTCTGACCACACGATTCGTGAAGTCACCAAATGATTCTTTAGATTTCCTCTTCATTCTCCAGCTGTAGAATAGAGGCTCGAAAACCTTCTCAAGGTCTTGGATTTTAACCTTGTTCATGAAAGTTCTGGCTAATGAAGTTTGAGCCGGTGTTCCGCCAAGCCATATCTGAAAATAGAAAATTCCATTTCTTTAGTAATGCATAAAATTTTTCAAAGAAATAACGACAACTTCTAGAGACAAATACTAAAAATGCTAACAAACGAAAGGTTGCAAATACCTGATAGCTATTAGGACCATCACCGACTAATCCGAGTTCAGCCATGTAGGGTCGCGCACAGCCATTAGGGCAACCAGTAACTCTGACTACTATGGACTCATTATATGGTAGACCAACCTGATTTAACAATATTAATGCCTGTTAGTAAAGATCATATGCAGATTTTAAAAAACACAATGAATTGTAGAAAAATATATATAGATCACTTGAGATGCTAAAAGTTGAATTTTCAAGAAAAATACCTTCTCAAATACACCTCGAACCCGCTTAAGAAGGTCAGGAATTCCTCGCTCGGCTTCAGTTATGGCAAGAGGGCAGAGAGGAAGAGCAGGGCATGCCATTGCAGTTATGTTAAGTGGGTCCACATAAGTAGGGGGCTACAAAAACAAACAATTCACAATCCTTTGTATTACTATCAGTTGTGTGAATTTAATATATATCCATGTCAGTTGCATAATGAAAAGTATTAACAGAGATTTGAAATTAGGATTGTGATTTTTTACAAGCATTAACATCAAAACTACATTTTAGAACTGCAAAGAAAGAGGAAAACATAAAAGAGATTTTTGCAGCATTTGTAATTCACTTCAGTTGAAGTACGTCAACAATTTAACATATAAATAAACACAGAATACGTACTATTCAAAGTAAATTAAGACTTCCACAAAAGAAATGCAAGAAAGCTGAGTGAAGACAGATGCCTTACCAAGAGACCACCTTGTGCTAGGGCTACAGTGATCGGCCGTTTCCAAGAGGGGCGAATATCACAAAGGACTAAATTTTGGTTTGGGGTGATGCGTACATTCAAGTTATACTTCTCAATTATTTCCCGTAATGTCGTCTTTGTTTTTCCCTTAACCCGGCCATTATCAACATGGAGCCCACAAAATAAACGACCATCACCCTGCGAAAAATAAGCTTAAGCAATTAACTTATAATTAAAAAGAATGGACTTCGTAGAACTATTATGTAACCTGAATTGTAATGCAGAGGACAACAACAAAATTCATAATGTGAAGATAATGTGATGGAACTTACCTGCTCATGCCATCCGAGATGGCTTTTAAACTCCCATTCAGGCAACTCCCGTGAAGGTTCAAACTTCTTTCCATAGTACTGCTCAACAGCAGACCTGAACTTTTCAATCCCCCATGAATCAATCAAATACTTCATTCTACTGTACCTGCGGTCATCTCTTCTGCCATTTTCTCTTTGTATGACAACTATAGCCTTCACTGCATACAGAATATCCTCTTTAGGGACGTAACCCAAAGGCTCTGCTAGGCGAGGAAAGGTTGTTTCCACCCTATGTGTTCTTCCCATGCCACCACCAACCTGGAAAACATAAATAAATATTCTAATATCCAGCAAACAAGGTAAAAACAGGCAATATTACATCATTATACTTAAAACTAGAGGCATACGTATATATTGAAACCCTGCGGTTCTCCATTGTCATCAGAAACAACCACAACACCAATGTCATTAGTGAAAAGATCAACCGAGTTATCTGTAGGCACAGTTACTGCAATTTTGAACTTCCTTGGCAAGAATTGAGTTCCATATATAGGTTCAGCTGAATCTGGGAAATTCGTCCCATGAGAATTATCATTGCGAGCCTTGACAACTTCCGGAGGTTCTGAAGTCATAAACTGCTCCCCGTCCACCCACATGTCATAATAAAATCCAGATTGGGGAGTTAAGAGAGCAGCAATGTTGTCGGCAGTTTCTTGAGCGAAAAGGTAATCTTTCCTCAGAAATGGGGCAGCAGGGGCAAGAACATTTCTGTTAAGATCACCACACGCACCGAGTGTTGATCCCATGTTTCTGATGATGGTACTCATCACCGTCTTGAGGTCCTTCTTGATGACCCCATGGAGCTGAAACGTCTGTCTGGTAGTCAACCGAAGAGTTCCGATTCCAAACTGATCAGCAAGATCATCCATTGCAAGGTAGAGCTGGTTGGAAACTTTTCCACAGGGGTTCTTTGTACGAAGCATAAAGGAATACGATCTGGCACCTCTCTCGTCTCTATCGTATTGCTGATAACTTCCATGAAACTTGATCAGTTGGGTGGCGGCCTCGTTGATATTAGGTGCATCGGTTAAGAGTTCCTCATTGAGAGGGTAGCGTATGTAGTTGCTTTGTTCCTTGAATATCTCAACCTTACTTCGCTTGGTCTCAACAGAAGTTTCCTTGTGCACTGGCTGCAAACAAGAAACAGGGAGAAATTATACAATCAAAAAGGCACAAGAATCAGAAGCAGATCCACTAGTAGAGCTGATTGATTTGCTTTGCTTATGAGCTTAGAGTACAGAATCGGATGCCTAAAATTTTAAAAGAAAGAGTGAAGTGAGAGAAATACCGTAGAAACAGCCCTAATGGCGGCAGAAGATGTGGAGGAAGAGAAGGGATTGATGCGTTTGTCCAACAGGAGCGAATAGGCAGAGGAGTAGCAGGTGCTGCTCTTGAGAGTTTTCAAGTGCAGCTTGGGATCTTTCACCAGGGCGGTGTTGGCAGCTCCGATCGACGACGCCATCGGATGGATTGAATGATAGAATGAAAGCAATGAGGAGGAAAGGAACGCCCTAGGGTTTACAGCACACAACAACACAGATGAAATGAAATGAAACGAAACGAAATGAATCCCTTTATTTATTTATTGAAGTGAAATGAATAGACAAGGTGATATCGAATGGTTGGCAAAGGGCGACTGTGCTCTTTCAGTGCTTCTCTCGATGTTGCCATGTCACGTGCCACTCACACGACCACACTCTATACAATATCAATATATCATATCATTCCTTCCACGCGCTTCATCCCACTACTCGCCTATGTTTTTTTTTCAAAAAGCAATCACACACTTGTCTTTTTCTTCGATACGAACCATCTTTAACATCTAAGTCGGGGGAGGGTTGTTTTAACTTTTAAATGATTCGTTATTCAATAATTTCAATTGTTTGTTTCGTGAGTAAATATATGAATTGTTTATACATTTGCATTTGAATGGTTAATTATTGTACTAATGTTAAATGGTTAATCATTATATTAATGCTGAATAATTAAAACATTTTATTTGAACTCTTTGAATATTTAAGCGATATACTATCTCTTAATGGTTCAGACATCTTAATGGTTGAACATTTATTGGCTCATACATCTTATTGTTTCAACACTTAATCATTCAGAAATTGTCAAACAGTCACTTAGTCATTTTGATACCGGATGATAATTTTTCATATTGATTTTACCACTTCAGATCTAACTTATCATATATATCTATCAAGGAGTAAACTCATCATCATGAGAAAACCTTTTGAGTCATGTTTAAACCTAAAATCTAAAAGATTTCAAGCTCGAGGCATCACCCCCATATAGTTGGACAAGAAGGTTTTTGGTAAACACACACTTAGGGGTTGTTTGACATCTTTTGAATGATTAAATGTTGAACTAATAAGATGTCTGAACCATTAAGTGTTGAACCATTAAAAGGTTTGAACTATTAAGAGCTAGTATATCGTTTAACTATTTAAAAGCAAATGTCAGACCAATTCAGATAAGAGGTCTTAACCATTCAGCATTAGTATTATGCTTAACCATTCAGAGGCAAATGTCTGAACAATTCAAACATTTGCTCGCGAAACAAGCACTCTGTACCATTAAATGTTGAACCATTCAGACATCTGAACTATTAAGAGGCTGATTCAGATGTTATCAAACAACCTCTTAACTAATATTAGTTTTAAAGCTACATAATTATCAACCACAGTATTCAACACTCAACCTCATAATGAAGAACAACATTGTATATACATTAGATATCATTAAACTACGAATGATTTTAGCAACTTATCACTACTAAATAGTTATTACGAGCGAGTGGTTGTTACCGAATTACTATTGAAATTGAAATTTACTCCCGAGTAAGTTGATATTGTTAAAGAATATGTCACTATTAGTCATGGCCATGTTACTATTGACGAGCAGGTTGCTACTAGTGATGGACATTTGTAATGAAGAGAAAGTTGCAGGCAGTTAAAGACCGTGCACACTATAAAGGGATTTTAAGGTAAAAATTCTTTGAATAATGATTTTACTCTATTTTATCTCTATTATAATCATTTTTAGAGTTTCTTAGATAGGTTGTAGGAATCGTATATATTCTATTGTAGTTCACAAAACCTAATTGTAACATTATTCGAAAATCAATTATGGTACTTAATTATGCTTTTAACTTGGGTGATTCTGAATTACAATATTCAATATTCATGCATGATGCATTGGGGTTTCTGAATCAAATTAACTTTAGTTAGATTTAGTTCGTTCATTACCAATCAAATTAAGTTGTAATTAATTATTCAGTTACAAATTTCATTTAATTATTCAATCGGAAGCAATACGTTAAATTACAATCTTCTCTTGAATTGGTTGATGTAATATGACTTTTTATTCGAACTTTACTTTTAACCATGGGTTTCATTAACAAAAACTTTACAAAGTTTTCTACCAAAATTAGTTTAAAGGTGAAGAATTTGTTATAATGGATCTACCAAAATTACCAAAAACAATATTATTGATGTTTCCTTTTGACACTCAAACAAAGATGACTACTTAAGTTGAAGGGTTATAAATGTATTATACTTATTGCATAAATAAGTTAAAGGTTGTAAATAAGTTGACGGGTTGTAATAAAGTTATGACCTAACAGATAGACAATGTTGTAAATGTATTGTATAAATCCTAATTTTGAATGTTAATGGGTTGATTAGTATAATTTAACACAACACGAAGGTAACCCATTTATTAAACAATTTAGACATATCAACCTAAACATAATTTATTTATTAACATGTTTTATTGACGAGCGTACTCTAATTAATCTTTATTCAGCTCATATTGCGTTTTAGATCATGGCATTCACTTCTACTTTGAAAGGAGTAAAAACTTAATAATTAGTGTGTTTGCAAACTTCTAAAACAAAAAAACCCATCTTGATAACTAATTAATCTATTATAAACTCACATAAATATAGACATTAGTATTTGATTACGTCTCAAATTAATATCGAGTTATCATAGAATTAAATCATATTATATAATATTACATTTTTGAAACTAGATCTAAAGTAAATATTTCATGGATGTGGGTTTTTAACTTTTGGAAAGAACAAAGTTGATGAATCCCCCAAGGACCCTTTCAATCTCTTAGAAATAACAATAAGTTGTTATAAATAAATACTCAGATAATCATAATGCTGAAATCCATGATTATTGATATGAACTCTACGTGTGTGTGTGTGTGATTATGTGTTTGTATGATTGAATGCTATGAATGATAATAACTGTTTGTTTGATTGATGAATGTTCAAAAGCTTACAAATAATTAGGGTATACGACTATTTATAGACTATATACATACTATGTATATTTACAAAAATACCCTTATGTAAAACAAAATACATAATAATCCTAAGTCTATAAGTTGTCCGCTATGGATGATGTCTTGTCTGCTATGAATGTTAAGTTGTCCGCTGCGGATGTTAATTTACTTGTCTGTTGTGCATGGATGTTGTCTGTTGTGAACACTTGTGTTGTTTGTTGTGTTGTTGTCCGTTGTGAAATGTTTATCCGCTATGGATGCACATCCACTGTGGATTGTTCATAAGCTGTGGGATTGGTCATCCGCTGTATGTGTTCATCCGTTGTCAGCACTTGGACTTCACTTTTCATCCGTTATGACTTCTACTGCATCTACTGTGGACATTACTTCATCCGTTGTGAACATTTAGCAAAATTTCTTTTATCTATAAAATCTAAAAAAGAAATTTAAACAATGATTAGTGTTTGATATGTATGTTAATATTGTTTGTATGTTAGTAAATGATTGTTTGAATGTTAGAACATATTTTGATTGATTATGGCAGGTATTATCATTTAATGCACTTGTTGAGTCCAACATGGACGACTGTTATCCCCTTCTACGGATTGACGACTTGTTCGATCAGCTTCAAGGATCGATATATTACTTGAAGATCAACTTAAGGTTCCAATATCATCAACTTAGGGTTCGAGAAGAAGATATATCCAAAACCACTTTTATAACTCGGTAGGGTTATTTCAAATTCTTAGTCATGCCATTTGGTTTAGCTAATGCCCCCACAGTTTTCATGAACCTCATGAACCGTGTTTGCAAACCCTACTTGGATAAATTCATAATCATCTTTATTGAAAACATTTTGATATATTCCAAGAATAGGGAAGAACATGAGGAACATCTTCGTCTCATACCAGAACTACTCAAAAGGGAGCAAGTGTATGCAAAGTTTTCTAAGTTTCACTTCAGGATGAGAGAACTACAATTTATTGAAAATGTAGTTAATGAGAATGGTATTCACAGTGACCCGTCTAAGATAGAGGTAATCAATAATTGTCGGCACCAACGATGCTCATAGAGGTGCTGTGATATTTTGCATTAGCGGGTTAATTTCAGCGTTTTATTGAAGGGTTGTCTAAGATTACACAGTCTCTTACTGCTTTAACTCACAAGGGCACTGTTTAAAAATAGGGTCACAATGAAAAGCAACTTTCCAAGCACTTAAAGATAAACTATGCAGTGCACCAATCTCCTTGCCCGAAGGAACTAGTATTTTGTGGTTTAATATGATGCATCAATCCAAGGTCTTGGTTGCGTGTTGATGCAACGAGAGAAAGTAATAACTTATATATCCATGCAACTCAAAGTACATTAAAAGAACTACACAACTCATGACCTGGAAGTAGGATCTGTGGTGTTTGTGCGCAAGATATCGAGGCATTACTTTTAGGGAACTAAGTGTACTATGTTCACTGATCACAAAAGCCTTTAACACATCTACGAGCAGAAGAACTGGATATGCGACAAATAAGATGGCTAGAGCTACTGACTGATTATAATTGTGCCATCATGTATCATTCCAGTAAGGCCAACTTGGTAGTTGGTGCCCTTAGTAGAAAGGAGACCCTAAAAGCTCGTCGTGTTCGTGCATTACATCTTACAATACATTCTAACTTACCCAATGATTAATTAAAAACCTAACCCACCCCCACCCTCACTTAACTTACCTCCCTATCGGTTCTTTAGTCCTAAAACAACCCTCATTCCCTAAAAACCCTAACTACACAACTCCTAGAAAATATGTGTAACATAAGTTGGGACTTAGCCTATTTACAAGCATACGCTTATGCTAGTGACACATGTTTGAGTGGGGGGGGTGACAAAAGCATGTTTTCTTCTTGATATTTTTTTTGTAATATTTTATATATTGTTTTTTGAAATTACTTATTAATATTTTTTCAAAGTTTACTTTTTCTCTTTACTAATATATTTAACCGAGTTTGTTGTTTCCATGTTAACTTATGTTTGTGTCACAACGTTTATGATCAATAATACGTACTTTGTGCATCTATATTTCGATCTATAGAACTGAACGATCGTAACTTCATTTATTTCTATTATTTATTTAACTACGTTAATGTCACGGTCACAATGCGCGTGACAAAGTCTGAAATCTCGCCGCATCGCGCAGATTTAATTTCTAGTTATTACAATCTGTCACTTTATCATTTTTTAGATCATAAATAAAAACATTATAAAATTATAAAAAAAAGTTAATTGCTAATTTTGGGTACAGTTGGGACCAATGGTGTTACGCTTTCGTAAACAGTTGGGACCAAACCTGTAATTCGTCAATAGTTGGGATCAACACTGCAATATGGACAAACCATAAAGACCAATCGTGTAATTAACTCTTATATAAATTATCTAATTTAAGTTTTGAATTAAATAATGACTTAAATTTTTTTTGTAAAAACTAAATTAAAAGGGCTTTGGGCGGACCCGGTTTATTTCGAACGACATTCGTGTCCGCATGTCGTATGCGGGCGACCCAAATTTTCCAGCCAGAAACCCGTTTTTGCACCCCCCCTGCGCGCGGGTAGGTTATGGTGTAAAATGTATCATAAAGACATTCAATACCTTTCACCTTGTTTTCACATATAAACACATAATGTTTTATTTGTCACACTAATGTGGGACAAGGGTGTTAGAGAGACTCCCTTTCACACCTTTATTTCTAACAAATATTTAATAACATATATAAATATAATTAAAATATAGTTAAATCCGGTCCAATCGGTCCGACCACCAAACCAGTAAGGCGTTCGGTTCGGCGTCCGATCCGGTTCTGAAAATCAGTGTGGGTTTGTTTTTTGGGGGCGCGTGGTGTTGGAGGAGGAGGAAAGAAATTATTCAAAACAATTTAGTTGGTTCATTGAACGTGGACATGTTTGTCTGATTCTCTTTCTTCAGCATATAAAGTAATTCTGGTCAAATTAGACTGCGCCTCACCATCAAAACGTTTTAGATCGGGTCGTTGGACGATATCAATTCGGACTGTTACTACTAAAATATACATTATTCAATTGCTCTGCAAATTAAACTTTTAATCAAATAAATGTAAAATCGGTGTCATTTCTACAAATTATTTGAGTTTTTCTATCGAACTAAATTGACCTTAATTTTAATAATAACTAAAATTTGAGTGTGTGGTTACAGCAAGTCTCGCTCTCTGAGTTTAGATTTTTAAGTAATTGTGACTAACGTGTTGTTGTGCGTAATAAAAACTCATTTAACTAACGAAAGAGTCAACATCTTACAAAAAACCGTTTAAATATTAGTAAACATAAACATAAATCAATATAAACCAAACCATTTAAAGGAGTGAAAAGTTTGTAAGAGTTTTATTAACATTGCTCCACTAAAAAACAAGCTGTGGGTAAATTTCGTTTCATATATCTATTTTTAAATTATTTTATGTAAAACATAACTTTAGTTACAGGAAGCATTTACAAACTTATAAATTATAGCGTTATTTTTTATACAACTCGTGTAATACACGAGTTTATACCTTAGTAAAAATATAAACATTTACATTTTTCACATGTGTTTACCGATAGATATTTTAATAAATGGATTTATGTGTTTACCAATAGATATTTTAATTTCTCCGATTAGGTTAAAGGGAATGCCTCATTTTTACTTTTTTATTGTCATCTTCGTTATCTTTTCTTGAAAACCCTTACAACCGTCATCGCAACCCAATGTACGCTCCCACCACCGCAACCACCTACACCCTATCCGCCTTTTGTACTCTTTGTAGATCAAAGGTGACCTGTTCATATTCTTATTTTATTCTCTCTCTCTCTCTCTATCCATCATATTCTTTTACGATCCAGTTCATGTAAGTTTAATTGTTCCGGCGATCATATTATTCAGTTCACAGCAATACTCCGGCGACCAATATCTCCATGGTCAACCATCACCATTAACACAACTACAATGTAAGGCCCCGTTCCCGGGACGCCTACAGTTGGGCATTAATCGCACATAAAATAAATAATTACATTTAACTTTCATAAAACATCGCAGCGGAATTATCAAAATAGACATCTCATTTCATTATAAAAGCTTTTGCCAAATAGTACATCGCTAACCAGTTACAAAATACATTGTTGCATTACATCACAAAAGCCTTATATATATGGATGCCATCCCAAAAGAGCTGAGTAGCCTCGCAACGCCATCCTCAGCAACATTACCTGCCAACTGGAAACACATAAAAGTCAGCGTTGCTGAGTGAGTTCTAGCTTTATAATAAAACATACTTTACTTTCATTAAAACCGTTCGTTACTTCTGCATGATCACACATCATACGTACACATAGATAATAGTTATTATTATCTTCATCATTCAATCATTCTTAAACTTTTACATTCTTTCATCATTACAACTTTTCCTTTCCATCAAACCATAAACCTTACCCTTCTGTTCATGGTACTGGACCTAGGCCTATCATAGACCTTCTATAACAGTGCACCGCACCTTATGGCCACAGCACCTAAGGTAAAGTTTAGGTGTACTATTGCCATATGCAATACCTTTCTGTTCACGGTTCTGGACCTAGGCCTATCATAGACCTTCTATAACGGTGTACCACACCTCGTGGTCACAGTACCTAAGGTATGCAGCAATGGTTCTATACAAATGGTCAATCACAAAGAAAGACCCTGATGTGCATCCTCCCGGGGTAGCGAACCCACACACCGTTGGGCTAACACCTTTTAATGGCGTGTCCCGACACACAAGGCTTGCAAGACTTTCTTTAATTTCATCTTTTATTAATGCATGCATTCATCATGTTCCTCTTTCATCATCTTTCACTTTACGTTACATACTACTTTTAATTCATTCTTTAACATAACACGTAAAGACACAAGAAAGATAAACATTCATCATAATCAGGAACATCAACATATACAGTCATCATCATCATACAGGGCAACATCATACATACATAACATACATCATGCATAAATATGCAACATCATCACCATCATGCCCAACGTACCCTCTAAGGTCTCAACAATCATCTTACATGAACTTACGGGAATTTCCATGTCAAACTTACATCTGCACATTCCCCCGAAAGTCAGTAATTAAACTACACATTTCCCCGGGTACAACAGCCCTACTTGGGCGTATGGACACCCTTCAGTCGCATGGCCTCCAGGCGACTGAACATCATGCGATTGGGCTCATGCGGATGAACATCTATGCGAATGGACACCCAGTCGTGCGTATGGACCTCATGCGGATGGAACTAATGCGAATGAGCACCTATGCGACTGACCTCATGTGAATGGACTCAATGCGAATGAGTTCCATGCGATTGGAACTAATGCAAATGAGCACCTATGCGACTGACCTCATGCGAATGGACTCAATGCGAATGAGTCCCATGCGATTGGAACTAATACGACTAAGCACCTATGTGACTGGACCCTCAGTTGTATGACCCCCCAAGCGACTGACCCCCAATCGTACGAATGAATCCTTAATCGTGCGAATGAACCCTCAATCGTGCGAATGAACCCTCAATCGTGCGAATGAACCTCAATCGCACCTCAGTCGGCCGTATGGCCTCCAGTCGGTCGCCTAGCCCTAGCTGATGCAGAATGGAGTTCATCCCGAACCCAATCTGCTATTTTCGACCTCCAAGCTCATCCAAACCCATTCTAAGCCTAAATCAACCATCCTAAACCTTAGGAATGCATACCACAACACCATACAAGCACAAACAAACTCCAAACGCATCACACGCAAATACACCCAAATGGGTCAAACACACACACATACAAAAACGAGTTTTCTATGTTTTCCAGCCCCAAAATTGTTTGAAAACAAGTAAAAGAGGGGTCCTAGAACTCACACAAACGACCACAACGAGAAGGGCTTCGATTGGGCTTGCTACACGACGATTTTGCATACTAAAATCCACTCGAACCACCCTTTTTCCTCTCTTTTCTCCCTTCTTTCTCCCCTCTCTTTGATTTGGCTGAAATGTGAGTGTGGGGAGAGGGTAAAGGCTGCCCTCTCCCTTTAAATACCACCACATACTCAACTTTCTATCGGTGGCGAGTTTGGTCCCTCGACTTTGGACTTTATTTCTTTTTCTTCATTCGTCGGCTTCAAAATAGATAAATAACCTGGTGTTACAAGTCCACCCCCCTTAAATAGGTTTCGTCCCCGAAACCTGTTTTTCCTCGAACAAACGTGGGTAATGCTGCCTCATCTCTTCTTCAGTCTCCCACGTAGACTCGGATCCTTTCTTGTGCTTCCACTGAACACGCACAAGAGGAACCGTTTTATTCCTTAGCCTCTTCTCTTTTCGATCGATGATTGCCACTGGTTGCTCTACATAAATGAGTCGTTCGTCTACTTCGATATCTTCCAGTGGAACAATCATATCTTCATCTGCCAAGCACTTTCTTAGATGAGATAAATGGAATGTCGGGTGAATTCCACTTAACTCATCCGGTAACTCCAGTCTATAGGCCACCTCTCCTACTCGAGCAATGATTCCGAAAGGGCCTATGTACCTCGGGCTCAATTTGCCCCGCTTTCGGAAACGAATGATGCCCTTCCAAGGTGAGACCTTCAACATAACCCGGTCACCCACCTGGAACTCAATCGGTCTGCGTCGTTTATCAGCATACGACTTCTGTCTATCTTTGGCTGCCTTCATGAAGGCTTTGATCTTTTCGAGCTTCTCAGTCGTAGCCTCGATCACCTCGACGCTCCCTAACTCCTTCTGACCAATATCACCCCAACAAACGTGTTCTGCATCTCTTACCGTATAGCATCTCATATGGGGGCATACCGATGCTGGCATGATAACTGTTGTTGTACGAGGATTCAGCTAACGGTAAGTGGTCATCCCAACTTCCTCCAAAATCGATAACACATGCCCGAAGCATGTCCTCCAATGTCTGAATGGTCCTTTGTGACTGACCATCAGTCTGAGGATGATAAGCCGTGCTAATATGTAACCTCGTCCCCATAGCGTCGTGGAATTTCTTCCAAAATTTAAATGTAAACCGGGTGTCACGATCAGAGACAATAGACACTGGCACACCATGACGAGTTACAATTTCCTTGATGAACAAATCAGCCAACCTCTCAGATGAATATGCCTCGCGGATCGGTAGAAAGTGAGCACTCTTCGTTAAACGGTCAACTATCACCCATATGACATCATACCCTTTCGGGGTACGCGACAGCTTCGTAATGAAATCCATGGTGATGTGCTCCCACTTCCATTCCGGTATATCCAAAGGTTGGATCTTCCCATACGGCTTCTGGTGCTTGGCCTTCACTTGCAAGCAAGGCACTTACTCACATACTCCACTACGTCACGCTTCATACCCGGCCACCAATAATCTTTCTTCATGTCGTGGTACATTTTCGTAGCACCGGGATGAATAGAGTATCGAGTCTTGTGAGCTTCATCCATGATCTTCACACGTAGATCCCCAAAACGAGGAATCCACACACGACCGAATCGGGTTCTAACACCGAGTGTGTTTTCACCCAACTCTGCGACCAGACCTTTCATTCTTTCAGAGTTAAGATGATCTTCTTTTAATGCTTCATCTTGAAACTCCTTGACTTGCTTCATTGCATCGGAGGTCATGATCAGCTGATAAGCTTTCACCCGAATCGGCTCGGGTCTCTCCTTTCGGCTAAGGGCATCCGCCACCACGTTGGCTTTGCCCGGATGATAATGGATCTCACAATCATAATCCTTTATAAGCTCCAACCATCGTCTCTGCCTCATATTCAGGTCCTTCTGCTCGAAGAAGTACTTCAAGCTCTTGTGGTCAGTGAAGATGGTGCACTTCGTCCCGTAAAGATAGTGCCTCCAAATCTTTAACGCAAAGACCACAACTGCTAGCTCCAAGTCATGAGTAGGATAATTGACCTCATGAACCTTCAACTGTCGGGATACATAGGCTATGACCTTTCCTCTCTGCATTAACACGCACCCTAACCCCGAGTATGAAGCAACAGAATAAACCACCAGATCTTCACTTCCATCGGGTAATGACAGAACTGGAGCTTGAGTCAACCTCGCCTTCAGTTCCTCGAACGCCTTCTCTTGAGCTTGACCCCATATGAACTTCACATCTTTTCGGGTCATCTTAGTTAGTGGAGAAGCGATCCTAGAAAAGTCTTGGATGAATCTTCTGTAGTAGCCCGCCAAACCCAAGAAGCTACGAATCTCGGATGGCGTCTTTGGTGACTTCCATTGCATAACCGCCTCCACCTTTGCCGGGTCCACCATAATCCTGTCAGGATTCACCACATGACCCAAGAACTGAACTTCACGCAACCAGAACGCGCACTTGGAGAACTTGGCGTACAACTTCTCCCTTCTCAACGTCTCTTGAACTTCCTGAATGTGACCGGCATGCTCTGTCTCGCTCCTCGAGTAAATCAGGATATCATCAATAAACACGATCACTGATTTATCCAACATCGGCCGACACACTCGATTCATAGATCCATAAAAGCAGGTGGCGCATTGGTCAAACCAAAAGACATGACAAGGAACTCATAGTGATCATATCGCGTGTAGAAAGCTGTTTTAGGGATATCCTGCTCTTTCACATTCAACTGATGGTAGCCCGATCGAAGATCTATCCTTGAAAACCAACTGGCACCTTGAAGCTGATCGAACAAATCATCTATTCTCGGTAAGGGGTATCGGTTCTTTATCGTCAGCTTATTCAGCTCACGGTAGTCAATACACATCCTCATGTTACCGTCCTTCTTCTTCACAAATAAGACCGGAGCACCCCAAGGAGAGATACTCGGCCTAATAAATCCCTTGTCAAGCAACTCTTGCAACTGCTCCATCAATTCTTTCATCTCTGTCGGGGCCAACCGATACGGTGCCTTGGCAACAGGTTGGGCACCCGGTATCAGATCAATCTGAAACTCGACCTCTCGGTCAGGTGGCACTCCTGGTAAGTCTTCTGGGAACACGTCTGGAAAGTCACACACAACCGGTACATCGGCTAGTTGTGGTGTTGGCGTATCCACATCCTTCACATAGGCCAAGTAGGCACTACATCCACGGCTCATAAACTTTCCCGCCACCGCCATCGAAATTACTTTCGGAATCTTCGTGACCCGATCACCATAAACCGTCACCGAACTCCCGTCAGGCGCTGTCAACCAAATCATCTTCTTGCGACACACAATGTTCGCCTCGTAATCTGCTAACCAATCCATCCCAAGAACCAAATCAAAACCACCTATGGTCATCATGAACGGTCTAACAGGAAACTTATGACCCTCTAGCTCCACGTCACAGTTCTCTATCATCTCAGAAATCCTGGTAGACTTACCTATGGTAGTTTCTACATCAAAGGGCGTATCGACACATCTACTACTAACAGGCAGCTTAGCATAGAAAGCAGCAGAAATAAAACTTTTACTAGCACCAGAATCAAATAACACAGAAGCTAAAGTTTGGTTCACTAGAAACGTACCGGACACAACATCAGGGTCCGTCCTAGCTTCCTCCTGTGTCATAGTGAATGCCTTGGCGCTTGCCCTCGGTCCTTCACTTCCCGTCTTCTTCACCTCGGAACCCTCAGCCCTCGGCTTCTTACAATCCCTACTCATGTTGCCCTCCATGCCACAGTTAAAGCACCGGACCGTACGACAGTCCTTGGCTATATGCCCCGCCTTCCCACATTTGAAGCACACATTCAACCCCAGCCTACATTCCCCACTATGCTCTCTCCCACACTTACCGCACTTCCTCATACCTGCACCCGATGCGACCACACGATGGTCGTCCACCCGTGCCTTTTTGTTACCCGTCGAGGCATCACCCCGACCAAACCTCTTCCCATGCCAGTTCCGATCACCACCACCCTTCTTGCTACCTTCAGTCACCACCACCGTTCTCTCATCATACAGTCTCCCCGCCAAATCCACCGCCGACCTAAACGTGCTCGGTCGGGCAACGATCATATGCCTGCGAACATCCACCGGCAAACCCTGAATGTACCTCTTAATCTTCCGTGACAGAGGCGTCACCTGATCCGACACCAGACGTGCCATCTCGTTGAACTTCGTGGTGTACTGCTAGTGTGTCATGGTTCCCGCCTCCAACTGCAGGAATTCCCTCTCAACCTTGTCCATCTCCCGGTGAGGACAGAACTCCTCAATCACCAACTTCTTCAGTTCGGGCCATCTCGTTCTCCCGATTGCCCGATTACCCTCAGCTTGGACAATATTGTCCCACCAACATAAAGCTGAGTCCATAAACGAGTGGGTAGCAAACTTCATGTTGATACATGTATGTCCCTAGATCATGATTTGAATGTAATAGATCTTGTTTGTCTGATTATGATGTAATGTTTGGAAAGATTAATGAAATGATATTGATTGTTTGTGATTTGTAATGTCTAATATTTCATTAATGAGTTGATATTGAATTGGTTAATTAGGTTTGTGATTGTTTGAATGGTTACACATAATGTTATATAAATTAATACATTCAAACTTAACACAATGAAGTTCTCAAGCGAATGGCCCATGCGAATGGACCATACGCATGAATAACTTCATACGATTGACTCAATCGCACGACTGAACCAGGAGACTAGATCAGTCGTATGATTGAAACATAAGATTGGCTCAGTTGCACGACTGAACACTCAGTCGTGCGGATGAATCAACCGCATGGTTCAATCGCACGACTAAACCATACTAATGGTTTAGTCGCACGAATGAACAATACTAACCTATAAATACAACCCAATTCGTGGAAAAACGTAAGCATTCATTCTATTTCGACTCCAGACGTACCCTAGCCGTCCAGAAGCCTTCCAATTCGTTCTCCAAGTTCATAGAACACATTAGATCGATTCCCAATCGATTTCTAACGTTAGATTCAATACTTTATTGATTCTTCGTGTGTTCTCACTGATTGGATCGCCAATCAAATAGGATTCCGCACTATTTGATCTGGTTTACACGCTAATCACTCGGTATTTCGTTCAAATACCAGGTCCTAACAAGTAGTATCAGAGCTTTGGCTCTTGATTACGTGTGATTCAATCAAGATTGATAAAAAGTTACGGTAAGATTGATGAGAAAGTTTATGTATCACAACCCCCCGGTTTTGAAGATCCTCACCATCCTTATAGAGTATACAAGCTAGATAAAGCCTTGTATGGTCTTCATCAAGCACCAAGAAAGTAGTATGAAACACTATCATCTTTCTTGCTCAAGCATGGCTACAAAAGTGGAACCATTGATCAGACACTCTTTCTCAAACAAGAACATCAAGATCTCTTAGTTGTTCAAATATATGTTGATGACATTATATTTGGCTCAACTGATAAGAGATTGTGTGTAAATTTCAAAGAGCTGATGAAATCTGAATTTCAGATGAGTTCAATGGGTGAATTAAACTTCTTTCTTGGTCTTCAAGTTCATCAAAAACCAGATGGGATATTCACCAATCAAGAAAAATACATACATCAAATTTTGAAGAAATACAATCTTGCTGAAGTATCCTCATGCAAAACACCAGCATCAACAATTGACAAGATTGTTCCTCATCCTTCAGGAAAATCTATTGATAAAAAGTTATATAGACCAATGATAGGTTCACTTATGTATCTAAATGCCAGTAGACCTGACATTATGTTTGTTGTGTGTGTATGTGCTAGGTACCAATTTGATCTAAGGGAGTCTCATCTGAATGCTGTAAAAAGGATCTTCAGATACCTCAAAGGAAAACCAGGACTTGGTCTTTGGTATCCAAAGGATGGTGACTTTACACTCTACTCATACTCAGACAGTGACTATGGTGGATGTAACAATAATAGAAAATCAACAACTGGTGGATGTCAATTTATCGGACCAACACTAGTATCATGGCAGTGCAAGAAACAAACCAATGTATCTGTATCCACAGCTGAGGTTGAGTACATAGCTGCTTCAGCTGGTTGCTCTCAAGTCATTTGGTTGCAAAACCAATTGCTTGACTATGGTTACAACTTCCTTCAAACTTCAATTTACATAGACAATTCTGCTGCTATGTTTATAACTGCTAATCCTGTGCAACATAGTAAAACAAAACATACTGAGATAAGCTATCATTTTCTAAGAGATTGCTCAGAAAAAGGTTTAATTAAGTTAGTCAAAGTGGATACCACAAATCAGCTTGCTGATTTATTCACTAAAGCCTTTGATTCAGTCAGATTTAATTTTCTGATTGAGTCTCTAGGCATGATTAACTTAGATTAATCAATTTGAACAAACAAAATACTGTATGTAATGATGCCTCAGTATGACATATGCTTGGGAAATGATAGTACACTATATCTGTGCTTATTCCTGGATTCATAATTAACAATAAATCTCAGCAACTTTCTTGATATGTGAGTAGATTCATCTTGAGTGGAAACTACACCGAGTGCATGCCAAACATAATGCTAAGTGATTGTGTGTGGGAAACTTCATTTTAGGAATACAAAGTGAGTCTTATTCTAATGTGACCAAATCACTCATCTAAACACACTATGTAAAACCCTTTATAATATCTATCTTTGTAAATCATACTCCCTCTGTTTTGTGTGAACAAAGACCTGGTTGTATGATCACCATACTGAATATCAGTTACAAAAGGTGAAAAGATCATGATCCTCATCATCCCTCTATTTTGTGTGAACAAAGACCTGAGTTAAAGGCACCTCTGTTTTACGTGAGTAAAGACCTGATTACCTGATGATGATCATATCTAAGCTCTCAAAAGAATCCTATGTGATCAATTGTATATTAATCTAGAGCTTTTACATCATTGCATTAATGAGATGCCCAATGTATCTCAAGATAGATCTTATAACTTAAAGTACATAGTTCTTAAGTGTGAAAAAGTGATGATTTGACTTGCAAAGGGAGGACAAAATCTTTGTGAATTGAATGTGAAGCCCATAACAGTTATTTCCAAATCAATATGAAAACATGATAAACAACATGCCTACTTGATACATGAGCTCTTGTATGGATTTAAGTGGACAATATACTTACAATCAGAACTTTGTTCAGGTATCAATTCAACAAAATAGCACATCAGGAAGAGGCTTAGTATTATAGTATGATCCCATCATATGTGTATATATGCTTGAGCATCATCATACAGTTAAATGTCACTCATGCTATTCTTCTTATAAATTTATGATAAATGCTTAATGTCATCATTAATCACAAATTTAGGGGGAGTAGAAGTCATGAAGTTAAGTTTATCAATCAGCAGCTTTG
Organism: Flaveria ramosissima; assembly: GCA_025215565.1. Taxonomy (NCBI): domain Eukaryota; kingdom Viridiplantae; phylum Streptophyta; class Magnoliopsida; order Asterales; family Asteraceae; genus Flaveria; species Flaveria ramosissima. The sequence continues at coordinate 66,292,163 of CM046040.1, forward strand.
TCTATTTCATTATCAATTTGAAGGAATTGGAATCTGAGCACCATCTTAGCTCCTGGATACATGAAATTTTCTTTAAAATCATTTTAAACTTGTGCTAAATTGTCATGAATACAAAGTCAACAAGCTCCAACAGCAATAAATGGTTCTAAGCAATGGACTTGAACCATACAACAATATTTCTCTGCATTGTGCCATCTTAAGCATCAGCAGAAACTACAGTGTGAAAAAAAATTTAAATGCTTATCCGTAGATTGGTAAACTACGGATGAGCAAAGATCAACAAAAATAAGTTAATTTTATAGTTTGATAATCTGTAAAAATGCAAGTTATACTTCATCAGCAGATGTCGTTAAGACATCTTCAGATGATTTATGGGATCCGTAGATTATCTGCGGAAGAATTTGTTGTGGGTCCCACTTCATTAGTGTTAAATGTTAATGTGTCTAAGAGTATAAATGATGATGTTTGACTTCAAAATTCATTATTTGCCTTCTCAGTTCATTTTATTCAGACCTAGAAAAACACACTCTTAACAAACTTTTCCCCCTTCGATAACATTCAAATTTTACCAAATCAAACCATCAAAACAAACATATATCTGTGCTCTCAGATCGCTGTGTTCAAGGTAAAAACATGTCGTAATGTTTCAATAATTAACCATTCGAATCTTGTTTAATCCCACAACTGTTCGTATTCTCAGTATGATTCTAAAGAAATCTTCTTCTTCTGAACAGATGGATAATCGATTTGCGAAAGAACACAATGTGTGTGTCTTCTTAAACCCTCCGATCCTGTTTTAGTAGGGTGTCAAGACATTATCCGATATCTAAGAAGATCCAGGCTGTTCTATGCCTTATCAGCAGAGCCGGTGATTCACCAATCGCACATCATTGATTTCTGGAACTCCGCCCAAATAGAGGAAGATGGTCAAGTTATTGTGGCTAATGTGAAGAATCAAAGACTGAGAGTGAATGAACAAACAATAAGAAGGGTTCTTGAGTTGGGAGATATAGAAGCTGGTCACCCTGATGTGTTTGACAATGAATACATAGAAAAAGTCTTTCTACTGATGGGGTATGATGGTGACTTCGAGAAAGGAGAAATAAAGAAAGGAAGACTCTGCAAGTCATACAGATTTCTCTGTCACACTTATCTTAAGTGTATCTTAAACAGGAAATCTGGACTTGACAGATTTTCAAGGCATATCTCTTCAGGCATTATTGGTATTTTTGAGAGAAGAACCTACAACTATTCAAAGTACATCTTCAACTGCTTTTGTGATCACATCAAAGTACAGAAGGCTGACAAGATGTACATGTTTCCAAGGTTTTTGTAACTAATTATCAATGCTGATCTGCCTGGAACTACTGTGGATGGTGATGTGTTTGTTCAAGCACACCTTGGGAGATCAATACTGAATAAAATATCTTGGAAATATGAAGGAGGAGACATGCCCATGTTTGACCATGTGGTAGATGCTCATGCAAACATTCCTCAAGAGCTTGTGTGGGAAGACCAACAGGAGGTTTCATCAACCAACTCTGCTCAAGACACTCACTAACCAGATATATCACCCATACATCATCAACCTCAACCATCCCTAACAAATTCACCTACCAGCCAAAACACAGAGCCTATCTTTCCAATTCACCCTCTATCACCAAATCAACAACCAACACCCCAACCAAATTCTCCTGCTAGCCAAAACACAGAACCAATCTCTCTAATTCACCCTCAATCACCAAATCAACTTCAAATGCAACTTTTTCAACAACCTCCAAATCCAGAAAATTCATCCACTGAGAGCATTTACACTGGGGAGACAGAGTTAGCCTCACAAGCAAGTACAGTTCAACTGTCTTTAAGCAAAACAGAATCTCCTGTACTTTCAAATGAAACTAAACCAGTCTCTCCGGTGACTGACCATCAGCAACAACAACAACCACATCAAGAACTGGTAGATCAAGCCATTGAGCCCAGTTCAAGCTCAACAAGTGTAGACCTGGAAGAAGTAAAAGATGATGAGATTGATGCTCAACATCAGGAAGAAGAAGAAGCAAACTATGTTGATGTGATTGCCTACAATGAAGATGATCTAAGTGATAATGATATCCCTGTCAGCAAGAGTTATCTGGTTGCTGAGTACAACAAGCTAGTGCTGAAATCGAACAAAAGAAAGCAAAGAATACAGGAGCTGAAGGGAGTGATAAGAGAAAAGAATGAAGAGTTGATGAAACAAGAAGCTAGAATAAAAAGGCTGAGAGAAGATGCTCAATGCAACAATAAAGTTATTAATGCTCTACTTGATAAGGAGTCTGAGCTTAAAGAGTCAGCAGAAACTAAAAAGGAAGAAAAAGAAAGGATGATGATGGAGCTTGAACAAGCAAATAACACTATGTCTGCTCAATCAAATGTGATAAAAAGAAAAGAAGAAGAGATTGAGCAGCTCAAAATGAAGATCTGTGCATTAGAGTCAAATGCTGATGTTTCAACTGTTCAAACAAAACAATCTACTGAGGCATCAAAAGGGCTAATTATGTACTCAAGGAAGAGAAAGTATCTTGGTGCTACAGAGAAGAAGATGACAATCGATGAAAGTTCTTCCAAGAAACTAAAGCTCACATCTCCTGAACACACACCTTCAGTAGATTTATCTACTGTGAAGTCTGTCTCTCACCAGGATGATGACAATGATGAAGAGTGGAAAGAGCTGATCAATGAAGACTCTCCACCAGACCAGGAAGTCTCAAAGGCTGATGATCGTCTAACTACAAAAGACATATTAGAAGAGAGGCCTGAATCAACCATGTTCATGACACTCATAAACCATGATTTCCCTTATGATATGGTTGAGAGACTAAACATGACTGAGATGAAGAATCTATTGAAAGAATTTGAGCTTGCATGCTTTATGATTCCAAATTGTGACTGTGAAGCTTTCAGCACCTTTCAATCCATCCAGAAGATAAAGAAGGAGTTAGGACATTGTGAGACAGCCAAGCTGAGCAAATACAACATGACTTGCTGGTTACAAGGCCATAACTACAAACCACATGAGCTTAAGGGAAGGTCAGTAGGAGAACATAGAAGGATGATGGAGCATGTGATGAAAGTTGAGCTGGATACTGGTGTAAAATTCAGAACTGAAGCTCCACATCCATCCTATGAGCAACAAAGCAAACTTCCTGCTAAACCTATAACAGTTGAATCTAAACATCAACACAAAGGGAAGACTTGATCAGAGAGCTAAGAGAAGTAATACCAAGCAAAGTATGGCCACTTGGCACTACAGTGAGGGAGATAACCGAACAGAAGTCCACTTTGATACAACTAATAGACCATCTCATAACTCCCAGTTCTGTGGAAGAGAACAGGATCATGGCCTGGAAATATGATCCAGACTGGGATTGTGCTATTATGTAAAGAACATCTGGAAGAGTTGAATACTTCCATGATGTATTTTCAGTGGTCCATCTGCCAGAGAATGACATCAAAGATCTTCAAAGCCTGATCATCTGCAATTATCCAATTCACCCTCGAGGAAGAGACTTCTCAACTCTAGTGGGAAAGCTCAAGACTAAATTTAAAGATGATGTCCTCAGAGAAGCTAAAAGAGAAGATGCAAAGCATCAGAAGAGAATCAAAGGGCTTAAAAGATACAAGTCCAATGCCTCAGAATCTGTAGATGATGAACTCTTAAAGAGGGTTGGCTACAAAAGTAGAACTACAGCAGCAATCAAATGCATTGAAGGGACTCAATTCACATACCCTATAACTGAATGGGGTTATGTTGAGAAAACGAAGGAGTTGGTCCTGCTAAGAAATGCTGAAAACAAGAAAGCTGACCGGATCAGGATCTTTGATCCTGTGGAAATCAAATTACTTCATCCCATCTACACCTCGTACCTTAATGACAAATTTTTTCCTAAGCTGGCCGATGAAAAAGCACAATATGATTTGTTCCTGCATGTCCATGTGATACAAGTGATTGACAAATTACATGCCAAAGCCTACAATAGAAGAAGATTCAATGCTGGACTGCTGAAGGGAACAACTTTTGATGAATTCAGAGAACTCAGAATTTCAGAGCAAGATGAGCTAGAAGTGGTGAATAACAACAATGTGTTAGACACACTCACTACAGAGGAAGATGTTCTGGGGATAAGCTTTGAGACTCTAAAGAAGTTCAACAAGATGAAGATCAACTACAAGTATGATGATCAGAAGACTGTTGTGTCTTACTTCTACAACAAGATCATTGCCAGAGTCAAGGAGCTTCTTATTTTGAAGGATTGATTACAAGGATCTAAGCCTAAAGGGGAGTATTGTTAGATCTATGACTTATAGGTCTAGATCAATTTGTATAGGCTTAGAACATTAATCAATTCTTGTAACAAATATTTGTAATTGTCATTTATTATGCATGCATTAATTGTATATGCTAACCTATATATGTGTGTTATCGATAATTGCAGGTACAAACATAATATTTGGTCAAATTCTGAAATTGACCAAGTGTAAGAAACATCTACGGATGAACATTTTGTTCTTCCGTAGATATATTTCTTACAAGTAACAAAACATCCGAAGATCATCTGTGGATGAACAAATCAACGAGTACAAGTGAATGTTTGAGATTTGCTGCGGATGAACAAGTTTGCTTTTGAAGAATAAGACGTCTGCGGAAGAACAAGACTTCTGCTGAAGAACAAAACATCTACGGAAGACAATGTTTCTGCGGAGTCCAAACACTTGTATAGTACAAGTGTTACGAGTCAACAAGTCAACAAGGCAGTTATACTAATCCCAAGAAATCCGATGATTCCTTAACAGAACAATTCAAATCCCAAGAGATCCGGTGTTTCCTTTAACAGAAACATCATTGTCTATATAAATGGATCCTAGGTTTCGAATTGTGGACGGCAACAGCAATAGCAATACGACAATTCCACAACCAGCAAACATCCCATCAAATCTCTCAATCAAACCCTAGCAGCCGTCACATCATCCATCATCAAAATTTAATATCATTCATTCGTTATTTGTAATCATTAACATGTCTTAATGAAATACATATTATTCATTAATTGTGTTCCTTTTTAGTGTGTTCTTGCATTATTGTTGATATTGAAATTTTCTGCAAAACAATTAAACCAAGTTAACGTTGATTCCGCAAATGTTGACTTGCCATCAACCGATAATGATAATTCCTGATTGCGATCCTTGGATTCACAGCTACACTCAAGAAAGTCCTTTGCAAGAGACAAGTTTTTCTCATGCCTTTGTCTCTTCTGATAAAACCACATGCAACTTTCTCTTCATCCTTGAAGACCTGGACTGTATCCATCCAGATGATCTGGAGTACATGGAGATAGTTCAGCAGATGGCTTTTCTCACTCACAGAGCAAAGAAGTTCTACAAGAGGACATGGAGGAAGTTTCCAAGCAATGCAGCCAATGGAAAGTTAAGACTGGATAAAAGTAAAGTAAAGTGTTACAACTGTAACCAGATGGGACACTTTGCAAAGAAGTGTAAGACACCAAGGACAAATGGTGGCTAAACACAAGCCAGACCAAACTACATTGTGAAAGCTCTCTAGAATGAAAAGCCAAAGCAGCAAGCTATAGTTGCTGTTGAAGAAGGAGGCTTTGACTGGAGCTTTCAGGTAGAAGATGCATCTCCAAACCAAGTACTCATGGCAGACCATGATGAAGCCAAGGTATTGGAACATCTTTGTACTCCTGAATGTATTGCTAAAGTTAATAGATACATGTCCTATAACTTAGAAATAAGATCTGATCTTGAGTCCTTAAATATCTTAAAAGCTGATTTTAAGAGAGCTAAAAATGATTATAAACTAAAGATAGAGGACTTAGAGAAAACCATTTCAACTCTTAAACATGAGCACACAAACTACAAGACTCAGATCAAAGACCTCATTGCTAAGTTAACTGAATGCAAGTCTAAGCTTGTGATCAGCAAAGCCAAGGTAGAAAAATGTGCTCTTGAAGAAGAGACATTCAAGAACATAATATCCTCATCCTTGCATGCAAAAGTTTGTTATCAAAATAAATAGGGACTGGAATCTAGTTAGATAGCTCCTCCACACACAATCTTGTCTGTAAGATATCCTAGGTGTGGAACTTATGAAGATGAGCTTCCCCTCATAGACCCTTTGACTGAAGAGGATGAAGAGGAGATGGCGAAGAATGGATCTGAGAAGAATGAAGAAGAGCATTCTAAGAAGGGTCACCATCCCTATGAGGAGAGTAAAGTTGTTAGGATGACCAAGTCCAGGAGAAATAATTTGATCAGGAAGGCCAAAAGAAAGTCCAAGAAGGCTTAAGAGATCAAGAACACCTTCAACTCTTCACAGAACAAGTCTTCATTTCTGCAGGATTTGAAGTGGTGAAGGCTGAAGACACCAACTTGAACTCCATCAACAAGAGTTCTAGTTCATGTCCAAATCATCCCATCATCAAGAAGAAGGCTGATCAGTTGTGCACTACTGCTGTACAACCTGAACCATACAGCTCCAAATGTAGTTCTATCCCCACAAAAATTGTCACAGCATCTGCAAGGATGAAGATGGAGAAGGAAAGTGATCAAGTTCAGCCTTGTTCACAAAAGAAAACTCCTAGAAGGAAGAAAATGGAATCTGTTATATGTGGGAGTACTTCTCATCTTGCTAAGGATTGTGTTTACAATCGAAATATTACTCTCCACATGATCAAGAAAGAAACTTCTAAGAGTTTGGAGAAGAACAAGCAAGCTTTGGAGAAAAATCTCCTTCCTCCGGAAGCTCCAAAATGAAGAAGAAGACAAGTGGAAACTTGTCTTCGGAAGAAAATTTGGTCTCGGAAGAAAGGAATACTTTTGAAGCACTTAAGCCTGCTACAGTGAAAGCAAGATCTTCCAAATGTCCAACCATCAAAACTTCCAATGTCATCCAAACTTCTGAAGTATTGAAGGTCAAGTCTAAGCTTCCAAAGGTGGTGTGGAAGTCAAAGAAAGACCAAGTGGCTGAAAGTTCTTCATCAACATCAGCAAATGATCCTTCTAGCATGACTATAGGATCAATTACTGTTGCATTGTCTTCAACTTCTTTTGATGAGCCCAAGACCCATGAGGCTTGGGTTTCGAAATGTAACAAACCATCTCTTTTGTGCTGGAACAGCTCAAGACAAACAGAAATGTATGGATCATTGATAGTTGCTGTTCCAGGCACATGACAGGCAATAAGTCACTACTCTAAAAGTTTGAAAGAATTGATGGAGGACCAGTTGCTTTGGGAGGTGATGTAGGAGCTTAAATTACAGGAAGGGGCAAGGTCACAAATGGTATGCTCAATATTGAGAAGGTAAACTTTGTCAAGGAGCTTGGGTACAATCTTTTGAGTGTATCCCAATTTTGTGATCAGAGTCATAACATGCTTTTTACTGAGCATGAATGCATTGTTCTCAGGCCTGGGGTGGTCATTCCTCATGTGCACATCCTACTCAGAGCCCCTAGGAAAGGAAACATGTACAAGATGGATTTTCAAGAAACATCTCCCTTAGGAGAAGTTTCATGCTTTCTATCTAAAGCAAATAATGATGAGTCTTTTCTCTTGCATAAAAGAATGTGTCATGTAAACTTTAAAGATATGAATAAATTAATTAAGAATGATTTGGTAACTGGAATACCAAAGAAAGAGTTTACAAGTGATGACCACTGTGTTGCATGCCTAAAGGGGAAGCAACACAAGGTATCTCACAAGCCAAAGGAAAGAAATTCCATCATTAATCCCCACACTTATTACATATGGATCGCTTTGGCCCCACCAGTGTAATGAGTCTAGGAAGAACCTCTTATTGTTTGGTGATAATAGATGACTTTACAAGATTCATTTGGGTCTTCTTTCGTAGAACTAAGGATGAGACCCCTGAGATTCTAAAGAATTTCATCTTAAAGATTGAGAATCAATGTGATCACAATGTCAAAACCATAAGATGTGATCAAGGAACTGAATTCAAGAATCAAATCCTTGATACATTTTATGATGAAAAATGTATTACAAGACAATATAGTGCTCCCAGGACTCCTCAACAAAATGGTGTTGCTGAGAGGAGAAACTGTACACTAATTAAAGCTGCAAGAAGTCTGACTCTAAACTGCCCATCACTTTCTGGGCAGAGGCAGTGAACACTGCTTGCTATGTGCAAAACAGAGTTTTAGTAGTTAAGACACATGGTAAGACTCCTTATGAAATTTGACACAAGAGAAAACCTTTCATTGGTTTTCTCAGTTCATTTGGATGTCCTTGCAACATCTTGAATACCAAAGATCAAATTGCCAAGTTTGCTGAGAAATCAGATGATGGACATTTTATTGGATACTCTACTCAAGCTAAAGCTTATAGAGTATACAACCTTAGAACTAGCGTAGTTGAGGAGTCAGGAAATGTGACTTTCAATGAACACACTCCCTGTGTGAAAGGTTCTGGTTCGGATTTGCTATTTGATCTTGATTTAGTTACCAACTGTTTTAACAAATCTTTTGAGCATATTTCAGGGTCCATAGATATACTATCTACAGGTGATCATGACCCAAGATTTGAGCTAAGAATACCTTCATGCTAGACATCTTCAGCTCCATTGTTAACCAATCCTGCAAATGAAGCTTCTACCAGCACATCAATGACAAATCCTGCTGATACTTCTGGGGTGCCTTCAAATTCTAGCTTAGAGGTATAAAACTCAAATGAAGGAGCTTCAAATGTTGGAGAAAATGGTGGTGGTGAAAGTGATTAGGAATTCCTTGTTGCTGATAACCACTCCATTGAAGACAACATCAATGATGTCACACACTCATTGGATCAAGTCAATCTTGATAAGTGTGTTGATGTGGAGGGTGAATCCTCCTTGCCAAATCAGAATTTCTCAAATTTAGATCTTTTTAAGCAACTTGCTGTGATCCCTCAGCTAAGGATCCATAAGTCTCATCCTACCACAAATATCATTGGAGATGTTCATTCAGGGGTGAGAACAAGAGGACAATTCCATGATGCAAATGTTTGTCTTCACTCTTGTTTCATGTCCCAGATAGAGCCAAAGAAGATTGATGAGGCTCTAAAGGATGGAAGTTGGGTTGAAGCTATGCAAGAGGAGCTGCTTCAATTCAATAGGCAAAAGGTTATGAACCTATGTCCTCTTCCTCGAGGGAAGACTACCATAGGAACCAAATGGGTGTTCAAGAATAAGAAGGATGATAGAGGACTTGTCATCAAGAACAAGGCAAGACTAGTTGTTCAAGGGTATACTCAAGAAGAAGGAATTGACTACACAGATGTTTATGCTCATGTAGCAAGACTTGAAGCTGTGAGGATATTCCTAGATATTATTGCATCCAAGAACTTCAAGGTCTACCAACTTGATGTCAAGTGTGCTTTTCTCTATGGGGTGATTGATGAAGAGCTGTATGTCAGACAACCACCTGGGTTTGCTGATCCTGATCATCCTAATTATATCTGCAGGCTTGATAAAGCTCTTTATGGGCTGCACCAAGCACCAAGGAAGTGGTATGAGACTCTATCTCAGTATCTCTGTCAGCATGGATACAAAAGGTGTACTATTGATGGAACTCTCTTCATCAAAGGAATAGGAAATGACATAATGCTAGTTCAAGTATATGTAGATGACATTATCTTTGGGTCAACTAATCCAAAGCTCTGCAAAGACTTTGAAAAGCTGATGAAGGACAGGTTTGAATTGAGTGCCATGGGGGAACTCAATTTCTTTCTAGGAATTCAAGTGAAGCAAGTTGACAATGGCATCTTCATAAGTTAGTCAAAGTATGTACAAGACATACTTAAAAGGTTCAACATGACTGATTGTAAGGTTGCCAAGACACCCATAGTCAGGAACCACTCCCTCAGACCTGATCTTGAGGGGGAGTGTGTTGATGAACATCTTTACAGGGCAATGATTAGGTCTCTTATGTACCTCACAACTAGTAGGCCTGATATCATGTTTGCTACATGCATTTATGGAAGATATCAAGCCAACCCCAAGATGTCACACTTGATCACTATCAAAAGAATTTTAAGATATCTCAAAGGTGCTCCATCACTTGGCCTTTGGTATCCATAGAATTCTAACTTTAAATCAGTATGCTTATACAGATAGTGATTATGGTTGTTGCAACATGACTGCAAAGTCTACATCAGGGGGATGTCAATTTCTTGGTGGAAGGATAGTCTATTGGCAATGTAAGAAACAATCCAATGTGTCTGCATCAACTGCTGAGTCTGATTACATTGCTGCTGCAAGCTGCTGTGCTCAAGTGCTTTGGATTCAAAATCAGATGCTAGAGTATGGATTCAACTTCAAGAAGACTCCCATCCACATAGACAACAGTGCTATCTTAATCATAAAAAATCCTGTGCAGCACTCAAGGACAAAGCATATCAATATCAGGTATCATTTGATTAGAGATAACTTTGAAAAAGGATTAATCAAACTAGTCAAAGTTAACACAAATGAACAATATGCTGATCTGATCACCAAATCTTTTGATGAACAAAGATTTAAATATCTTGTACCAGCTATTGGGATGAAAAACTTTAAATAGCTTTTATTAAAACTTAATCATATTATTTCTAAAACTTGTATGTCCTAAGTTGTCTATTTAATCACATTCATAAGCCCTTGTTCTCTTTGGAAGAAAATATTTTCAAAACACATTCCTTATATTTTTGAAAAATTTTGATCTCTTTACTTTTCGGAAGATTTAAAATTACCTTCGGAAGAAACTTATGTCTCAGTAAACAAATAACTACTTCAGTAATTTTAACTTCGGAAGAAATCTCTAAAATAACTTCCGAAGCTTAAAATCAACTTAAGTACTTTTATGTTTTATAAGAACAACTTTCTTCCGAAAGAAATTTACCTTCGGAAGTTTTCATTTCTTTTAGAATAAAAACTGTGAGTCTTAAATCTCTTCCGAAGAAAAATTCACAAAAAACCTTTGAAATATCTTCTGAAGCAAATTTGCCTTCGGAAGCTTTTTTTCAGAACTTCCGAAGCTAAATAATCTTTGGAAGATTTCTGGACTTCTAAGAAAACTACTTTTGGGCAAAAGTAAACTACCTTTTCAGAGGTGAGACCGACATCTGGATTTCAAAGTTTATCCTATTTCATTAACTTTGTCTCAAATCCTTTTCACATAAATATCCAATGGTTCCCCCCTCTTTCACTATCTTCTTCAATTACACTATTTTTTAAACCTAAATTCTCCCAAACCGCATTTGTTCTTCACCTTCCTTCTCCTTTAAGATTCTCAAAATGGCCAATCTAAACCGCAGAAACAACCTTAACTTCTCCATGCAACTTCACAAGCAACACAACCAGGTTGCTCTGTTGAACTCTAAGAAAAATGATAGTTTCTCAGAGGTTTGCCGTTTTCTGGCTCTATCCAACTATTTCACCTCCCTAACCATTGATCATACTCTCTATGAGGATCATCTTCTTGAATTTTGGAAGACCTGCCAAGAGGTCATTATGGATGGGGAGAAGGCACTGTCTGCCACGGTGTATGGGAGGACAATCTTCATCACTCCGGCCATCATCAACACTCATTTACAGCTGGCTAATGAAGAAGGTGAGTTGTCCTGCCCAAAGGAAGCTGTAAATCATTCTTTTATGCAGATGTGCTATGAGGGAGATTTCTCTATAAAGACCTTGAGGAAAGGGAATGTCTCATCCCAGTGCAAATACCTGCTCCATGTGGTTATCCATAACTTGTCAAATAAGCAGGGAGGTTGGGACGTGAGGATCTCTCCTTCATAGTGCATGGAATGATTCAAGGGGTCAAGTTCAGGTACCCTCAGTTTGTTTACACAAATTTGCTTGCTAACTTGGACTCCTTAGAGTATTACATGTTTCCTAGATATGTTCAATACATTCTCAACAGTGAACTGGGCTCACAGTTGAGGGAAACAGGTAATATTCTTAAATTGGGACAGATGAAGGCCGACATCTTTAAAATCATGAAGAATCCAACTGTAGGCTTCTCAGGGGTAGAAACAGCCCTTGTCCAAAAAATGTTAGAGCTCATTGCTCAAGGTGACAACCTAGCAACACAAGCTAGTGTTGAACCCACACCTTCTACCTCCCAACCACGAAAAAGACCACAAATCACCCTCACCTACCAAAGAAAATCCAAACGAACCCCTGCTCAAGCTACTGAGCTTGTGCAGGCCCCTATACACTCACCCATATAGGAGGAAGTGGATACTAGAGCTCCCACTTCCCCTAAAGAGCAAACACTCCTATCATTTCAAGAATCAGTGCTGAGGTTCCTCATGCTCAGCCTGATGAGCTCACCAGCCCAACTGCCTTAAGCATTCACTCTGAGTCTCAACACTCAAGTGAACATCCCTCAAGGGACAGTTACCATACCCAGCCTTTAGACTTAAATCAACCCATTCCCAACCTTATATGCTATACTGATCAAGACTTAGGTTTCAGTGAGTACCATGAGTCTCTCTACTCTTCCCCTACTCAAAAAGAGATGAGTGCTTTTGATTCCCTTATGTCTAGCCCACATTAGTCACCTATTACTGAGGTGGATCAACCTGAACCTTTTCAGGAGATCCATATGGAAGAGGCTCTCACTTCTTCAAGTGATTACATCATTAAGACCTCAACCATGGCAACTCAGCCTATTGACACCTCAACTGAGGCTGTCAATGAGCAGAGGAAATCCAGCAGCCAAGATCTCGAAGCTGGTGGTGAGAGAGAGGACTTTGGTCCAATTATCCCATCCCCCAATGATTCCTCCGATTAAGATGATGGGAACTTGAGACTAAAGGTGCAAAAACTGTCAAAAACATGCACCTATTTAGTCTCTAAGGTTAGTCACCTTGAATCTCATGTGACTACCTTGCATAACAAGGTCAATGATCAGCAACTTGAAATATCTTATCTTAGGGAAAAACTAGCTGGGAGACCTTTAAGGAGAGCTCAACCAGGAACACAAGAACCTGTTAATGTGATTGACCTAACTCCTTGCTCACCTAGGCATGAGGGTCATGCTACCAAAAAGGGGGAGAAAGTCATTACAGTAACAAAACCTAGGAGTTCTTCAGGGAGTATGGACATTGAGGACTCACCATCCTCACTTGCAATTGTGCATACTCGGCAACTTCCTCAAGTTCACATTGATGTAGACTCTATAGACTCTTTCATTTAGAGTCTCTTTGAGGAAGGAATTCCAAGGGCTATATCATCCCCACCCCAAGGAAATTCAAATTACATTATTGGGTGGAGGTATGATGCTGATAGAAGAGCCCTCACTCTTCAAAGAGTTCAAGGGCAGCAAGAGGTGTTCAACTTTCAGACCTTGAACTACTATGAAGGTCTTGACCTGATCAACATGCCACTTACCAACCCAAGTCAATTTAGACAAGCTGGCAGGCTGGCACAAAGGATTCAAGACAGAATTACTGAAGAGTTCAGTTTAAGAAGGAGACAAAGGAAATCAGGTAATGTCATTGGTCAACTAGATATTGAGGCAGACCCTGAGATTAGCTTCAAAGGGAAAACCTTGGCTGAAGGCCCAGTGATAGAGCCTGAAGGCCCAGTGATAGAGCTTCAAAGGGGAGAAAGTTCCTCTGGGTCTTCAGGCTTCATGCAAGATGCAATCAGAGCTGTCCCCAGACCAATCACTCAAGATGATGAGTTGAGGGCAGTCAAGATTACTTACCTGCAGGCCAGGAACTATGACATTGATGAGATGATATCTCTCCCCTTAGAGGAAGTTAATGAACTGGCTGACATGAAAGTGTCAAGAGAGATGAAGGAAACAGAGGATGCAAGGCTACTTCTCCAAATCAAAGAGGAGAAGAGACATAAAAGATTACACAAGCATGTTCCTACTCTCTCACCAGTTCAAGAAAGCCCTGTGCAAGAGACTGTGGCAGCTACTCAAGAACCTCAGGTAGACAAGGAAATAGATAGGCAAAATATGATCAACTACCTGAGTGCCATAGGTTTCTACCAGGCATCTGCACTTCTTCCCTTGTCCTTTGAGTACATTGAGTTTGAGTATCTCAAACAGCTTGAACTTCAAGTACTCAAAGAACAAAAGGCAACAAAAAGAAAGATAAGGGAAGAGACTCCAAAGTCAAGAGCCATTATCCAAAAGAGCATGAAGAAGTCTGCTAACAGACAAAGGATGATGAGCTTCTTGAAGCTATATGGATTCTCCGGAAGGAGACTTGGCCCTATGTCTCTATCTACAATGGATGAGCACATTAAGGTAATCAAGCAGAAGATCAAAAGTGGAGAGCTAATTGACTTACACTCCCCTCCAAGTCAAGCTCCTCCTGAAGTAGAGGTTAAGGTTGAACAACCTGAGACAACACAACCTTGACCTCCAGCTGAGCCTCAACAAGCTTCATCTTATGATCCACAGTAGGGTCAAAATCCCTCTCCTTCTAAACCTATGAGAGTGGAACACCCAACTGAGCAAGACAAGGCTGATCAACAAGGTGTTGCAGACCAGTCTTATCAGTTAAAGTCCTCAAAGAGGAGGAATAGGATGGCTTCTAAACCAAAGTCAAAGAAAAAGAAGAAGTCTGAATCATCCACCTCTATACCTCAGGCTGAGTCAAATCAACCTGAGGAAGTGCATGAAGAGGTAGCCCAATCAACTCCAATCCAAGTGGCTCCACTTGCATCTGAGAGACTCGTTGGATCTAGAAAGGCTGGTGCAACCAAAACAAATCACTTAGACTATTTTTGGGTGCAACTAATAAAGGACTTCCGAAGCTAAGTGTTGAACTTCTGAAGGAAATGGAGTTCTTCCGAAGACAAAGTGCAAGATCATCTTCCGAAGGAAAACTCCAACTTTCGAAGACAAAGTATTCACTTCCGAAGTTCAATACTTATAAGAAAAGATAAGAAGACAACTTCCGAAGTATGAAGATATGAAGAAGTCCTCAAGCCTCGGAAGAAGCAGCCTCTTCCGAAGTATAAGTGGCTTTGGAAGAACTTTTTCTTCCAAAACCAACTAACCTTTAGAAGACAATACTATGAACCAGTGGACATAAGTATGGTCTCTCTGACACTCCGCTGCTGACCTCTGAGATACTGCATTGCGTTTTCTCAAAAACCATATAGTTGACCATACTATATTCCACTATTTACCTTCATCAGTTAGTACAGTTGCCAACTTTAGCTGGTGACAAAAGGTAAGTCGTGGACATGTCATGACTACCATATCTTAGATAATACTTTATCTAAGATACCTTAACTTTAGCATTGTAGTATATGTTTTAGTTATAGGTTTCCAGCTGGTATCAAAGTATATCCGGTTGTAGGATCTAGTATATATAGTTTCTCTTTGTAACTCTTGTTGTATGTTTGTAAGAGTCTTGTAATACTTTGAGTTGAGAAGTAATATATACAAGTACCTTGAAAATTATTTCTTTGTGTTCTTTACTACTTAGTATATTATCATCAACTCTTAAAAGAGATTCTACTTCATCTGATCCGAGTGTGTTACAAGTGAGTATTGAGAGAAAAACTAAGTGTTTAAGTGACAAAACCCGATCCTATAATTGGTATCAGAGCTTTTTAGGCTCTTGATTGTGAGATCTTACCATCCAAATCAACCTGTTTTTCACTCCTCCTTACAACACACTCAAAATAGCCCTCAAAAAGTCTGAAGTAAAAATGGGGACAAAGACTAAAGCACCCATCATCACCCTTGAAAACTTCAGGTCATGGAGCAGACGTATGGAAGGCTTCATCAGGTATCAAGACAACAAGATGTGGCAATCTATTGTCAATGGTCCGTACAACAAAGGTGGCAGCACCAGGTGGAAGCGGTGTCATGATAGAGAATGGCGTTGAAGACTAATCTGACGAGGACCGAAAGAAGCTAGATATTGACAGCAATGCAATGACTGTTCTCATGACTGCAATACCCAACTCCATCATGGTGGGGTTTGAGCATTGCAAGTCAGCCAAAGAACTGTTTGATGCACTTGTTCATGTGTACTCTAGCTCCAATGACTTCAAGAAGGACTCCCTGAAGCAGCAGTTCGAGAACTTCACCTACATCACTGGAGAGACCCTCGGCCAACAATACTTCAGGTACATGGACCTTATTTCTTCCCTTTAGTCTGTGGGAATTGCTCTTGAACTAAGAGACCTCACAATAAAGTTCATGAGTGCACTCCTTAATGAGTGGACATTCTATTATGTCTTTATCAAGAGGACAGAAAATCTAAACACCCTCACCATGACTGAACTTTATGGCATCCTTGATGGATACCATTTAGAGATGGAGAGCAAGAGAGGCCATCAGACAAGTAGACCCTTGAGTCTTCCTGCTAACAACACTTTAATGGTTGCAGATGGCTCAGAACCCACACAACCTCAACAGTACCTGACATACACCCAACAACCATCCTGTTCTTCTGGGCCATAATTTACATTCCCTGAGACTCCAAGGTCTCAACAGGCTCAGCAAAGTTCCTTTCAAGAGATTCTACTTCATCTGATCCGAGTGTGTGTTACAAGTTAGTATTGAGAGAAAAACTAAGTGTTTAAGTGACAAAACCCGATACTGCAAAATCCAAAGAGATGGCATGTGATTAGAGATCATGGTGATGAAGATGTTTACACATGGCAAGACTTATTCAACCTACCTCTGCATGATCTCTTTGAGATGAGAAGATACTATGAGAGTCTGAGTGATCTTGGCCATCTAATGAAGAAGGGCATGGTCATCAACATTATAAGGATTGTCAAAAGCTGAAGATCTTAAAATATTGTGATAGCATCAGGCTAGGGGAGTTTGTAAGGATTCCTATAAGTATTATGCAGCCAAAATATCCAAAGTCTCTATGCATGCATGCACTAAAGAACAGAAGTAGAAATGCTTCATAAGTTTTACACCTTGTATTAGAAATATTCTAAGTGTAAAATCTTCCGAAGCGAAGACCAACATCTTTCGAAGCCAAAAGTGAAGTCTTCCAACGACAAAGTCTTCCGAAGCCAAAGACTGAAGACAGATTTCTTCTGAAGACTTTTAGAGACATGCTTTTATCTGATCTACTTTACCATAAAGCTAGACCACCTTTCCGCTGCAACTTTGTTTAGTCACCAACTTACATGAGTTGGTGAAGAGGTCCATGCTTTTGGCAACTGTACATTGAGGTCTTGAGTCTGTGCTTTCTACATTATGTAGTTTTATCCTTTTTGTAATATATTAGAATGTGAGCTATGGCATGTCATAGTCACTAGTCAAAAGGCAATCCGCCTTTTGACTCTACATTTAATTTTGTTGTCTAGTCTTATGTATCCAGCTGGTCTTAAAAGTATGGCCGGCTGTAGGATGTAGTATAAAGTATCTCAAGTACTTGTAACTTTCTATTGTACACTAACATTTGTAAAAGAACTTGAGAAGCAATATACACTATTCTTGAAAACGAAATACTTATGCTGTTAGCTATCTTGTTCTGTCTCTCATTTTACTCGTGTTCTTAGCATCTATCACATAAGTTAACCAGTTCCCCATTTGATCTGTTAAGTGTTCTAAGGAACTATCCTCATTGTGTTGTTGTGTTGTAATTGCATACCCTTCAACGGTCCTGCAACACTTGTCAGCATTTGTTCTGTGGTCATCCGCATATACAAATGCGGATAGCCGACACTTGTCTTCTTTTGTTGATGCAGATTCTTCATCCGCATTGGTTCTTGGACTTGTGGGATTTTTAGCAGAACAACCATCAACCACCACTTTAATTGGCATGTATGTTCTTTTCAAGGTCCAACAATACTCCCCCTAAGGATTATACAGTCTATGTACTTCCAGGGTTTGGTGGGGGATGAGGTTGTGAAGATTCTGCTAGTTCTTATGCAGCAGGAGGAGGTATTATTGGTTCTACAAGTGATGGATCTAGAATGGCCTTTATAATGTTGAAAAAGTCATTGGCTTCAGACCTCTTCTCTCTGTTAAGCACATGAATCTTCATCTGGCTCATAGAGTAAATGGCTTCAATGGGTAGCTTCTTCAATGAGATGGGTTCCCAGATTGAAACAGTAGACAACCCATCTATATGAATCAATAAAGATCCTTCCATATCAACCTCAAGCTTCACAATATGGCCTAGCTGCAAAAGAGTCTTTTTCTTCCTCCTTTGCTCTCTCTTAGCTATGATTCTATCATATTCCATCTTCAATATTTTTATGCACTTAAGAAAGAAGTGCATGTCAGCTTCTCCCAGTTTATTGTTTATTTCCCTGAAGTGCCTGGTGTATATGTAGTGGATATAGGATTCATCTAGCAGTCTCACCTCATACCCACTGAATAGCCTGATCTCAGCACCATCCTTTCCTCCCCATCTTCTTTCAATTACCAACTCATAGGTCTTCTCATCATAGATGACATTTGAGATTGGTTTGGAGGAATGAGTTCCTGCCACTATCTTCCTCTTTAGGGACTCAGTTGGCTTTACCTTCAGCTCTGGAAATACCACCTCTTCAGCTTCTTTGGTCTTTTTCTTCTTTTCAAGAGGGTTGATAAAGGATCTATCTTTCCTCATACATATAGCATTGAGAGATTTGAAGTTGTCTGTTCTTTGAAACATCTTTAGGATGTCTTCAAATTCATACCCTCTGAACATAGCCTTGTGATTAATCAGTTCCAGATTGGCTAGTTCCTTCAGATCATGAATCTACAGGGAGTTCACTAGAGTAGTATATTCAGTGAAGAATTGAACTAACCCTAAGATCCTTTTGATCATGGACATGTTCCAGTCACTATCATACTTCAAGGCAATTATCTTTTAATCAATCTTGCCTTAGGGAGTAGATACACCCGTGTTCATCTCTGCAGTGGTGAGTCCTTCTTAAAGTGTTAGATGAGAAGGCTCTGTAAACCACTCAGGATTTCTATGTAGAACAGGTGCCAAAGATTCATGATCTCTATAAGTGAGTTGGATATCTTGACCTGATACTCTTGTTCTTGGTTTCTTGCTTGTGATTTCTTCTTCTAGCTTCTTCAATCTTTCCTTCTTCTCATTGATCAACCGGAGGATTGCAGCTCTTAATGAATTTGTCTTCGTGTTACCAACCTTTCTCTTGGTGTAACCTTGATCAGAGAGATCATCCTTCATTTCCTTGTCAGTCATGGAGTAGGGATCAGGATACAATGATTGAGAAGCATCAGTCTGCTTGGCTTTTGAGGAGAATTAAACCACTGGTGACTTGGATGCTTGAGTCTTTTTATAGTCTTATCACATATGAAGGGTCCAACAACTAGTTTAATTTTTCTTCTTCTGCTATCATACCCTCATATGTCATTCCAAACACCTCATCTGCATCATAAGCATGATTGATAAGAAACATAACCTTCACCATCAAATCATCCATTTGAGCTTTCACCCCCATCCCTTGCATTGAATACTCAATTTTTACAGGGCTTTCTCTTGCTATTGGTTCATCAACAACATAGCCTCCCTCTATCTCTTCTTCTTCAAGGTCTATAAATTCAGATCTTTTCTTTAATTGTGCCTCAGCCTTTTTATGCTCATCAAGGAATTTAGCAATGGCTGCTAGGCTACGGGGGTCATCCTTTTGTTTCTTCTTTAAAGTTTCTTCTTCATCTATGGGTCTTTTGCCCTTTGCCTTTTCCAAAAGATATTTCCTCTTTCTTGTATAGGTCTGTATGCTTTGACTAGAAGAGGTTTCAACCATTTCAGTCTTTTGGGGCACTTTTTCAATCTCTTTCTTTTCATCCTTAGCTTGTTCTTTCTCTTTGAGCTTAGCTTCTGATTCTTCTTTTAGTTGTTTTTCTTCACAAAGTTTTCTAGTCAGTTCTTTCTGCTCATCAGTCAAAGACACAATAGGTACAATTTGTAGACTCAATTCCTTTTCAATTGGCACAGGAGATTGAGGAATAATCATAATTGGCTTAGTGGCTTGTCTTTGCTCACCAATAAAGTCCCAGAATTCATCATCAATTGTGAATTCTTCAGCAGGTGAGATGTCAACAGCTTTGATCATTGCACAGAACTCAGATTCTTTAGTTTGTGATTCTTCATGATCTTTGCTTGTATAGACTACCATAGCTAAGCTTTGTCTCTTTGGGCTTTGTTCTACAAGAATCACCTTCCTTTTTAGGCTCAAAGAATCTCATCCTTTTTGCTAGAGGAGAGTCATCATCACTCTCCCCTGAAGAACTTTCATCACTTTCATTTTTGTCATTATCTTTCTTCATTTCAACCTCATCCTTATCACCTTCATCATCCTTCTCCTTTTCTACTTCTTGTTTTATCATAACCAACAAATCCAATTCAGAAATTCTCTTATTCAGAGATTCTATTTGTTTTTATTGCTCCATGATTATGTCAGATTATTCTTCAATAAATCCTTCTTGCTCTTCCATGGAATGTTAAAGAGCAGCCTTTAGTTCTTCTATCTCCATGTCTTTCTCTGCTTTTTTAGGATCATATTTTTCTTTCATTTCTTTCAACTCCTTCTCCTTCTCATCCAATTCTAGAAGTTTGTCCTTTATGATACCAGACCTTCTATCTAGGAGCTTTTCCATCTTAGCCACTTTCTTCAGAAGCTTATAGATCATTTCATCTTTCTCATCAGGTCTGTTCACCTCTGATTCAGCAAAACATTTAGAGGGAACTGCTTCTGAAGAGACTTGTCTCACTGGCATTTGCATTTGATGATTGTCCTCATCAGAAGATGATTTGGATTCCTCTGAAGAGCTGGCAGAGTCACCAAATTTATCAGGCTCAGTACTTGTAGGTGATGATGGAATGGGATATATATGGTGAGGATGTATGGGTGAAACATGAGGTGAATGGATGAGTGATATATGTGGTGAGACAATTGGTTGTGTTTGTGGTGATGGGATTGGTGATTTTTGAGGTGATGGAATGGGAGTAGGCATGAATGGTGATGCTATCTCAGCTTCTTGAACTGAAGGCCCAGTGTGAAGATCACCACCTACATCAATCTGTGGTGACACTGGCCTCAGTCCTTCTTCACCTAACACAGCATGCTCATCAACATGTTGTTGATCATGAGCATCTTGTTGTTCTTCTCATGAACAAGCTCATCAACACGAGCCTCTTGTTCTTCTGCATGTTCTTCAGGATTAATCTGTTGTAACATCCATGGTAACAAGGGAAAGAATGTTCAACTGTAGAAGTTCCTTGGATCTCTCTTCTTTATGTACTTGTAGGACTTGGCATTATAGTGAGAAATATCCATCACTGGCCCTTCAGGCACTATCTCTGGAAATGCTTCATTGATCAAGCATGGTAAGAACCTTGGTTACATCAGGAATGTTAGATCTAGGAACAATAGGTCTAGATACTTTTGTAAAGGCTTAGAACTTTAATCAATGCTTGTAATGAACTTTTGTAATTTATTATTTTGATGTATGCATTATGTATATAGGTTAACCCATATATGTGTTTATTTGTATGTATTATTGCAGGATCAAACATTAGACGTAGTCAATTTCTGAAATTGACTAAGTGTAAGAAACATCTACGGATGAATCCGAGGATCTCCTACAGAAGAACACCAATGATGACAAGTCTAAGGGAGTACTGAGATACCAAAGACCCACAAATGAATAACTTGTACAATGAATAAGAACAAGTGAAGACTCCTACGGAAAGGAAGACTCCTGCGGAAGACAATATAACTGCGGAAGACCAAACACTTGTACTTGAAACATCAAGCAAGTCAAGACAACAAGTCAAACACGGACTCCCAGAGATTCGCTGTTTCCTTAACGGAAACATAAATGCCTATAAATACAAGTCATAGGTTACATATCAAGTGAGGGCGATTAGACGGCAAACACCAAACATGACATCAATTCACACAATCAATCAAACACAAAAACCCTAGCAGCCGTCACATCAATACATCACAAACATCAACATGCTCAAAGAAAACATTGTTATTAGTATTCATTATTTGTTCTTTTGTAATCATTAATAAGTTTTTAATGAAATACTTTTGAATCGAATCTTGTTCTTTCATTTATTGTGTTGAAATCATTTTGCTCTTTATAATTAATTTTCATTGTCTATAATTTTAATAATTAATCAATTAAGCAACGATTAATGATCATTCCACAATCATTAATTCGATCCCAATCTAACATTGACAATTCCTGATTGCGATCCATTCACAGGTGGTATTAGAGCCAAGTGCTCATTGATTTAGATCGATTGATCTATCAGTGTTAGAATTGTTTAATTGATTGCTTATTTCATTAGATTAACAGTTTTCTGATTAGCTCTATTGTTATTGAGCAAAATTGTTTTGGTGTGAATCAATCTTTAAAACAATAAAACGGTGATTTGTCTATCTGCGAGTACTGCTTCATTGCTCGGTTAACATAGATCTATATTCACATTAAATGCATCTTAGAACTGAGTCATTGATTGATATTCATCAATTGTTCAAATCAATTGAACAAATATATTAACAAAATCGTTGAATTGATATTAATTATCATTAAAAGGATTGACTGATTTATGACCTTAATAACTTAATTATTCGTTAATTAAGTTTTGTCATTAATTAGTTCATTACTCAAAAGAAACTTTGTCTTAGTTGAATTCTAATACTTCAACTAAAATGAGTAACTTTGTAGGTGCATTATCATACCAACCTCCAAAGTTTGAAACCAAAGTGGATTTTAAATCCTGGAAAATCAAGTTCAGGAATCATGTGAATTATACTGATTCTGAGTTATGGGTATCAATAACTGAAGTTCCTTATGTTCCACCCGCTCTTCGGCCGGATTATAATGAAAATAATCAATCCATAAGTACACAAGATCTGTCACCTGATGATGTTAAAAAGGTAAAGTCGATATTAGAGCATACAATCTGCTTAGTATGGCTTTACCTGAAGAAATACTAATCAAGTGTGAGAATTATAAAAAAAAACAAATTCCTTGTGGAAGATACTTCATACACTCTGTGAAGGGAGTGATGAAATCAGAAGCAATAGAAAGGATACTATTCGCTCACAATATGAAACGTTTTATCATATTGAGGGTGAATCAATTCCTCAACCACTTCACAGGTTTATGCAACTGGTAACCGAGATGAACATCTTGGAGTTGAAATATACCAATGAGGAATTAAACAAAAAGATGATCCATACTTTGCATGGAGTTGGAAGCAAACTGTGTCCATGTTCAAGAACACAATTGATCTTAAAACCACTGGTATAGATACATTGGTGGCTAAAGTTGAAGCTCTTGAAATGGATGAAAAATAAAGAAACAAGAGTTTGATAATACATGTCACACCTTATAACTTTAAAGTAACCAAAAGTGCTGGAAGTGCCTTTATTTCTAACAATGATAGTGACAACTCTTGTACTTTGAGTGAAGATGAAGAAGAAGTGAGTTTTTATGCATCAAAGCCTTCAAAAAAATCTTTTCAAAGTAAATCAAGAAAAGAAAAGGGAAGACCTGATGAGAGAAAAGATGCATCTGCATCATTAGCAAAGTCTTCATCAAACAACAACCAAGTAGAGCTCATCACTGTGATTTTGGACTCTGAAGAACAAAAAACAGTCTTTGCAGCTTTCAGTTCAAGCTTTCAAGCTTACCTGGGAAGCACTTTAACACGTGCCAACATCTACCAACAAGACTTGGAAGAACTACATTAGATGTAGTAGAAGAGATGGATCTTCAATGGCAAATGGCAATGATTGCTTATAGAGCCAAGCAGTACCTGAGAAGAAATAAAAAATTTAGCTGCAGCAAGCAAAACATCAAAGATTGGTGTTGATAAGTCAAAGGTAAGATGTTTCAAATGCAATCTCTATGGGCACTTCTCAAGAGAATGTAATCAACAATAAACTACTGACATGAGACAACATCAGCAACATTAGTCTCATAAGCATCAATCTCATCAACCACAGACATTTCAAAGATCTTTCGACAACCATAGCTAACCAACTCATCCCTACTAGCCACAATGCATCAGCAGGGCCTAATAATTCTAAAGAAACCAGGCTGATCATTCTTCAAGATGGAACATGTGATTGGAGCATGTATGAGAAGGAAGTGTTGGAAGATAATCAAGCTTTAATGGCTCACATGGAGAACAAAGTTCCACCCTTGGCTAGAGAGGTAAGAGACAGACTATGTTCATTATTATATGTTAAGGAAGTTGAAAGATATAGGGTCCATGCTCAACAACGATTGACAAAGTAAAAGAAACAATGATTTTAAATGAATCTCATTTAAGGGAACATAAATTATATCAAATCAAAATTAACTATTTACAGAAACATTAAGATAAACTCGTTTCAAAAAATAATAGTTTAAAAGCCCAAGTTGAGCATCTGACCACTTTCTTAACAAAACCATGGTTGATCATGCATCAACTGAAGTGAAACTTCAGAAGTTTCAACTTTCATCTTAGTAATATGAGAAATTAGCAAATTCTCATATTGAATCAAAGAACAGGCATGGGTTGGGATATAATGTTATTGCACCCCCTCTGAATGATAACTATACAACTTTACCTGAAACAATGACAAACAGTATTGTAAGGATTCCTATAAGTCTGATGCAGCCAAAACTTCCAAAGTCTCTCTGCATGCATGCACTGAAAAACAGAAGTATAAATGCTTTGGAAGTTTTACACCTTGCACTAGAAAAATATTCTAAGTGTAAAATGTTTCGAAGCCAAGACCAACATCTTCCGAAGCCAAAAGTGAAGTCTTCCGAAGCTTCAAAGACAAATTCTTCTGAAGCCAAAGAGTGAAGATAGATTTCTTCTGAAGACTTTTCTGTACATGCTTTTATCTGATGTACTTTACCATAAAGTTGGACCACCTTTCCGCTCCAACTCTATTCAGTCACCAACTTACATGAGTTGGTGAAAAGGTCCATGCTTTTGGTAATTGTACATTGAGGTCTTGAGTGTGAGCTTTCTACTTTATGTACTTTTATCCTTTTTGTAATATATTAGGATGTGAGCTATGGCATGTCATAGTCCAAAGGAAATCTGCCTTTTGACTCTACATTTGATTTTGTAAGTTATCTAGTCTTATGTATCCAGCTGGCCTTCAAAGTATTACCGGCTGTAGGATGTAGTATAAAGTATCTCAAGTACTTTTAACTTTTGATCTATGCTTTGTAACATTTGTAGAAGAACTTGAAAAGCAATATACAACATTCTTGAAAACCATATACTTGTGTTGTTAGCTATCTTGTTCTATCTCACATTTTACTTGTGTTCTTAGCATCTTTCGTATAAGTTTGCAGTTTCCTGTTTAATCTGTTAAGTGTTCTAAAGAACTCTCCTCATGGTGTTGTTGTGTTTTAACTGCATACCCTCTACATCATCAGGATCCATTTATTCTAGGTTTTCTTGGATTTTAATGAACAGAAGTAAGTCTTCCTCATAGTAAGCTTCAAAACTAGCAACAAAGGCATTGTAAGTAGCCTTTTGCTCTTCTGATCTCTGGTCTTGAGGCATACTTGAAGGAGTGGCAGTAAACCCAGTTGGTTATGATGAGGTTGATGGCTTGTTGGTTGATGGAGCAGCAATGAATCCAGTTGATTTCACTTGATCTCTAGGTGAGATGAAATCAACTTCTTCAGTAATGAATGCATTTTCCATAGAATGAGTGTCTGATGGAAATTTGTATGCTTCAATGACTCAAGGTCCACCAAGATTACTGCTCCTTTCATCAAGTTCAAGAGCTTCAATCTTTGCAATCATTATATCCAGAGTGGTACTTTCCAGATCAAGTTTGTTTTTCAGCATGGTCACATTTTGTTTCCAGCTTTCAGGGAGACTATGCAACATCTTCTTGTTCAGCTCTTTAACTTTGCATGTAATCCCCATAATCTCAAGATCATTAACCAACTTCACAAACCTATGCAGTTGTTTTGACATTGACTCCCCCTTGGATTGATGGAAGGTTTCATATTGATTGACCAATTTGTCTTTGTTGATTTTTGCTACTTCACTGCTGCCTTCACACATGATGAGCAGTGCATCCCACACAGCCTTTGTTGTTCCATATTTCTCCAGTCTCTTGAGTACATCCATTTTCAAGGTTTGTGTAAGAATGGAGTATGCTTTAAGGTCAATCTTTATCTTCCTGTAATCATCATCATCAAGAGTTAGATCTTCAATAGGTATTCTTGATGTTTTGTACAAACCAGCTTGGTCAAACGAGAGTGTCACATGGATGTGAGGTCCTTTGCATATGGAAATCCAATAATCCAGATCTACACCTGTATTGTAATTCATAAACCTGATTCTCTATTGCTTTAACTCATATTTGTGTTTTATCATAAGAGGTTTAGGAGTATGACCAAGTTCCGAAACGTTATGTGAATCCATTATAATAAACTTGTTTTAGATTGCTGGAACAATAATTAGATTAATTTTTAAGTCCAAGTGGTTCAAACAGTCCAAACAGTATATTTATAAATATTTTAACAATTCCGATAAACAGTAATAGTTTTTAGGGTTTAGATGACCGACTGTAACTATCCTGTTAGCTTTAATATTTTGAATATTATTATGTTATTCTTCTGTTTTTCGAGTTGGATATGCTGTTCACAGATATGTTCTTTGGTTCGGTATGGATGAACAGTGACTAGATCGATATTTCAGAAAGATTTTAACAAGAATTTTGTTTAGAGGTAGACGAATAGTCTAACAGCAACTCAATCACTAGATCAATCGAGTTTCAGTTCAGATCTGAGCAGCTCTGAAGATGAACTGAGAGCCAAAGCTCTGATACCAATTGAATGGGTGTGAGAATGATATTCTCAATTAGGATCGAATATGATAATTGAGTGAGTGAGTATATGGCGGAATCATATAATCACAGAACATTGAATGCTTGAAATACTCATAAATGCTTTTGTATTAATGGTGGTGAAATGTTACAATGAATGCTAGGGTTTAACAACAAACAGTAACAAGACACCTCTGAAACATAAGACAAACGAATCTAATTGTCAAAAGTATAGTCACCCACAAATGTGGGGATTTCTATTCTATTTATAGGCTGACAAGATGCCTTTACAAAATGACTAAACTACCCATGTACTATACATCAGGAAACTAGTCCAAGTCTTCATCTGCATTTTCTTCTATTCATCCGCATTAACTAATGCGGATGTGTTGAACTTTATCAGCATTTCTTTTTCTTTTATCGCATTAGTGTTTGGTCATCAGCATTGAGAAATGTGGATGAACAAACACTTGGCGCATTTGTTGCTGAGCATCCGCATTAGTAAATGCGGATGTACAAAATTCTTGTGAGCATTAGTTCGGCTGTCCGCATTTGTTAATGCGGAAGAACAAACACTTGTAAGCGTTTGTTCTATGGTCATCCGCATATACAAATACGGATAGCCGACACTTGTCTTCTCTTGTTGATGCAGATTCTTCATCCGCCTTGGTTCCTAACTTGTGGGATTTCCAGCAGAACAACCATCAACCACCACTTGAATAGGCATGTATGATCCTTTCAGGGTCCAACACTAAGAACACAAGCAAATTAAGAGACATAAACTTATAAACAACAAGATATTGGTTTTCAAGATTATAATATATTGCTTCTCAAGTTTCTTTTACAAGTGTTACAAAGCATACATTAAGATACAAAGATTTGAGATACTTTATACTACATCCTACAGCCGGCCATACATTGAAAGACAGCTGGAAACACTAATCTAGACAACAAGATCAATGTAGAGTCAAAAGGAAAATTTTCCTTTTAACTAGTGACTTTGACATGCCATAGCTCACATCCTAATATATTACAAAAAGGAGAAAAGTACATAAAGTAGAAAGTTACAGACTCAAGACCTTAATGTATAGTTGCAAAAGCATGGACCTTTTCACCAACTTGTATAACTTGATGAGTATTCAGAGTTGCAGCAGAAAGTGGTCAGCTTTATGAAAAGTACATCAGAGAAAGCATGTTCTTCAAAGTCTTCAAAAGAAATCTGTCTTCACTTCATTAGCTTCGAAAGACTTTGTCTTTGAAGCTTTGGAAGACTTCACTTTTGGCTTTGAAAGATATTGGTCTTGGCTTCGGAAGATTTCACACTTAGAATACTTTCTTGTGCAGAGTATGAAACTTCTAAAGCAACTTCTACTAGGTACCAAGTGCATGCATGCATGAAGCACTTAGGTTCTTTTGGGTGCATCAGCCTTTCTATAAGCCTTACAAACTCCCCCTAGGCTAATGCTACCAAAACAAAGAAGTGATTTAGATATTAACAGTCCTTATCATGATCATGACCATTCCCTTCTTCATCAATTGGTCAGGATCACTCAGACTTTTAGAATACTTTCTCATGTCAAAGAGATCATGTAGAGTTATGCTAAGCATGTCTTGCCAGAAGTAGACATCTTGACCACCTTGATCTCTAGTGACATACCATCTGTCTAGATTAGCAGCAAAGGTCTAAGACAAGATGGGTCTTCCTGATGGAAGAGGCTTGACTTGAGTTGGAGTAGGTTGAGCAGCCTCTTCTTACACTTCCTGAGGATGCTTTGACTCATCTTGAGGTCTGGAAGTGGATGCCTTTGGTTTGTTCTTTGAAACATGCTTAGATGCCATCCTTTTCTTCCTCTTTTGAGTCTTTAACTGAGAAGACTGGCCTTCAGCACCAGCTTGTTCTGCTTTGTCTTTCTCAGTTGGGGCCTCCTCCCTAACAGGTTCAGAAGGAGAGGGAGTTGGACTTTGCTGTGGATCAGAAGATGAAGCTTGTTATGGTAAAGCATGAGGTCCAGGTTGTGTTGTGTCAAGTGGTTCAACCTTAACCTCAACTTCAAGAGGAGCTTGACTTGGTGGGGAGTGTAAGTCAACTAGCTCTCCTCTCTTGATCTTCTGTTTCATCACTCTAATATGCCTATCCATGGTGGATAGAGACATTGGACCAAGCCTCCTTCCGGATAATCCATACAACTTCAAGAAGCTCATCATCCTCTGCCTATCCGCAGACTTCTTTTTACTATTTTGGATGATGGATCTTGAGTTTGCTACTTCTTCCCTCATCTTCCTCTTAGCTGTTTTTTGTTCTTTAAGAACTTGTAGCTCAAGCTACTTGAGCTTTTCTCAATGTACTCATATGATAAGGGAAGAAGTGCAGCTGCCTGTTAGAGTCCTATGGCACTCAGGTAGTCGATCATGGTTTGTCTGTTAGCTTCCTTGTCTACCTGAGGTTGTTCAGTTAGCACAGCCTCTTTCACAGGACTTTCTTAAACAGGGGAAAGGGTAGGAACATGCTTGTAAAGCCTTTTCTGCCTTCTTTATCTTGATGAGCAACTCTGCATCCTCTGCCTCCTTCCTCTCCTTAGACATTTCCATGTCTGCCATCTCATTAAATTCCTCTAAGGTGAGAGAGATAATCTCATCAATATCATAGTTCCTGGTCCCCAAATAATTTATCCTGACTGCCCTCAACTCATCATTCGGAGTGTTTGGTCTGGGCGTAGCCCTGATGGCAGCTTCTATGACTCCTAAGGACCCAATAGAACTTTTCCCTTTAGCTTCCTCTTCCTCTCTCTCTCCTCTTCCTCAATCTCCTTAAGAGTCAATATCCTTTTCTGTTTATCACCCACAGACCTTTACGACTCAGGGTGGATAGGGCTTTGGCCTTCATGTCTTATGTAGAAGTCAGACTCTGGCCAGAGAGAGGCTGTGAGACACCTTCACCAGCTGGTGCGTCACCGAGGGTATGGGATGCTGAAGTAGTAGGTTCTGTGATAGTGCTTATAGGTTCTATCATTGGACCTTCAATCAAGGTTCTCTCTTTGAAGCTAATCTTAGGGTCCACCTCAACATCCAGTTGACTAATGACATTGCTTGTCAGATTGCCTATGTTGAGTTGGGTTGGCAAGTGGCATGTTGACATGATCAGGACATTCATAGTAGTTCAAAGTTTGAAAGTTAAAGACTTCTTGATGTCCTTGAAATCTATGAAGTATCAGAGCTCTTCTATCAGCATCATACCTTCACCCTAGTATGTAATTTGAAGCTGCTTGGGGTGGGGATGACATTGCCCCTAGGATACCCTCTTCAAACAAGCTTTGACTGAGACAGTCCATATCAATGTGAACTTGAGGAGGTTGCTGAGTATTGGAAATTGCAAGTGAGGGTGGTGAATCCTCTATATCCATACCCTCTGAATAACTCCTAGGTATTGTGATTATAAAGACTTTCTCCCCCTTTTTGGTAGCATCACCCTCTTGCATAGATGGGCTAGGAGTTAGGTCTATCACTTCCATAGGTTCTTGTGTTCTGATTGATCTCTTCTTAAAGGTCTTCCAGCTAGTTGCTCCTTGAGATAAGAAATCTCAAGTTGATGATCATTGACCCTGTTTTGTAAGGTAGTCACCTGAGATTCCAAGTGACTAACCTTAGAGACTAAGTAGGTGCATGTTTTTGACAATTTTTGCACCTTTAGCTTCATGTTCCCCTCATCTTCATCAGAAGAATCATGGGGATGAGAGAATAGGACTAGTGATGGAGATTCCAAGTGATTAACCTTATGTGTTCAATGGTCTGGTCTATAACATCCAAGAAGGAAGAAGGCACATGTTTCTCATGTATCCAAGGTTCATACAATGCTTGATCAATGAGGCATTTCCAGAGATTGTGCCTGAAAGACCGGTGATTTACATTCCTCATTACAATGCTAAGTCCTACAAGTACATAAAGAAGTGAGATACAAGGAACTATTACAGTCGGACTTTCTTTCCTTTGTTGCCATGGATGTTACAGTAGATAAATCAAGAAGAAAAAGCTCATGTTGATGAGCATCTTCAAGAAGAAGAACAACAAGATGCTCCTGATCAACACAATTTTGATGAGCATGTTGATATAGGTGAAGAAGGACAGAGGCCATTGTCACCACATGTGGATGTAGGTGGTGATCTTCACATTGGGCCATCTGTTCAAGAAGCTGACATTGCATCACCATTCATGCCATCACCCATACACTCACAACATATGTCACCAATTCATCATCATCACATTTCTCATATTTCTTCACCACCTGCTACTACAGAATCTGTAGAGTCTAGTGAATCTACCAGCTCTTCAAAGGATTCCAAATCATCTTTTGATGAGGAGGATCATTCCATGAGGATGCCTGTAAGACAAGCAACATGTGAGGCAGGTCCTGCTGGGAGTTATGTTGAATCAGAGATAAACCGGCCTGATGAAAAAGATGAAATGATTTCAGAGCTATTACAGAAAGTAGCTAGGATGGAAAAACTTCTTGACAAAAGGTCCGGTATCATATAGGACAGACTTCTGGAGTTAGATGAAAAAGAAAAAGAACTAAAGGATGTCAAAGAGAAGTATGAAGTTGAAGAGAAAGAGAAAGATAATGAGATTAAAGAACTCAAGGTTGCTCTTCAAAATGAATAAGATGAGATCAGTGGGCATGTAGATACTCTCACTATCTATACTGTCGCCATGGAAGAACAAGAAAACCTACTTCAAGTACAAACAGACATCATCTCTTATCTACAAAAACAGACAGAGACTTTGACTAAAAGTTTTTGCGAGTTGGAGATGTTGATCATGATTAAGCAAGAGATCAGAAAAGAGACAAAAGAAAAAGATGATGAGTTTAAAATGGGAAAGAAAGGTGACAGTGACAAAGAAAAGGAAGATGATAGTTCTTTAGGAGAGAGTGATAAGGATGATAATGACTCTCCTCCTGCAAAGAGGATGGAAACAACTGAGTCTGTGGAAGAAACTAGACCAGTGAGACTAGATAAGAAGAACAAAGTATGGCAATGGTGGTGTACTCAAGCAAACAATCCAAAGAAACCCAAGATGAAGAATCTGAGCTTAGAGATATGATCAAAGAGCTTGATATCTACTCTTCAGATGAATTCATTATAGATGATGAATTCTGGGATTTTGTAAAAGATCAAAGACAACTTGCCAAACCCATAGTTGTAATTCCTCACTCTCGTGTGCCATTAGAAAGTAGTTAAGATTACATATTGTACCAAGTGTCACTCTATCTGATTAGCAAAAGGAAGTTATCAAAAAACTTTGTGAAGAATTGCAAGAACATGAAGAATCAACAATAAAGGATCAAGAAAAAGAAAAGGCAGAATTAGTGATGAAAGCTACTGAAACACAACGGAAAAAAGCTTAAATACATGTGTCGTCTTCATCTGATCCCATATTGCACACTTATACCAGAAAAAGAAAGTACCTTTATAGGGGAAAGGCCCATAAAAGAAGAGGAACCAGTAAAGAAGCAACCAAAAGATGATCCTAAAAGCCTAGCTGTGGATAGCTGAATTACTTGAAGAATATGAAATAGTTGAGGAGCAATTAAAGAAACAAATAAGTTTGTAGACCTGGAAGAAGGCGAGATTGAAGGAGGCTATGTGGCTGATGAACCAATAGCAAAGGAAAGTCCTGTGAAGGATGAAACTTCGGTACAAGAGATGGTTAAGAAAGCACAAACCAATGATCTGATGATAAAGGCTACGTTTCTGATCAATCATGGTTATGATACTGATGAAGTATTTGGAATGACCTATGAAGGTATGGTTGAAGAGGAAGACAAGCTGTTAGCAGTTGGATCCTACTTTTGTGACTAAATATGAGAAATCACAAACAACCAAGACACCTGTGTCACCCTCCACAACCAAATCTAAGAAGGCTAAAACTCCTCAATCAATGTATCTGGATCCATATAGCATGACTAACAGGGAGATGAAGGATTATCTTTTTGTGCAAGGTTACATAAAAACAAAACTTGGGAATATGAAGACCAATTCATTAAGGGCTAAATTTCTCATATTAATTAATGAGAAGAAAGAAAGATTAAAGAAATTTGAAGAAGAAATTATGAGTCAAAAACAAGAACAAGGGTCTTAGCCCAAGACATCAGCTCCCACCAAAGGATCATGATACTTTGACACCCGTACTTCACAAGAATCCTAAATGGTTTGTTGAGCCTTCTTATCTAAAGATACAAGAAGGACTCACCACTTCAGAGATGATTCGGGGTGCGTCAACTCCACAGGGCAAAGTTGATATTAAAATCATTGCCTATAAGTATGACAGTGACTGGTATATGTTCATGATCAAAAAGATCTCATGGCTTGTTTAGTTCTTCACTGAGTACTCTAATCTGGTGAACTCCCTGCAGATTCAAAGTTTGTAAGAACTAGTAGAGTTAGAATTGATCACCATCATGCTATGTATAGAGTGTATGAATTTAAAGATATTTCCAAAATGATTAAAAGAATCAATAACTTCAAATCTTTGAAAGCAATATGTATGAGAAAACACAAATCCTTTCCAAACCCTTTAGAGAAGAAAAATAAATTAAAGAGGCTGAGGAGGTAGTGTTCCCTGAACTGAAGGTAAAGCTAATAAAATCATTGAAAAGGAAGATGGTGGAAGGAACTCACACTTCTAAACCAATATCGAATGTATTCTATGATGAGAAAACCTATGAGTTGGTGATAGAAATAAAGTGGGGAGGTAAGGAGGGAACTGAGATTCGGTTATTTAGTGGGTATGAAGTCAGGCTGCTTGATGAATCATACATCCACTACATCTACACCAGACACTTTAGGGATATCAACAATAAGCTTGGAGAGGCTGATATGTACTTCTTCCTTAAGTGCATCAAGATTTTGAAGATGGTATATGACCGGATCATTGCCAAAAGAGAACAAAGAAAGAAAAGAAAGACTTCTTTGCAATTAGGGAATATTGTTAAGCTAGAGGTTGATGTTGAAGAGTCTCTTCTGGTCCACATGGATGAGTTATCCATAGTGTCCATTTGGGAACCCATTTCCTTGAAGCAACTACCTATTGAAGCTATCTACACAATGAACCAAATGAAGATTCATGTTCTTAACGGAGACAAGATTAATGATGCAAGGGATTTCTCTAACATGGTAAAAGCCATATTGGATCCTTCTTTGGCAGAACCAATTACAACTCCATCTTCTACTCAAGCCCCAGTATTGTTAGACCTTGAAAGGATCATACATGCCAATTCAAGAGGTGGTTGATGATTGTTTTGCTGCAATTCTCCCTCAAGTCCAAGAAAATATGTGGGTGAAGAATCTGTAGAAAGAAGACAAGTGTCGGCTGTTCGCATTTGTACATGCGGATGACCATTGAACAAATGCTGACAAGTATTTGTTCTTCCGCATTTACAAATGCGGACAGTTTGAACAAATGTTGATAAGTATTTCTACATCTGCATATACTAATGCGGATGTTCAGCAACAAATACGCAGAAGTGTTTGTCCATACGCATTTGTTAATGCTGATGACCAAACACTAATGCTAAAGACTAGAAAGAAATGATGATGAAAAACAAGACATCCGTATTAGTTAATGTAGATGAACAGAAGATATGCTGATTAGGTTTTTGTACTTAAACTAGCTTCGTGATGTATAATACAAAGGTAGTTTAGTCATTTTGTACAGGCCTTTTGTTAGCCTATATATAAAATAGAAAACCCTACTTTTGAAACAACTTGAATAGTAGAATCTTAGATCAGTCATATGTTTCAGAGGTGTCAAGTTACTGTATATTTGCTAAACCTTAGCATTTATTGTAACTTTTTCACCATCAATAAAACAAAGAATTTATAAGTATATTCAGCATTCAATGATTTGTGATTATATATTTACACTATATAATAACTAACTCAATCATCATATTTGATCCTTGTTGATTCACATCAACCGAGAATATCATTCTCACAACCCAGTTACTTTGTGAGTGAGAAGAGCCATTTGCTGAACTATCTCCATGTACTCCAGATCATCTACATGGATACCGTCAAGATCTTCAAGGGTGAAGAGAAGGTTCCAAAGGTAAATTGCTTCGGAAAACCAATAAAATTATTTTTGCTTCAAACCTGTCCTTCATCAGCTTCTCAAAGTCTTTGCAGAGCTTTGGATTTGTTGACCCAAAGATAATGTCATCTACATATACTTGAACTCGCATTATGTCGTTTCCTGTTCCTTTGATGAAGAGAGTTTCATCAAGAGTACCCCTTTTGTAGCCATGCTGACAGAGATACTGAGATAGAGTCTCATACCACTTCCTTGGTGCATGGTGCAGCCCATAAAAAGCTTTATCAAGCCTGCAGACATAATCAGGATGATAAGGATCTACAAACCCAGGTGATTGTCTGACATACACCTCTTCATCAATCACCCCATATAGAAAAGCACACTTGACATCAAGTTAGTAGACCTTGAAGTTCTTGGATGCAGCAAAAGCTAGGAATATCCTGACAGCTTTAAGTCTTGCTACAGGAGCAAAAACATCTATGTAGTCAATTCCTTCTTCTTGAGTATACCCTTGAACAACTAGTCTTACCTTGTTCTTGATGACAAGTCCTCTATCATCCTTCTTATTCCTGTACACCAATAAAAGTTATCTTTGGGTCAACAAATCTGCAATACCGGTGAAGGGTATGCACTTACAACACAACAACACAATGAGGAGAGTTGCTTAGAACACTTAACAGATCAAAATGGGAACTAGATAACTTGTTTATGAAAGATGCTAAGAACTCAAGTAAATATGAGACAGAACAAGTTGGCAAACAACATAAGTAATTGGTTTTCAAGAATGCTGTATATTGCTTCTCAAGTTCTATTACAAATGTTACAAAGCATAAAGGAAAGTTACAAGTACTTGAGATACATATACTACATCCTACAGCCGGCCATACTTTGAAGGCCAGCTGGATACAATTGACTAGACAACTACAATATCTAATGTAGATTCAAAAGGCAGATTTGCCTTTTAACTAGTGACTATGACATGCCATAGCTCACATCCTAATATATTACAAAAAAGAGAAAAGTACATAAAGTAGAAAGCATGGACTCAAGACCTCAATGTACAATTACCAAAAGCATGGACCTTTCACCTACTCATGTAAGTTGGTGACTTTACAGAGTTGCAGCGGAAAGGTGGTCCAGCTTTATGGTAAAGTACATCAAATAAAGGCATATCTCTAAAAGTCTTCGGAAGAAATCTGTCTTCACTCTTTGGCTTCGGAAGACTTTGTCTTTGAAGCTTCGGAACACTTTGTCTTTGAAGCTTCAGAAGACTTCATTTTTGGCTTCGGAAGATGTTGGTCTTGGCTTCGGAAGATTTTACACTTAGAATATTTCTAGTGCATGGTGTAAAAATTTCGAAGCATTTCTACTTCTGTTCTTTAGTGCATGCATGCAGAGAGACTTTGGATGTTTTGGCTGCATCAAACTTATAGTAATCCTTACAAACTCCCCGTAGGCTGATGCTACCAAAACATTTAGAAGATCTTCAGATGTTGGTAGTCTTCAAGATGATGATGACCATACCCTTCTTCATCAGATGGTTAGGATCACTCAGACTCTCATAATATCTTCTCATCTCAAAGAGATCATGTAGAGGTAAGTTGATTATGTCTTGCCATGTATAGACATTCTCAACACCTTGATCTCTGATCACATGCCATCTCTCTGGATTAGTAGTGAAGGTCCAGGAGAAGATGGCTCTCTCAGCTGCAAGAGGAGCCACTTGAATTGAAGTTGATTGGGCTGCCTCTTCATGCACTTCCTTAGGTTGAATAAACTCAGCCTAAGGTGTAGAGGTGGATGATTCAGGCTTCTTTTTCTTTGACTTTGGTTTGGAAGCCATCCTCTTCTTCTTCTTAGAAGACTTCAACTGAGAAGACTGGTCTGCAACTCCTTGTTGATCATACTTGTCTTTCTCAGTTGGGTGTTCCTCCCTCATAGGTTCAGAAAGATAGGGAGTTTGACCCTGCTATGGATCAGAAGATGAAGCTTGCTGAGGCTCAGCAGGAGGTTCAGGTTGTGTTGTCTCAGGTTGTTCAACC
The DNA here is from genome assembly GCA_025215565.1 of Flaveria ramosissima. Classification (NCBI taxonomy): domain Eukaryota; kingdom Viridiplantae; phylum Streptophyta; class Magnoliopsida; order Asterales; family Asteraceae; genus Flaveria; species Flaveria ramosissima. The sequence goes on from CM046040.1 coordinate 66,329,112, forward strand.
TTAACCTCCACTTCAGGTGGGATTTGACTTGGAGGGGAGTGTAAGTCAATCAGCTCTCTACTCTTGATCTTCTACTTGATTACCCTGATATGCCCATCCATTATGGATAGAGACATAGGGCCAAGTCTCCTTCCGGAGAATCCATACAGGTCCAAGAAGCTCATCATCCTTTGTCTGTCAGCAGACTTCTTCATACTCTTTTGGATGATGGCACTTGACTTTGCAGCATCTTCCCTCATCTTTTTCTTTGTTGCCTTTTGTTCTTTGAGCACTTGAAGTTCAAGCTGTTTGAGATACTCAAACTCAATGTACTCAAAGGACAAGGGAAGAAGTGCAGATGCCTGGTAGAGACCTGTGGCACTCAGGTAGTTGATCATGTTTTGCCTATCTGTTTCCTTGTCTACGTGAGGTTCTTGTGTAGCTGCCACATCCTCTTGCATAGGGCTTTCTTGAAATGGGGAGAGAGTTGGAGCATGCTTGTATAACATTTTTATGTCTCTTCTCCTCTTTGAATTGGAGAAGTAGCCTTGCATCCTCTACTTCCTTCATCTCTCTTGCACTTCCTTGTCAGCCAGTTCATTTAATTGCTCTAAGGGGAGAGATATAATCTCATCTATGTCATAGTTCCTAGTCTGCAGGTAAGTAATCCTGACTGCCCTCAACTCATCTTCTTGAGTGTTTGGTCTGGGGGCAGCCCTGATTACATCTTGCATAAAGCCTGAAGACCCAAAGGAACTTACTCCCCATAGCTTCCTCTTCCTCTCTCTCTCCTCCTCCTCAATCTCCTCATGAGTTAGAATCCTTTTCCCTTTGTCACCCACAGACCTTTGTGACACAGGGTGGAGAGAGCTTTGGCCTTCATTGCTTGGTGTAGTATCCAAGCTTTGGCTAGAGAGAGGTTGTGAGACACCTTCACTAGTAGGTGTTTCACTGAGAGAATGAATTTATGAAGCAGTTGTTGGTGTGACAAGGCTCTCAGGCTCTATTACTGGGCCTTCAGCCAAGGTTTTCCCTTTGAAGCTAATCTTAGGGTCTGCCTTAGCATCCAGTTGACCAATGATATTACCTGATTGCCTTTGTCTCCTTCTAAGGCTAAACTCTTAAGTAATTCTGTCTTGAATCCTGAGTGCTAACCTATCAGCTTGTCTTGATTGACTTGGGTTGACAAGTGGCATGTTGATCAGGTCAAGACCTTCATAGTAGTTCAACGTCTGAAAATTGAATACTTCTTGCTGCCTTTGAACTCTGTGAAGAATGAGGGCTCTTCTATCAGCATCATACCTCCACCCAATAATGTAGTTTGAAGTTCCTTGAGGTGGAGATGACACAACCCTTGGAATGCCTTCCTCAAAGAGACTCCTAATGACAGAGTCTATAATTTCCACATGAATGTGAACTTGAAGAAGTTGCTGAGTATGCACAGTTTCAAGTGAGGATGGTGAATCCTCAATGTCCATACTCCCCGAAGAACTCCTAGGTTCTGTGATTGTAATGACTTTCTCCCCCTTTTTGGTAGCATCACCCTCTTGCATAAGTGAACTAGAGGTTAGGTCAATCACATTCATAGGTTCTTGTGTTCATGGTTGAGCTCCTCTTAAAGGTCTCCCAGCTAGTTTTTCCCTGAGATAAGATATCTCAAGTTGCTGATCACTGAACCTCTTATGCAGGGTAGTCACCAGAGATTCAAGGTGACTAACCTTAGAGACTAAATAGGAGCATGTTTTTGACAGTTTTTGCACCTTTAGTCTCAGATTCCCCTCATCTTCATCAGAAGAATCATTGGGGGAAAGGATGATTGGACCAAAGTCCTCTCTCTCACCCCCACCCTCAGGTTCTTGGCTGCTGCATTTCCTCTGCACATTGACATCTCAGTTGAGGTGTCAATGGGCTGAGTTGCCATGGTTGAGGTCTTAACAATGTAATCACTTGCAGTGAGAGCCTCTTCCATATGGATATCCTGAACAGGTTCAGAAGTATGCATCTCCGTGATAGGTGACTGATGTTGGCTAGACAAAGGAGACTCAGAAGTACTCATCTCTCTTTGAGTAGGGGAAGAGTAGAGAGACTTATGGTACCCACTGAAACCTAAGTCTTCATCAGTATAGAATGAGAGGTCGGGAATGGGTTGATTTAAGTCTAAAGACTAGGATAGTAACTGCCCCCTGAAGGTTGTTCACTTGAGTGTTGAGACTCATAGTGAGGGCTTAAGGAAGTTTGGCTTATGAGCTCATCAGGGTGAGCATGAGGAACCTCATCCCTGATTGTTGAAGAGATGGGAGTGGTTTGCTCCTCAGGGGAAGTGGTGTAGGGGTTTTAACATGTTTATCAAAGCTCATATAATCTTGTTTATATGAAAACGCAGCGGAATGTATATGTTTTAAAACATGTTGATAAGATGATTATTAAACCATTTTAATAAAGAACCCCAAGCCATGGATCATTATACAAATGCATACAAAAGATAAACATGAGATGAAGAAACTACAACCTTTGTAGCTGCTGGATTTCGAGATTAGAGAGGGTAAAGGAGATGAAAACTTGGCTGAAACTTCAAAATCGAAGCCCTCAAGAGGTGATACCCCAAGCTTGTACAAACACCTTTGATTGCTAGGATTATTGACACCAAATTTCAGCAACCAAAACCACTTTTGATAGCTGAAAAATTCTGCTCCTTTTTCTTTCAAAAAACCGTGAGAGAGAGAGAGAGAGATGTGGAGAGTTCTAAAAGCTTTTGCATGTAAGATTGAATGATGGATTGTTGGAGTGTGTTAGTGTCTTTAAAACACCAATTTTCAAGACAACAAAAGGAACCCCAAGGGCCCCTTTTGGGCGGCCAAAATAAGACCAAAAAGATCCCATCCTTTTACACTTTAAACATAAACTAACACACTTTAACCTTTTGTTTATAAAGTTGAAAACTAAATTTTTAAACTTTATAAATTAAACATTCTTTTATTTGTTATCATTTAGTAAAACTAAATAATGAAAAACAAATAATATCTTATGAACAATTATCCACATAATAATGTTCATTTACAAAAGCAATATTTAGAAAATCCAATTTTCTAAATTGGTGTCACTACTTATTTGTATGATCTTATCAACAAATAAATTATCTTTCGGTGTGTTTGGCTTGTTATTGGGTATGACCCGTCTTGGATCATATCACACTAGCCACATCAATTTAATATATATCTTGGGCAGATCATTTCCTTCAATCTCCCACTTGCACAAGATTTATAGAAGATTGATGCAAGCAGCAAATAACGCCTAGCAACGGTTTGCTACCCCTAATGTATATGACTAAGTGCTATTCAATAACATCATCCTTTTCAAGTACCTTACTTGAATATGTTTTAGGTGAATTAATCATCTATCCTTTTGTTGCAGATGTCATGTTAAATCCAAGAGACACAGAATAGTCATTCTCCGATGATTTAACTTTAACAGGCCTTAGACATCTAACTCTCAACGAATAAGAGGAACAAATTCCATCTTGACTACATACGTCTCTCACAATCACCTCATGTCATACCTGAACTCAGCCTTATGTACTGCCTTTTCAGAACAGCAAAGGACTAAGTCAAAGTACAATACTTGGTGAATATCAAGACCCAATATGTATCTCAGGTCTGAGGATACAATGATATTCGCCTTTACTCAAAATCTCTTATGACTAATCAGAAAGATTCCATGCAGAAATAATTGAGAGCGGGTCAGTCCAATATCTATATCCCATAGATATCAATGAACCTTGGTAGCAACCTCTTGCTCTATATTCATGCCTTATGAATATCAACCAATCCAAGTTCATTATAGTCTTACATTCATAGTTGTTCCCACAAGTATGATCGACTACGGACGTTGAGAATAATTCATTTATTCACGGATTTAAACATGCTAAAATAGAAGAACAAATGAAATTATAACCATATAATTAAGTCAAATAACATTAGTTCCAATATCCAAATACAAAATACAACATCAAACCCAGTCACTTGAATATCTAAGTCTCATGGCACAAACATGACCTTCATGCTTTGCCTTTTCAAGGAGTTTTGTGTGTGGATCCGCAACGTTTTTATCAGTGTGGACTTTGCGAATACATATCTTTCCTTTTTCAACTTCATCCCTTATGTAGTTGAATCTCCGTTCAATGTGCCGAGTCTTTTGATGAGCACGAGGTTCCTTGATTTGAGCAATCGCACCCTCGTTGTCACAAAAGATCTCTAGGGGATCCTGAATGGAAGGGACTACCCCTAGATCGGCTATGAATTTCTTCAGCCATGCAGCTTCCTGTGCTGCCATTGAAGCGGCGACGTATTCTAACTCTGTAGTGGACAACGCTACGACTTCTTGCTTTGAGCTTTTCAAAGAAACAGCTCCCCCATTCAGAATAAAGATTTACCCCGATTGAGATCGTGAATCATCTCGATCGGTTTGGAAACTCGCATCCGTGTAACCTTTTACAACGAGTTCCTCTTCACCAGACCCGTAGATCAGGAACATGTCCTTAGTCCTCCTTAGGTACTTCAGAATGTTCTTGACAGCCATCCAATGACTATCACCAGGATTTTGCTGGTATCTACTTGTCATGCTTAAAGCGCATGACACGTCTGGTCTAGTGCATATCATTGCATACATGATGGATCCTATAGCAGATGCATATGGGATTGCCTTCATTCTATTTTGCTCCTCCTTGGAGCTTGGACATTGAGTTGTACTCAATATTGTCCCTCTTTGAATAGGTACAGTACCTTTCTTAGAGTTTTCCATCTTGAACCTTTTCAAGATTTTGTCAATGTATGCACTTTGATTCAAACCAATTAGCCGTCTTGATCTATCCCTATAGATCTTTATTCCCAGAATATAGGCGGCTTCACCAAGATCCTTGATGGAAAAACAACTTCCAAGCCAGGTTTTTACACCTTCCATGGTTGGAATGTCGTTTCCAAACAGTAGTATGTCATCAACATACAATACAAGGAAGGTTATTGTGCTCCCACTAGCCTTCTTATACACGCAAGCCTCATCAGCGTTTTTGATGAAGCCAAATTTCTTTACTTCATCATCAAAACGGTGATTCCAACTTCTTGATGCTTGTTTCAATCCATAGATTGATTTCATTAACTTGCATACTTTATTAGGATATTTTGGATCGACAAAACCTTCAGGCTGAACCATATAGACATCTTCCTCAAGATATCCATTTAGGAAAGCGGTTTTGACATCCATTTGCCAAATCTCATAATCATAATGAGCTGCTATGGCAAACAATATCCTTATAGACTTAAGCATTGCAACAGGTGAGAAGGTTTCATCATAATCAACCCCTTGAGTTTGAGTGAACCCTTTGCTACAAGTCTAGCTTTGTATGTATCCAAGTTTCCATGCATATCGGTTTTCTTCTTGAAAACCCACTTACTTCCAACTACTTTGGAATTAAGAGGTGGCACAACAAGTTCCCAAACTTGATTGTCATACATGGATTGCATCTCAACGTTCATGGCCTCAAGCCATTTGTCACAATCCAAATTGGACACTGCATCATGATATGTGGTTGGTTCATCTGAATCCACCACATAGCATCCATCCATGAAAAATCCGTATCTTTCAGGTGGATTACTAGTTCTACCACTTCTGCGAACGTTTTGTGTGTATTGATCAACCGCTTGATCATCCTCAACATCCTCACGTTGAGTGCTAGTTTCAACCAAACGTGCATCGGGCTGTGTTTCTTGATCCTCCTCAAGATCCACTGTTCTACTGCTAGTTCCTTCCATAAGGAACTTTGTTTCTAAGAACTCACCCTTTCTGGCAACAAACACTTTTTGTTCCAGTGGATCATAGAAATAATATCCCATAGAATCTCTAGGAGATCCAACAAAGATACACTTGGTGGATCGGACATCTAATTTGTTTGGGGTGGGAGTCTTAACATAAGCCTCACAACCCCAGACCCTTAAGTACGATAGGGATGGAACTCTTCCATGCCATATCTCAAAAGGTGTCTTTTCCACCTTTTTGGTTGGGACCATATTCAGAATACGGGCCGCGGAGAGCAAAGCGAAACCCCAAAATGATAGAGGTAATGTGCTTCTAGCCATCATAGATCGAACCATATCCAATAAGGTTCGATTCCTCCTCTCAGACACACCATTATGTTGTGGTGTTCCAGGTGGAGTGAGTTGTGAGACAATCCCACAACTCCTAAGATGATCTTGAAAAACATCACTTAGGTATTCGCCACCTTTATCGGTGCGGAGAATTTTAATTGACTTGTTGAGTTGATTTTCCACTTCATTCTTGAAGATTTTGAACATTTCAAAAGCTTCATCTTTGTGCCTTAATAAGTACACGTACCCATAGCGACTATAATCGTCGGTAAAGGTAATGAAGTATCTTTCACCATTCCTAGTCATTGGCTTAAAAGGACCACATACATCCGAATGTATGATACCTAATAAATCTTTTGCCCTTTCGTTAGTTCCACTAAAGGGTGCCTTAGTCATTTTCCCTTGTAAACAAGATTCACATACATCAAATGAATCACATTCATTTGTTTTTAAGAGACCATTCTTTTGAAGTGTTTGTATACGTTTCTTGTTTATATGACCAAGACGGCAATGCCAAAGGTAGGTATCACTCAAATCTAATTTGAGTCTTTTGGTGGTTGCTTGGTATATAGAGCTATCATATGTTACGTTTTCATGAACCAATTCATAAATACCATTACAAGGTATAGCCTTAAAATAAAATACATGATTTAAAGAAAACATGAATATCATTATCAACAAACTTGAAATCATAATCATATTGTCTTAAACGGGAAACAGAAATTATGTTCCTAGTCAAACTAGGAGCATATAATACATTATATAAAATGACTTCCAAACCACTTGGAAGCTTCAAAATGTAGTCTCCTTGGGCTTCAACGTGAACCTTTGCACCATTGCCCATGAATAGACTTATTTCCCCTTTTGCATAACGCTCATTTCTTTTGAACCCCTGCAATAAATTGCAAATGTGAGTTCCACATCCGGTATCTAATACCCATGAGTTAGAAGAAATAACATTTAGCTCAACATGTATTATGTAAATTATACCTGAGGTTTGCCCGGCATCCCTCTTTTCTCTGAACTCTTTGAGATAGACTGGACAATTTCTCATCCAATGCCCTATCTCACCACATTTGAAGCATGGGTCGTTTACAGCAACCTTTTGCTTCTTCTCCTTGGGCTTCGGAGGTTCCGCCCTAACAACCATCTTCCCCTTTCCTCCAACGTGCCCCTTTCCTTTGGCAACATTTGCATTAGGAGGGGGTAGAGACCTCTTCCTTCTCCCACCTTCATTAATGGTGAGAACGGGTAAAACCCTTTTACCCATTCCCGCCTCAGCTGATTTGAGCATCGAATGAAGTTCATTTATGCTCTTGTCCCATCCGTTCATGTTGTAATTCATGACGAATGCCTCAAACCTTTTAGTTAGGCCATTAAGGATCAAATCCGTGGCCAACTCCTTTGAGACAGGACAATTTAGCCTTTGAAGGCGGTCGATGTGGCTTTTCATCTTAAGAACATAAGATGAAACTGATTGGGATTCCTCCATCCGACATGCATGAAGCGCTCGAACCGTTTCGAAGCGCTCCACTCTAGCTTGTTGCTGGAACGTTTCTCGTAACTGAGTGATCATGTCATAGGCTCCATGGAGCTCATACTCCTTTTGAAGTTCGGGTGTCATACTTTCTAACATTAAGCAAGAGACTTGGATGGAGTCTTCCGTATATCTAACCCAATCATTATAGGCCTCCACATCCTCCTCGTTAGGTTCATCGGGGATGGGATCATCAAGAATGTAGGCCCGCTTTTCTTGCTTGAGAACAATTCTCAAGTTGCGGTACCAATCCATGAGTTTGTTAGGTGTTAGATGATCCCTTTGAAGGATCGCCCTAAGAGATTGGTTGTTTTGGTTTGGTACATCGTTATTAGCGTTGGTGTGGTCGGCCATCTACAAGATTTTACAAAGTTCCATTTTAGTAATCGTTGATATAATTATATATTTCATTTATTAATACCCTTTACGTCTCATAGACTATTAATAAAAATTTTTTTTTAGAATCCAAGGTTATATTTAAATATTGGTTAGGTGACCTTTATCCCATTATTTAAATAAACAAGGTAGTCATAAATGACAATTGCAACCCATTGCAACTTCTAATGGTATGGGATCGTTTGAACATCTTATGTTTATAACGGCATGTTTATCCCATCAACACCTTTTATAAAACACATTTTAGGTGATCCATTCAATATATTTTATAAATCAAGTCGTCCTACTTACACACACGTGTGAGTTTACCACATAAGTGATTAGGTGACCTTTATCCCACAAACATGGCATTCTCACCTCAAGTTACAAGTTCCCTCAAAGTGGTTAGGTGACCTTTATCCCACTAAGAGTTTGCAAGTAACCTAAGTGTTGTGTAAAAGGATGGCGTTTAACTTGTTTTCAAAAGGGATTTATAATTTCACAATTCTTGTTTTAGAAAAGTCCATGTACTATATGATTGTATGCATTCAACCATATGGTACCCATTTGGTTCTTATAAATAAAACCCATTTTATTTTGCAAACCATTAACTCCTTTTATAGAACCATTCTATTTTGCTTAATGATTTGAGAACCAATTTCTTGTAATAGCTTGTTCTAGTTGATGGTTTGTTAATGACATCCAAATATCCAAAACAAAACAACATCATAAGCATTCAACCAAGCATAACCAAACAATTCATATATGCATAACAAAGCATACTAAATTGAGCACACTTGTTTAGCCAAAAAAAGTGTGTCAAAAGGTCTTGTCCTAAGGGTTAAGAACATGACACATGGTTGACAAAAGGAACTCCCACTTGAATCCACATCTTCAAGCATCCTCTTTGTCCATCTTTTCTTCAAGTCTTGATCTTGAGCATCCTTACAAAATATGTATCCTAATACATTTTTCTAGTAAAGATAAACTCCTAATCTATTATTACAAACCATATGAATGAATAGATTACAAAACAAGACTTGAAACAAGAATAAATTATTACATGCCCAAATGAATATAACATGACAACCAATCATTCAATCCAAATGGTCTAGGCTTTGTTATGCATAATCAACAACAACATGATCAAACATACACAAGATGATCGATTTTGGCAGCCCCTTATAGCCCATGTTTTTGGCCAACATAAACCAAGAACAAATGGGTTAAGAACATATAAATAAACATCTAATAATCTAGAGTTTTAAAGATCCTTATATGCATAAAGAAGCATCTTTAAAACACCAAAGGGGGTCAAAATCCAGCCCCTAACTCACGGATTTTTGGTGTCAAGCACCACAAAACCGTGAACTAGGGAGGAAATATATGTATGCATATGTATAAGTGGCTCTTGATGCCATTGTAGGGGTTTTAACATGTTTATCAAAGCTCATATAATCTTGTTTATATGAAAACGCAGCGGAATGTATATGTTTTAAAACATTTTGATAAGATGATTATTAAACCATTTTAATAAAGAACCCCAAGCCATGGATCATTATACAAATGCATACAAAAGATAAACATGAGATGAAGAAACTACAACCTTTGTAGCTGCTGGATTTCGAGATTAGAGAGGGTAAAGGAGATGAAAACTTGGCTGAAACTTCAAAATCGAAGCCCTCAAGAGGTGATACCCCAAGCTTGTACAAACACCTTTGATTGCTAGGATTCTTGACACCAAATTTCAGCAACCAAAACCACTTTTGATAGCTGAAAAATTCTGCTCCTTTTTCTTTCAAAAAACCGTGAGGGAGAGAGAGATGTGGAGAGTTCTAAAAGCTTTTGCATGTAAGATTGAATGATGGATTGTTGGAGTGTGTTAGTGTCTTTAAAACACCAATTTTCAAGACAACAAAAGGAACCCCAAGGGCCCCTTTTGGGCAGCCAAAATAAGACCAAAAAGATCCCATCCTTTTAAACTTTTAAACATAAACTAACACACTTTAACCTTTTGTTTATAAAGTTGAAAACTAATTTTTTAAACTTTATAAATTAAACATTCTTTTATTTTTTATCATTTAGTAAAACTAAATAATGAAAAACAAATAATATCTTATGAACAATTATCCACATAATAATGTTCATTTACAAAAGCAATATTTAGAAAATCCAATTTTCTAAATTGGTGTCACTACTTATTTGTATGATCTTATCAACAAATAAATTATCTTTCGGTGTTTGTTTGGCTTGTTATTGGTATGACCCGTCTTGGATCATATCACACTAGCCACATCAATTTAATATATATCTTGGGCAGATCATTTCCTTCAAGTGGGAGCTCTAGTGTCCACTTCCTCATGTATGGGTGAGTATATGGGGGGCTTCACAGACTCAATAGCTTGAGCAGGGGTTTGTATGGATTTTCTTTGGTAGGTAAGGGTGATTTGTGGCCTTTTTGGTGGTTGGGAGGTAGAAGGTGTGGGTTCAACACTAGCTTGTGTTGCTAGGTTGTCACCTTGAGCAATGAGCTCTAACATTTTCGAGACAAGGGCTGTTTCTACCCATGAGAAGCCTACAGTTGGCTTCTTCATAATTTTAAAGATGTCAGGCTTCATCTGTCCCAATTTAAGAATATTATCTGTTTCCCTCAACTGTGAGCCCAGTTCACAATTTAAGAATATTATCTAGGAAACATATAATACTCTAAGGAGTCAAAGTTAGCAAGAAAATTTGTATAAACAAACTGAGAGTACCTGAACTTGACCCCTTGAACCATTCCATGTTCTATAAAAGAGAGATCCTCAGGAATCTGGTCCCACCCTCCATGCTTGTTGGACAAGCTGTGGATAACCACATGAAGTAGGTATTTCCACTGGGATGAGACCTCCCCTTTCCTGAAGGTCTTTACCAAGAAATCTCCCTCATAGCCTATCTACTCAAAGGAATGATTGACAGCTTCCTTTGAGAAGGATAACTCACCTTCTTCATCATCCAGCTGTAAGTAAGTGTTGATGATGGGTGGAGTGATGAAGATCGTCCTCCCTTGCACTGTGGCAGACAGTGCCTTCTCCCTATCCATAATGACCTCTTGGCAGGTCTTCCAAAATTCAAGCAGATGATCCTTATAGAGAGTAGGATCAATGGTTAGGGAGGTGAAGTAGTTGGACAGAGCTAAGAAATGGCAAATCTCTGGGGAACTTTCATCTTTATCAGTGCTTTACAGAGCAACCAGGTTGTGTTGCCTGTGAAGTTGCATGGAGAAATCTGGGTTGTTTCTGCGGTTTAGGTTGGCCATTTTAGAAGCTTAAGGATGAAGAAAGATGAAGAACAAAGGTGGTATTGGAGAATTTAGGTTTAAGGAATAGTTTAATTGAGGAAGATAGTGAAAGCGGGGGGAACCGTTGGGCATTTATGTGAAAAGGTATTGAGACAAAGTTAATACAAGAGGATAAACTTTGAAATCCGGATGTTGGTCCTACCTCTAAAAAGTAGTTTACTTTTGGCCAAAAAGTAGTTTTCTTAGAAGTCGAGAAATCTTTCGAAGGTTATTTGCTTCGGATGTTCTGAAGAAAAAGCTTGGGAAGGCAAATTGGCTTCGGAAGATATTTCAATGGTTTTTGAGAATTTTGCTTCGGAAGAGAATTTTCACTCAAAGATTTTTATTCTAAGGAGAATAAAAACTTCCGAAGGAAAATTACTATCGGAAGAAACTTGTTTTTTGAAAACATACAGAGTACTTAAGTTGATTTTAAGCTTCGGAAGATATTTTAGAAATTTCTTCCAAAGGTAAAATTACTAAACCAATTATTTGTTTACTAAGACATAAATTTCTTCCGAAGGTAATTTTAAATCTTCCAAAAAGAGATCAAAATTTTCAAAAATTTAAGAAAAGTCTTTTGAAAAGATTTTCTTCCAAAGAAAACAAGGGCTTATGAAGGTGATAAAATAGACAACTTAGGACAAACATGTTTTAGAAATAAATATCATTAAGATTTTAGAAAAGATATTCAAAGTTAATCATCCCAATAGCTGATACAAGATATTTAAATCTCTGCTCATCAAAAGCTTTGGTGAACTGATCAGCATATTGTTCATTTGTGTTAACTTTTACTAGTTTGATTAATCCCTTTTCAAAGTTGTCTCTGATCAAATGATACCTGATATTAATATGCTTTGTGCTTGAGTGCTGCATAGGATTCTCTGTGATTGAGATAACACTGTTGTTGAACTAGCATTATTTCATTTCCTGTTCCTTTGATGAAGAGTGCTCCATCTATAGTACCCCTTTTGTAGCAAAGTTGACAGAGGTACTGAGATAGAGTCTCATACCAGGATGATCAGGATCTGCAAACCCAGGTGGTTGTCTGACCTAAACCTATTCATCAATCACCCCATAAAGAAAAGCACACTTGACATCAAGTTGGTAGACCTTGAAGTTCTTGGATGCAGCAAAAGCTAGGAATATCCTAACAACTTCAAGTCTTTCTACAGGAGCAAAAACATCTGTGTAGTCAATTCCTTCATCTTGAGTATACCCTTGAAAAACTAGTCTTGCCTTGTTTTTGATGACAAGTCCTCTATCATCCTTCTTATTCCTAAAAACCCATTTGGTTCCTAATGTAGTCTTCCCTTGAGGAAGAGGACATAGGTTCCAAACCTTTTGCCTTTGGAATTGAAGCAGCTCCTCTTGCATAGCTTCAACCCAAATTCCATCCTTTAGAGCCTCATCAGTTTTCTTTGGCTCTATTTGGGACAAGAAACAAGAGTGAAGACAAACATTTGCTTCATGGGTTTGTCCTATTGTTCTCACCCCTGAATCAACATCTCCAATGATGTTTATGGTAGGATGAGACTTATGGATCCTTAGCTGAGGGATCACAGCAAGTTGCTTAGACAAATCTAAATTTGAAAAATTTTGATCTAGCAAAGAAGATTCACCCTCCACATCAGCACACTTATCAAGATTCACTTGATCCAATGAGTGTGTGACATCATTGATGTTGTCCTCAATGCAGTGGTTATCAACATTTGAAACTTCTTCCTTTGAGTTTTGTGCCTCTAAGCTGGAATTTGAAGGCACCCCAGAAGCATCAGCAGGATTTGTCATTGATGTGCTGGTAGAAGCTTCATTTGCCGGATTAGTTACCACGGGAGCTGAAGATGTGTAACTTGAAGGTTTTCTGAGCTCAAATAGTGGGTCAGTATCACCTGTAGGTAATATATCTATAGATCGTGAAACATTCTCACAAGATTTGTTAAAACAGTTGGTAACTAAATCAAGATCAAATAGCCAATCCGGACCAGAACCTTTCATATTAGGAGTGTGCTCATTGAAAGTCACATTGGCTGACTCCTCAACTACTATAGTTCTGAGATTGTATACTCTATAAGCTTTAGCTTGAGAAGAGTATCCAATAAAGTGTCCATAACCTGATTTCTCAGCAAACATGGCAATTTAATCTTTGGTATTCAAGATGGTGCAAGGACATCTAAATGACCTGAGAAAACCAATGAAAGGTTTTCTCTTGTTCCAAAGTTCATAAGGAGTCTTACCATGTGTCTTAATCACTAAAACTCTGTTTTGCACATAGCAAGAAGTGTTCACTGCTTCTGCCTAGAAGATGATGAGCAGTTTAGAGTTAGAAATCTTAGTTCTTGCAGCTTCAATTAGTGTCATGTTTCTCCTCTCAGCAACACCATTTTGCTGAGGAGTCCTGGGAGCACTATATAGTCTTGTAATACCTTATTCATCACAAAATCTATCAAGGATTTGATTCTTGAATTCAATTCCTTGATCACATCTTATGGTTTTGACCTTGTGATCACATTGATTCTCAATATTTAAGATGAAATTCTTCAGAATCTCAGGAGTTTCATCCTTAGTTCTAAGAAAGAAGACCCAAGTGAATCTTGTAAAATCATTTGTGATCACCAAACAATAAGATGTCCTTCCTATACTCATTACACTGGTGGGGCCAAAGAGATCCATATGTAATAAGTGCAGGGGATTAATGATGGAATTTCTTTTTTTGGCTTGTGAGATAACTTGTGTTGCTTTCCCTTCAGGCATGCAACACAGTGGTCATCACTTGTAAACTCTTTCTTTGGTATTCCAGTTACCAAACCATTCTAAATTAATTTATACATGTTTTTAAACTTTACATGGCACATTCTTTTATGCCAGAGGAAATATTCATCATTATGTGCTTTAGATAGAAAGCATGAATCTTCTCCTGAGGGAGATGTTTCTTGCAAGTCCATCTTGTACATGTTCCCTTTCCTGGGGGCTCTGAGCAAGATGTGCTCATGAGGAATGACCACCCCGGGCCTGAGAACAATGCACTCATGCTCATGTTATGACTCTGATCACAAAATTGGGATACACTCAGAAGATTGTACCCAAGCTCCTTGACAAAGTTTACCTTCTCAATGCTAAGCTTACCATTTGTGACCTTGCCCCTTCCTGTAATGTACCTCCTGCATCTCCTCCAAAAGCAACTGGTCCTCCATCAATTCTTTCAAACTTTTGGAGTAGTGACCTATTGCCTGTCATGTGCCTGGAACAGCCACTATCAATGATCCATATATTTCTGTTTGTCTTGAGCTATTCCTGCACAAAAGAGATGATTAGGTACATTTGGAAACCCAAGCCTTATTGGTCTTGGGCTCATCAAAAGAAGTTGAAGACAATGCAACACTAATTGATCCTATAGTCATGCTAGAAGGATCATTTGCTAAAGTTGATGAAGAACTTTCAACCACTTAGTCTTTCTTTGACTTCCACACCATCTTTGGAAGCTTAGACTTGACCTTCAATACTTCAGAAGTTTTGATGACTGGACCTTCGAGAGATCTTGCTTTCACTGCAGCAGGCTTTAGTGCTTCGGAAGTATTCCTTTCATCCGAGACCAAATTTTCTTCCGAAGGCAAGTTTCCACTTGTCTTCTTCTTCATTTTGGAGCTTCCAAAGGAAACATATTTTCCTTCCGAAGCTTGCTTCTTCTTTTCCAAACTATTAGAAGTTTCTTTCCTGGTCATGTGGAGAGTACTCTTTGGATTGTAAACACAATCCTTAGCAAGATGAGAAGTACTCCCACACATAACACAGTCCATTTTCTTCCTTCTAGGAGTTTTCCTTTGTGAACAAGGCTGAACTTGATCACTTTCCTTCTCCATCTTCACCTCTGCAGATGTTGTGGCAGTTCTTGTGGGGATAGAACTACCTTTGGAGTTGGATGGTTCAGGTTGTACGGTAGTGATGCACAAATGATTAGTCTTCTTCTTGATGATGGGATGATTGGACATGAACCAAAACTCTTGTTGATGGAGTTCAAGTTGGTGTCTTCAGCCTTTACCACTTCAAATCATGCAGAGATGAAGACTTGTTTCTATGAAGAATTGAAGGTGGCCTTGATCTCTTGAGCCTTTTTGGACTTTCTTTTGGCCTTCCTGATGAAGTTCTTTCTTCTTGACTTGGTCATCCCAATAGCTTTGCTCTCTTCAGAGGGATGGTGACCCTTCTTAGAATGCTCTTCGTCACTCTTGTCAGATCCATTCTCCACCATCTCCTCTTCATCCTCTTCAGTCACAAGATCTATGAGGGAAAGGTCATCTTCACAAGTTCCACACCTAGGAGATCTTACAGACAAGATTGTGTGTGGAGGAGCTATCTCACAAGATCCTAGTCCCTGCTTATTTTGATAACAAACTTTTGCATGCAAGGATGAGGATATTATGTTCTTGAAGGTCTCTTTTTCAAGAACACATTTCTGTCTTGGCTTTGCTGATACAAGCTCAGCCTAGCATTCAGTTAATTTAGTAATGATATCTTTGATCTGAGTCCTGTACTTTGAATGATCATGTTTAAGAGTTGAAATGGTTTTCTCTAAGTCCTCTATCTTTAGTTTATAATCATTTTCAGCTCTTTTAAAATCAGCTTTTAACATATTTATGGACTCAAGATCAGATCTCATTTCTAAATTATAGGACCTGTATCTATTGACTTTAGCAATGCATTTAGGAGTACAAAGATGTTCCAATACCTTGGCTTCATCATGGTCTGCCATAAATGCTTGGTTTGGAGATGCATCTTCCACCTGAAAGCTCTAGT
The DNA here is from genome assembly GCA_025215565.1 of Flaveria ramosissima. Lineage (NCBI taxonomy): Eukaryota > Viridiplantae > Streptophyta > Magnoliopsida > Asterales > Asteraceae > Flaveria > Flaveria ramosissima. Next base: position 66,345,253 of record CM046040.1, read on the forward strand.
CAAAGCCTCCTTCTTTAATAGCAACTGCAGCTTGCTGCTTTGGCTTCTCATTCTGGGGGGCTTTCTTAGTGTAGTTTGGTCTTGTTTGTGCTTGGCCACCATTTGTCCTTGGTGCCTTACACTCTCTTGCAAAGTGTCCCATCTGGTTACAATTGTAACACTTTACTGTGCTTTTGTCCAGCCCAAACTTTCCACTGGCTGCATTGCTTGGAAACTTTCTCCATGTCCTCTTGTAGAACTTCTTGGCTCTGTGAGTGAGAAGAGCCATTTGCTGGACTATCTCCATGTACTCCAAATCATCTGGATGGATACAGTCCAAATCTTCAAGAGTGAAGATAAAGTTGCCTGAGGTTTCATCAGCAGAGACAAAGGCATAAGAAGATCTTGTCTCTTGCGAAGGACTTCCTTGAGTGTAGCTTTCCCTTGGAGTCTCAGGGAAGGTGATGAAAGGGCCCTTTTGTGAGTTGTCAGGGAAGCATATAAGATGATGTTGTGGTTCAATGCTTTCCCTTTCAACCACATGGAGGGCTGAACTCAGTTGATTGCTGGAGTTACCAGAGGAGTTTTGCATGTTCATCTCCATTTGGTAGCCACTAAGAATACCATACAACTCTGTAAGAGTAAGAGTCTTAAGGTTCTCAGTCCTCTTGATAACAAAACAACAATGTGTCCATTATCTAGGAAGAGAGGACATAAACTTCCTTACAATGTCCTTGTTCTCAAGAGTTACTCCAACATCCATTAGAGTATCCATAATCTCAACATACCTGAAGTATTGTTGAGTCATGGTTTCACCTACCTTGAAGGTGAAGTTTTCAAACTACTGCTTCAGGAGATCCTTCTTGTTCTCCTTTGCTTTAGTAGACCCCTCATACATTAGCTTGAGTGCTTCCCATAGTTGCTTGGTAGTTTTGCACTTCTTAAAGCCTCTGTAGATGGAGTTTGGAATAGCAGTTTGAAGGGCTGTCATGGCTTTTTGATCAATCTCTATTCTCTTCCTATCTGCTTTAGAGTAATCAGCCACATCCTTAGGAATCATTCCACCACCAGTAGTAGAAGTGGTGCTTGGTATGTAAGGTCCTTCAACAGCAGAGTCCCACATCCTGGAGTCTTAAGAATTGATGAAGCCTTCCATTCTTTGACACCAAGTATCAAAGTCTTCAGGAGTAATCAGTGGAGACTTTGTCATAGTTCCAGTTTCCATATCAGATTTGGTAATAGCTGCCATTTGAGCTGTTAAGTATATTGTGTGTGTGAGGGATCTTACGATGGTGAGATCTTATATCAAGAGCCTGAAAAGCTCTGATACAAAATGCAGGACCGGTGAAGGGTATGCCCTTACAGCACAACAACACAATGAGGAGAGTTGCTTAGAACACTTAACGGATCAAATAGGGAACTGGATAACTTGTTTATGAAAGATACTAAGAACACAAGTAAATATGAGACAGAAAAAGATGGCAAACAACACACGTAATTGGTTTTCGAGAATGTTGTATATTGCTTCTCAAGTTCTATTACAAATGTTACAAAGCATAAAGGAAAGTTACAAGTACTTGAGATACATATACTACATCCTACAGCCGGCCATACTTTGAAGGCCAGCTGGATACAATTGACTAGACAACTACAAAATCAAATGTAGAGTCAAAAGGCAGATTTGCCTTTTGACTAGTGACTATGACATGCCATAGCTCACATCCTAATATATTACAAAAAAGATAAAAGTACATAAAGTAGAAAGCATAGACTCAAGACCTCAATGTACAGTTACCAAAAGCATGGACCTTTCACCAACTCATGTAAGTTGGTGACTTTACAGAGTTGCAGCGGAAAGATGGTCCATCTTTATGGTAAAGTACATCAGATAAAAGCATATCTCTAAAAGTCTTCGGAAGAAATCTGTCTTCACTCTTTGGCTTTGGAAGACTCTGTCTTTGAAACTTTGGAAGACATCATTTTTGGCTTTGGAAGATGTTGGTCTTGGCTTTGGAAGATTTAACACATAGAATATTTCTAGTGCATGGTGTAAAACTCCCGAAGCATTTCTACTTCTGTTCTTTAGTGCATGCATGCAGAGAGACTTTGGATGTTTTGGCTGCTTCAGACTTATAGGAATCCTTACAAAATCCAAACCAATAAATTGCTTTGGAAACCCAGTTATCTTTTGCTTCGGAAGAGAATTAACACTCACAGTTTTTATTCTAAAAAGAATGAAAACTTCCGAAGGTAAATTGCTTTCGGAAGAAAATTATTCTTTTAAAACAGAAAAGTACTTAAGTTGATTTTAAGCTTTGCAAGATATTTCAGAGATTTCTTTCGAAGGTTAAATCACTGAAGTAGTTATTTGTTTACTTAGACATAAGTTTCTTCCGAAAGTAATTTCAAATCTTCCGAAGGATAAAGAGATCAAAATTTTCAAAAGCTAAGAAATGTCTTTGAAAAAATTTTCTTCCAAAGAGAACAAGAGCTTATGAAGGTGATAAAATAGACAACTTAGGACACACATGTTTTAGAAATAATATGATTAAGTTTTAAGAAAAGCTATTCAAAGTTAATCATCCCAATGGCTGATACAAGATATTTAAATCTTTGTTCATCAAAAGCTTTGTGTTGGATCATGTATGCCCAAGACACATACAAGATTGATGTGGTTAGTAGGTTATGATCCAAGTCGGGTCATACCCAATAACAAGCCAAACATACACCAATAAGTATTTGTTTGTTGATAAGATCATACAAATAAATATTGACACCAATTTAGAAAACGGGTTTTCTAAATTATTGCTTTTGTGAAGGAACAACATTATATGGATAATTTGTTCATGAGATATTTATTTGTTTCATTATTTAAGTTGGTTAAATAATGACAAATAAAATTGTGTTAATGTTATAAAATTAAAATAGGTTTTAATTTTATAAATTTAAGGGATTGAAAGAGTAAATTATATAAAACTTGAAATGGGTGGGAAACCCATTTGAAATGGGTATTTTTGGTCGCCCTTGGCCTTGAAACACCCACCTTTTGTCTTGGTTCTTGAGTGACATTACTCACTTGAACACTCTTCAATCATCTCACCTTTTCTCACACACACTTAAGCAACAAAAGCTCTCTACAAGGCCATATCATTTTCGGATTTTTCCAGCTCAAAGGGAGGCTGAAAATTTCGTGTTTTGAAGGTTCCTTGGTGTAGAACTTTGGTGTCAAGCTTCCTAACTAGCTAGGTGTTTGAAGACCTTGTGGGTATTACAAGCTTGAGGTCCTCCACCTTGAAGGATTTCTGTTCAAAACCATCATCATCTTCAAAGATTTCGCCACTTTTGAGCTGCTGAAAGGTAGTTTATGGCAGCCTCTATATGGCTGTCCATAATGCTTGTTTTATGTTCTCATAGCTTGCTTATTCACATAATATGATCCTTTGTAATATGGGTTTGTTTTATACATATATTTGTCACCTAAAGAACATGATTTTTCAGTTTTATAATCGTGTTTCAATATATATATCCGCTGCGTTTTTCAGAAAGTTTAAGAGGTTAAACTTTGATTTTATCTTCTAACAAACCCTTCAATGGTATCAGAGCTGGTTATGTGGATATCTTGCTTGTTCTTGTCCTTTAAAAAATCGTTTTATGGGACTTTATAACCCTTTTAAGGGCTGCAATATTCTTGTATGTTGAATCCCCAAACTTTCAAGGTTATATTACACATGCTTGTGATTAAACCTTGAAAGATATGTATGTTGATATGTATGTTGTTTGGACAATGTTTAAAACCCGAAATTTCAGTTTATGTTGGCTGAAATTTCGTGGGTTTTAGAGGGGATTCATTGTTATTTTTGGATGATATGATGAATGTTAATATTGGTGCATAACCTAGCCTTTGGCCTTGTGTTGTTTGGATGATTGCAATGGTTGTATTTGTTTATTCAATGGGGTTGTATATTTATTTATTTGTGCTTTGTTTAAAATGTAATTTATCTATTTATTCATTGGGATGTAATAATAGATTAGGAGTATTTTTCTTTTACTAGAAAATATGTTTTAGGATATATATTTTGTAAAAGAAGATGGTCGGGAAGGAAGCACAAAAGGTAGACACAAAGTGGACTTGAAGCATACGGATGCGACATCAAGTGGGAGGTCCATTGCGATCTCAATTTTGTGTTGTTGGTAACCCTTAAGAAAGACCAAATGACCACACTTGTGATGGCAAACAAGTGTGGTCACAATAGTAGCTATGGTTATGCACATGTTGTTGCTTATATTATGCTTGTTTGATTGTGATTTTGTGAATGATTGTGTGATATTTGGATATGATAAACAATCTTTATAAAATGATCTTAACAAAGCTTATATAAAAATGGTTCTTAATCATTAAAAGGCAATAAATGGTTATTAAAATGATTTAATGATTTAAAGATTAAAATGGGTTTTAATCAAAGGACCATAGGGTATCTTGTATTTGAAAGCATGCAAATACAAGTACATAGAGTTTTCTAAAACTTAAATTATGAAATCTCTAATGTCTTAAAAACAAGATCAACACCGTCCTTTTACACAACACTTGAGTCACTTGGGAACTCTTAGTGGGATAAAGGTCACCTAACCATTTTGCGGGAACTTGTGACTTGAGGTGAGAATGCCATAATTGTGGGATAAAGGTCACCCAACCGCTTATTTTGGCAAACTCACACGTGTGTGTAAGTAGGGTCTCTTGATTTTCAAACCATGTCAAATGGATCACCTATGATGTGGTTTCCAAATGGTGTTGATGGGATTTGTAAGGATTCCTTAAGTCTGATGCAACCCAAAACATCCAAAGTGTCTCTGCAACATGCACTAAGTACTGAAGTGAAGAATGCTTCGGAAGTTTTACACAATGCATTAGAAAATACTCTAAGTGTAAAATCTTCCGAAGCCAAGACCAATATCTTCCGAAGCCAAACATGAAGTCTTCCGAAGCCTCAGAGACAAAGTCTTCCGAAGCTTCAACCCATGAAGACAGATTTCTTCCGAAGACTTTTAGTACACATGCTTTATCTGATGTACTGTTCCATAAAGCACCTTTTCCGCTGCATCTCTGTAAAGTCACCAACTTACATGAGTTGGTGAAAAGGTCCATGCTTTTGGTAACTGTACATTGAGGTCTTGAGTCTGTAACTTTCCACTTTATGTACTTTATCCTTTTTGTAATGTATAAGGATGTGAGCTATGGCATGTCATAGTCACAAGGTCAAAAGGCAGATATGCCTTTTGATCCTACAATTGATTTTGTTAGTGTCTAGTCAATTGTATCCAGCTGGCTTTCAAAGTATAGCCGGCTGTAGGTTGTAGTATAAGTATTTCAAGTTCTTGTATCTTTCTTTATGCTTTGTAACACTTGTAAAAGAACTTGAGAAAGCAATATACTGCCTCCTTGAAACCCATACTCTCTTGTTCTGTCTCTTTGCTTTACTTGTGTTCTTTGTATCACTTTGGTTAACCCAGTTCACTGTTTGATTAAAGTTTAGTTAATCTCCTCATTGTGTTGTTGTGTTGTAATTGCGTTAAAGCCCTTAAACGGTCCTGCAATTGGTATCAGAGCATTCCAGGCTCTTGATATAAGATCTAACCATCTTAAGATCCCTCACACACACAAAAAACTAGACTTTTCAAATGGCTTCCATCTCAAAGACTGATATGGAGACTGGAACCATGAACAAATTTCCACTGATCACTCTTGATGATTTTGACACCTGGTGCATGAGGATGGAAGGCTTCATCAGGTCTCTTGATTCAAGAATATGGGAATCTGTTGAGAATGGACCTTTCATACCCAGCACCCCCTCTGCTACTGGTGCTGGTATGATTCCTAAAGATGTGGCCAACTACTCAGATGAAGATAGAAAAAGAGTAGAGATTGATAGAAAGGCCATGACTGCTCTTCAGACTGCTCTCCCAAACTCTGTATACAGAGGTTTTAAGAAGTGCAAAACAGCTAAACAGCTGTGGGATGCACTGAAGCTGATGTATGAAGGCTCCTCTGAAGCCAAGGAGAACAAGAAAGATCTTCTGAAGCAGCAGTTTGAAAACTTCACCTTCAAAGCAGGTGAAACCATGACCCAACAATACTTCAGGTATGTTGAGATTGTGGATACCCTAGTGGATGGAGGAGTTCCTCTTGAGAACAGGGACATTGTAAGGAAGTTCATGTCCTCACTTCCTAGGCAATGGACACACTATTGTGTGGTAATCAAGAGGACTGAGAACCTTAAAACTCTCACTCTGACAGAGTTGTATGGGATTCTCAGTGGATACCAGATGGAGATGAACATGCAAGGTTCATCTGGCAACTCCAACAATCAAATGGGTTCAGCCCTTCATGTGGTTGAAAGGGACAGCATAGAACCCAAACATCATCTCATATGCTACCCTGACAACTCACAAAAGGGTCCTTTCATCACCTTCCCGGAGACACCAAGGGAGAACTTTACTCAAGGAAGCCCATTCCAAGAGACAAGTTCTTCTCAAGCCTTTGTGTCTACTGATGAAAGCTGTGGGAATTATCTCTTCACTCTTGAAGACCTGGACTGTATCCATCCAGATGACCTGGAATACATGGAGATAGTTCAGTAGATGGCTCTTCTCACTCACAGAGCCAAGAAGTTCTACAAGAGAACAGGAAGAAGATTTCCAAGCAATGCTACCAGTGGAAAGTTTGGGCTGGATAAAAGCAAAGTTAAGTGTTACAACTGTAACCTTATGGGTCACTTTGCTAGGGAGTGTAAGGCACCTAAAGCAAATAGGGGCCAAACACAACCTAGACCAAACTACACTGACAAAGCCCCTCAGACTGAGAAGCCAAAGCAACATGCTGCTGTTGCTGTTGAAGAGGGAGGCTTTGACTGGAGCTTTCAGGTGGAAGATGCTTCTCCAAACCAAGCACTGATGGCTGACCATGATGAAGCCAAGGTATTGGAACATCTCTGTACTCCTGAATGCATTGCTAAAGTAAATAGATACAGGTCCTACAACTTAGAGATGAGATCTGATCTTGAGTCATTAAACATATTAAAATCTGATTTTAGAAAGTCTGAAAATGATTACAAGTTAAAGATAGAGGACTTGGAGAAAACCATTTCAGTACTAAAACATGAACATACAGATTTTAGAACTCAGATCCAAGATCTCATAACTAAGTTAACTGAGTGTCAGGCTGAGCTTGTGATTAGCAAAGCCAAGGTAGAGAAAAGTGTTCTTGAAGAAGAGACCTTCAAGAACATGATATCCTCATCCCTGCACAACAAAGTCTGTTATCAAAATAGACAGGGACTGGGATCAAATGAGATAGCTCCTCCACACACAATCTTGTCTGTAAGATCTCCTAGGTGTGGAACTTGTGAAGATGAGCTTCCTCTCATAGATCCTGTAAGTGAGGATGATGAAGAAGTGATAGTGAAGAATTCCTCTGAGAAGAGTGAAGAAGAGGATTCTTCCAAGGGCCACTATCTTTCTGAGGAGAAGAAATCAACTGTGATGACCAAGTCCAAGAGAAAGAACTTGATTAGGAAGAGCAAAAGGAAAGCAAAGAAGGCTCAAGAAATCAAGGCTACTTTTGATGCTAAGCAGAAACAAGTTTTTATCTCTGCAGGTTTCAAAGTAGTAAGGACTGAAGACATCAACCAAGACTTCTCAGCTAAGAGTCCTGGTTCATGTTCAAATCATCTCAGTGCAAAGAAGAAGACTGAGCTACTGTGTACCACTGCTGCACAGCCTGGACCATCAAACTCCAAGAACAGTTCACAGCCCAAAAGAACTGTCTCAGCATCTAACAAGATGAAGGTGGAGAAGGGATGTGACCAAAGCCAGTCTTGCTCTCAAAAGGAGACTTGTTTGAAGAAGAAAATGTTGTGTGTCATGTGTGAAAGTACTTCTCACATTGCTAAGGATTGCCCATACAATCCTAAAAGTACTGTCCACATGACCAATACAAAGACTTCAAAGAGTCTCAAGAAGTCTCAAGCTTCGGAAGGAAAGTCTATTTCCTTCGGAAGCTCCAAATCAAAGAAGAAGGTAAATGGAAAATTACCTTCGGAAGCAAAATTGGTCTCGGAAGAAAGGAGTTCTTCCAAAGCACTGAAGTCTGCTGCTGTGACTGTAGAATCTTCTGAAGGTTCAGTCATCAAAACTTGTGAAGTCTCAAAAGCTTCTAAGGTTTTGAAGGTCAAGTCCAAGACTCCAAAGGTGGTGTGGAAGTCTAAGAAAGACCAAATGACTGAAGTTTCTCCATCAACAACAGCTGAAGATCCCCATAGTACAACCATAGGATCTATTACTGTTGCATTACCTTCTATTACACTTAGTGAGCCCAAGACAAGTAAGGCTTGGGTTTCCAAATGTAACTAATCATCTTCTTTGTGCAGGAACAGCTCAAGACAAACAGGAATGTCTGGATAATTGACAGTGGCTGTTCCAGGCACATGACAGGCAATAGGTCTCTACTCCATAATTTTGAGAGAATTGATGGAGGACCAGTTGCTTTTGGAGGAGATGAAGGTGGTTATATTTCTGGAAGGGGCAAGGTCACAAATGGTAAGCTCAGCATTGAGAAGGTAAACTTTGTCAAGGAGCTTGGGTACAATCTTCTGAGTGTATCCCAATTTTGTGATCAGAGTCATAACATGCTCTTTACTGAGCATGAGTGCATTGTTCTCAAGCCTGGTGTGGTCATTTGCAAGAAATGGAACAAATAGTGATGAGTCTTTCCTATGGCATAAAAGAATGTGCCATGTAAACTTTAAGCCTGGTCTTCTCAGAGCCCCCAAGAAATGGAACATGTACAAGATGGATTTGCAAGAAACCACTCCCTCTGGAGAAGTTTCATGCTTTCTATCTAAAGCAAATAGTGATGAGTCTTTCCTATGGCATAAAAGAATGTGCCATGTAAACTTTAAGAACATGAATAAATTAATTAAACACGATCTGGTAACTGGAATGCCAAAGAAAGAGTTTACAAGTGATGATCATTGTGTTGCATGCCTGAAAGGGAAGCAACACAAGGTATCTCACAAGCCTAAGGAAAAGAACTCCATCACTACTCCCCTACACTTGTTACATATGGATCTCTTTGGCCCCACCAGTGTAATGAGTTTAGGAAGGACCTCTTACTGTTTAGTGATCACAGATGATTTTACAAGATTCACTTGGGTCTTCTTCCTTAGAACTAAGGATGAAACCCCTAAGATTCTGAAGAATTTCATCTTAAAATTTGAGAATCAATGTGATCACAAGGTCAAAACCATAAGATGTGATCAAGGAACTGAATTCAAGAACCAAATCCTTGATACATTTTGTGATGAAAAAGGTATTACAAGACAATATAGTGCTCCCAGGACTCCTCAGCAAAACGGAGTTGCTGAGAGGAGAAACAGGACACTTATTGAAGCTGCAAGAACTATGTTGTCTGACTCTAAATTGCCTATCACCTTCTGGGCAGAGGCAGTTAATACTGCTTGCTATGTGCAAAACAGAGTTTTAGTAGTTAAGACACATGGTAAGACTCCTTATGAACTTTGGCACAAGAGGAAACCTTTCATTGGTTTTCTCAGGTCATTTGGATGTCCCTGCACCATCTTGAATACCAAAGATCAAATTGCCAAGTTTGCTGAGAAATCAGATGATGGACACTTCATTGGATACTCTTCTCAAGCTAAAGCTTATAGAGTATACAATCTCAGAACTAGAATTGTTGAGGAGTCAGCCAATGTGACTTTCAATGAGCACACACCCTGTGTGGCTGGTTCTGGTCCGGATTGGCTGTTTGATCTTGATTTAGTTACCAACTGTTTTAACAAATCTTGTGAGCATGTTTCAGGATCTGCAGAAAATTTAAATACAGGTGATCCTGATCCAAGATTTGAGCTAGGAAGACCCTCAACTCATACATCTTCAGCTCCAGTTGGAACTACTTCAGCAAATGAGGTTTCTATCAGCACAACAATGACAAATTCAGCTGATACATCTGGTATGCCTTCAAATTCCAGCTCAGAGGCTTCTCAACCAGATAAAGACACCTCAATTGTAGAAGACAACAATGGTGATGGTGATAGTGATCAGGAATTCCTTGATGCTAATAACCACACCATAGATGACAACATCAATGATGTCACACACTCATTGGATCAAGTTAATCTTGATAAGTGTGATAATGTGGAGGGTGAATCTTCCAGACCAGATCTAAATTTCTCAAATTTGGATCTTTCTCAGCAACTTGCTGTGATCCCTCAGCTAAGGATCCACAAGTCTCACCCCACCACAAACATCATTGGAGATGTTGTCACAGGGGTAAGAACAAGAGGACAAACCCATGAAGCAAATGTTTGTCTTCACTCTTGTTTCTTATCTCAGATAGAGCCAAAGAAAGTTGATGAAGCTCTAAAGGATGGAAGTTGGGTTGAAGCTATGCAACAAGAGCTGCTTCAATTCAAAAGGCAGAAAGTTTGGAACCTTTGTCCTCTTCCTCATGGGAAGACTACCATTGGAACCAAATGGGTTTTTAGGAATAAGAAGGATGATAGAGGAATCATCATCAAGAACAAGGCAAGACTAGTTGTTCAAGGATACACACAAGAAGAAGGGATTGACTACACTGATGTCTTTGCTCCTGTAGCAAGACTAGAAGCTGTTAGGATATTCCTGGCATTTGCTGCATCCAAAACTTCAAGGTCTACCAACTTGATGTAAAGTGTGCTTTCTTATATGGAGTGATTGATGAAGAGGTTTATGTCAAACAACCACCTGGTTTTGTAGACCCTGATCATCCTGATTATGTCTGCAAGCTTGACAAAGCTCTTTATGGGCTGCATCAGGCACCCAGGAAGTGGTATGAGACACTATCTGAGTATCTTTGTAAACATGGATACAGGAGAGGTACTATAGATGGAACTCTCTTCATCAAAGGACAGGGAAATGACTTATTGCTGGTTCAAGTATATGTAGATGACATCATCTTTGGTTCAACTAATCCAAAGCTCTGCAAAGACTTTGAGAAGCTGATGAAAGACAGATTTGAAATGAGTTCAATGGGAGAACTCAATTTCTTTCTGGGAATTCAAGTGAAGCAGGTTGAAGATGGCATCTTCATAAGTCAGTCAAAGTATGTTCAAGACATACTCAAGAGGTTCAACATGACTGATTGTAAGATTGCTAAGACACCCATAGCCAGAAACCACTCCCTTGGTCCAGATCTTGAGGGGGAGTGTGTAGATGAACACTTATACAGGGCTATGATTGGGTCTCTTATGTATCTTACAGCTAGCAGGCCTGATATCATGTTTGCTACATGTATTTGTGCAAGATATCAAGCCAACCCTAAGATGTCTCACTTAATCACTGTGAAAAGGATTTTAAGATACCTCAAAGGTGCTTCAACACTTGGTCTATGGTATCCAAAGAATCCTAATTTCAATCTGTATGCCTATACAGATAGTGATTATGGTGGTTGCAACATGACTGCAAAGTCTACATCTGGGGGATGTCAATTCCTTGGTGGAAGGGTTGTCTCATGGCAATGCAAGAAACAATCCTGTGTGTCTGCATCAACTGCTGAGGCTGAATACATTGCTGCTGCAAGCTGCTGTGCTCAAGTGCTTTGGATTCAAAATCAGATGCTGGACTATGGATTTAACTTCAAAGAGACTCCTATCCACATAGACAACAATAGTGCTATCTCTATCACTGAGAACCCTGTGCAGCACTCAAGGACCAAACACATCAACATCAGGTATCATTTAATAAGAGATAACTATGAAAAGGGATTAATTAAACTAGTCAAAGTTCATACAGATGAACAATATGCTGATCTGTTCACAAAAGCTTTTGATGAACAGAGATTTAAGTATCTGATATCAGCTATTGGGATGATTAACTTTGAGTAGACTTTTTCTTAAAACTAATTCTAATTATTTCTTCTTAAAATATGTGTGTCCTAAGTTGTCTAGTTCATCACTTTCATAAGCTCATGTTTTCTTTGGATGTAAAATTCTTTTTGAAGACTTTCCTTAGATTCTTGAAAATTTTCTGATACTTCGGAAGATAAAGTTTTATCTTCGGAAGAAAAACATGTCTTCAAAATAAATAACTGTCTAAGAGATTTTACCTTCGGAAGAAGTAAAATTCATCTTCCGAAGCTTAAAATTCTTATCTCAGACACTTATTCATTTTTAAGGACTTTTTCCTTCCGAAGCAAAATTAACCTTCGGAAGCTTTGTTTATTTCTATACAAAGCATCCAAGGGTTTATTTCTCTTCCGAAGCATAAATTTTCAAGACTCTCAGGAAAATCTTCCGAAGCCATTTTAGCTTCGGAAGCTTTTTCAATCAAAACTTCCGAAGAAAAATTACCTTCGGAAGCTTTTCGAATTCCAAGAAAACTACTTTTTGAGCAAAAGTAAACTACCTTTTCAGAGGTGGGACCGACTTCCGGATTTCAAAGTTTATCCTCTTTCATTAACTTTGGTTCAAATCCCTTTTCACATAAATACCCAACGGTTCCCCCTCTTTCCCACTATCTTCCTCAATTCTACTATTCCTCTAACCTAATTCTCTAAACCGCCTTTGCTTTCTACCTTTCTTCACCCTTAAGCTTCTGAAATGGCCAACCTTAACCGCAGAAACAACCCAGATTTCTCCATGCAACTTCACAGGCAACATAATCAAGTTGCTCTGTTAAGCTCTGAGAAAGATGCAAGTTTCTCAGAGATTTGCCAATTCTTGACTCTATCCAACTATTTCACCTCCCTGACCATTGATCCTACTCTATATGAGGATCACTTGCTTGAATTCTGGAAGACCTGCCAAGAGGTCATTATGGATGGGGAGAAGGCACTGTCTGCCACAGTGCAAGGGAGGACAATCTTCATCACTCCGGCCATCATTAATCAACATTTGCAGCTGGATGATGAAGAAGGTGAGGTGTCCTTCCCAAAGGAAGCTGTTAATCATTCCTTTGAGCAGATGGGCTATGAGGGAGATTTCTCTGTAAAGACCTTCAGGAAAGGGAAGGTCTCATCCCAGTGGAAATACCTGCTCCATGTGGTTATCCACAGCTTATCAAACAAGCATGGTGGATGGGACCAGATTCCTGAGGATCTCTCCTTTATAGTTCATGGAATGGTTCAGGGAGTCAAGTTCAGGTATTCACAATTTGTTTATACTAATTTACTTGCAAACTTAGACTCCTTAGAGTATTACATGTTTCCTAGATATGTTCAACACATTCTCAACTGTGAACTGGGCTCACAGTTGAGGGAAACAAGTAATATTCTTAAATTGGGACAGATGAAGCCCGGCATCTTTAAAATAATGAAGAAGCCAACTGTAGGCTTCTCAGGGGTAGAAACAGCCCTAGTCCCAAAAATGTTAGAGCTCATTGCTCAAGGTGACAACCTAGCAACACAAGCTAGTGTTGAACCCACACCTCTTTTATCCTTACCCCTAAAAAGACCAGAAATCACCCTCACCTACCAAAGAAAATCCAAACGAACCCCTGCTCAGGCTATTGAGTCTGTGCAGGCCCCCATATACTCAACCTTACAGGAAGAAGTGGACACTAGAGCTCCCACTTCTCCTGAGGAGCAAACCACTCCCATTTCTTCACCTATCAGGGCTGAGGTTCCTCATGCTCACCCTGATGAGCTCACTAGCCCAACAGCCTTAAGCCTTCACTCTGAGTCTCAACACTCAAGTGAACAACCTTCAGGGGACAGCTACCATCCCCAGCCTTTAGATCTCAACCAACCAATTCCCAACCTATCCTTCTATACTGATGAAGACTTAGGATTCAGTGAGTACCATGAGTCTCTCTTCTCCTCCCCTACTCAAAGAGAGATGAGTACCTCTGACTCTCCTCAGTCTATCCCACATCAGTCACCTATTACTGAGGTGGACACTTCTGAACATGTTCAGGATGTCCATATGGAAGAGGCTCTCACTTTTGAAAGTGATTACATCATTAAGACCTCAACCATGGCAACTCAGCCCACTGGCATCTCAACTGAGGCTGCCAGTGAGCAGAGGAAAACCAGCAGCCAAGAAACTCAAGCTGGTGGTGAGAGAGAGGACTTTGGTCCAATCATCTCATCCCCCAATGATTCTTCTGATGAAGATGAGGGGAATTTGAGACTAAAGGTGCAGAAACTGTCAAAAACATGCACCTATTTAGTCTCTAAGGTTAGTCACTTGGAATCTCAGGTGACTACCTTACAAAACAGGGTCAATGATCAGCAACTTCAGATTTCATATCTAAAGGAAAAACTAGCTGGGAGACCTTTAAGGAGAGCTCAACCAGGAACACAAGAACCTGTGGAAGTGATTGACTTATCCTCCAGCTCACCTATGCAAGTGGGTGATGCTACCAAAAAGGGGGAGAAAGTTATTACAACCACAGAACCTGGGAGTTCTTCACAGAGAATGGACATAGAGGACTCACCATCCTCACTTGCTGTTGTGCATTCTCAGCAACTTCCTCAAGTTCACATTAATGTGGACTCTATAGACTCAATCATCAGGAGTCTCTTTGAGGAAGGTATACCAAGGGCTGTCTCATCTCCACCACAAGGAACTGGCAACTACATCATAAGGTGGAGGTATGATGATGACAGAAGAGCCCTTATACTTCACAGAGTTCAAGGCCAACAAGAAGTTTTTCATTTCCAAAGCCTGAGCTTCTATGAAAGACTGGATTTAGTCAACATGCCACTTGTCAATCCAAGCAATTCAAGACAAGCTGACAGGCTGGCTCAAAGAATCCAAGACAGGATCCTTGCAGAGTTCTCTCTAAGAAGGAGACTTAGGCAATCAGGCAATGTCATCGGTCAACTGGATGTTGAGGTGGACCCTAAGATTAGTTTCATAGGGGAAACCTTGACTGAAGGCCCAGTGGCAGAACCTGAGACCCCTGTCTCATCATCAACAACTGCTGCAGAGGTCCAAACTCCATCTGAGACACCTGCTGGTGAAGGTGTTTCTCAGCCTCTCTCTGGCCAGAGCATGGAAGCTACACCAAGCAATGAAGGCCAAGCCTCAATCCACCCTGAGTCACAAAGGTCTGTTGGTGACAAAGGGAAAAGGATAATGACTCCTGAGGAAATTGAGGAGGAAGAGAGAGAGAGGAAAAGGAGGCTAAGGGGAGAAAGTTCTACTGGGTCATCTAGCTTCATGCAAGCTGCAATCAGGGCTGCTCCCAGACCAAATACTCAAGATGATGAGTTAAGGGCAGTCAGGATTACCTACTTACAGACCAGGAACTATGATATTGATGAAATCATCTCCCTCCCCTTAGAAGAGTTAAATGAACTGGCTGACATGGAAGTGTCAAGAGAGATGAAGGAGAAAGAGGATGCAAGGTTACTTCTCCAATTCAAAGAGGAGAAGAGACAGAAAAGACTTTACAAGCATGCTCCCACTCTCTCTCCAGTTCAAGAAAGTCCTGCACAGGAAGATGTGGCTCCACAAGAACCTCAGGTAGATAAAGAAGAAGATAGGATCAAGATGATCAACTACCTGAGTGCCACAGGCTTCTATCAGGCAGATGCACTTCTTCCCCTGTCCTATGACTTCATTGAGTTCGAGTACCTAAAGCAACTTGAGCTTGAGCTAGTCAAAGAAAGAAAGACAACCAAAAGGAAGCTAAGGGAAGAAGCTGCAAAGTCAAGAGCCATCATTCAAAAGAATGCAAAGAAGTCTGCTGACAGACAAAGAATGATGAGCTTCTTGAAGCTATATGGATTCTCCGGAAGGAGACTTGGCCCCATGTCTCTATCCACTATGGATGAGCATATAAGGGTGATCAAGCAGAAGATTAAGAGTGGAGAACTGATTGACTTGCACTCTCTTCCAAGTCAAGTCCCACCTGAAGTGGAGGTCAAGTTTGAACAACCAGAGACACCTCAACCAGAACCTCCAGCTGAGCCTCAGCAAGCTTCATCTTCTGATCCAAGGCAGGGTCAAACTCCCTCTCCTTCTGAACCTGTGAGGGAGGAACACCCAACTGAGAAAGACACTGATGATCAACATGGTGCTGCAGACCAGTCTTCTCAGTTAAAGTCATCTAAGAGGAAGAAGAGAATGGCTTCTAAACCAAAGACTAAGAAGAAGAAGCCAAAGTCATCTACCTCTGCACCTCAGTTTGAATCAGATCAACCTGAGGAAGTGCATGATGAGGCAGCCCAATCAACTCCTATGCAAGTGGCTCCTCTAACAACTGAGACACCCATCTTGTCCTGGACTTACCTACTAATCCATAAAGATGGCATGTTATTAGAGATCAAGGTGTTGAGAATGTCTACTCCTGGCAAGACATAATCAACTTACCTCTGCATGATCTCTTTGAGATGAGAAGATACTATGAGAGTCTTGATGATCCTGACCATCTAATGAAGAAAGGAATGGTCTTGATTGTACTGAAGACTACCAACATCTGAAGATCTTCTAAGTGTTTTGGTAGCATCAGCCTAGGGGGAGTTTGTAAGGATTCCTTAAGTCTGATGCAACCCAAAACATCCAAAGTGTCTCTGCAACATGCACTAAGTACTGAAGTGAAGAATGCTTCGGAAGTTTTACACAATGCATTAGAAAATACTCTAAGTGTAAAATCTTCCGAAGCCAAGACCAATATCTTCCGAAGCCAAACATGAAGTCTTCCGAAGCCTCAGAGACAAAGTCTTCCGAAGCTTCAACCCATGAAGACAGATTTCTTCCGAAGACTTTTAGTACACATGCTTTATCTGATGTACTGTTCCATAAAGCACCTTTTCCGCTGCATCTCTGTAAAGTCACCAACTTACATGAGTTGGTGAAAAGGTCCATGCTTTTGGTAACTGTACATTGAGGTCTTGAGTCTGTAACTTTCCACTTTATATACTTTATCCTTTTTGTAATGTATAAGGATGTGAGCTATGGCATGTCATAGTCACAAGGTCAAAAGGCAGATATGCCTTTTGATCCTATAATTGATTTTGTTAGTGTCTAGTCAATTATCCAGCTGGCTTTCAAAGTATAGCCGGCTGTAGGATGTAGTATAAGTATTTCAAGTTATTGTATCTTTCTTTATGCTTTGTAACACTTGTAAAAGAACTTGAGAAAGCAATATACTGCCTCCTTGAAACCCATACTCTCTTGTTCTGTCTCTTTGCTTTACTTGTGTTCTTTGTATCACTTTGGTTAACCCAGTTCACTGTTTGATTAAAGTTTAGTTAATCTCCTCATTGTGTTGTTGTGTTGTAATTGCGTTAAAGCCCTTAAACGGTCCTGCAGGATTAACATGCCGACTTTACATATGATGTTTAAAGTCGATCCCATACCTCTAGAAGTTGCAAATGGTTGCAACCGTCAATCGTTGACCACCTTATTAATTTAAATCGTGGGATAAAGGTCACCTAACCACAATTTAAATGTAATGTTGGGTTCTGGATTTTAATATGAAAATGACCTTAAAAGGTATTAATTATTAAAAATTGCAATATCAAAAATACTAAAATAGATCTTTGTTAAATTTTGTAGATGGCCTCCAATAATGATAATCATGATAACTCATCCGCATCCGCCCAATCTTTACGAGCGATTCTCCAAAAGGAACGTCTAAATCATAACAATTTTATTGATTGGTATCGAAACTTGAGAATCGTTCTCAAGCAAGAGAAACGATCATACGTTTTAGACGACTCTATCCCCGATCAACCTGCTGAGGATGATGAGGAGGCCTTTAACGATTGGTTAAAATACACTGAGGACTCGGTCCAAGTGTCTTGTCTCATGCTGGCGAGCATGACTCCGGATCTCCAAAAGGAGTATGAACATCACGGAGCTTATGACATGATAACCCAACTGAAGGAAACGTTCCAACAGCAAGCGAGGGTTGAGCGCTTCGAAACGGTTCGACCACTCCATGCATGTCGTATGGACGACAACCAATCGGTTTCATCTTATGTACTTAAGATGAAAAGCCACATTGACCGCCTCGAAAGGCTTAATTGTCCTGTCTCGAAGGAATTGGCCACGGATTTGATCCTCAATGGCGTTACCAAGAAGTTCGAGACATTCGTGTTGAACTACAACATGAATGCTTGGGACAAAAGCATTGGTGAGCTTCACTCAATGCTCAAAACGGCCGAGGCGGCCATGGGTAAAAGGGTTTTACCCGTTCTCACCATCAATGAAGGTGGGAACAAGAAAAGGCCTCATCCCACACCCAAGGCAAAGGTTGCCAAGGGCAAGGGACCCATATGGGGAAAAGGGAAAGGGGTGGCAAGGGTGCCACCCAAAGCACCGGAGAAGAAGCAATAGGTTGCTTCCAATGACCCATGCTTCAAGTGTGGGGAGATTGGACATTGGGCAAGAAATTGTCCCGTCCATCTCCAAGAGTTGAAAGCAAAGAGGGATGCCGGGCAGACCTCATGTACAACATACATGATCCATATTGATTTAAACTTAATATCCTCTAACACATGGGTATTAGATACCGGATGTGGAACTCACATTTGCAATTTGTTGCAGGGGTTCAAAAGAAGTAGTAACTTCAACAAAGGGGATGTTAGCCTCTACATGGGCAATGGGGCTAAAGTTCAAGTTGAAGCCCGTGGTGACTACATCTTGAAACTTCCAAATGGTTTGGAAGTAATTTTGAACAATGTTTTGTATGCTCCTAGTTTGACTAGAAATATTATTTCTGTAGCCCTATTAAAACAATTGGGATATGTATTATCATTTGTTGAAAAAGATATTCATGTTTCTTTAAATGATATGTTCTACTTTAAAGCTATTCCCATTAATGGTATTTATGAATTGGTTCATGAAAATACTTTAAATAGTTCATTGTACCAAACTAGCACCAAGAAACTCAAGTTGGATTTGTGTGATACCTATCTTTGGCATTGTCGCCTTGGTCATATAAACAAGAAAAGAATTCAAACACTACAAAAGAATGGTCTTTTAAAAACAAGTGAATGTGATTCATTTGATGTGTGTGAGTCTTGTTTACAAGGTAAAATGACTAAGGCACCCTTTAGTGGGACTAACGAAAGGGCAAAAGATTTGTTAGGAATCATACATTCGGATGTATGTGGTCCTTTTAAGCCAATGACTAGGAATGGTGAAAGATACTTCATTACCTTTACCGACGATTATAGTCGCTATGGGTATGTGTACTTGTTAAGACACAAAGATGAAGGTTTTGAAATGTTCAAGATCTTTCAAAATGAAGTACAAAATCAACTCAACAAGTCGATTAAAGTTCTCCGCACCGATAGAGGAGGTGAATACCTAAGTGATGCTTTTCAAGATCATCTTAGGAGTTGTGAGATTGTCTCACAGCTCACTCCACCTGGAACACCACAACATAATGGTGTGTCTGAGAGGAGGAATCAAACCCTATTGGATATGGTCCGATCTATGATGGCTAGAAGCAAATTACCTCTATCATTTTGGGGTTTCGCTTTGCTCTCCGCGGCCCGTATTCTAAATATGGCCCCAACCAAAAAGGTGGAAAGGACACCCTTTGAGATATGGCATGGAAGAGTTCCATCCCTATCATACTTAAGGGTCTGGGGTCGTGAGGCTTATGTTCAGACTCCCACCCCAAACAAATTGGAAGTCCGATCCGCCAAGTGTATCTTTGTTTGATATCCTAGAGATTCTATGGGATATTATTTCTATGATCCACTGGAACAAAAGGTGTTTGTTGCCAGAAAGGGTGAGTTCTTAGAAGCAAAGTTTCTTATGGAAGGAACTAGCAGTAGAACAGTGGATCTTGAGGAGGATCAAGAACCACAACCCGATGCACGTTTGGTTGAAACTAGCACTCAACATGAGGATGTTGAGGATGATCAAGTGGTTGATCGATATACATAAAATGTTCGCAGATCTGATAGAATTAGTAATCCACCTGAAAGATATGGATTTTTCGTTGATGGATGCTATGTGGTAGATTCCGATGAACCAACCACCTATCGTGATGCAATGTCCAATTTGGATTGTGACAAATGGCTTGAAGCCATGAATGTTGAGATGAAATCCATGTATGACAATCAAGTATGGGACTTGGTTGTACCACCTCTTAACTCCAAAGTAGTTGGAAGTAAGTGGGTTTTCAAGAAGAAAACCGATATGCATGGAAACTTGGATACTTACAAAGCTAGACTTGTAGCAAAAGGTTTCACTCAAACTCAAGGAGTTGATTATGATGAAACCTTCTCACCTGTTGCGATGCTAAAGTCTATAAGGATATTGTTTGCCATAGCTTCTCATTATGATTATGAGATTTGGCAAATGGATGTCAAAACCGCTTTCCTAAATGGATATCTTGAGGAAGATGTCTATATGGTTCAGCTTGAAGGTTTTGTCGATCCAAAACATCCTAATAAAGTATGCAAGTTAAAGAAATCAATCTATGGATTGAAACAAGCATCGAGAAGTTGGAATCACCGTTTTGATGAAGAAGTAATCAAATTTGGATTCATCAAGAACGCTGATGAAGCTTGTGTATATAAGAAAGCTAGTGGGAGCATCATCACTTTCCTAGTATTATATGTTGATGACATACTACTATTTGGAAATGACATTCCAACTTTGGAAGGTGTAAAAACCTGGCTTGGAAGTTGTTTTTCTATCAAGGATCTTGGTGAGGCCGCCTATATTCTGGGAATAAAGATCTATAGGGATAGATCAAGGCGGTTGATTGGTTTAAATCAAAGTGCATACATTGATAAAATCTTGAAAAGGTTCAAGATGGAGAACTCTAAGAAAGGTACAGTACCTATTCAAAGAGGAACGATATTGAGTACGACTCAATGTCCTAGCTCAAAGTATGAGCAAGATAAAATAAAGGCAATCCCATACGCATCTGCTATTGGATCCATCATGTATGCAATGATATGCACTCGACCGGACGTGTCATGCGCCTTAAGCATGACAAGCCGATACCAGCAAAATCCTGGAAACAGTCATTGGATGGCTGTTAAGAACATACTTAAGTACCTAAGGAGGACAAAAGATATGTTCCTAATCTATGGATCTGGTGATAAGGAACTCGTTGTAAAAGGTTACACGGATGCGAGTTTCCAAACCGATCGTGATGATTCACGGTCACAATCGGGATATATTTTCATTCTGAATGGAGGAGCGGTCTCTTGGAAGAGCTCCAAACAGGATGTGGTGGCTGTATCAACTAACAGAATCAGAATACGTCGCCTCCTTATTGGCAGCTCAAGAAGCTGCATGGTTGAAGAAATTCATTGCCGATCTAGGGGTTGTCCCTTCCATTCAGGACCCCCTAGAGATCTTTTGTGATAACGAGGGTGCGATTGCCCAAATCTAGGAACCTCGTGCTCATAAAAAAACTAGGCACATTGAGTGGAGATTCAACTACATACGAGATGAAGTTGAAAAGGGAAAGATATGTATTCGCAAAGTTCACACGGATCAAAACATTGCGGATCCTCTCACGAAGCTCCTTGAAAAGGCAAAGCATGAAGGTCATACTTGTGCCATGGGACTTCGATATTCTAGTGATTGGATTTGATCTGTAATTTTGTATTTGGATATGTGGAACTTTTTATTATTTGAATAAAATTATTTGGTTATATTGTTTCAATTAATATTCCAATTTAGCATGTTTAATCCATGAGTAAATTGTTTACTCTAAATGTCCGTAGTCGTTCAGACTTGTGGGAACAAGTATGAGGGTAAGATTATTATGAATTTGGATTGGTAGATATTCATATGGATGAATATAGAGCAAAAGGTTCTGCCAAGGTTCATAGATATTTGTGGGATGCAAATATTGGACTGACCTGCATCTCAAATATTACTACATGGAATCTTCCTGATTGATCATAAGTAATTTTGAGTAAAGGCGAACATCATTTGGTATCCTCTGACCTGAGATACATATTGGGTCTTGATATTTACCAAATATTATACTTTGACTCAGTTCTTCGCTGTTCTGAAATATGGCAGTACATAAGTCTGGTTTCAGGTATGATATAAGGTAATTGTGAGAGACGTATGTAGTCAAGAAGGGATTTGTCCCTCTTATTCGTTGAGAGTAAGATGTCTAAGGCCTGATAAAGTTAAATCAATGGAGAATGATCACTCTGTGTCTCTAGGATTTAACATGACATTTGCGACAAAGGGATAGATGATTGATTCACCTAAAACATCTCAAGTATGGTACTTGAAGGAGATGATGTTATTGAATGGCATTCAGTCATACGTATTAAGGGTAGTAAACCGTTGTTAGGTGGTATTTAATGCTTGCATCAATCTTCTATGAATCTTGTGCAAGTGGGAGATTGTTGGATCATGTATGCCCAAGACACATACAAGATTGATGTGGTTAGTACGTTATGATCCAAGTCGGGTCATACCCAATAACAAGCCAAACATACACCAATAAATATTTGTTTGTTGATAAGATCATACAAATAAATATTGACACCAATTTAGAAAACGCGTTTTCTAAATTATTGCTTTTGTGAAAGAACAACATTATATGGATAATTTGTTCATGAGATATTTATTTGTTTCATTATTTAAGTTGGTTAAATAATGACAAATAAAATTGTGTTAATGTTATAAAATTAAAATAGGTTTTAATTTTATAAATTTAAGGGATTGAAAGAGTTAATTTTATAAAACTTGAAATGGGTGGGAAACCCATTTGAAATGGGTATTTTCGGCCGCCCTTGGCCTTGAAACACCGACCTTTTGTCTTGGTTCTTGAGTGACATTACTCACTTGAACACTCTTCAATCATCTCACCTTCTCTCACACACACTTAAGCAACAAAAGCTCTCTACAAGGCCATATCATTTTCGGATTTTTCCAGCTTAAAAGGAGGCTGAAAATTTCGTGTTTTGAAGGTTCCTTGGTGTAGAACTTTGGTGTCAAGCTTCCTAACTAGCTAGGTGTTTGAAGACCTTGTGGGTATTACAAGCTTGAGGTCCTCCACCTTGAAGGATTGCTGTTCAAAACCATCATCATCTTCAAAGATTTCGCCACTCTTGAGCTGCTGAAAGGTAGTTTATGGCAGCCTCTATATGGCTGTCCATAATGCTCATTTTATGTTCTCATAGCTTGCTTATTCACAGAATATGATCCTTTGTAATATGGGTTTGTTTTATACATATATTTGTCACCTAAAGAACATGATTTTTCCGTTTTATAATCGTGTTTCAATATATATATTCGCTGCGTTTTTTAGAAAGTTTAAGAGGTTAAACTTTGATTTTATCTTCTAACAAACCCTTCACTTTGGTGACAAGATCAGCATATTGTTCATTTGTGTTAACTTTGACTAGTTTGATTAATCCCTTTTCAAAGTTATCTCTAATCAAATGATGCCTGATATTGATATGCTTTTGCCTTGAGTGCTGCACAGGATTTTCTGTAATTGAGATAACACTGATGTTGTCTATGTGGATAGGAGTCTCGTTGAAGTTGAATCCATAGTCCAGCATCTGATTTTGAATCCAAAGCACTTGAGCATAGCAGCTTGCAGCAGCAATGTATTCACCCTTAGCAGTTGATGCAGACACACAGGATTGTTTCATACATTGCCAAGAGACTATCCTTCCACCAAGAAAATGACATTCCCCTGATGTAGACTATGCAGTCATGTTGCAACCACCATAGTCACTATCTGTATAAGCATACAGATTAAAGTCAGAATTCTTTGGATACCAAAGGCCAAATGATGAAGCACCTTTGAGAAATTTTAAAATTCTTTTGACAGTGATCGGGTGTGACATCTTGGGGTTGGATTGATATCTTGCACAAATGCATGTAAGAAACATGATATCAGGCCTGCTAGCTGTGAGGTACATAAGAGACCCAATCATTGCCCTGTAGAGATGCTCATCAACATACTCCCCCATAAGATCAGGTCCAAGGGAGTGGTTCCTGGCTATGGGTGTCTTAGCAACCTTACAATCAGTCATGTTGAACCTTTTTAGTATGTCTTGTACGTACTTTGACTAAATTATGAAGATGCCATTGTCAACTTGCTTCACTTGAATTCCTAGAAAGAAATGAAGTTCCCCCATGGCACTCATTTCAAACATGTCCTTCATCAGCTTCTCAAAGTCTTTGCAGAGCTTTGGATTTTTTGACCCAATAAAAATGTCATCTACATATACTTGAAGTAGCATTATGTCGTTTCCTCTTCCTTTGATGAAGAGAGTTCCATCAATAGTACCCTTTTTGTAGCTATGCTGACATAGATACTGAGATAGAGTCTCGTACCACTTCCTTGGTGCTTGGTGCAGCCCATAAAGAGCTTTATCAAGCCTGCAGACATAATCAGGATGATCAGGATCTACAAACCCAAGTGGTTGTCTGACATACACCTCTTCATTAATCACCCCATAGAGAAAAACACACTTGACATCAAGTTGGTAGACCTTGAAGTTCTTGGATGTAACAAAAGCTAGAAATATCCTGACAGCTACAAGTCTTGCTACAGGAGCAAAAACATCTGTGTAGTCAATTGCTTCTTCTTGAGTATACCCTTGAACAACTAGTCTTGCCTTGTTCTTGATGACAAGTCCTCTATCATCTTTCTTATTCCTTAACACCCATTTGGTTCCTATGGTAGTCTTCCCTTGAGCAAGAGGACATAGGTTCCAAACTTTTTGCGTTTTGAATTGAAGTAGCTACTCTTGCATAGCTTCAACCCAACTTCCATCATTTAGAGCCTTATCAATCTTCTTTGTCTCTACCTGGGACAATTAACAAGAGTGAAGACAAACATTTGCATCATGGGTTTGTCCTCTTGTTCTCACCCCTGAATCAACATCTCCAATGATGTTTGTGGTAGGATGAGACTTGTGGATCCTTAGCTGAGGTATCACAACAAGTTGCTTAAACAGATCTAAATTTGAGAAATTAAGATCTGGGAATGAGGATTCACCCTCCACAGCAGCACACTTATCAAGATTGACTTGATCCAATGAGTGTGTGACATCATTGATGTTGTATTCAATGGAGTGGTTATTAGCATCAAGGAATTCCTTATCACTTTCACGACCACCATTTTCTCCAACATTTGAAGCTCCTTGATCTGAGTTTTGTGCATCTAAGCTAGAATTTGAAGGCACCCCAGAAGTATCAGCAGGATTTGTCATTGATGTGCTGGTAGAAGCTTCATTTGCAAGATTGGTTACCATTGGAGCTGAAGATGTGTACCTTGAAGGTCTTCTTAGCTCAAATATTGGGTCAGGATCACCTGTAGGTAGTATATCTATGGACCCTGAAATATGCTCAAAAGATTTGTTAAAACAGTTGGTAACTAAATCAAGATCAAATAGCCACTCCGGACTAGAACCTTTCACACTAGGAGTGTGCTCATTGAAAGTCACATTGGCTGACTCCTCAACTAATATAGTTCTAAGATTGTATACTCTATAAGCCTTAGCTTGAGAAGAGTATCCAATAAAATGTCAATCATTTGATTTCTCAGCAAACTTGGCAATTTGATCTTTGGTATTCAAGATGGTGCAAGGACATCCAAATGACCTGAGAAAACCAATGAAAGGTTTTCTCTTGTGCCAAAGTTCATAAGGAGTCTTACCATGTGTCTTAACTACTAAAACCTTGTTTTGCACATAGAAAGCAGTGTTCACTGCCTCTGACCAGAAGTGATGGGTAGTTTAGAGTCAGTCCACATAGTTCTTGCAGCTTCAATTAGGGTCATGTTTCTCCTCTCAACAACACCATTTTGCTAAGGAGTCCTGGGAGCACTATATTGTCTTGTAATACCTTTTTCATCACAAAATGTATTAAGGATTTGATTCTTGAATTCAGTTCCTTGATCACATCTTATGGTTTTGACCTTGTGATCACATTGATTCTCAATCTTTAAGATGAAATTCTTTAGAATCTCAGGGGTCTCATCCTTAGTTTGAAGAAAGACGACCCAAGTGAATCTTGTAAAGTCATCTGTGATCACCAAACAATAAAAGGTCCTTCCTAGACTCATTACACTGGTGGGGCCAAAGAGATCCATATGTAATAACTGTAGGGGATTAATCATGGAATTTATTTCCTTTGGCTTGTGAGATACCTTATGTTGCTTCCTTTTCAGGCATGCAACACAATGGTCATCACTTGTAAACTCTTTCTTTGGTATTTAAGTTACCAAATCATTCTTAATTAATTTATTCATATTTTTAAACTTTACATGGCACATTCTTTTATGCCAGAGGAAAGACTCATCACTATTTAGTTTAGATAGAAAGCATGAAACTTCACCTAAGGGAGATGTTTCTTGCAAAACCATCTTGTACATGTTCCCTATCCTGGGGGCTCTGAGTAGGATGTGCTCATAAGGAATGACCACCCCGGGCCTGAGAACAATGCACTCATGCTTAGTAAAGAGCATGTTATGACTCTGATCACAAAATTGGGATACACTCAGAAGATTGTACCCAAGCTCCTTGACAAAGTTTACCTTCTCAATGCTGAGCTTACCATTTGTGACCTTGCCCTCCCTGTAATGTAACCTCCTGCATCTCCTAAAAAAGCAACTGGTCCTACATCAATTCTTTCAAACTTTTGGAGTAGTGACCTATTGCCTGTCATGTGCCTAGAATAGCCACTTTCAATTACATACATTTCTGTTTGTCTTGAGCTGTTCCTGCACAAAAGATATGATTAGTTACATTTGGAAACCCAAGCCTCATTGGTCTTGGGCTCATCAAAGAAGTTGAAGACAATGCAAGAGTAATGATCCTATAGTCATGCTAGAAGGATCATTTGCTGATGTTGATGAAGAACTTTCAGCCACTTGGTCTTTCTTTGTCTTCCACACCACCATTGGAAGCTTAGACTTGACCTTCAATACTTCGGAAGTTTTGTTGATTTTGGAAGTTTTGATGACTGGACCTTCGGAAGATCTTGCTTTCACTGCAGCAGGCTTCAATGCTTCGGAAGTATTCCTTTCTTTCGAGACCAAATTTTCTTCCGAAGGCAAGTTTCCACTTGTCTTCTTATTCATTATGGAGCTTCCGAAGGAAAGAGATTTTCCTTCCGAAGTTTGTTTCTTCTTCTCCAAACTCTTAGAAGTTTCTTTCTTGGTCATGTGGAAAGTACTATTTGGATTGTAAACACAATCCTTAGCAAGATGAGAAGTACTCCCACACATAACACAATCCATTTTCTTCCTTCTAGGAGTTTTCTTTTGAGAACAAGGCTGAACTTGATCACTTTTCTTCTCCATCTTCATCTTTGCAGATGTTATGGCAATTCTTTTGGGGATAGAAGTACCTTTGGAGCTAGATGGTTCAGGTTCTACAGTAGTGGTGCACAACTGATCAGCCTTTTTCTTGATAATGGGATGATTTGGACATGAACCAGAACTCTTGTTGATGGAGTTCAAGTTGGTGTCTTCAGCTTTCACCACTTCAAATCCTGCAGAAATGAAGACTTGTTTCTGTGCAGAGTTGAAGATGGCCTTGATCTCTTGAGCCTTTTGGAATTTATTTTGGCCTTCCTGATCAAGTTCTTTCTCCTGGACTTAGTCATCCCAACAGCTTTCCTCTCCTTAGTGGGATGGTGACCATTCTTAGAATGCTCTTCTTCACTCTTCTCAGAGCCATGCTTCACCATCTCCTCTTCTTCCTCTTCAGTCAAAGGTTTTATGAGGGGAAGCTCATCTTAACAAGTTCCACACCTAGGAGATCTTACAGACAAGATTATGTGTGGAGGAGCTATCTCACTAGATCCCAGTCCCTTCTTATTTTGATAACAAACTTTTGAATGCAAGGATGAGGATATTATTTTCTTGAAGGTCTCTTCTTCAAGAACACATTTTTCTACCTTGGCTTTGATGATCACATGCTCAGCCTGGCATTATGTTAACTTAGTAATGAGTTCTTTGATCCGAGTCATGTAGTTTGTGTGCTCGTGTTAAAGGGTTGAAATGGTTATCTATAAGTCCTCTATCTTTAGTTTATAATCATTTTTATCTCTTTTAAAATTAGCTTTTAAGACATTTAAGGACTCAAGATTAGATCTCATTTCTAAGTTATAGGACCTGTATCTATTAACTTTAGCAATACATTCAGGAGTACAAAGATGTTCCAATACCTTGGCTTCATCATGGTCTGCCATGAGTGCTTGTTTTGGAGATGCATCTTCCACCTAAAAGCTCTAGTCAAAGACTCCTTCTTCAACAGCAACTACAGCTTGCTGCTTTGGCTTCTCATTCTGGGAAGCTCTCTTAGTGTAGTTTGGTCTGGCTTGTGTTTGGCCACCATTTGTCCTAGGTGCCTTACACTCCCTTCCAAAGTGTCCCATCTAGTTACAGTTGTAACAATTTACTTTGCTTTTATCCAGCCCAAACTTTCCACAGCCTGGATTGCTTGGAAACTTCCTCCATGTCCTCTTGTAGAACTTATTGGCTCTATGAGTGAGAAGAGCCATCTGCTGAACTATCTCCATGAACTCTAGATCATCTGGATGGATACAGTCCAGGTCTTTCAGGGTGAAGAGAAAGTTGCCTGTGGTTTCATCAAAAGAGAAAAAGGCATGAGAAGAACTTGTCTCTTGGAAAGGACTTCCTTGAGTGTAGCTTTCTCTTGGAGTCTTTAGGAAGGTCATGAAAGGACCCTTTTGTGAGTTGTCAGGGTAGCGTATAAGATGATGTTGTGGTTCAAAGCTTTCCCTTTCAACCACATGGAGGGTTGAACTCAGTTGATTGATGGAGTTACCAGATGAGTTTTGCATATTCATCTCCATCTGTTAGTCACTAAGAATACCATACAACTCTGTGAGAGTAAGAGTCTTAAGGTTCTCAGTCCTTTTGATAACAACATAATAATGTGTCCATTGTGTAGGAAGAGAGGACATAAACTTCCTTACAATGTCCCTGTTCTCAAGAGTTACTCAAACATCCATTAGAGTAACGGTAATCTCAACATACCTGAAGTATTGTTGAGTCATGGTTTCACCTACCTTGAAGGTGAAGTTTTCAAACTGTTGCTTCAGGAGATCCTTCTTGTTCTCCTTTGTTTCAGTGGACCCTCATGCATCAGCTTCGGTGCTTCCCATAGTTGCTTGGCAGTTTGCACTTCTTGAAGCCTCTTTAGATGGAGTTTGGAAGAGCAGTTTGAAGGGCTGCCATGGCTTTCTGATCAATCTCTATTATTTTCCTGTCTTCTTCAGAATAATCAACCACAGCCTGTGGAATCATACCACCACCAGTATAAGAAATGGTGCTTGGTATGTAAGGTCCTTCAACAACAGAGTCCCACATCCTGGAGTCTTGAGACTTGATGAAGCCTTCCATTCTTTTACACCAAGTATCAAAGTCTTTAGGAGTGATCAGTGGAGACTTTTTCATAGTCCCAGTTTCCATATCAGCTTTGGTAAAAGCTGCCATTTGAGTTGTTAAGTATTTTGTATGTGTGAATGATCTTAAGATGGTGAGATCTTATATCAAGAGCCTGGAATGCTCTGATACCAAATGCAGGACCGGTGAAGGATATGCAATTACAACACAACAACATAATGAGGAGAGTTCCTTAGAACACTTAACAGATCAAATAGGGAATTGGTTAACTTATGTGAAAGATGCTATGAACACAATAAAAATAAGATAGAACATGATAGCTAACAACACAAGTATTTGGTTTTGAAGAATGTTGTATATTGCTTCTCAAGTTCTTTTACAAATGTTACAAAGCATAAAAAGAAAGTTACAAGTACTTGAGATACTTTATACTACATCCTACAGCCGGCCATACTTTGAAGGCCAGCTAGATACATAAAACTAGACAACAACAAAATCAAATGTAAAGTCAAAAGGCAGATTGCCTTTTGACTAATGACTATGACATACCATAGCTCACATCCTAATATATTACAAAAAAGATAAAAGTACATAAAGTAGATGCACAGACTCAAGACCTCAATGCACAATTACCAAAAGCATGAATCTTTTCACCAACTCATGTAAGTTGGTGAATAAACAGAGTTGCAGCGGAAAGGTGGTCAGCTTTATGGTAAAGTACATCAGATAAAAGCATGTATCTAAAAGTCTTCGAAAGAAATTTGTCTTCACTCTTTGGCTTCGGAAGACTTTGTCTTTGAAGCTTCAGAAGACTTCACTTTTGACTTTAGAAGACGTTGGTCTTGGCTTCGAAAGATTTTACACTTAGAATATTTCTAGTGCAAGGTGTAAAAGTTCTGAAGTATTTCTACTTCTGTTCTTTAGAGCATGCATGCATAAAGACTTTGGATGTTTTGGCTGCATCAGACATATAGGAATCCTTACAAGTTTTTTCTATAAGTGTAACAAAGCATACATTATGATACAAAGACTCGAGATACTTTATACTAGATTCTACAGCTGGCCATACTTTGAAAGCCAGCTGGAAACACTAATCTAGACAACAAGATCAATGTTGAATCAAAAGGCAGATTTTCCTTTTGACTAGTGACTATGACATGTCATAGCTCACATCGTAATATATTACAAAAAGGATAAAAGTACATATAACAACCGACCTCTAGGTCATAATTCTAACCTTTAACCTCGTGCATCATTATCCATTTAATTAATATTAGTATTAATATTATTATTATTATTAGTATTAGTGTTATCATTGTTACTACTATTATTGTCATTTCTATTATTTTATGTGCCATTTGAAATGATTTAGCTAAGTTTAGCCTTAGCATAGAATAACTTCGTGTTCCGGAAAGTCAATTAGTCACCCTTGCAAATTCAAATCTTAATTGAAACAATTAAAATGTGTGCATACACACATAATACACGGTTAAAAACATGCATAATCCTGCATAATACTTGAAAACAACTAACTAGAATTACCATCTAAAATACTTCTCTACACTACAAAATAATACTACATAATAACAATTACCACTAAAATTTAAACTAAATCACACCCCACTACACTCCAAACTACTCGGTCACCCCCCCCCTTCACCACTCACCACCCTCCTAGATATCCTACTTACACACACCATCTTTCCATCCACTCCCCATTCATGGAAACAACTCACCCTCCTCTCACTCTCTTCTCTCCCTCTTGGATTTTTTAACTGAAACACACACAAACACACCAAAAATTCTCTCTATTTTCAGCCATATATTCGAAGAACATCAACCACCATCGGTCAAGTCCAAGCAAGCAAGAAGGTTGCACTTTGTGTGGTTTTGGTACACGGTTCATACAACTTCGACTTCTCCATCCTTTGTTCGAGATCTCCAGATCATTTTGTCCCTCTAAACTCTCCAAATCGTGAACCATTCATAGAGTAAGCTTTATCTCACCCGAACTAAGCTATGTCTTGTGTTATTCTTTCTTTAATCTACCAAAAACCTTACTTTCTTTGTTCTAACAGAAGCATGCTGCTATAACCTTGTTCTTGAGAAGCTTCTAACATTCTCAAAGGTATCTCATTCGATATGTTAGTTATTCTATGGGTGGAACTCGAGTTACACCATGAAAACCCTCTTTTTGTGTGATTTTGCACCATCTAACATTCATGTATTGTAACCCTCCGAAGTAAAGCTTGTAACCTGCTCAAAATAGTTTTCAAACCTCTTAATAACCTGTTTTGAAACTTACTAAACGATTTGGTGATGCTTAAGCATGATCTATAACGTTTTACACATGTGTAATGGGTTAAAATGGTGAAATCACTTATCTACAACTTGTTCTTTGGTTACATGTTAAACCCATGAGTTGGAGTTATTGTCTAAGTACTTTTTGGTGTTATTAGTTGTATGAGGTGATGTTAATGGCTGAAAAATAATAAAACTTAGGATTGTAGACATTCTGAGCTTATTTGAGGACCCGAAAGGTGGTAAAATGACCGTAAAATAGGAGAAATTAGGGAATGACCATGTTAAAAAGTATTCCAGGCTCTAAAATGGTTATCAAAATGGTATGGCTTGGATTTGTTGATTAAATGGTTAAGGGACAATTTAAATGGAATTTTTAGTTAAAAACAAGTATTA
The DNA here is from genome assembly GCA_025215565.1 of Flaveria ramosissima. Classification (NCBI taxonomy): domain Eukaryota; kingdom Viridiplantae; phylum Streptophyta; class Magnoliopsida; order Asterales; family Asteraceae; genus Flaveria; species Flaveria ramosissima. The sequence goes on from CM046040.1 coordinate 66,377,272, forward strand.
ACCGGGTGATTTTTGGAAGAAAATCTTGGAAATAAACAGATAAAACTAAAATCTATGAAAACCATGTTATTTCATTAAGTTGGAAACCTTAAGTCTTAAAGATGGTGAAAAGTTGGTCAAACCCGTTTTCGAACGGTCGGTTTCGGGTAAAAACGCGTTTTAACGGGTTAAACCTAAAAATGAGACTTTCAACTAAAAGCGGCTCTAAATGAATTCTAAACAGATTATAAAACTTATTAAAATACCTTAAAATAGTATTTAAAGATTAAAGAATTAAAATTGTATGATTTAATACTTAATCGTTAGAAACCTTCAGTTTTACCGTAACCGGTAACGTAAAACATAAGTTTACTAAACTCAAATCTAAATTCTAAAAAATTGGGAATTTCACATGTTAAAAATAATATACTTAACTCCAAAATTCAGATATTGGGCCACAAAAGTCAATAAATGTAAGAAAATAAACTTTAGGGTAGAAATTGTAAATTCTGAAACTTGGAAGACTAAACTATTAATTCTGCCAAACATCAATAAAACCGAACCCCTTGGACTAATAATCACTTGGTAAACTTAATCTAACTTGTATTAATGATCCAATGTAGTAAAACCTGTATTTTCCTTAAGAAACCCTAAGTTTCTATAAAAAGGAAACTTTTTAATGCAAGCCTTAGCAAATCAAAGCTAGTTGAACATTTAACCTTTTGACACGCCTTGTACATCTCTTATGACCTTAGAACTACTGGCTTATCATTTAATCTTGATGATAGGGTGCTAGACTTGAAACTTTCCCGGTACTCGAAGAACCCGTTGCTTGAAACTTAAGGTGAGTTCTAGTGTTCCTTTTTTACTACTGTTTTGGGATGAAACATGCTATGTTAAACTGATATTTCTTATAATCTCATGTTTGATACTTGTATGTTGTGGAAAATGTTAGAACCTACTTTTACTTATATCACGATCATTAATTCTTGTGTGAACCGCTTGTACTATATGGGTATATCTACTTGGGGAATCCCCCACACAAAGTGCCTTCGGTGATGAACGGGAAGGGTACCACACTGAGATCCTGCGGGGTCGTTTGTGTCATGTGACAAGTTTTTATAAGATAATAAGGTGAACCATCCAGCAGGTATAGTCCATTGTTTGAGGCTCGGTTCTTCCTTCAGGATTAACTGGTATAACATAACTTTTTAAGAGGCTAGCCAGGACTGAGTGCAGGGTTGATTGTGATCCCACAACAATAAAACTATGATTTTTAAATCGAATGTGGATTCTATTGACATCAATGCTATGACTATTCACATGACTGCATTTCCCAACTCCATCATGGTGGGGTTTGAGCATTACAAGTCAGCCGAATAACTGTTTGATGCACTTGCTCATATGTACTCCAGCTCCAATGACTCCAAGAAGGACTCACTAAAGCAACAGTTTGAGAACTTCACCAACATTGCTGGATAGACCCTCAGCCAACAATACTTCAGGTAAATGGACCTCATTTCTTCCATTCAGTCTGTGGGAATTGCCCTTAAACTTAGAGACCTCACAAGAAATTTCATGAGTGCACTCCCTAATGAGTGGATGTTCTACTGTGTCTCTATCAAGAGAACAGAAAATTTGAACACTTCACCATGACCAAACTCTATGGCATCCTTGATGGATACCGTTTGGAAATGGAGAACAAAAGAGGCCATCAGACAAGCAGACCCTTGAGTCTTCCTGCTAGCAATGCTTTAGTGGTTGCTGAAGGCTCAGGACCCTCCCAACCTCAACAGTACCTGACTTACACCCAGCAGCCATCCTGTTCTTCTGGGCCATACATCACATTTCCTGAGACTCCAAGGTCTCAACAAGCTCCGTAAAGTTCCTTTCAGGACAGCTGTGCTTTTGTCTTAGGAAGTGGGCACTCTAGTGACTATCAGTATTGCTTTGATGATTTAGAGTGCTTCAGCCCAGATGACGTGGAATATGTGGACATAGTCCGACAAATGGTCTTAACCTACAGAGCAAAGAAGTTCTTCAAGAGAACAGGAAGGCAACTTCCCCAGACCCAACCAACAGCAAATTTGGGTTTGACAAAACCAAGGCCAAATGTTACAATTGTAACCAACTTGGTCATTTTGCAAGGGAATGCAAGGCTCCCAAGTCTAATCCGGGAACCCCACAGGCCTCCACACATCCCTCTACACCAAAGCCCACTGGAAAGTCAACAGAAACATCTGCAATGGCTTAAGAAGTTGACTGGAGCTTCATGGTACAAGATGTGACTCCTGCTCAAGTACTCATGGCCGGAACAGATAACAATAAGTATATGAACATCCCTGTACTTCTGTCGGTATTGCTAAGGTTAATTTGTATCAGGACTACAATATGGAGATTAAATCCGATATTAAGTCTCTAAATGTTTTAAAATCTGATTTTAAAAGGGCTGAATCTGACTATCAAAGAAAAATTGAGGAGTTGGAGAAAATTGTCCTTATTACAACATGAACATACAAACTATAAGACACAAATAAAGGATTTATTATCCAAATTGTCTGAGGCTCAAGCCCAGCTTGTCACAGCTGAGGCTCAAGCCAGGAAGTATGCTATTTCTGAGCAAAACTTCCAAGCCATTCTTGAATCATCCTCTCAGTTAAACTTTGTTACCAAAACAAAGGTGGGTTAGGAACCAATGAAATTGCTCCACCATATTCTTACGAGTCTATAAGACAACCATGGTGTGGTACTGAAGAGCAAGAGGTTCCATCTGCTGACCCACCTTCTTATGAGTCAAAGAGTGATGCAACCATGGAAACCATCACATGGAAGAACCAGGTAATTTTACCCATTCCTAATCAACCCTTGACCACCAAAGCCAGAAGAAGCAGAACTAAGGCAGCCTGAAAAACTGCCAAGAAAGTGGCTGAGTCTAAGTTGAAGATAGACCTAAAACAAAAGGGTGTATTCATCTCAGCTGGATTCCAGGTGGTAGGAAACTCTGATTCTGGAAAGGAGTGTAGTACCAACACTTCTGTCCTACCAAAGGATCAGAAGTTAAAGGGAAAGGTTGCTAATGAAGAGAAAAAGAACAAGAAGCAACAATCCTCAAGTTCCCAAAAGATTAACATTGCATGCATAATATGTGGTCTGCAAAATCACGTGGCCAAAGATTGTTACTACAATCCTGCTAGCACACATTATGCAAATAATGTTTAAAGAGAAGGAGTCAGGGAAGGTTTCTCATTTGGACCATATCAAATGGTTCAAGTGATGAAAAAGGGAAAGCTTGTTTCCGAAGCAAGGTTGCTTTCGGAAGAAAGTCCTTCTTCCGAAGAGAAAATGGCTTCGGAAGTTAAAGCTGTCATGACTCAAAAGAACAAAAGGGTCCCTTTGAAACTATTCCAGAAGAAGACTACATCGGAAGAAAAGGTGGTGAAGGCTTCTTTCGACAAGAAAGAAGCTTTGAAAGAATGCCATGCTGCAAAAGCTTCAATAAGCTCATCCTCCATGATCAACCAAGGGATGGAATGGAAGATCAAGGAAGATGTTGCAGCCCAAACCTCTTCTTCAAAGACATGCATTGAACCCCCATGCATAAATTTTTGTTCAATTATGTCACTATCATTGGAAGAACCCAAGACCAACAAGGCTTGGGTTTCCAATCAAAACTAATCATCTCATCTTATGTGCAGGGACGTCCATATGACAAGAATTACAATGTTTGGATTATGGATAGTGGATGCTCCACGCACATGACAGGGAACATATCTCTCCTTCAACAATTTCAACATTATGATGGAGGTCCTGTCAAGTTTGGAGGTGAGGCCGGAGGATATATTTCTGGCAGAGTAAGTATATCCAATAGAAAATTAAAAGTTGACAAAGTTCACTTTGTCAAACAGCTTGAACATAACCTGTTAAGTTTTTCTCAGTTTTGTGATCAAAAGCATCAAATGCTCTTCACAAAACATGAGTGCATTATCCTCAAACCCGGGATGACAATTCCTCAGGAATTGGTGCTTCTTAGATCTCCCAGGAAAGGGGATATGTACAAGCTGGATATGAACAATGCTTCCCCAATGGGTGAAGTGTCATGCTTTCTTTCCAATGTTGATGGTAATGAGTCAACACTATGGCATAAACGAATGTGTCATGTAAGTTTTTAGACAATGAATAAATTGGCTAAAAATAACTTGGTACATGGTTTGCCTAAAAAGGAATTTTTCTGCAAATATAACTGTGTTGCATGCCTAAGAGGGAAGCAACACAGGGCATCTAATAAATCCAAAGTTGTTAACTCCATCACCACTCCATCACACTTATTGCACATAGATCTATTTGGTCCCACATGTATAATGGGCATTGGAAGGAAATCATATTGCCTTGTGACTGTTGATGATTTACAAGATTTACATGGGTATTCTTTTTAAGAATCAAAGATGGACCTGCTAAAACTTTAAAATCTTTTATTCTTAAAATAGAAAATCAAATTGATCACAAAGTTAAAATATTAGAAGTGATCAAGGGACTGAGTTTAAGAACCACGTTCTTGACTTATTCTGTAACTCAAAAGGGATTGCCAGACAATGGAGTTGCCGAGAGGAGGAACAGGACACTTATTGAGGCTGCTCGGACCATGTTAGCTTATTCAAAGCTACCTCTAACATTTTGGGCAGAGGTAGTCAGCACTACATTCTATGTGCAGAACAGGGTTCTTGTAGTTAAGCCACATGGAAAAACCCCTCATGAGCTATGGAACAAGAGGCCACTGTTCATTGGCTTTCTAAGGTCCTTTGGCAGTAGGTGTACCATACTTAACACAAAAGATAATGCTATCTTTGTTGGATATTCCTCTAACTCTAAACCTTATAGAGTTTATAACATTAAAAACAAAATTTGAGGAATCTTTCAACATTGTAGTTAATGAGCACACTCCTTGTGTTAGGGGGAATGGCCCTACTCATATCTTTGATTTAGAATTGTTTACAAACTATTCTAAACCATCTTGTGAGAATGTTTCTTCTAGAACAGGTGCTCAAAGTGATTCTCATGATGACCAATTGTTTGAGCTACCCAAACCTATTCCAAGTTCTCCAAGAGCTGCTACAAATCAAGCTCATGCTATTGGCAGATCTGACAGTATAACTATCTCAAGGGATAGTGGAGCTTCAACTAGTGGTTCACCTGTTGACCCTCAAACTTTATCAGGTGTCACTACACAACACCAAGCTAATGGAAGCAACATCTTGAAGGAACAGGCAACTGTTAATGCTGCTTCATAGCCAACGAATGATGATGATGTTTCTCATTTATTCAGTCAGTCCTCATTGAATTAGCTTGAAACAGCAGCTGGACAAAGTGTTCAAGCTCCTGGGCAAAATCTGTCCAATCTGGATCTATCTTTGCAACTGGAGGTAATTCCTAGACTTAGGATTCACAACACTTATCCAGCTAAGAACATCATAGGGGGAGTCTCTGAAGGTGTGAGAACAAGAGGACAAACTCACAATGGGAATGTATGCGTGTACTCATGCTTTTTATCCCCGATGGAACCCAAGAATGTGAAAGATGCCTTGAAAGATAGTAGCTGGTTTGAATCGATGCAAGAGGAGTTGCTTCAATTCAAAAGACTAAAGATTTGGAACCTATGTCCGCTACCATCTAGTCAAGTACCTATAGACACTAAATGGTTTTCAGAAACAAGTGAGATGATAGAGGCTTGATCATGAAGAACAAAGCAAGATTGGTGGTTCAAGGATACACTTAAGAGGAGGGAATAAATTATACTAATGTCTTCGCACATGTTGCAAGACTTGAAGCAGTTAGGATCTTCCTTGCTTATGCTGCATCCAAGAACTTCACTGTCTACCAGATTGATGTCAAGTGTCCCTTTCTATATGGGGATATAGATAGGGAAGTATATGTGTGCCAACCTCCAGGATTTGAAGACCCACAACACCCTAACTATGTGTGCAAATTGGATAAAGCTCTATATGGGCTGCACCAAGCACCTAGGCTGTGGTATGAGACATTATCTCAGATTCTCCTGAAGAATGGTTACACTAGAGGTACCATTGATAAGACTCTTTTCATAAGGAAGTCTGGAAAGGATATCTTGCTCGTTCAAGTCTAAGTTGATGACATCATATTTGGTTCCTCAAATGACCAAATGTGTAAAGACTTTGAGAGCATCATGAAGAAGAAGTTTGAGATAAGGTCCATGGGAAAAATGGACTTTTTCCTTGGAATTGAGGTGAAGCAAATGAAGGAAGGGTTTTTCATCAATCAATCTAAGTATGTCAATGACATCTTAGAAAGATTTGACATGAAAGATTGTAAGGCAGCCAAAACACCTATACCCAGAAACCATAATCTCTGCCCTGAACTCTAAGGGGGAGGATACTGATCAACATCAGTATAGAGCAATTATTGGTTCTCTGATGTATCTTACAACAAGTAGACTTGATATCATGTTTGCAACTTGTATTTGTGCAAGATATCAGGCTGCTCCAAAGGTGTCTCACCTAGTTGCTGCAAAGAGAATCCTCAGATACCTTAAAGGAGCACCTAAATTAGGTCTCTGGTATCCAAGGAATAGTGATTTCAATCTCTATGGATACTCTGACAGTGACTATGGTGGCTGCAATATCAACAAGAAATCAACATTAGGTGGATGTCAATTTCTTGGTGGAAGGATCATCTCATGGTAATGCAAGAAGCAATCCTGTGTCTCTACATCAACTGTTGAAGCTGAATACATTGCTGCTGCTAGTTGCTATGCTCAGCTGCTGTGGATTTAGAATCAGATGATAGACTACGGATTCAACTTCATGAGCACTCCTATCCACATTGACAACAACAGTTCTATCTCCATTATCGAAAACCAGTGAAGCACTCCAAGACAAAGCACATTGATATCAGGTACCATTTCATTAGAGATATTCATGAGAAAAATCTAATTAAGCTAATCAAAGTTGACTCAAATGAACAATGTGCTGACTTGTTCACCAAAGCTTTTGATGAACAAAGATTTAAGTATCTCATTATTGATGGGTTTGTTAAAACACTAAAACATAGTTTAACCTTTTAAACTTTTCAGAAAACGCAGCGGAGGTATAGGATTATAACAAGTTTATAATCTGAAATTTTCGTGTTCTAAGTGTGGTTTTAAGATGGAAAACAAAACCCAAATCAATAGGATCTTAAATATATGAATGGAACAAGCTATGAACCTACAAAACGTGCATAAAATCACAGCTTGAACAAGCTGTGATATCTACCTTTTCAGCAGCAAAAAACGACTTGAGATGATAGGTTTAGATGCTTGAAATCGACCAAGAGCTCAATGTAGAGATCCTCAAGCTTTGTATACCCCAAGCCTTGATCATACACCACTCTTGCTAGGTAGAGTCACACCAAGAATCAACTTCAAAACCCCAAAATTCCTGCTGGTGTTCCGTGAACAAGAGAGAGAAAAGAGAGAGTTTTGAGAGTTATTTTGCATGTATGAATTGATGGAATGAATGAGTGTCTACCTAGTTATTGTTGGTGTATTCTCAAGACAAAAATGGTCCAATGAGGTTCAAGGGAGGGGGCGGCCAAAACACCCTTTCAAAATGGTTTTTCCCTCCCTTTAAAACACCAACATAACTTAATAGAATTCACATTATGTCACACATTAAAATGTCATTCTAGACTTATGTTAAATGTGACATATCCCTCTTAATTAACAAATTAATTAAGTTACACTCATATATTATTATTGTTATTTAAAACCTTTTTAAATAACAAGAATAACAATAATTCATCAACAAATTATCCTTATAATTTGTTCCATCTCTCATGCAAGTTATTTAGAAAACCCATTTCCAAATTTGGTGTAAATATTTATTGCATGATCACATCATCAATTAAATATTATTTGTGTTTGCTAAGCTTGTTATTGGGTATAACCCGACTTGGATCATGACGTACTAACCACATCAATATTCTAAGTGTCTTGGGCACACAGAATCCTACAATCTCCCACTTGCCCAAGATTCATAGAAGATTGATGCAAGCAGTAAATACCGCCTAACAACGGTTTACTACCCTTAATACGCATGACTTATAGCCATTCAATAACATCATCCCTTTCAAGTGCCCTACTTGAAATGATTTAGGTGAATAATCATTATCCTTTTGTTACAGATGTCATGTTAAATCCAAGGACACAGAATGATCATTCCTGTTGATTTAACTTAATCAGGCCTTAGACATCTAACTCTCAACGAATAAGAGGAACAAATTCCATCTTGACTACATACGTTTCTCACAAACACCTCGTGTTATACCTGAACATATCCTTATGTACTGTCCACTATTTCAGGACAGTGAAGAATAGGCTCAAGGTATAATACTTGGTGAATATCAAAACCCAATATGTGTCTCAGGTCTGAGGATACCAAATGATATTCGCCTTTACTCAAATTTACTTATGATCAATCAATAAGATTCCATGTAGTAAAATTTGAGATGCGGGTTAGTCCAATATTTGTATCCCACAAATATCTATGAACCTTGGTAGCAACCCATTGCTCTATATTCATCCTTATGAATATCAACCAATCCAAGTTCATAATAATCTTACTTTCACACTTGTTCCCACAAGTATGAGCGACTACGGACATTTTAGAGTAAACATTTTACTCATGGATGAAACATGCTAATTTGGAACATTAATTGAAACATTATAACTAAATAATTTTATTCAAATAATAAAGAGTTCCACATATCCAAATACAAAATGTACAGATCAAATCCAATCACTAGAATATCGAAGTCCCATGGCACAAGTATGACATTCATGCTTTGCCTTTTCAAGGAGCTTCGTGAGAGGATCCGCAATATTTTGATCCGTGTGAACTTTGCGAATATATCTTTCCCTTTTCAACTTCATCCCGTATGTAGTTGAATCTCCGCTCAATGTGCCTAGTCTTTTGATGAGCACGAGGTTCCTTGATTTGAGCAATCGCACCCTCGTTGTCACAAAAGATCTCTAGGGGTCCTGAATGGAAGGGACAACCCCTAGATCGGCAATGAATTTCTTCAACCATGCAGCTTCTTGAGCTGCCAATGAGGCGGCAACGTATTCTGATTCTGTAGTCGATAGAGCCACCACATCCTGCTTGGAGCTCTTCCAAGAAACCGCTCCTCCATTCAGAATGAAAATGTATCCCGATTGTGACCGAGAATCATCACGATCGGTTTGGAAACTCGCATCCGTGTAACCTTTTACAACGAGTTCCTCGTCACCAGATCCATAGATTAGGAACATATCCCTTGTCCTCCTTAGGTACTTAAGTATGTTCTTAACAGCCATCCAATGACTGTTTCCAGGATTTTGCTGGTAACGGCTTGTCATGCTCAAAGCGCATGACACGTCCGGTCGAGTGCATATCATTGCATACATGATGGATCCAATAGCAGATGCATATGGGATTGCCTTCATTTTATCTTGCTCATCCTTTGAGCTTGGACATTGAGTCGTACTCAATATCGTTCCTCTTTGAATAGGTACGGTACCTTTCTTAGAGTTCTCCATCTTGAACCTTTTCAAGATCTTATCAATGTATGCACTTTGATTCAAACCAATCAACCGCCTTGATCTATCCCTATAGATCTTTATTCCTAGAATATAGGCGGCTTCACCAAGATCCTTGATGGAAAAACAACTTCCAAGCCAGGTTTTTACACCTTCCAAGGTTGGAATGTCATTTCCAAATAGTAGTATGTCATCAACATACAATACTAGGAAAGTTACTGTGCTCCCACTAGCCTTCTTATACACACAAGCCTCATCAGCGTTTTTGATGAAGCCAAATTTCTTTACTTCCTCATCAAAACGGTGATTCCAGCTTCTCGATGCTTGTTTCAATCCATAGATTGATTTCTTTAACTTGCATACTTTATTAGGATGTTTTGGATCGACAAAACCTTCAGGCTGAACCATATAGACATCTTCCTCAAGATATCCATTTAGGAAAGCGGTTTTGACATCCATTTGCCAAATCTCATAATCATAATGAGCAGCTATGGCAAACAATATCCTTATAGACTTTAGCATCGCAACAGGTGAGAAGGTTTCATCATAATCAACCCCTTGAGTTTGAGTGAAACCCTTTGCTACAAGTCTAGCTTTATAAGTATCCAAGTTTCCATGCATATCGGTTTTCTTCTTGAAAACCCACTTACTTCCAACTACTTTGGAATTAAGAGGTGGTACAACAAGTTCCCAAACTTGGTTGTCATACATGGATTGCATCTCAACGTTCATGGCTTCTAGCCATTTGTCACAATCCGCATTGGACATTGCATTATGGTATGTGGTTGGTTCATCAGAATCTACCACATAGCATCCATCCATGAAAAATCCATATCTTTCAGGTGGATTACTAGTTCTACCACTTCTGCGAACGTTTTGTGTGTATTGATCAACCATTTGATCATCTTCAACATCCTCATGTTGAGTGCTAGTTTCAACCAAACGTGCATCGGGTTGTGGTTCTTGATCTTCCTCAAGATCCACTGTTCTACTGCTAGCTCCTTCCATAAGGAACTTTGCTTCCAGAACTCACCCTTTCTGGCAACAAACACCTTTTGTTCCAGTGGATCATAGAAATAATATCCCATAGAATCTCTAGGATATCCAATAAAGATACACTTGGTGGATCGGACTTCCAATTTGTTTGGGGTGGGAGTCTTAACATAAGCTCACAACCCCAGACCCTTAAGTATGATAGGGATGGAACTCTTCCATGCCATATCTCAAAAGGTGTCCTTTCCACCTTTTTGGTTGGGGCCATATTTAAAATACGGGCCGCGGAGAGCAAAGCGAAACCCCAAAATGATAGAGGTAATGTGCTTCTAGCCATCATAGATCGGACCATATCCAATAAGGTTCGATTCCTCCTTTCAGACACACCATTATGTTGTGGTGTTCCAGGTGGAGTGAGTTGTGAGACAATCCCACAACTCCTAAGATGATCTTGAAAAACATCACTTAGGTATTCACCTCCTCTATCGGTACGGAGAACTTTAATTGACTTGTTGAGTTGATTTTCAACTTCATTCTTGAAGATTTTGAACATTTCAAAAGCTTCATCTTTGTGCCTTAATAAGTACACATACCCATAGCGACTATAATCGTCGGTAAAGGTAATGAAGTATCTTTCACCATTCCTAGTCATTGGCTTAAAAGGACCACATACATCCGAATGTATGATTCCTAATAAATCTTTTGCCCTTTCGTTAGTCCCACTAAAGGGTGCCTTTGTCATTTTACCTAGTAAACAAGATTCACAAACATCAAATGAATCACATTCATTTGCTTTCAAAAGACCATTCTTTTGAAGTGTTTGTAAACGTTTCTTGTTTATATGACCAAGACGACAATGCCAAAGATAGGTGTCACTCAAGTCCAACTTGAGTTTCTTGGTGTTTGTTTGGTACAATGAACTATTTAAAGTATTTTCATGAACCATTCATAAATACCATTAATTGGTATAGCTTTAAAATAGAACATACCATTTAAAGAAACATGAATATCATTTTCATAAAAGATAATACATAATCATAATGTCTTAATTGAGATACAGAAATAATGTTCCTAGTCAAACTAGGAGCATACAAAACATTCTTCAAAATAACTTCCAAGCCACTTGGAAGTCTTAGGATGTAGTCCCCACGAGCTTCAACTAAGACTTTAGTTCCATTGCCCATGAAGAGGCTAACATCCCCTTTCTTGAAGTCCCTACTTCTTGTGAACCCCTGCAACAAATTGCAAATATGAGTTCCACATCCGGTATCCAATACCCATGTGTTTGAAGATGTAACATTAAGATCAATATGAATCATGTATATTGTACCTGAGGTCTGCCCGGCATCCCTCTTGGCTTTCAACTCTTGGAGATGGACAGGACAATTCCTTGCCCAATGTCCTATCTCCCCACACTTGAAGCATGGGTCATTTGTAGCAACCTTTTGCTTCTTCTCTTGTGGTTTGGTGGTACCCTTACCACCCCTTTCCCCTTTCCCCACGCATGTCCCTTACCCTTGGCAACCTTTGCCTTGGGTGCGGGATGAGGCCTTTTGTTGTTCCCACCTTCATTGATGGTGAGAACGGGTAAAACCCTTTTACCCATGGCCGCCTCGGCCGTTTTGAGCATTGAGTGAAGTTCACCAATGCTTTTGTCCCATGCATTCATGTTGTAGTTCAACACGAATGTCTCGAACTTCTTGGTTAGGCCATTTAGGATCAAATCCGTGGCCAACTCCTTCGAGACGGGGCAGTTTAGCCTCTCGAGGCGGTCAATATGACTTTTCATCTTAAGTACATAAGATGAAACAGATTGGTTGTCGTCCATACGACATGCATGGAGCGCTCGAACCGTTTCGAACCGCTCAACCCTTGCTTGCTGTTGGAACGTCTCCTTCAGCTGGGTTATCATGTCGTAAGCTCCGTGATGTTCATACTCCTTTTGGAGATCCGGAGTCATGCTCGCTAGCATGAGACAAGACACTTGGACGGAGTCCTCAGTGTATTTCAGCCAATCATTAAAGGCCTCCTCATCATCCTCGTTAGGTTGATCGGGGATGGGGTCGTCTAAAACATACGATCTTCTCTCTTGCTTGAGAACAATTCTCAAGTTTCGATACCAATCAATAAAGTTGTTATGATTTAGACGTTCCTTTTGGAGGATCGCTCGTAGTGATTGGTTTGATGCGGACGAGTTATCGTGATTTTCATATTGGTGGCCATCTACAAATTTAACAAAGATCAATTTTAGTATTTTCGATATTGCTAATTTTAATATTTAATGCCTTTTAAGGACAATTTTATATTAAAATCTAGAACCCAACATTACATTTAAATTGTGGTTAGGTGACCTTTATCCCACTATTTAAATTAATAAGGTGGTCAACGATTGACGATTGCAACCATTTGCAACTTCTAGAAATATGGGATCGACTTGAAACATCATATGTAAAGTCGGCATGTTAATCCCATCAACACCATTTGGAAACCACATCGTAGGTGATCCTTTTGACATGATTTGCAAATCAAGACACCCTACTTACACCCACGTGTGAGTTTGCCAAAACAAGTGGTTAGGTGACCTTTATCCCACAAATAAGGCATTCTCACCTCAAGTCACAAGTTCCCTCAAAAATGGTTAGGTGACCTTTATCCCACTAAGAGTTCCCAAGTGACTCAAGTGTTGTGTAAAAGGACGGTGTTGATCTTGTTTGTAAAAAATTTTAGAGGTTTCATAATTCTAGTTTAGAAAACTCTATGTACTTGTATTTGCATGCTTTCAAATACAAGATACCCTATAGTTCTTTGATTAAAACCTATTTTAATCTTTAAAATCATTGAATCATTTTAATAACCTTTTATTAACTTTTAAGAACCATCAATTTTCAGCTTGTTAAGTTTGTTAATGAGTTTGTTATGAATATCCAAATATCAACCAAACAATCAAAACAACAAACAATCAACCAAGCATAAACATAAACAACCATATGAGCATATGTGCATAACCATAGCATCTAAAGTGGTCCACACTTGTTTGCCATCACAAGTGTGGTCCATAGGACATTCCTAAGGGTCACAAATATCATAAAGGTTCCAAGAACCTCCCACTAGAAACCGCATCCAAATGCTCCATGTTTCTTGTGTCTTTGTGTCCATCTTTGGGTCTTGATCTTGTACATCTTCCTTTTACAAAATTGTATCCTAATACATTTTTCTAGTAAAGGAAATGAACCTAATCTATTATTACATAACCAAATGAATGAATAATTACAACCCAAATGAATAAACACAAATATTACAACCAAATTGAATGAATAAAACAACCACTTGAATCATCCAAACAACACAAGGCCACAAGCTAGGTTATGCACTTTAACAACCAATGATTAAATCATCAAAATATATCATTAATCCCCACTTAAAACCTTCAAATTTCAGCCAACATAAACTGAAATTTTGGTTTTAAATATTGTCCAAACAATCAACATATCAACATACATATCTTTCAAGGTTTAATCACAAGCATGTGTGATGTAACCTTGAAAGTTGGGGATTTCAATAAGACATAATATTCAGCCCAAAACCAGCCTATAACATGTCTAATATCATCTTTTAAAACCAATTTCAAAAGATGAATCAAGCAAGCCATCCATATAACCGGCTCTTGATGCCATTGATGGGTTTGTTAAAACACTAAAACATAGTTTAACCTTTTAAACTTTTCAGAAAACGCAGCGGAGGTATAGGATTATAACAAGTTTATAATCTGAAATTTTCGTGTTCTAAGTGTGGTTTTAAGATGGAAAAAAAAACCCAAATCAATAGGATCTTAAATATATGAATGGAACAAGCTATGAACCTACAAAACGTGCATAAAATCACAGCTTGAACAAGCTGTGATATCTACCTTTTTCAGCAGCAAAAAACGACTTGAGATGATAGGTTTAGATGCTTGAAATCGACCAAGAGCTCAATGTAGAGATCCTCAAGCTTTGTATACCCCAAGCCTTGATCATACACCACTCTTGCTAGGTAGAGTCACACCAAGAATCAACTTCAAAACCCCAAAATTCCTGCTGGTTGTTCCGTGAACAAGAGAGAGAAAGAGAGAGTTTTGAGAGTTATTTTGCATGTATGAATTGATGGAATGAATGAGTGTCTACCTAGTTATTGTTGGTGTATTCTCAAGACAAAAATGGTCCAATGAGGTTCAAGGGAGGGGGCGGCCAAAACAGGCTTTCAAAATGGTTTTTCCCTCCCTTTAAAACACCAACATAACTTAATAGAATTCACATTATGTCACACACATTAAAATGTCATTCTAGACTTATGTTAAATGTGACATATCCCTCTTAATTAACAAATTAATTAAGTTACACTCATATATTATTATTGTTATTTAAAACCTTTTAAATAACAAGAATAACAATAATTCATCAACAAATTATCCTTATAATTTGTTCCATCTCTCATGCAAGTTATTTAGAAAACCCATTTCCAAATTTGGTGTAAATTTTTATTGCATGATCACATCATCAATTAAATATTATTTGGTGTTTGCTAAGCTTGTTATTGGGTATAACCCGACTTGGATCATGACGTACTAACCACATCAATATTCTAAGTGTCTTGGGCACACAGAATCCTACAATTATAGCTTTGGGATGATAAACAATGATTAGTCTATCTCATTTGAAAAGCCTTCTCAATGTGTAAAGTCTTGTGTCAAAACAATCTAAAGCCCTGTTACAAAAAGTCCTTCTCTGAAATTTTCTCTACGTATAAATTCTTCCAAAGAGGAATTAACCGTCGGAAGATATTTTACATATCTTCCGAAGCAAATTCCTCCCAGGATAATTTTCTTCTCGGAAGAGTTTCTAGTCTCGGAAGAAGCGATTGATTAAATATCAGATCTAATTCCGAAGCTTATAACACTCTCCATTTGGAAAGCAATATTTACTCTCGAAAATAAGAACTTTACCTTCGGAAGTAAATTTGCCTTCGGAAGTAAATTTCCCTTCGGAAGAATATTACCTTCGGAAATGCTTTATACTCGGAAGAAAGACTTTACTGTGTAACGGAAATCTTTTAGGCCCCATCTGTAAAAAGTAAAGATTTTATTAATGATGTCGGATTATTTAAATGGACTAAACCTTACAACCCCTATCACATCCTCCACTAAAACATCCCATCATCTTATCCAAACCCCTTAAACTGCCATTTCACCCATTTAAATAACCCTGACTAATCACTTTCATGTTTTACCAAATTTACTACCCTAAAAGCTTCCTTCATCCCCATTTCACCTAATTCCAAACTATCTTCCTGCAAATTTCTCAAATGGCACTTAACCCTCAGCACAACCAAGTCGCACTCCTTGATTCTTCAAGGGATGCCGACTTCTCTTATATCATCTCCTTTCTTACCCAATCATCTTATTACACTGCTCTGACTGTTTACCCCACCGTTTACTCAAATCACATGGCTGAATTTTGGGCCAATGGTCAGATTGAAAACTTAAATGGGTTCGGGTAATAAGATCGAGCATTTCTGGCCAGGTGTTGGTCATTTCCGAACAACTCATCGGGAGCATCTTGAGCTTCATGATGAGGGCGCTCCCAGAGTTCCCCAAGACAGATTTGGACAACAACTATATCCAAATGGGATATGGTGGAGATGTAAGCAGGTAAACCGTATACAAGTTTAACTTCTCTTACAACTGGAAATTCCTGCTGCATGTTGTTCTTCATTGCTTGTCCAACAAATCTGGGGGATGGGATCAAATCCCATATGAACTAGGGTGCCTAGTTCATGGATTGGTGAGAAGCCTCTGCTTTAACTACTCAAGGTTTGTGCTGATCAACTTGTGGGGAATCCAGCGGGACACATTTTTCATGTATCCCAGGTTTTCAACATAATCAACTGTGATTGGACTAGAGTCAGCTTGTCTGTGCAGCTGTTCTGACTGTACCTCAAATGAGGCCGACCATCTTCAAGACCTTGAAGAGAGTGTCCACCAATTCCACCGGAAGAATACTGCACTTCTTCCAGTATGACTGAGCCAATGGCTCTTAGTGACATCCCTGTTAACCCACAGGTGATGAACCCACACCAGCAACAACCATCACACTATCACCTATCAAAGACGCCTACAACGAACCGTGTTCAATCTTCTCTGATTGAATAGTCTCCTCATGTTCAATCCAAAAAAGACTAGAGTGTAACAATAGGCTCCCACTCAGCCTGAGGTCCAACCATCCTTCATAATTTCCCTCAATATAGGTATTGAGTCTCCTCAGTCTTAAACCTATAAGCCTAAAACCCAAGCTGAAAACCCTCAGGGTGAGTCTTTATACTCCCCTAAGCAGCCAAAAAGGGACAGCCCCACCATAGGCTCAATGCCATTAGACATTGACAAAGGTCCCGGGTCATTAGGCTTAACCTTTATATCCTTTACTGACCTTCTAATCAGAACTGATAAAGAGATTATGTCTCTTCAGGGCAATGAAGTTGATCCACAACACCCTCTCAAGGATCAACAGAGCCTAGAGAGACCTCTTATCTCTAGCCCCCATTAGCAAGCCTTTACTGAGGTGAGTCCCACTGATGTGGAGGGGACTCATGTCGATTCAGCTGCCACTACTGAAGGAGCCTTAATGGATCTTCAAGATAGTGGTAACATCACTGAGACTAAAACTACGACAACCATGCCCTTTGATGACTCTGAAAGAGACATCATTGAGCAAGAGAAACCAAGGCGCCAAGAAACCACATCGGATGATGAGGATGAACATACTAGGTATGTTACCTCATCTCCCCATGATTCTTCAAAAGAAGATGAGGGAAGACTGCAACTCACCATTAAAGACCTATTTTCTAAAGTCTCAAACCTTGAATCTAAGGTTAGGACTTTAGAGGATAGGTCTGCCACTCAGCAACTTGAGATTGAAAATCTGAAGGACAAACTAGCTGAGAAACAGATTGAGAGGTCTGTTAGGCATGTACCAATTCAGGTCTCATTGACCTCTTCCTCTAGCTCATCAAGCACTCAAGATGATGCTACCAAAAAGGGGGAGATTATTCAGGGACAAAGCCAAAGACAAGAGGAACCACAGAGTCAAGCTCTCACTTCCTTAAGTTCAAGATACCCTATGCAACAAGCTTCAGTTTTTCCTGAGCCTCCTCCAGTGTAATTCAAGTGGATCAAAGAATGCTCCAAAATCTCAACAGGTTCTTCAACGCATTCCTGATGGAATCTCTCATTGAATAGCCAAGTCCTGACTTGTCTGTGATTACTTCGGAGCTCAAGAGCTTCAGAGGTTAAATGCACCTTCTACCACTATTGAGGAAGTTGGTCAACCTAAGGTCCAAGTAGAACCTGAGATTAATTTTGAAGGGGAAACAAGGACTGATGGCCCAGCAACTGAGACAGTTGGGACAGATAGTGCATTCTCACAGACTTTCGAAGCACAAGTCAAAGCCTCGAAAGAACAACTTCAATCTTCTGAAGCTGAGATTGCAGCTGCGGAAAGACTATTCTCTTTATCCGATGATCTTATAGTCATAAATGCAATGCTAGAACTTGCATCTAAGGTTAATAGGGAGGATTTTTTCACCCAACCCCAAGCTCAAACATCAGCATTGACTCCAGCTCCCATTTTCACCACTCAACCTGAACCTTCCATCCAAGAACCCCCAAAGTCTAGTACTACCGAAGATGTCAAAGGAAAAAGGAGGATGACTGAGGAAGAGCTTCAGGAGGAAGCAAGTTTAGAAAATATCAAAAGAAAATGTAGACTTCCAACTGGAAAGCTGCTAGCTGTTAGTAGCAAAGTAGCTGCAGCCAACCAGGAGGCTGTCAACAACAAAAGAAGAGTGGAAATCATTGACAGACTTGTTAATCTAGGAGCCGTAAATGAAGATGTACTCCTGCTACCATTAGAGGAGTTAGTTGAGTTGGAAAAGGAAACTTTGCTGCAAAAACAACAAAAGGAAGAAGCAGCAAGGTTGGCCTTAGAGGAAGAAAGGGAGAGGAAGAGAAGAGAAGCTGATAAGTAGCTTAGAAGGGAAAGGATAACTTTCCTAACCTTCAGGGTTTCTCTCTAGAAGAATTATCTCCACATAACAATGATACAATCTTATGGGTCTTTAACAAAGAGCAAGATCAAATGGAGAATGAGAGAAAGAAAGTTGACAAGGAAAAGCTGAGGTTATAGAAGAAGAGGAAGAGGAAGCAGGACTCGCTGCTGCCAAGAAGATAGGTGAAAAGGCCTAGATGAAAGACTATCTCCGGGCTCATGGCTTCTCTGGTAGGCAGGTGGGTCCTATGTCTGAGAAGACCCTCCAGCGACATGTCAATGACATATAGGCTGACATTTGCTCAGGGAAGAGGAAGGAGATGTACAGAAGGGGACAGGGGATGATCTTCAAACCAACCACTTAACCCCAACCTCAAATCCAACCACAACCTGAACCAACTCCTTTTCTATTCCCCATCAAAACTGAACCAACCTCTAAACCTTACACCCCTGAACCTACACCATCAACCTTACCAACCTCCTCACCTCAACCACCTAAACTACCCATCCTCCAACCCAAAACACTCGACAGAACCCAAACACCATAACCTACCCAACAACCTCTTAAACCATCCCCTCAGCCTTCCAAACATCTCTCCTTAGAGGAGTTCAAGGCAATCAAGACAAAGCTCATCAATTGCACAAACCTAAGCGATATCACATGTGAGGAGGATTATATCAAACTGACTTATGTTGATGGATCCTCTTGATCTGCCCAGAGGAACATTAGACCAAGCTGCAAAGCTCCTTGGCCTCAATTCAGATACTCTGAATGAGGAAGAAAAGAAGCTAAGGAGAAGGCTGGTGACTCTACTCGATACTAAGAAAGGTGACAAGGTACCAAGTCAACCCCTTGTGCTTAGGAAGAAAAGGAGGTTCGAAGACTCTTTTCACAACTTTGTTGTTGACAGAGAGAGTAGAGAGCTAAACAGGCTAAATGCCTCATCTCTGCTACACATAAGCAGATTTGATATTGCTGAGTTAGCAGAGAAGCCACTCTCGAACCCCTCCAACTCTGAAGTAGCCGCTCACATCAGAAATCACCTGAGTAGTCTTCATATGGCCGAGCTAACTGCTAGGACAAAGATTGAAGAAGAGTTGAATCTGAGAGAGGAGGAGAAAAGGAAGGGATCAGCAACCAAAGGCAAAGCCTTTCTTCAAATGGTTGAGGGTCCTGAAATTGAATCCATAGTTAGATGGGAGTATGACTATAACTCCCGTCAACTAACTCTTCTTAGGGGGGCACAACAAAGGGTACATGTCATTCAGAGTGATAGACTGAATCTCCTATCCACTAATGATTCGTACAAACTTCTCAGCACCACTTTGGGGAAGAACAAGGAAACAAACAAATATCTTTTGTCCCTGGTGTTGAAAGTTTTGAAAAGCAGAGACAAGTGAGGTTTTGGTAGCATCAGCCTATGGGGAGTTTGTTGGATCTAGAAAGGCTGGTGCAACCAAAACCAAATCAATTAGACTATTTTGATGCAACTAATAAAGGACTTCCTAAGCTAAGTGTGGAACTTCCGAAGGAAAAGGTGTTCTTCCGAACACAAAGTGTAAGTTCAACTTCCGAAGGAAAACTCCAACTTCCAAAGACAAAGTATTCACTTTCGAAGATCGAGACTTATAGTGAAAGATCAGAAGTCAACTTCCGAAGTATGAAGAAATAAAGAAGTCCTCAAGCCTCGGAAGTATAGTAGTCTCTTCCGAAGTATAAGCGGCTTCGGAAGAACTTGGTCCTGCTGATTCTTTGGTGGCTGATGGGGAAGCATTGATCAGTTGAGATTGCTTGTGCAGAGGTCTTTGAGAAGATTGTTGATTTGCTTGAATCTGATGTTGTTGATGCTGCTGATGTTGTCTCATCTCTGGATAAGACTGTTGATTGCATTCTCTTGAGAAATGTCCATAGAGATTGCATTTGTAGCATCTCACCTTTGATTTGTCAACACCAATCTTTGATGTTCTGCTTGCTGAAGCCAAGTTCTTATTTCTCCTGAGATATTGCTTAGCTCTATAAGCAATCATGGCCATCTGCCATTGTAGATCCATCTCTTCCACTACATCTGGGGGTAGTTCTTCTAAGTCTTGTTGACAGATATTTGCTGATGTTAGAGAGCTTCCCAGGTATGCTTGAAAACTTGAGCTAAAAGCTGCAAAGGCTGCTCTTTGTTCTTCAGAGTCCAATATCACAGTTATTGGTTCTGACTGATTTGCTGAAAAGGAAGACTTAGTTGTTGCTGCAGATGTATCTTGTCTATCAGTAGTTCTTCCTTTATTCTTCTGCTGCTTGTCTTGAGATGATTTCTTTGAGGGTTTTGAAGCATAGAAGCTAACTTCCTCCTCATAATCACTCCTAACACAAGAGCTATCACTTTCATTGTTTGAAGTAAATGCACTTCCTACATTATTTGTTTCTTTGAAGTGATAGGGTGAGACATGAGTTCTCACACTCTTGTTTCTTGATTTTTCATCCATTTCAAGAGCTTCCACTTTTGCAACCAGAGTATCTAAACCAGTTGCTTTCAGATCTATAGTATTCTTGAACATGGACACAGTATGCTTCCAACTTTCTGGCAAAGTGTGGAGCATTTTCTTGTTTAATTCCTCACTAGTATACTTCAACTCTAGAATATTCATCTCAGTGACTAACTGCATGAATCTATGAAGTTGCTGAGGAATTGATTCACCCTCAATATGATGAAAGGTTTCATATTGTGATCTGAGGGTGTCTCTCCTTATACTTCTTATCTCATCACTCCCTTCGCAGAGAGTGTGAAGAATCTTCCATAAGGAGTGAGCTGTTTTATAGTTCTCACACCTGATTAATATCTCTTCAGGTAAGGCCATACTAAGCAGACTGTATGCTTTTATATCGACTTTAACCTTTTTGACATCATCAGGTGATAGATCTTTTGTGCTGATTGGTTGATTTTTGTCATTATAATCCGGCCCAAGAGTGGGTGGAATATAAGGACCTTCAGTAATGGAAATCCACAAGTCAGAATCAGTATAGTTTACATGATTCCTGAACTTGATTTTCCATGACTTAAAATCTGCTTTTGTTTCCAACTTCGGGGGTTGGTAAGATGAACCACTGAAGTTGCTCATGATGCTCACAAGATCTACTATTCAATTGATTTGAATATAGATTGGTAAACGAAAACAAACACAATTAAACACAACTAACACTGATAGATCAATTGATCTAAATCAATGAGCACTTGGCTCTGATACCACCTGTGAATCCAAGGATCGTCGACAGGAATTATCAGTGTGAATCGATGACAAGTCAACGTTAGCGGAATTAACGTTGATTTGGTTTAATTGTATTTAAACAACATTCAATGTTAATGAAATAGCAAGAACACACGACACAAAACACAATTAAAGATTAATTAATGTTTTATTATAATGTGTTGAAGATTACAAAAGAATGAAACAATGAATGCTATGATGTTGTATATGTTATGATGATCGAAAGACGTTTGATGATTGTTGTAATGCTATTGCTGTTCTCAATCAATCAAATCGTCTGTTTTCAATCGTCCTTGAATCGAAACCTAGGATCCATATTTATAGACAGATGTTTCAGTTATAGGAAACACCGGATCTCTTGGGATTTGATTTGTTTCTGATAAGGAATCATCGGATTTCTCGGGATTCGTATAACCGCCTTGTTGACTTGTTGACTTGTTGACTTGTAACACTTGTATTATACAGGTGTTTGGACTCCGCAGAAATATTGTCTTCCGCAGATGTTTTGTTCTTCCGCAGATGTTTTGTTCTTCCGCAGATGTTTTGTTCTTCCGCAGCATTTCTTGAACACTTGGAACTCCAGTTGATTTTGTTCATCCGTAGATGATCTTCGGATGTATTGGTACTTGTAAGATATACATCTACGGAAGAATAATATGTTCATCCGTAGATGTTTCTTACACTTGGTCAATTTCAATAATTGATCCAAGTATTATGTTTGTACCTGCAGCCATACATACATCAACACATATATAAATGGGTTAACCTATATATTTAATGCATACATAATAATGAAATACAAAAGTTCATTACAAATGTTAATTCAAGTACTAAGCCTATACATAATGACTAGATCTACAGATTCTAGACCTAACAACCAACACTTCTGTCCTACCAAAGGATCAGAAGTTAAAGGGAAAGGTTGCTAATGAAGAGAAAAAGAACAAGAAGCAACAATCCTCAAGTTCCCAAAAGATTAACATTGCATGCATAATATGTGGTCTGCAAAATCACGTGGCCAAAGATTGTTACTACAATCCTGCTAGCACACATTATGCAAATAATGTTTAAAGAGAAGGAGTCAGGGAAGGTTTCTCATTTGGACCATATCAAATGGTTCAAGTGATGAAAAAGGGAAAGCTTGTTTCCGAAGCAAGGTTGCTTTCGGAAGAAGGTCCTTCTTCCGTAGAGAAAATGGCTTCGGAAGTTAAAGCTGTCATGACTCAAAAGAACAAAAGGGTCCCCTTGAAACTATTCCAGAAGAAGACTACATCGGAAGAAAAGGTGGTGAAGGCTTCTTTCGACAAGAAAGAAGCTTTGAAAGAATCCCATGCTGCAAAAGCTTCAATAAGCTCATCCTCCATGATCAACCAAGGGATGGAATGGAAGATCAAGGAAGATGTTGCAGCCCAAACCTCTTCTTCAAAGACATGCATTGAACCCCCATGCATAAATTTTTGTTCAATTATGTCACTATCATTGGAAGAACCCAAGACCAACAAGGCTTGGGTTTCCAATCAAAACTAATCATCTCATCTTATGTGCAGGGACGTCCATATGACAAGAATTACAATGTTTGGATTATGGATAGTGGATGCTCCACGCACATGACAGGGAACATATCTCTCCTTCAACAATTTCAACATTATGATGGAGGTCCTGTCAAGTTTGGAGGTGAGGCCGGAGGATATATTTCTGGCAGAGTAAGTATATCCAATGGAAAATTAAAAGTTGACAAAGTTCACTTTGTCAAACAGCTTGAACATAACCTGTTAAGTTTTTCTCAGTTTTGTGATCAAAAGCATCAAATGCTCTTCACAAAACATGAGTGCATTATCCTCAAACCCGGGATGACAATTCCTCAGGAATTGGTGCTTCTTAGATCTCCCAGGAAAGGGGATATGTACAAGCTGGATATGAACAATGCTTCCCCAATGGGTGAAGTGTCATGCTTTCTTTCCAAAGTTGATGGTAATGAGTCAACACTATGGCATAAACGAATGTGTCATGTAAGTTTTTAGACAATGAATAAATTGGCTAAAAATAACTTGGTACATGGTTTGCCTAAAAAGGAATTTTTCTGCAAAGATAACTGTGTTGCATGCCTAAGAGGGAAGCAACACAGGGCATCTAATAAATCCAAAGTTGCTAACTCCATCACCACTCCATCACACTTATTGCACATAGATCTATTTGGTCCCACAAGTATAATGGGCATTGGAAGGAAATCATATTGCCTTGTGATTGTTGATGATTTACAAGATTTACATGGGTATTCTTTTTAAGAATCAAAGATGGACCTGCTAAAACTTTAAAATCTTTTATTCTTAAAATAGAAAATCAAATTGATCACAAAGTTAAAATATTAGAAGTGAACAAGGGACTGAGTTTAAGAACCACGTTCTTGACTTATTCTGTAACTCAAAAGGGATTGCCAGACAATGGAGTTGCCGAGAGGAGGAACAGGACACTTATTGAGGCTGCTCGGACCATGTTAGCTGATTCAAAGCTACCTCTAACATTTTGGGCAGAGGTAGTCAGCACTACATTCTATGTGCAGAACAGGGTTCTTGTAGTTAAGCCACATGGAAAAACCCCTCATGAGCTATGGAACAAGAGGCCACTGTTCATTGGCTTTCTAAGGTCCTTTGGCAGTAGGTGTACCATACTTAACACAAAAGATAATGCTATCTTTGTTGGATATTCCTCTAACTCTAAACCTTATAGAGTTTATAACATTAAAAAACAAAAATTTGAGGAATCTTTCAACATTGTAGTTAATGAGCACACTCCTTGTGTTAGGGGGAATGGCCCTACTCATATCTTTGATTTAGAATTGTTTACAAACTATTCTAAACCATCTTGTGAGAATGTTTCTTCTAGAACAGGTGCTCAAAGTGATTCTCATGATGACCAATTGTTTGAGCTACCCAAACCTATTCCAAGTTCTCCAAGAGCTGCTACAAATCAAGCTCACGCTATTGGCAGATCTGACAGTATAACTATCTCAAGGGATAGTGGAGCTTCAACTAGTGGTTCACCTGTTGACCCTCAAACTTTATCAGGTGCCACTGCACAACACCAAGCTAATGGAAGCAACATCTTGAAGGAACAGGCAACTGTTAATGCTGCTTCATAGCCAACGAATGATGATGATGTTTCTCATTTATTCAGTCAGTCCTCATTGAATTAGCTTGAAACAGCAGCTGGACAAAGTGTTCAAGCTCCTGGGCAAAATCTGTCCAATCTGGATCTATCTTTGCAACTGGAGGTAATTCCTAGACTTAGGATTCACAACACTTATCCAGCTAAGAACATCATAGGGGGAGTCTCTGAAGGTGTGAGAACAAGAGGACAAACTCACAATGGGAATGTATGCGTGTACTTATGCTTTTTATCCCCGATGGAACCCAAGAATGTGAAAGATGCCTTGAAAGATAGTAGCTGGTTTGAATCGATGCAAGAGGAGTTGCTTCAATTCAAAAGACTAAAGATTTGGAACCTATGTCTGCTACCATCTAGTCAAGTACCTATAGACACTAAATGGTTTTTAGAAACAAGTGAGATGATAGAGGCTTGATCATGAAGAACAAAGCAAGATTGGTGGTTCAAGGATACACTTAAGAGGAGGGAATAAATTATACTAATGTCTTCGCACATGTTGCAAGACTTGAAGCAGTTAGGATCTTCCTTGCTTATGCTGCATCCAAGAACTTCACTGTCTACCAGATTGATGTCAAGTGTCCCTTTCTATATGGGGATATAGATAGGGAAGTATATGTGTGCCAACCTCCAGGATTTGAAGACCCACAACACCCCAACTATGTGTGCAAATTGGATAAAGCTCTATATGGGCTGCACCAAGCACCTAGGCTGTGGTATGAGACATTATCTCAGATTCTCCTGAAGAATGGTTACACTAGAGGTACCATTGATAAGACTCTTTTCATAAGGAAGTCTGGAAAGGATATCTTGCTCGTTCAAGTCTAAGTTGATGACATCATATTTGGTTCCTCAAATGACCAAATGTGTAAAGACTTTGAGAGCATCATGAAGAAGAAGTTTGAGATAAGGTCCATGGGAAAAATGGACTTTTTCCTTGGAATTGAGGTGAAGCAAATGAAGGAAGGGTTTTTCATCAATCAATCTAAGTATGTCAATGACATCTTAGAAAGATTTGACATGAAAGATTGTAAGGCAGCCAAAACACCTATACCCAGAAACCATAATCTCTGCCCTGAACTCTAAGGGGGAGGATACTGATCAACATCAGTATAGAGCAATTATTGGTTCTCTGATGTATCTTACAGCAAGTAGACTTGATATCATGTTTGCAACTTGTATTTGTGCAAGATATCAGGCTGCTCCAAAGGTGTCTCACCTAGTTGCTGCAAAGAGAATCCTCAGATACCTTAAAGGAGCACCTAAATTAGGTCTCTGGTATCCAAGGAATAGTGATTTCAATCTCTATGGATACTCTGACAGTGACTATGGTGGCTGCAATATCAACAAGAAATCAACATTAGGTGGATGTCAATTTCTTGGTGGAAGGATCATCTCATGGTAATGCAAGAAGCAATCCTGTGTCTCTACATCAACTGTTGAAGCTGAATACATTGCTGCTGCTAGTTGCTATGCTCAGCTGCTGTGGATTTAGAATCAGATGATAGACTACGGATTCAACTTCATGAGCACTCCTATCCACATTGACAACAACAGTTCTATCTCCATTATCGAAAACCAGTGAAGCACTCCAAGACAAAGCACATTGATATCAGGTACCATTTCATTAGAGATATTCATGAGAAAAATCTAATTTAGCTAATCAAAGTTGACTCAAATGAACAATGTGCTGACTTGTTCACCAAAGCTTTTGATGAACAAAGATTTAAGTATCTCATTATTGATGGGTTTGTTAAAACACTAAAACATAGTTTAACCTTTTAAACTTTTCAGAAAACGCAGCGGAGGTATAGGATTATAACAAGTTTATAATCTGAAATTTTCGTGTTCTAAGTGTGGTTTTAAGATGGAAAACAAAACCCAAATCAATAGGATCTTAAATATATGAATGGAACAAGCTATGAACCTACAAAACGTGCATAAAATCACAGCTTGAACAAGCTGTGATATCTACCTTTTCAGCAGCAAAAAACGACTTGAGATGATAGGTTTAGATGCTTGAAATCGACCAAGAGCTCAATGTAGAGATCCTCAAGCTTTGTATACCCCAAGCCTTGATCATACACCACTCTTGCTAGGTAGAGTCACACCAAGAATCAACTTCAAAACCCCAAAATTCCTGCTGGTTGTTCCGTGAACAAGAGAGAGAAAAGAGAGAGTTTTGAGAGTTATTTTGCATGTATGAATTGATGGAATGAATGAGTGTCTACCTAGTTATTGTTGGTGTATTCTCAAGACAAAAATGGTCCAATGAGGTTCAAGGGAGGGGGCGGCCAAAACACCCTTTCAAAATGGTTTTTCCCTCCCTTTAAAACACCAACATAACTTAATAGAATTCACATTATGTCACACACATTAAAATGTCATTCTAGACTTATGTTAAATGTGACATATCCCTCTTAATTAACAAATTAATTAAGTTACACTCATATATTATTATTGTTATTTAAAACCTTTTTAAATAACAAGAATAACAATAATTCATCAACAAATTATCCTTATAATTTGTTCCATCTCTCATGCAAGTTATTTAGAAAACCCATTTCCAAATTTGGTGTAAATATTTTATTGCATGATCACATCATCAATTAAATATTATTTGGTGTTTGCTAAGCTTGTTATTGGGTATAACCCGACTTGGATCATGACGTACTAACCACATCAATATTCTAAGTGTCTTGGGCACACAGAATCCTACAATCTCCCACTTGCCCAAGATTCATAGAAGATTGATGCAAGCAGTAAATACCGCCTAACAACGGTTTACTACCCTTAATACGCATGACTTATAGCCATTCAATAACATCATCCCTTTCAAGTGCCCTACTTGAAATGATTTAGGTGAATTAATCATTTATCCTTTTGTTACAGATGTCATGTTAAATCCAAGGACACAGAATGATCATTCCTTGTTGATTTAACTTAATCAGGCCTTAGACATCTAACTCTCAACGAATAAGAGGAACAAATTCCATCTTGACTACATACGTTTCTCACAAACACCTCGTGTTATACCTGAACATATCCTTATGTACTGTCCACTATTTCAGGACAGTGAAGAATAGGCTCAAGGTGTAATACTTGGTGAATATCAAAACCCAATATGTGTCTCAGGTCTGAGGATACCAAATGATATTCGCCTTTACTCAAATTTACTTATGATCAATCAATAAGATTCCATGTAGTAAAATTTGAGATGCGGGTTAGTCCAATATTTGTATCCCACAAATATCTATGAACCTTGGTAGCAACCCATTGCTCTATATTCATCCTTATGAATATCAACCAATCCAAGTTCATAATAATCTTACTTTCACACTTGTTCCCACAAGTATGAGCGACTACGGACATTTTAGAGTAAACATTTTACTCATGGATAAACATGCTAATTTGGAACATTAATTGAAACATTATAACTAAATAATTTTATTCAAATAATAAAGAGTTCCACATATCCAAATACAAAATGTACAGATCAAATCCAATCACTAGAATATCGAAGTCCCATGGCACAAGTATGACATTCATGCTTTGCCTTTTCAAGGAGCTTCGTGAGAGGATCCGCAATATTTTGATCCGTGTGAACTTTGCGAATATATCTTTCCCTTTTCAACTTCATCCCGTATGTAGTTGAATCTCCGCTCAATGTGCCTAGTCTTTTGATGAGCACGAGGTTCCTTGATTTGAGCAATCGCACCCTCGTTGTCACAAAAGATCTCTAGGGGTTCCTGAATGGAAGGGACAACCCCTAGATCGGCAATGAATTTCTTCAACCATGCAGCTTCTTGAGCTGCCAATGAGGCGGCAACGTATTCTGATTCTGTAGTCGATAGAGCCACCACATCCTGCTTGGAGCTCTTCCAAGAAACCGCTCCTCCATTCAGAATGAAAATGTATCCCGATTGTGACCGAGAATCATCACGATCGGTTTGGAAACTCGCATCCGTGTAACCTTTTACAACGAGTTCCTCGTCACCAGATCCATAGATTAGGAACATATCCCTTGTCCTCCTTAGGTACTTAAGTATGTTCTTAACAGCCATCCAATGACTGTTTCCAGGATTTTGCTGGTAACGGCTTGTCATGCTCAAAGCGCATGACACGTCCGGTCGAGTGCATATCATTGCATACATGATGGATCCAATAGCAGATGCATATGGGATTGCCTTCATTTTATCTTGCTCATCCTTTGAGCTTGGACATTGAGTCGTACTCAATATCGTTCCTCTTTGAATAGGTACGGTACCTTTCTTAGAGTTCTCCATCTTGAACCTTTTCAAGATCTTATCAATGTATGCACTTTGATTCAAACCAATCAACCGCCTTGATCTATCCCTATAGATCTTTATTCCTAGAATATAGGCGGCTTCACCAAGATCCTTGATGGAAAAACAACTTCCAAGCCAGGTTTTTACACCTTCCAAGGTTGGAATGTCATTTCCAAATAGTAGTATGTCATCAACATACAATACTAGGAAAGTTACTGTGCTCCCACTAGCCTTCTTATACACACAAGCCTCATCAGCGTTTTTGATAAGCCAAATTTCTTTACTTCCTCATCAAAACGGTGATTCCAGCTTCTCGATGCTTGTTTCAATCCATAGATTGATTTCTTTAACTTGCATACTTTATTAGGATGTTTTGGATCGACAAAACCTTCAGGCTGAACCATATAGACATCTTCCTCAAGATATCCATTTAGGAAAGCGGTTTTGACATCCATTTGCCAAATCTCATAATCATAATGAGCAGCTATGGCAAACAATATCCTTATAGACTTTAGCATCGCAACAGGTGAGAAGGTTTCATCATAATCAACCCCTTGAGTTTGAGTGAAACCCTTTGCTACAAGTCTAGCTTTATAAGTATCCAAGTTTCCATGCATATCGGTTTTCTTCTTGAAAACCCACTTACTTCCAACTACTTTGGAATTAAGAGGTGGTACAACAAGTTCCCAAACTTGGTTGTCATACATGGATTGCATCTCAACGTTCATGGCTTCTAGCCATTTGTCACAATCCGCATTGGACATTGCATTATGGTATGTGGTTGGTTCATCAGAATCTACCACATAGCATCCATCCATGAAAAATCCATATCTTTCAGGTGGATTACTAGTTCTACCACTTCTGCGAACGTTTTGTGTGTATTGATCAACCATTTGATCATCTTCAACATCCTCATGTTGAGTGCTAGTTTCAACCAAACGTGCATCGGGTTGTGGTTCTTGATCTTCCTCAAGATCCACTGTTCTACTGCTAGCTCCTTCCATAAGGAACTTTGCTTCCAAGAACTCACCCTTTCTGGCAACAAACACCTTTTGTTCCAGTGGATCATAGAAATAATATCCCATAGAATCTCTAGGATATCCAATAAAGATACACTTGGTGGATCGGACTTCCAATTTGTTTGGGGTGGGAGTCTTAACATAAGCTTCACAACCCCAGACCCTTAAGTATGATAGGGATGGAACTCTTCCATGCCATATCTCAAAAGGTGTCCTTTCCACCTTTTTGGTTGGGGCCATATTTAAAATACGGGCCGCGGAGAGCAAAGCGAAACCCCAAAATGATAGAGGTAATGTGCTTCTAGCCATCATAGATCGGACCATATCCAATAAGGTTCGATTCCTCCTTTCAGACACACCATTATGTTGTGGTGTTCCAGGTGGAGTGAGTTGTGAGACAATCCCACAACTCCTAAGATGATCTTGAAAAACATCACTTAGGTATTCACCTCCTCTATCGGTACGGAGAACTTTAATTGACTTGTTGAGTTGATTTTCAACTTCATTCTTGAAGATTTTGAACATTTCAAAAGCTTCATCTTTGTGCCTTAATAAGTACACATACCCATAGCGACTATAATCGTCGGTAAAGGTAATGAAGTATCTTTCACCATTCCTAGTCATTGGCTTAAAAGGACACATACATCCGAATGTATGATTCCTAATAAATCTTTTGCCCTTTCGTTAGTCCCACTAAAGGGTGCCTTTGTCATTTTACCTAGTAAACAAGATTCACAAACATCAAATGAATCACATTCATTTGCTTTCAAAAGACCATTCTTTTGAAGTGTTTGTAAACGTTTCTTGTTTATATGACCAAGACGACAATGCCAAAGATAGGTGTCACTCAAGTCCAACTTGAGTTTCTTGGTGTTTGTTTGGTACAATGAACTATTTAAAGTATTTTCATGAACCATTCATAAATACCATTAATTGGTATAGCTTTAAAATAGAACATACCATTTAAAGAAACATGAATATCATTTTCAATAAAAGATAATACATAATCATAATGTCTTAATTGAGATACAGAAATAATGTTCCTAGTCAAACTAGGAGCATACAAAACATTCTTCAAAATAACTTCCAAGCCACTTGGAAGTCTTAGGATGTAGTCCCCACGAGCTTCAACTAAGACTTTAGTTCCATTGCCCATGAAGAGGCTAACATCCCCTTTCTTGAAGTCCCTACTTCTTGTGAACCCCTGCAACAAATTGCAAATATGAGTTCCACATCCGGTATCCAATACCCATGTGTTTGAAGATGTAACATTAAGATCAATATGAATCATGTATATTGTACCTGAGGTCTGCCCGGCATCCCTCTTGGCTTTCAACTCTTGGAGATGGACAGGACAATTCCTTGCCCAATGTCCTATCTCCCCACACTTGAAGCATGGGTCATTTGTAGCAACCTTTTGCTTCTTCTCTTGTGGTTTGGGTGGTACCCTTACCACCCCTTTCCCCTTTCCCCACGCATGTCCCTTACCCTTGGCAACCTTTGCCTTGGGTGCGGGATGAGGCCTTTTGTTGTTCCCACCTTCATTGATGGTGAGAACGGGTAAAACCCTTTTACCCATGGCCGCCTCGGCCGTTTTGAGCATTGAGTGAAGTTCACCAATGCTTTTGTCCCATGCATTCATGTTGTAGTTCAACACGAATGTCTCGAACTTCTTGGTTAGGCCATTTAGGATCAAATCCGTGGCCAACTCCTTCGAGACGGGGCAGTTTAGCCTCTCGAGGCGGTCAATATGACTTTTCATCTTAAGTACATAAGATGAAACAGATTGGTTGTCGTCCATACGACATGCATGGAGCGCTCGAACCGTTTCGAACCGCTCAACCCTTGCTTGCTGTTGGAACGTCTCCTTCAGCTGGGTTATCATGTCGTAAGCTCCGTGATGTTCATACTCCTTTTGGAAATCCGGAGTCATGCTCGCTAGCATGAGACAAGACACTTGGACGGAGTCCTCAGTGTATTTCAGCCAATCATTAAAGGCCTCCTCATCATCCTCGTTAGGTTGATCGGGGATGGGGTCGTCTAAAACATACGATCTTCTCTCTTGCTTGAGAACAATTCTCAAGTTTCGATACCAATCAATAAAGTTGTTATGATTTAGACGTTCCTTTTGGAGGATCGCTCGTAGTGATTGGTTTGATGCGGACGAGTTATCGTGATTTTCATTATTGGTGGCCATCTACAAATTTAACAAAGATCAATTTTAGTATTTTCGATATTGCTAATTTTAATATTTAATGCCTTTTAAGGACAATTTTATATTAAAATCTAGAACCCAACATTACATTTAAATTGTGGTTAGGTGACCTTTATCCCACTATTTAAATTAATAAGGTGGTCAACGATTGACGATTGCAACCATTTGCAACTTCTAGAAATATGGGATCGACTTGAAACATCATATGTAAAGTCGGCATGTTAATCCCATCAACACCATTTGGAAACCACATCGTAGGTGATCCTTTTGACATGATTTGCAAATCAAGACACCCTACTTACACCCACGTGTGAGTTTGCCAAAACAAGTGGTTAGGTGACCTTTATCCCACAAATAAGGCATTCTCACCTCAAGTCACAAGTTCCCTCAAAAATGGTTAGGTGACCTTTATCCCACTAAGAGTTCCCAAGTGACTCAAGTGTTGTGTAAAAGGACGGTGTTGATCTTGTTTGTAAAAAAATTTTAGAGGTTTCATAATTCTAGTTTAGAAAACTCTATGTACTTGTATTTGCATGCTTTCAAATACAAGATACCCTATAGTTCTTTGATTAAAACCTATTTTAATCTTTAAAATCATTGAATCATTTTAATAACCTTTTATTAACTTTTAAGAACCATCAATTTTCAGCTTGTTAAGTTTGTTAATGAGTTTGTTATGAATATCCAAATATCAACCAAACAATCAAACAACAAACAATCAACCAAGCATAAACATAAACAACCATATGAGCATATGTGCATAACCATAGCATCTAAAGTGGTCCACACTTGTTTGCCATCACAAGTGTGGTCCATAGGACATTCCTAAGGGTCACAAATATCATAAAGGTTCCAAGAACCTCCCACTAGAAACCGCATCCAAATGCTCCATGTTTCTTGTGTCTTTGTGTCCATCTTTGGGTCTTGATCTTGTACATCTTCCTTTTACAAAATTGTATCCTAATACATTTTTCTAGTAAAGGAAATGAACCTAATCTATTATTACATAACCAAATGAATGAATAATTACAACCCAAATGAATAAACACAAATATTACAACCAAATTGAATGAATAAAACAACCACTTGAATCATCCAAACAACACAAGGCCACAAGCTAGGTTATGCACTTTAACAACCAATGATTAAATCATCAAAATATATCATTAATCCCCACTTAAAACCTTCAAATTTCAGCCAACATAAACTGAAATTTTGGTTTTAAATATTGTCCAAACAATCAACATATCAACATACATATCTTTCAAGGTTTAATCACAAGCATGTGTGATGTAACCTTGAAAGTTGGGGATTTCAATAAGACATAATATTCAGCCCAAAACCAGCCTATAACATGTCTAATATCATCTTTTAAAACCAATTTCAAAAGATGAATCAAGCAAGCCATCCATATAACCGGCTCTTGATGCCATTGATGGGTTTGTTAAAACACTAAAACATAGTTTAACCTTTTAAACTTTTCAGAAAACGCAGCGGAGGTATAGGATTATAACAAGTTTATAATCTGAAATTTTCGTGTTCTAAGTGTGGTTTTAAGATGGAAAACAAAACCCAAATCAATAGGATCTTAAATATATGAATGGAACAAGCTATGAACCTACAAAACGTGCATAAAATCACAGCTTGAACAAGCTGTGATATCTACCTTTTCAGCAGCAAAAAACGACTTGAGATGATAGGTTTAGATGCTTGAAATCGACCAAGAGCTCAATGTAGAGATCCTCAAGCTTTGTATACCCCAAGCCTTGATCATACACCACTCTTGCTAGGTAGAGTCACACCAAGAATCAACTTCAAAACCCCAAAATTCCTGCTGGTTGTTCCGTGAACAAGAGAGAGAAAAGAGAGAGTTTTGAGAGTTATTTTGCATGTATGAATTGATGGAATGAATGAGTGTCTACCTAGTTATTGTTGGTGTATTCTCAAGACAAAAATGGTCCAATGAGGTTCAAGGGAGGGGGCGGCCAAAACACCCTTTCAAAATGGTTTTTCCCTCCCTTTAAAACACCAACATAACTTAATAGAATTCACATTATGTCACACACATTAAAATGTCATTCTAGACTTATGTTAAATGTGACATATCCCTCTTAATTAACAAATTAATTAAGTTACACTCATATATTATTATTGTTATTTAAAACCTTTTTAAATAACAAGAATAACAATAATTCATCAACAAATTATCCTTATAATTTGTTCCATCTCTCATGCAAGTTATTTAGAAAACCCATTTCCAAATTTGGTGTAAATATTTTATTGCATGATCACATCATCAATTAAATATTATTTGGTGTTTGCTAAGCTTGTTATTGGGTATAACCCGACTTGGATCATGACGTACTAACCACATCAATATTCTAAGTGTCTTGGGCACACAGAATCCTACAATTATAGCTATTGGGATGATAAACAATGATTAGTCTATCTCATTTGAAAAGCCTTCTCAATGTGTAAAGTCTTGCGTCAAAACAATCTAAAGCCCTGTTACAAAAAGTCCTTCTCTGAAATTTTCTCTACGTATAAATTCTTCCAAAGAGGAATTAACCGTCGGAAGATATTTTACATATCTTCCGAAGCAAATTCCTCCCAGGATAATTTTCTTCTCGGAAGAGTTTCTAGTCTCGGAAGAAGCGATTGATTAAATATCAGATCTAATTCCGAAGCTTATAACACTCTCCATTTGGAAAGCAATATTTACTCTCGAAAATAAGAACTTTACCTTCGGAAGTAAATTTGCCTTCGGAAGTAAATTTCCCTTCGGAAGAATATTACCTTCGGAAATGCTTTATACTCGGAAGAAAGACTTTACTGTGTAACGGAAATCTTTTAGGCCCCATCTGTAAAAAGTAAAGATTTTATTAATGATGTCGGATTATTTAAATGGACTAAACCTTACAACCCCTATCACATCCTCCACTAAAACATCCCATCATCTTATCCAAACCCCTTAAACTGCCATTTCACCCATTTAAATAACCCTGACTAATCACTTTCATGTTTTTACCAAATTTACTACCCTAAAAGCTTCCTTCATCCCCATTTCACCTAATTCCAAACTATCTTCCTGCAAATTTCTCAAATGGCACTTAACCCTCAGCACAACCAAGTCGCACTCCTTGATTCTTCAAGGGATGCCGACTTCTCTTATATCATCTCCTTTCTTACCCAATCATCTTATTACACTGCTCTGACTGTTTACCCCACCGTTTACTCAAATCACATGGCTGAATTTTGGGCCAATGGTCAGATTGAAAACTTAAATGGGTTCGGGTAATAAGATCGAGCATTTCTGGCCAGGTGTTGGTCATTTCCGAACAACTCATCGGGGAGCATCTTGAGCTTCATGATGAGGGCGCTCCTACAGAGTTCCCCAAGACAGATTTGGACAACAACTATATCCAAATGGGATATGGTGGAGATGTAAGCAGGTAAACCGTATACAAGTTTAACTTCTCTTACAACTGGAAATTCCTGCTGCATGTTGTTCTTCATTGCTTGTCCAACAAATCTGGGGGATGGGATCAAATCCCATATGAACTAGGGTGCCTAGTTCATGGATTGGTGAGAAGCCTCTGCTTTAACTACTCAAGGTTTGTGCTGACCAATCTTGTGGGGAATCTCCAGCGGGACACATTTTTCATGTATCCCAGGTTCTTTCAACATATAATCAACTGTGAGTTGGACTAGAGTCAGCTTGTCTGTGCAGCTGTTCTGACTGTACCTCAAATGAGGCCGACCATCTTCAAGACCTTGAAGAGAGTGTCCACCAATTTCACCGGAAGATATACTGCACTTCTTCCAGGTATGACTGAGCCAATGGCTCTTAGTGACATCCCTGTTAACCCCACAGGTGATGAACCCACACCAGCAACAACCATCACTATCACATATCAAAGACGCCCTAAACGAACCCTTGTTCAATCTTCTCTGATTGAATAAGCTCCTCATGTTCAATCCAAAAAAGACTAGAGTGTAACAATAGGCTCCCACTCAGCCTGAGGTCCAACCATCCTTCATAATTTCCCTCAATATAGGTATTGAGTCTCCTCAGTCTTAAACCTATAAGCCTAAAACCCAAGCTGAAAACCCTCAGGGTGAGTCTTTATACTCCCCTAAGCAGCCAAAAAGGGACAGCCCCACCATAGGCTCAATGCCATTAGACATTGACAAAGGTCCCGGGTCATTAGGCTTAACCTTTATATCCTTTACTGACCTTCTAATCAGAACTGATAAAGAGATTATGTCTCTTCAGGGCAATGAAGTTGATCCACAACACCCTCTCAAGGATCAACAGAGCCTAGAGAGACCTCTTATCTCTAGCCCCCATTAGCAAGCCTTTACTGAGGTGAGTCCCACTGATGTGGAGGGGACTCATGTCGATTCAGCTGCCACTACTGAAGGAGCCTTAATGGATCTTCAAGATAGTGGTAACATCACTGAGACTAAAACTACGACAACCATGCCCTTTGATGACTCTGAAAGAGACATCATTGAGCAAGAGAAACCAAGGCGCCAAGAAACCACATCGGATGATGAGGATGAACATACTAGGTATGTTACCTCATCTCCCCATGATTCTTCAAAAGAAGATGAGGGAAGACTGCAACTCACCATTAAAGACCTATTTTCTAAAGTCTCAAACCTTGAATCTAAGGTTAGGACTTTAGAGGATAGGTCTGCCACTCAGCAACTTGAGATTGAAAATCTGAAGGACAAACTAGCTGAGAAACAGATTGAGAGGTCTGTTAGGCATGTACCAATTCAGGTCTCATTGACCTCTTCCTCTAGCTCATCAAGCACTCAAGATGATGCTACCAAAAAGGGGGAGATTATTCAGGGACAAAGCCAAAGACAAGAGGAACCACAGAGTCAAGCTCTCACTTCCTTAAGTTCAAGATACCCTATGCAACAAGCTTCAGTTTTTCCTGAGCCTCCTCCAGTGTAATTCAAGTGGATCAAAGAATGCTCCAAAATCTCAACAGGTTCTTCAACGCGTTCCTGATGGAATCTCTCATTGAATAGCCAAGTCCTGACTTGTCTGTGATTACTTCGGAGCTCAAGAGCTTCAGAGGTTAAATGCACCTTCTACCACTATTGAGGAAGTTGGTCAACCTAAGGTCCAAGTAGAACCTGAGATTAATTTTGAAGGGGAAACAAGGACTGATGGCCCAGCAACTGAGACAGTTGGGACAGATAGTGCATTCTCACAGACTTTCGAAGCACAAGTCAAAGCCTCGAAAGAACAACTTCAATCTTCTGAAGCTGAGATTGCAGCTGCGGAAAGACTATTCTCTTTATCCGATGATCTTATAGTCATAAATGCAATGCTAGAACTTGCATCTAAGGTTAATAGGGAGGATTTTTTCACCCAACCCCAAGCTCAAACATCAGCATTGACTCCAGCTCCCATTTTCACCACTCAACCTGAACCTTCCATCCAAGAACCCCAAAAGTCTAGTACTACCGAAGATGTCAAAGGAAAAAGGAGGATGACTGAGGAAGAGCTTCAGGAGGAAGCAAGTTTAGAAAATATCAAAAGAAAATGTAGACTTCCAACTGGAAAGCTGCTAGCTGTTAGTAGCAAAGTAGCTGCAGCCAACCAGGAGGCTGTCAACAACAAAAGAAGAGTGGAAATCATTGACAGACTTGTTAATCTAGGAGCCGTAAATGAAGATGTACTCCTGCTACCATTAGAGGAGTTAGTTGAGTTGGAAAAGGAAACTTTGCTGCAAAAACAACAAAAGGAAGAAGCAGCAAGGTTGGCCTTAGAGGAAGAAAGGGAGAGGAAGAGAAGAGAAGCTGATAAGTAGCTTAGAAGGGAAAGGATAACTTTCCTAACCTTCAGGGTTTCTCTCTAGAAGAATTATCTCCACATAACAATGATACAATCTTATGGGTCTTTAACAAAGAGCAAGATCAAATGGAGAATGAGAGAAAGAAAGTTGACAAGGAAAAGCTGAGGTTATAGAAGAAGAGGAAGAGGAAGCAGGACTCGCTGCTGCCAAGAAGATAGGTGAAAAGGCCTGGATGAAAGACTATCTCCGGGCTCATGGCTTCTCTGGTAGGCAGGTGGGTCCTATGTCTGAGAAGACCCTCCAGTGACATGTCAATGACATATAGGCTGACATTTGCTCAGGGAAGAGGAAGGAGATGTACAGAAGGGGACAGGGGATGATCTTCAAACCAACCACTTAACCCCAACCTCAAATCCAACCACAACCTGAACCAACTCCTTTTCTATTCCCCATCAAAACTGAACCAACATCTAAACCTTACACCCCTGAACCTACACCATCAACCTTACCAACCTCCTCACCTCAACCACCTAAACTACCCATCCTCCAACCCAAAACACTCGACAGAACCCAAACACCATAACCTACCCAACAACCTCTTAAACCATCCCCTCAGCCTTCCAAACATCTCTCCTTAGAGGAGTTCAAGGCAATCAAGACAAAGCTCATCAATTGCACAAACCTAAGCGATATCACATGTGAGGAGGATTATATCAAACTGACTTATGTTGATGGATCCTCTTGATCTGCCCAGAGGAACATTAGACCAAGCTGCAAAGCTCCTTGGCCTCAATTCAGATACTCTGAATGAGGAAGAAAAGAAGCTAAGGAGAAGGCTGGTGACTCTACTCGATACTAAGAAAGGTGACAAGGTACCAAGTCAACCCCTTGTGCTTAGGAAGAAAAGGAGGTTCGAAGACTCTTTTCACAACTTTGTTGTTGACAGAGAGAGTAGAGAGCTAAACAGGCTAAATGCCTCATCTCTGCTACACATAAGCAGATTTGATATTGCTGAGTTAGCAGAGAAGCCACTCTCGAACCCCTCCAACTCTGAAGTAGCCGCTCACATCAGAAATCACCTGAGTAGTCTTCATATGGCCGAGCTAACTGCTAGGACAAAGATTGAAGAAGAGTTGAATCTGAGAGAGGAGGAGAAAAGGAAGGGATCAGCAACCAAAGGCAAAGCCTTTCTTCAAATGGTTGAGGGTCCTGAAATTGAATCCATAGTTAGATGGGAGTATGACTATAACTCCCGTCAACTAACTCTTCTCAGGGGGGCACAACAAAGGGTACATGTCATTCAGAGTGATAGACTGAATCTCCTATCCACTAATGATTCGTACAAACTTCTCAGCACCACTTTGGGGAAGAACAAGGAAACAAACAAATATCTTTTGTCCCTGGTGTTGAAAGTTTTGAAAAGCAGAGACAAGTGAGGTTTTGGTAGCATCAGCCTATGGGGAGTTTGTTGGATCTAGAAAGGCTGGTGCAACCAAAACCAAATCAATTAGACTATTTTGATGCAACTAATAAAGGACTTCCTAAGCTAAGTGTGGAACTTCCGAAGGAAAAGGTGTTCTTCCGAACACAAAGTGTAAGTTCAACTTCCGAAGGAAAACTCCAACTTCCAAAGACAAAGTATTCACTTTCGAAGATCGAGACTTATAGTGAAAGATCAGAAGTCAACTTCCGAAGTATGAAGAAATAAAGAAGTCCTCAAGCCTCGGAAGTATAGTAGTCTCTTCCGAAGTATAAGCGGCTTCGGAAGAACTTGTTCTTCCGAAGCCAACTTACCTTCGGAAGACACTACTATTGAAAAGTGGACATAAGTATGGTCTCTCTGACACTCCGCTGCAGACCTCTAATATAGTGCAGGGCGTTTTCTCAAAAGCCATGTAGTTGACCATACTTTATTCCACTTTTTACCTTTATCAGTTAGTACAGTTGCCAACTTTAGTTGGTGACAAAAGGTAAGTCATGGACATGTCATGACTACCATATCTTAGATAATACTTTATCTAAGATACCTTAACTTTAGCATTGTAGTATATGCTTTAGTCTTAGGTTTCCAGCTGGTATCAAAGTATATCCGGCTATAGGATCTAGTATATATAGTTTCTCATTGTAACTCTTGTTTCATGCTTGTAAGAGTCTTGTAATACTTTAAGTTGAGAAGTAATATATACAAGTGCCTTGAAAATTATTTCCTTGTGTTCTTTGCTACTTATTATATTATTATCAACTCTTAGAAGAGATTCTACTTCATCTGATCTGAGTGTAGTATAAGTGAGTTTGAGAGAAATCCAAGTGTTAAGTGACAAACCCTATTCTGTAGGTTGTAACATTAATACGAAATCCACATCAAGAGGATGTCAATTTCTTGGTGTAAGGATCATCAACTGATGAAGCTGAATACATTGTTGCTGCAACCTATGGTACTCAGCTGTATGGATTCAAAATAAGATGTTAGACTATGGTTTCAACTTCATGGAGACTCATATCCACATAGACAACATGAGTGCAATTTCTATCACAAAAAATCCAATCAAGCACTCCAAGACAAAGCATATTGACATCAGATACCATTTCATTTGAGATATTCATGAGAAATACTTAATCAAAGTAGTCAAAGTCAATTCAAATGAATAATATGCTGACTTGTTCACCATGCTTTTGATGAACAAAGATGTACGTATTTAATCACAGCTATTGGGATGATTAACATTGACTAGTCAATCTCTTTTGAAAATTTTTAAAAAATGTTTCTTGTCTATGTTCTCTTTATACATTCTAAGCCCTGTTACAAAAAGTTTTTTCTTCAAAATTTCTAAGTATGAATTCTTCTGAAGAGAAATTTACCCTTGAAAGAGATCTTTATCTATCTTCTCAAGGCATTTATCCTCTCCACAAGTATTTTCTTCTGAAGAGTGTTTCTGCCTCGTAAGAAAATTTGATCATACATCAAACCCACTTCCAAAGCTTACTAACTTCATTTCTCGAAAGACCACTTTACCCTCATAAGCAAACTTGTCTTTGACACGGCTTGACTTCGAAAGTAAAAGTGGCATCGGAAGACACTACTGAGAAACACAAGTTTTTTCTCTCAGAAGCAACTTTACTCTCGAAAGAAAACTTTAACTATATAACAGAAATCTTTGAGCCGCACTTTGTAAAAAACAATATTTTATTGATGATTGTTGGAATATTTTAAATGGTCTATCTTACCGCCCTTGTCAAATCAAAACCTAAACTGTCCTTTCACCTTATTGGTTTGACCTTTACCCCATTTAGAAAACTTCTGACTCTCTTTCTTTACTTTCTTTACCTCTATAAAAGCCCCAAATTTCTATTATCTTCTTCTCCATTCACACTCAAATTACTTTAATCAAACAATACTTTCAGAAAAATGGCCTTCGATCCCCAACACAACCAATTCGCCATCCTTGATTCGTCAAGGGATGCCGATTTTGCTCCCATCGTTTAATTTCTGTCACAATTCACTTAGTTTACTGCCCTTACTGTTAACCCTATCATCTACTCAAACCACATGGCCGAATAATGGGCCAATGGTCAAAGTGAAACGCTCGATGAAGAAAAGGTCATCAGCTCAAGGATCTACGGACAGGAGATCATCATCAGTGAAACCACCATCAGGGAGCATTTGAAACTCCATGATTAAAGAGCCCCTATTGAATTCCCTAAGTGTGATTTGGAGGATACCTACATCCAAATGGGATATGGTGGAGATATAAGCAAGTCTATAGTCTAGAAGTTTAATTTCTCATACAATTGGAAATTATTGCTACACATTGTCTTGCACAACCTATCCAACAAGTAAGAGGAATGGGATCAAATCACGTATGATCTAGGCTGCCAAGTCCATGGGTTGGTAAAAGGCTCCACTACAACTACTAAAGATTTCTGCTGAATAATCTAAGAGGTAATCTTACCAAGGATCCATTCTATATGTATCACCAGTTCATTCAACACATAATCAACTGTGACCTTGACCAGGACAAACTCAATGTGAAAATATTCTATTGGTCCCTCACGTGGCATCTTTAAAACACTAAAGAAGGTGTTGACCAACTTCACTAGAAGGTTCACTTATCTCTTTGTAGGTATGCTTGAGCCAACGGCTCCTAGTGCCATCCCTACAGACCTAGAAGGTGATGAACCCACAAACATCACCACTATAATGCCAATCACTTCTTCCCACCCAATGTAAATCACATACAAAAGACGCCCCAAACAAACCCTTGATTTATCTACTCTGATTGAACAAGTCCCCTTTGTTTAAACCAAAAAGTCTAGAGTGGAACTTAGGGCTCCTACTCAGTCAGAAGTCTATCGATCCTCCTCAATTGACCTTAATATTAGTGTTAAGTCTCCTCAGTCTCAACTAGATGAGCCCACAACCCAAGCCATAAGCCCTTAGGGTGAGTCTCAACACTACACTGAGCAACCAAACATGTACAGCTACATCATTGGCTTAACTCCTATTGAAGTGGAGAAATTAGGTGTTGACCAAGGTTCTAAGTCATTAGATAAACCTCTATATCATTCTTCACCTTTTAACTCGATCTGATAAGGATATCATGTTTCATCAGGGCCATGATGTTGATTGATCTCACAACTCTCTAGATCAACTAAACCCCATGGAACCTCTGATATCAAGCCCACAACAGCTAGACCAAACTGAGCTTAGTCCAACAGGCGTGGAGGTGACTCATGCGGACTTAGCTCCCACTATTGAGATTGTTTCACTAGCATCTCATGACAATGGTAACATCAGTGAGACAGAGTCTATGGAAACCTTGCCAATTGATGCCTCTGAGAGAGACATTAGTACTCAAGGGTATCCGGGGTGCCAAGAAACCACTACTGGTGGTGATAATGAACATACTACGTATGTTATCTCATCTCCCAATGATTCTTCAAAAGATGATCTGGGTAGTCTGCAACTCACTATCAAAGACCTACTTTCTAAAGTCTCAAACCTTGTGTTGGATCATGTAAGGATGGTGCAACCAAAACAAACACTAAGAAACAATTTTGGTACAACTCTAAAAGAGCTTTCGAAGGCAAAAGTTGCACTTCCGAAGAAGAAGACTAAAAGAACTTTCAAAGAGGAACTCTAACTTGCGAAGATAAAGTCTTCCTTCTTCTGAAGTTCAACACTTAGAAGATTTCAAGACAATGACTTCCGAAGCATGAAGGCTTGAAGATCAGCACTTGTCTTAGAAGAAGTAGACTCTTCTGAAGTATAAGTGTGTTCTTCTGAAGGCAATTAACCTTCAAAAGAACCTACTATGAACTAGTGGACATATGTATGTTCCTTTGACAAACCGCTGCAATCTCTGAGATACTGCATGGTGCTTTCCCACACCCATGTAATTGACCATACTTTATCAACTATTCATCTCTTATTTGTTAGTACAGTTACTAACTTTAGTTGGTGACAAATGGTAAGTCATGGACATGTCATGACTACCAAATCTAAGATAGTATTTTATATTAGATACATTACTTCAAGCAATGTAGTATTTGTTTAGTCGTAAGTTCCAGCTGGTATGAAAGTATAAACCGGTTGTAGATAGTAGTATATATAGTTCTCATTGTACACTTAGTAAACATGCTTGTAAGAGTCTTGTAATACTTTAAGTTGAGAGCTAATATATACAAGTATCTTGAAAACCTATCTTCTTCTGTTTGTTTACTTAATATATTATTATCAACTCTTAAGGGATTCTGCATCATCAAACCAAGTATGACTTACTAAGTTTAAGAGATAACAATTGTGTTGAGTGACCAAACTCGATCCTGCAATTGGTA
Organism: Flaveria ramosissima; assembly: GCA_025215565.1. NCBI lineage: Eukaryota > Viridiplantae > Streptophyta > Magnoliopsida > Asterales > Asteraceae > Flaveria > Flaveria ramosissima. The sequence goes on from CM046040.1 coordinate 66,421,505, forward strand.
TTAGAGCATCTTAGGCTCGTGATTGTGAGATCTTACCATCCAAATCAACCTTTTCATCACTCATACACATACCTCAATCAAAATGGCCCTCAACAAAAAATCATCTGAATGTGAAATGGGAACGATGACCAAAGCACCCATCATTACCCCTGATAACTTTAAATGTTGGAGCAAACGTATTTAAGGCTTCATTAGGTACGAAGACAGCAAGATGTGGAAGTCAATCACCCCTGGCCCTTACAAGCCAAAGGTTGCAGCACCGGTTAGAAATGGTGCTATGATAAAGAAGCCGTTGAAGATTATTCTGATGAAGACTACAAGCGGCTGGATATTGATAGCAAAGCAATGAATGTGCTGCTTACTACCATTCCTAACTCCATCATGGAGGGCTTTGAGCACTGCCAGTCAGCCAAAAAAACTCTTTGATGCTTTAACTCATATGTACTCCAGCTCCAATGACTCCAAGAAAGATTCCCTCAAGCAACAATTTGAAAATTTCACTTATATTGCTGGAGAGACCCCAGCAAGCAATACTTTAGGTACGTGAATCTTATTTCATCACTTCAGTCTGTAGGAATGACTCTTGAGATGAGAGATCTCTCAAGAAAGTTCATGAGCGCTCTTCCAAATGAGTGGACTTTCTAATGTTTCTCTATCAAGAGGATAGAGAACTTAAACTCTCTCATAATGACTGAGCTATATGGAATCCTTGATGGATATCGTATAGAGATGGAAAACCAGAGAGGCCACCAAGTGAGAAGACCCTCCTGCCTTCCTACTAGCAACGCTTTAATGGTTGCTGGAGGCTCAAGACCCCCCAGCCTCAGCAGTACCTTACTTACTCCCAGTAGCCATCCTGTTCATTCAAGCCATACAATACCTTTCCTCAAGGTCTCAATAGGCTCGGTCAAGTCCCTTCCAGGACAACTGAGCCTTTGTCTCAGGAAATGGGCATTCTAGTGACTTTTAGTTTTGCTTTGATGATCTAAAATGTTTTATCCCAGATGATGTTGATTACATGGACATTGTCCAACAGATGGCTCTGCTAATTTACAAAGCAAAGAAGCTCTTTAAAAGAACTGGAAGGCAATTCCCCCAAACCCCAACTGATAGCAAGTTTGGGTTTGACAAGACCAAAGCTAAGTGTTACAACTATAACCAGCTAGGTCACTTTGCCATGGAATGCAAAGCTCCCAAATCCAATACGGGAGCCACTCAAGCCTCCACATATCCTAACACCCAAAGCTGCTGGAAAGTCAACGGAATAACACACAGCTGGTATTGCTCAAGAAGTTGATTGGAGCTTCATGGTGCAGGATGTGACTCCTGCTCAAGCATTGATAGCTAGAACTAATGATAGCAAGGTTTGAACACCTCTGTACTCCAGCTTGCATTGCTAAACTTAAAATGTATCAGGACTACAATATAGAAATCAAATCTTTTATTGTGTCTTTGAATATTCTTAAATCTGATTTTAAAAGGGCAGTATCTGACTATAAAATAAAAATTTAAGAGTTAGAGAAAACCGTGCCTTCTTTAAAACATGAACACACCAATTATAGGACTCAAATTAAAGATTTAATATCCAAATTCATTGAGGCTCAGGCCCAGCTAGTAATAACTGAGGCTAAAGCCAAGAAGCATGCTATTTTAGAGCAAAACTTCCAAGCCATTATTGCATCATCCTCCCATTCAAAGATTTGTTATTAAAACAAAGGTGGGTTGGGAACTAATGAAATAGCTCCACCACATTCTTATCAGTCTATAAGACAACCAAGATGTGGGACTAAAGTGCAAGAGGTTCCAAATGTTGACCTACCACCCCATGAGTTGAAGAATGATACAACTATAGACAGGGAAGGCCCAGGTAAAACAACCCATTCCCATCGGTGATTATCAACCCCTAACCCCCAAAGCCCCAAGAAATAGAGCTAAGGCAGCTAGAAAAACTGCCAAGAAAGTCGTTGAGTCCTAGATGAAGATAGACCCAAAGCAAAAGGGTGTATTCATTTCAGCCAGATTTCAGTTGGAAACTCTAGTTTTGGAAAGGAGTGTAGTACCAGCACTCCTGTCCTACTAAAGGTGTTTGGGTAGTGAGAATGATATTCTCAGTTGAAGTGATTCAACTGGGACCAAATATGATGATTGAGTTATTGATTATATTGCGAAATTATATAAACACGGATCATTTAATGCTTGAAATACTCATAAATGCTTTGTGTTAATGGTGGTGTAAATTCATAATGAATGCTAGGGTTTTAGCATGAAACAGTAAAAAGACACCTCTGAAACAAATGACTATCAAAGATTCTAATATTCCAGTTGTCTAAGGATACCCAAAAGTAGGGTTTTCTATTCTATTTATACGCTGACAAAAGGCCTTTACAAAATGACTAACCTAACCCTGTAATATACATCAAGAAGCTAGTATAAGTACAAAAGTCTTCATCAGCATTTTCATATGCTCATTCGCTTTAACTAATGCGGATGTGTTGATCTTCATCAGCATTTATTTTTCTTCTTTCGCGTTGGTGTTTGGTCATCAGCATTGAGAAATGCGGATGAACAAACACTCAAGCGCATTTGTTGCTGAACATCCGCATTAGTAAATGCGGATGTATAAATAATTGGCAGCATTTGTTCGCCCATCCGTAATTGGTAATGCGGAAGAACAAATACTTGTTAGTATTTATTCCATGGTTATCCGTATAAACAAATGCGAATAGCCGACACTATCTTCTTTTGAACAGATTCTTCATCCGCATTACTTCTTGGACTTAGGGAGAATTCCAGCAGAGCAACCATCAACCACCACTTGAATTGGCATGTATGATCTTTTCAGGATCCAACAATACTTCCCCTAAGGATTATACAGCCTAGGTACTTCAAGGGTTTGATGGTGGATGGGGTTGTGAAGATTCTGCTGGGTCTTGAGCAACAGGATGAGCAGTCATTGGTTCTGTCAGAGAAGGATCCAAAATTGCCTAAAACATGTTGACAAAATCATTAGCATCAGACATCTTGTCTTTGTTCAGCACATGGAACTTCATCTGACTCATTATGTAGATGGCTTCAATAGGCAGCTTCTTTAAAGAAATGAGTTCCCATATGGACACAGTGGACAACCCATCCCTATGAATCAAAAGAGCTACTTCCACATCAACCTCCAACTTAACAATGTTTCACAACTGCAAGGGAGTCTTTTTCTTCTTTCTTTGCTCTCTTTTGACAATGATTCGGTCATATGTGATCTTCAGAATCTTGATGCACTTAAGAAAGAAGTGTGTGAATCCAAGGATCGCAATCAAGATTTATCAGTGTTAGATTGGGATCGATTTAATGATTGCAGAATGATCATTAATCGTTGCTTAATTGATTAAGTATTAAATATCAAAGATAATGAAAATTAATAATAAAGAGTAGAACGATTTCAACACAATAAATGAAAGAACAAGATTTTACTCAAAAGTATTTCATTAAAACTAATTAATGATTACAAATGATCAAATAATGAATGCTAATAACAATGTTTGCTTCGTACGTGTTGATGTTTTGATGTATTGATATGACAGCTGCTAGGGTTTTTGTGTTTGATTGATGTGTGAATCGATGTGATGTTTGGTGTTTGCCATCTAGTCGCCCGTCACCTTGATTTATAACCTAGGACTTGAATTTATAGGCATTTATGTTTCTGATAAGGAAACACCGAATCTCTTGGAGTCCGTGTTTGACTTGTTGACTTGAATGGCTTGATGTTGCTGGTATAAGTGTTTGGTCTTCCGCAGTAATGTTGTCTTCCGCAGGAGTCTTCCTTTCCATAGGAGTCTTCCCTTGTTCTTCATTGTACAAGTTATTCATCCATGAGTCTTTGGTCTTGCAACACTCTTCATCTGCACCGATGTTCTTCCGTAGAAGATCTTCGGATGTGTTTCTTGTAAGATGATATCTACGGAAGAACATAAATGTTCATCCGTAGATGATTCTTACACCTAGCCAATTTCTGAAATTGACCAAGTATAATGTTTGAACCTGTAATCATACACATAAATCAACACATATATGGGTTAACCTATATACATAATGCATACGTCAAAATAATGAATTACAAAAGTTCATTACAAGCATTGATTAAAGTTCTAAGCCTATACAAAAGGATCTAGACCTATTGTTCCTCGATCTAACAAAGTGCATATTAGCTTCTCCAAGCTTGTAGTTGATTTCTCTGAAGTGCCTGGTGTAGATGTAGTGAATGTAGGATTCATCAAGTAATATCACTTCGTATCCACTGAATAAACAAATCTTTGAACACTCCTTTCCTCCCCACCTCCTTTCAGTTACCAACTCATAAGTCTTCTCATCATGGAAGACATTAGAGATTGGTTTAGAAGTGTGAGTACCTTCTACCATCTTCGTTTTTAGAGACTCCATAGGCTTCACCTTCAACTCAGGGAACACTACTTCCTCAGCCTCTTTTGTCTTCTTTTTCTTTTCTAGATGGTTATGAAAGGATCTGTCTTTCCTCATACAGATGGCTTTCAATGATTTGAAGTTGTTAGTCATTTTAAACATCTTCTGAATATCTTCAAAGTCATACACCCTAAACATAGCCTTATGGTTGATCAACTCCAATTTTGCTAGTTCCTTCAAGTCATGTATCTGCAGGGAGTTCACCAGAGAAGTGTACTCTGTGAAGAACTAAACTAGCCCCAAGATTCTCTTAATGATGAACTTGTTCCAATCACTATCATACTTCCAGGCAATAATCTTCAAATCAACTTTGCCTTGGGGAGTAGATACACTTCTTATCATCTCTACATTTGTTGAGTCCTTCTTGAAGCTTCAATTGTGAAGGCTCAGCAAACCACTTAGGGTTCCTATGAAGTACAGGTGCCAAAGAGTTTTGATCTTGATAGGTGGGTTGGATGTTTTGGGCTGAAATCCTTGATCTTGGTTTCTTACTTACTATCTCTTCTTCAAGCTTTCTTAATCTTTCTTTCTTTTCATTGAACAATCTTAACATTGCAGCCCTCAGTGAGTTAGTTTTCATATTGCCCAGCTTCCTTTTAGTGTATCCTTGCTCAGATAGATAATCCTTCATCTCCCTGTCAGTCATGTTGTAGGGATCAGGATATAGTTATTGTGGAGCTTCAGTCTTTTTGGATTTGGTGATGGAGTGAACCGCAGGTGACTTGGTCGTTTGTGCCTTTTCATACTCAGTCACATACGAGGGATCGAACATCTTATTTAGCTTTTCTTCTTCTTCAGCCATTCCCTCATAAGTCATTCCAAACACTTCATCAGCATCATAACTGTGATTGATTAGAAACATTTCCTTGACCATCAAATCATCGGTTTGAGCTTTCTTAACCATCTCAAACACTGAAAATTCGTCCTTCACAGGATTGTCATTTGCTATTGGTTCATCAATCACATAGCCTCCTTCAATCTCCCCTTCTTCTAGGTCTACAAACTCAACCCTTTTCTTTAATTGTTCCTTAGCCTTCTCATGTTCTTCAAGAAATTCAGCAATAGCTGCTAGGCTTCGAGGATCATTCTTTTGCTTCTTTTTTAACAGGTTCTTCTTCCTCAATGGGTCTTTTTCCTTTTGCCTTTTCTAACAAATACTTCTTCTTTCTGGTGTATGTTTGCAGTCCAGGACCAGAAGAGGATTCTGCTATTTCAGCTTCTTTAGTTTCTGTTTCAGCAGCTTTATTTTATGAGTTAGCTTGTTCTTTTTTTTGTTTTTTATTGTTGTTTCTTCTTGTTCGGTTGTTTTTCACACATTCTTCTGATCAATTCTTTTTGTTCATCGGTCAGTGAGACAGCTGGTACAATTTGTAAGCTCAATTCCTTTTCTAATGACATAGTAGATTGAGAAATCACAACAATAGGCTCAGTAGGTTGTCTTTGATCTCTGATGAAATCCTAGAATTCATCATCAATGATGAATTATTCTGCTGTGAAACTGTCAAGTTCTTTAATCATGTCACTAAAATCGGATTCTTCAGTTAGAGTTTCTTCATGTGGTTTTGTTGTGTATAGCACCATGGCTAAGCTATATTCTTCATGTTAGTTCCACTAGATTCAGCTTCTTTCACAGAATCAGTGAATTTCATCTTTTTGGTATGAGGAGAGTCATCATCACTATCTTCGAAAGAAGTTTCATCATCCACATTCTTATCACTATCACCTTTCTTCTCCACCTCATCCTTATCATTCTTATCATCTTTTTCTTTTTCTATTCCTTGTTTAATCATGATTAGTAGCTCCAACTCAGAAACTCTCTTGTTTAAAAGTTTCTATATGTTTTTGTAGATCCATGATTATATCAGTTTCTTCTTCCAACAGTCCTTCTTGTTCTTCCATAGCAATAGTGGTCAAAGTGTCTACATGCCCACTGACTTCATCCTTTGAGTGTTGAAGAGCAGCCTTTAATTCCTTTATCTCATTGTCTTTTTCTTTCTTTTCTACTTCATATTTCTCCCTGAGATCTTTTAGTTCCTTCTCTTTTTCATCTAACTCCAAAAGTTTGTTTGTGATAATACTAGATCTTCTATCCAAGAGTTTTTCCAACCTTGCTCCCTTCTGTAAAAGCTCAGAAATCATCTCATCCTTTTCATCAGGTCGGTTCACCTCTGATTCAACAAAACTTTCAGAGGGACCTGCCTCAGATGTAGCTTGTGTTATAGGCATTCTCATGTGATGTTCCTCCTTATTAGATGATGATTTGGAATCCTCTGAAGAGATGGTAGATTCACCAGACTCTACAGGTTCTGTAGCAGAAGGAGATGATAGAACAGGATAAATATATGGTGAGATAATGGGAGATATGTGTGGTGATGGAATGGGAGATATGTGTAGTGATGGAATGGGTATTGGCATAAAAGGTGATGCTATCTTAGTTTCTTGAACAGAAGGTCCAGTGTGAAAATCACCACCTACATTCACATATGGTGACACTGGCCTTTGTCTTTCTACATTTTCATCAGCATGCTCATCAACATTATGTTGATCAGGAGCAGCTTGTTGTTCTACTTCATTATCATGCTCCTCAATAGGACCATCTTGTTCTTGTTGTTCATCAATTTCTTCTTCAGGATTAATCTGCTATAACATCCATGGAAACAAAGGAAAGAATGTTCCACTGTAAAGTTTCCTTGGATCTCTCTTCTTGATATACTTGTAGGACTTTGCATTATAGTGAGGAACATCCATCACTGGTCCTTTAGGTACTAATTCAGGAAAGGCTTCATTAATAAAGCCCTGCAAGAACCTTGGGTACATAAGAAACATATGCCTTCTACACTCTTGAATGTTTGACACTAGACCATTAAATACATAAGCAGACATGTTGAATGGTCTGTTTGTGCATAAAGCACATATAGCAGATGAAGTGGTAATGGGGATATCATTCCAGCCAGTCTTCCTCTTGGATAAACAATGTTGGAAGATGTGAATGAGATATATCCACTGTAGATCCACCAACCCTTTTACAATCTGTTTTCCCTCAAATCCTCCTTCATAGCCAATATTTGCAAAGAATGTCATAATATCATCATCTTCTAATTCCAAAGGAGTGTTTGCATCTTCACCAAACTGTAGACACTGTCTAACAGTCTGTTCAATGATGGCTAAGGTATGATCTTCAAGGATTCTTTTAAAGAGAGTATTAACACCATCAATCTCAGCTACTTCAGCAGTGCTCCAGAAAGACCTTATGAAGTTCTCATAGATATTAGGTTGTGTGTTCCGATTTGAACGGGATCGTTGACCTTGGATCTTAGAATTCAAATTGATAAGAACAAAATTTGATGATTAGATGCTAAAATTTAATAATGATGAACACAAAAGAGTTTAATGGTTGTTGTTTATTGATTTGATGAAGAATTTATCATCCATGACGGATCATGATATGATGTTGGTGATGGAATGTGATTCCCACACTTGGTGGTGAACCATCCATGTACAAATGATGATAAGTACTGCTATTTATACTATTCTAGCATTTACAATAATTACAAAAGAAACATAGACTAATAATATTGACTCTTGTTGACTTGTTGACTTCAAGCTTTAATTTTTCATCATCTTGTTGACTTGAATGTTGACTTGGAAATCTTTAATTTATTCTTGTTTGCCAAAACCCAACAATACTCCCCCTAAACTGTAGATTTCTATTGATAAAGGTTAAAGCTTTGAACTTGAGCCTTCTTGATGAGGTGATCATGAATAGTTAATTCAAAATTGTTGTTTTTGTTGTTGTTGCGGACGTGTTGTTGAATCAACTATTATGGTGAGGATATTTTTGTTTTTTTTTATTTTCTTCTTTTTGATTTCTGATTTTCTGATTTTGATGCTTTGATGATGAGGTAATGAAGGTGAGTTATGCTGATAGAGAAATTGAAGAATTTGAAGATGAAGATCATGTATAGGTTGGACTAACCTTACTTTAGATTAGATTATGTTTATATTACTTTGTAATAGGTTTAATGTTAGTTACTTTTGAATGTAGTTCATTTTGCATAGTTTTGTAGTCCAGCGAAACTATGAGCAAAACTACAGTTTCGCTCATAGTCAGCTGTTGTAGTTAACCCGGCAAAACTGTTGTTTCTGTAGGGCGAAACTATAGTTTTGGCAGTATAGTTTCGCTGGCAGCGAAACTGTCTGAGAAACTAAGACTGCTATATATAGATTTCATCATTTTCATTGTTGGGTAATCCTTGCAAAACCCTAATCGTTTATCATTGTTGCAATTGACCTTTGTAAGTAGTATTATCACAGAAATACATTTGTGCTTTGTTATTATTGATTGTATTGATCTTCATTGTTCAAAATTTGATACATTTGTGATTGTTCACAATAGTCTTCATCTTTGTTCTCAATTGTTTGTATTTGATATTGAACGATTCAACAACTCATTTGTACTGCAAATCGATCAAATGGACCAACAATATGGTATTAGAGCCTTAGTGCTCATGATTTTTTGAGTTTTTGGTTGTTTTTGTTCAATATCAAGTTTTCATCAACTTCAGATCAAATTATAATGTATTTTATATGGAATTTGCTTGAATTTTGTTTGTTTTTGGTTGGAGAATCTCTGTTAATCATCAGATCTCAAATCCATTGAGTTTTTGATGATTTCAGATTGATTTCGTGTTGACAAAGGTTTTCAGCTTCATCCGGCGAAACTACAGATTCATCCAGCAAAACTGCTTGATCTTCAAGCGAAACTACATGTGTTATCCTCTTTGAAGTTGTTTTGTGCTGTTCTGCGAAACTAGTTTCATTGAACAAAAGTTCATCAGTGTTTGTCGGTGATTACAAGCGAAATTGGTGCCAAAAGTACCTTTGAACGAAAGTTCAAGCTTGTTTCGTGCGGAATTATAGGCGAAACTAAGCAATTTCAGGCATTTAGCTCGCGAAACTGCTGCCGAAATTGCCTGCGAAACTAAGGCAACACAACGAAACTAGTTTTTTTCTGCGAAATTGTCTGTGAATTTACCAATTTCCAGCGAAACTATTTCTTTCCCAGCGAAACTATTTCTTTCCCAGCGAAACTAGTATGTCAAAGATGGCTTCCCTCACCCTTACTGATCTTGAAAGTGTAGCTCCCAATAGACCTCCGAGACTCATAAACGGGGATAATTTCGAGGATTGGAAAAGATGTCTCAAAGTCTTTTTCTTCTACACTGACCACAATAAATGGGAATCTATCATTTCTGGTCCTCACATACCAACTGTCACTGTTGGTGATGTTGTATCTCAAAACAAGGACTCGTCCACATTCAACGAGAAGGATCTGAGGCTAATTGATCGAGACTAGAAAGCTTTTGGAGCATTAACTCTCTGCCTCGCACCAGACATCTACAATCGATTCGCTGAGCATAAGAATGCTAAGTCTCTCGTCGATGCTTTATGTGAGTTCTATGATGGTAATGATAAGCTGGTGAAGGATAAGAGCATTCAAGCTGAGATGGAATTCAACTCCATTATGGGGTACAAGAACGAGAGTCTCATAGATCTCACAAATCGTTTTCTGACAGTTTCAAGCACACTGAAGAAATACGATGAAAAAATTTCCAATTGTGAGCAAGTAAACAGATTGGTAGACTCTCTCCTACCTCAGTGGAGCCTTCAGGTAAAAATGCTAAAGCAGGAAAGAGGATTCACCGATTACAAGCTTATAGACATCATAAATAAGCTTAAATCATTCAAGTTAGACATGAAGAGAAGGGAATTCAACCAAACCATGATGCCTACATCTGGTTTCACTCAAAATGCTGCATTACTGTCTTCCGCTACAAGCTCCCATATTCAGACATCTGGTCAGGGAGGAGTTAATACTGGTAATTACTCAGGAGGTTGTGGTAGTGTTGGGAGAGATCAGGCTAATTCAAAAGCAAATGTTGAAACTTTAGTTCCATCCGAGACAATGGCTCTTTTTGGTATGTTTGTTCAGAGCTATGAAGCCTTAATAGCAGGGCAATTGAAAGGGAAAGGAATGACGATGGAGGATATGTATCAAGTGGACCCTGATGATCTTGAAGAGACTGATATTCAATGGCAAATGGCAATGTTGACACTTAGAGCCCGGAGATTCATGGAGCGCACTGGAAGAAAGAACTTTGGAGGTCAAAGCTCTAACTCCAAACTGGGATTTGATAAGTCTAAGCTGAGGTGTTTTAATTGCAAACAGTTGGGACATTTCAAACGTGACTGTCCATTGCCAATCGTCACTGATCCTAGTAACTCGGGAGTTCCACGACTGGTTTCTAGCGGGAATAAAGAGGAAAAGAGTCACAAGAAAGAGACAACTTTGATCTCTAGTTTTGATTAGAGTGTTGAGGTTGAAGAGATGAGATTAATCAAGCACTGGTGGCTGAGATTATGGAAGGAAAAAGGAAGGTAAACTATGAGGATGAATTTGATCCGTTCAAAGCACTTAGAGATGAAGTTGAGTTGTCTGTGGAGGTGAAGGAGGATGAGAGGGTGAAAGGAGGTAAATCTGAGGAGTAGAGGAAGGAAGGAAGTCAATCCACTGAGCAAGGAAAAGAAAAAGATGATGCTGCTACCATTGTCAAGGAAAGCAAGTCAAGTACTCCGGTGTGCCAATGTGAGAAGGCCTTAGCAGCAGAAAAGGTGGTGATGGGACTTCCGTATGAGGTAATTCAAGATATGTGTTATTCTACATGAAAAATCAGGTTATTTGGGGTTTATAAAGCTAATCGTTTATTAGATGATAATGTAAAAGATTAAAAAGAATTAATGAGGAACTTAATAAACGAGTCTAAATATTTTGTTAAATTAAACGAGGCTTTAAAAGAGAATGATCACCTAAAATGAATAGTTTTGGAAACAAATGTTGAGATTAATACTTTGACTGAAAGGGTTGCTCTTGTTGAATTTAAAACAAGCAAACTTCAGTCAAAGCTAGATAAATGGACTATATCGGGAATGAAGCATGACGATCTATGTAAATCTCAATGGGGGCTAGGATTAAAACAGGATTTGGATATGAAAATGCTAAGGTTTATCCTCCTCCCAGTACTTACTGCTATTCTCCTTTGCATGTTCCTCATCCTTCTAATGATTTGATCAACACATATACTAACAGTATGTCTGCAGGTTTAGAAGGTGTGAATCCTAAGCATGTTCGTGAGGATTACGATTATGGACCGACTAGCGGGCTTGGATGCACTAGTCTTAGTACACCTGACTTTCAGCATTCTGTTTTAGATCATAAATCTAGTTTAAATTCTGTTTTTGTTTCTAGTGAATCTGTAATAGACTCTGTCTCCTCATGTTCTCGTGATGTTTCTATTTCATCTTTAACTCCTGTGGATTGTGATGATGCTACTGTTTCTGATTGTGTTAATAGTGTGATTGATTCCACCAAAAAGATCAACGAGAAAAATAAGTGTAAGGATTCCTATAAGTCTGATGCAACCAAAACATCCAAAGTCTCTCTGCAAGCAATGCACTAAAGAACTGAAGTAGAATTGCTTCGGAAGTTTTACACCATGCAATAGAAATATTCTAAGTGTAAAATCTTCCGAAGCCAAGACCAATATCTTCCGAAGCCAAAAGTGAAGTCTTCCGAAGCTTCAGAGACAAATTCTTCCGAAGCCAAATAGTGAAGACAGATTTCTTCCGAAGACTTTTAAGGATATACCTTTATCTAATGTACTTTACCATAAAGCTGGACCACCTTTCCGCTGCAACTCTGTAAGTCACCAACTTACATGAGTTGGTGAAAGGTCCAAGCTTTTGGTAACTGTACATTGAGGTCTTGAGTCCATGCTTTCTACTTTATGTACTTTTATCCTTTTTGTAATATATTAGGATGTGAGCTATGGCATGTCATAGTCACAAGTCAAAAGGCAGATATGCCTTTTGATTCTACAATTAATTTTGTTTGTGTCTAGTCAAATGTATCCAGCTGGCTTTCAAAGTATAGCCGGCTGTAGGTTATAGCATAAGTATTCCATATTCTAGTATCTTTCTTTATGCTTTGTAACACTTGTAATAGAACTTAAGAAAGCAATATACTACATCCTTGAAACCCAATCTCTTGTTCTGTCTCTTACTTGTTACTTGTGTCCTTAGTATCATTATTGTGGTTAATCAAGTTTACTGTTTGATTAAGTTTGGTTAATCTCCTCTTTGTGTTGTTGTGTTGTAAGTGACCACCCTTCACTGGTCCTGCAATTGGTATTAGAGCTTTTCAGGCTCTTGGTATAAGATCTCACCATCTTAAGATCCCGCACACATACAAATACTAAACTTTGAAATGGCAGCCATTTTAAAGACTGATATGGAAACTGGAACCATGAACAAGTCCCCACTGATCACTCTTGATGATTTTAATACCTGGTGTATGAGAATGGAAGGTTTCATCAGGTCTCTAGACTCAAGAATATGGGAGTTTGTTGAAAATGGACCTTTCATACCCAGCACTCCTTCTGCTACTTGTGCTGGTATGATCCCCAAAGATGTGGCTAACTACTCTGATGAAGATAGGAAGAGAGTAGAGATTGATAGAAAAGCCATGACTGCTCTTCAAACTGCTCTTCCAAACTCTGTGTACAGAGGTTTCAAGAAGTGCAAAACAGCTAAACAGCTGTGGGATGCACTAAAACTGATGTATGAAGGCCTCTCTGAAGCCAAGGAGAAAACGAAGGATCTCCTGAAGCAGCAGTTTGAAAACTTCACCTTCAAAACAGGTGAAACCATGACTCAGCAATACTTCAGGTATGTTGAGATAGTGGATACCGTTGTGGATGGAGGAGTTCCTCTTGAAAACAGAGACATTGTAAGGAAGTTCATGTCCTCACTTCCTAGGCAATGGACACACTATTGTGTGGTGATCAAGAGGACTAAAAATCTCAAAACTCTTACTCTGACAGAGTTATATGGGATTCTCAGTGGCTACCAGATGGAGATGAACATGCAAGGTTCATCTGGCAACTCCAACAATCAATTGGGTTCAACCCTGCATGTGGTTGAAAGGGATAGCATAGAACCCCAACATCATCGCATATGCTACCCTGACAACTCACCAAAGGGTCCTTTCATCACCTTCCCAGAGACACCCAGGGAGAACTACACTCAAGGAAGCCCATTCCAAGAGACAAGCTCTTCTCAAGCCTTTGTGTCTTCTGATGAAAGTTGTGGCAACTCTCTTTTCACTCTTGAAGACCTGGATTGTATCCATCCAGATGATCTGGAATATATGGAAATAGTCCAGCAGATGGCTCTTCTCACTCATAGAGCCAAGAAGTTCTACAAGAGAACTGGAAGGAGGTTTCCAAGCAATGCAACCAGTGGAAAGTTTGGTTTGGATAAAAGCAAAGTCAAGTGTTACAACTTTAACTTGATGGGCCACTTTGCTAGAGAGTGTAAGGCACCTAAAACAAATGGTGGCCAAGCACAAACCAGACCAAACTACACTGACAAAGCCCCTCAGAATGAGAAGCCAAAGCAACAAGCTATTGTTGCTGTTGAAGAAGGAGGTTTTGACTGGAGCTTTCAGGTGGAAGATGCTTCTCCAAACCAAGCACTAATCACAGATCATGATGAAGCCAAGGCACCTAAAACAAATGGTGGCCAAGCACAAACCAGACCAAACTACACTGACAAAGCCCCTCAGAATGAGAAGCCAAAGCAACAAGCTATTGTTGCTGTTGAAGAAGGAGGTTTTGACTGGAGCTTTCAGGTGGAAGATGCTTCTCCAAACCAAGCACTAATCGCAGATCATGATGAAGCCAAGGTATTGGAACATCTTTGTACTCCTGAATGCATTGCTAAAGTTAATGGATACAGGTCCTATAACTTGGAGATGAGATCTGATCTTGAGTCCTTAAACATTTTAAAATCTGATTTTAGAAAGTCTAAAAATGATTATAAACTAAAGATAGAGGACTTAGAGAAAACCATTTCAGTTCTAAACATGAGCATACTGATTTTAGGACTCAAATCAAAGATCTCATAACCAAGCTGACTGAGTTCCAGGCTGAGCTTGTGATCAGCAAAGCCAGGGCAGAAAAGAGTGTTCTTGAAGAAGAGACCTTCAAGAACATGATATCCTCATCCCTGCACAACAAGGTGTGTTATCAAAATAGACAGGGACTGGGATCCAATGAGATAGCTCCTCCACACACAATCTTGTCTGTAAGATCTCCTAGGTGTGGAACTTGTGAAGATGAGCTTCCTCTTATAGATCCTATAAGTGAAGAGGATAAAGAAGAGATAGTGAAGAATTCCTCTGAGAAGAGTGAAGAGGAGGATTCTAAGAAGGGCCACTATCCTTCTGAGGAGAAGAAGATTACTGTGATGACCAAGTCAATGAGAAAGAACTTGATCAGGAAGAGCAAAAGAAAAGCAAGGAAGGCTCAAGAGATCAAGGCTATTTTTGACTCTAAGCAGAAACAAGTTTTTATCTCTGCAGGGTTTGAAGTAGTAAAGACTGAAGACATCAACCAAAACTCTTCAGCTAAGAGTTCTGGTTCTTGTTCAAATCATCTCAATACCAAAAAGAAGACTGATTTACTGTGTACCACTGCTGCACAGCCTGGACCATCAAACTCCAAGAACAGTTCCCAGCCCATAAGAACTATCTCAGCATCTGCAAAGATGAAGGTGGAGAAGGGATGTGACCAAAGACAGTATTGTTCTCATAAGGAGACTCTTGTGAAGAAGAAAATGTTATGTGTCATGTGTGAAAGTACCTCTCACATTTCTAAGGATTGTCCATACAATCCTAAAAGTATTGTCCATATGATCAAAACAAAGACTTCAAAGAGTTTCAAGAAGATTCAAGCTTCAGAAGGAAAGTCTATTTCCTTCGGAAGCTCCAAATCTAAGAAGAAGGAAAATGGAAAATTACCTTCGGAAGAGAAGTTGGTCTCGGAAGAAAGGAATTCTTCCGAAGCACTGAAGTCTGATGCAGTGACTGCAGAATCTTCCGAAGGTTCAGTCATCAAAACTTCCGAAGTCCCAAAAGCTTCTGAAGTTTTGAAGGTCAAGTCCAAGACTCCAAAGGTGGTGTGGAAGTCTAAGAAACACCAAGTGACTGAAGTTTCTCCATCAACAACAGCTCAAGATCCTTCTAGCACAACCATAGGATCTATTACTGTTGCATTACCTTCTATTATACTTAGTGAGCCCAAGACAAATAAGGCTTGGGTTTCCAAATGTAACTAATTATTTTCTTTGTGCAGGAACAGCTCAAGACAAACAAGAATGTCTGGATCATTGATAGTGGCTGTTCCAGGCACATGACAGGCAATAGGTCACTACTCCATAACTTTGAGAGGATTGATGGAGGACCAGTTGCTTTTGGAGGAGATGAAGGTAGTTACATTTCTGGAAGGGGCAAGGCACAAATGGTAAGCTCAGCATTGAAAATGTAAACTTTGTCAAGGAGCTTGGGTACATCTTCTAAGTGTATCCCAATTTTGTGATCATAGTCATAACATGCTTTTTACTGAGCATGAGTGCATTGTTCTCAAGCCTGGAGTAGTCATTCCTCATGAGCACATCCTACTTAGAGCCCCCAGGAAAGGGAACATGTACAAGATGGATTTGCAAGAAACATCTCCCTTTGGAGAAGTTTCATGCTTTCTGTCTAAAGCAAATAGTGATGAGTCTTTCCTATGGCATAAAAGAATGTGCCATGTAAACTTTAAGAACATGAATAAACTAATTAAACATGATTTGGTAACTGGAATGCCAAAGAAAGAGTTTACAAGTGATGATCATTGTTTTGCCTGCCTGAAAGGGAAGCAACATAAGGTATCTCACAAGCCTAAGGAAAGGAACTCCATCACTACTCCCATACACTTATTACATATGGATCTCTTTGGCCCTACCAGTGTAATGAGTCTAGGAAGGACCTCTTATTGTTTGGTGATCACAGATGATTTTACAAGATTCACTTGGGTTTTCTTTCTTAAAACTAAGGATGAGACCCCTGATATTCTAAAGAATTTCATCTTAAAAATTGAGAATCAAAGTGATCACAAGGTCAAAACCATAAGATGTGATCAAGGAACTGAATTCAAGAATCAAATCCTTGATACATTTTGTGATGAAAAAGGTATTACAAGACAATATAGTGCTCCCAGGACTCCTCAGCAAAATGGTGTTGCTGAGAGGAGAAACAGGACACTAATTGTAGCTGCAAGAACTATGTTGTCTGACTCTAAACTGCCCATCACCTTCTTGGCAGAGGCAGTAAACACTGCTTGCTATGTGCAAAATAGAGTTTTAGTAGTTAAGACACATGGTAAGACTCCTTATGAACTTTGGCACAAGAGAAAACCTTTCATTGGTTTTCCCAGGTCATTTGGATGTCCTTGCACCATCTTGAATACCAAAGATCAAATTGCCAAGTTTGCTAAGAAATCAGATGATGGACACTTCATTGGATACTCTTCCCAGGCTAAGGCTTATAGATATACAATCTCAGAACTAGAATTGTTGAGGAGTCAGCCAATGTGACTTTCAATGAACACACACCCTATGTGGCTGGTTCTGGTCCTGATTGGCTATTTGATCTTGATTTAGTTACCAACTGTTTTAACAAATCTTGTGAGAATGTTTCAGGATCTACGAAAAATTTGAATAGAGGTGATCTTGATCCAAGATTTGAGCTAGGAAGACCTTCAACTCATACATCTTCAGCTCCAGTTGGAACTACTTCAGCAAATGAGGTTTCTATCAGCACTACAATGACAAATTCAACTGATGCATCTCAGGTGCCTTCAAATTCCAGCTCAGAGGCTCCACAACCAGATAAAGATACCTCAATTGTGGAAGACAACAATGGTGATGGTGAAAGTGATCAGGAATTCCTTGATGCTAATAACCACACCATAGATGACAACATCAATGATGTCACACACTCATTGGATCAAGTTAATCTTGATATGTGTGGTGATGTGGAGGGTGAATCATCTATGCCAGATCCAAATTTCTCAAATTTGGATCTTTCTCAGCAACTTGATGTGATCCCTCAGCTTAGGATCCACAAGTCTCACCCCACCACAAACATCATTGGAGATGTTGTTACAGGGGTAAGAACAAGAGGACAAACCCATGAAGCAAATGTTTGTCTTCACTCTTGTTTCTTATCCCATATAGAGCCAAAGAAAGTTGATGAGGCTCTAAAGGATGGAAGTTGGGTTGAAGCTATGCAACAAGAGTTGCTTCAATTCAAAAGGCAAAAAGTTTGGAACCTTTGTCCTCTTCCTCATGGGAAGACTACCATTGGAACCAAATGGGTTTTTAGGAATAAGAAGGATGATAGAGGCATCATCATCAAGAACAAGGCTAGACTAGTTGTTCAAGGATACACACAAGAAGAAGGGATTGACTACACTGATGTCTTTGCTCCTATAGCAAGATTAGAAGCTGTTAGGATATTCCTGGCATTTGCTGCATCCAAGAACTTCAAGGTCTTTCAACTTGATGTAAAGTGTGCTTTTCTGTATGGAGTGATTGATGAAGAGGTGTATGTCAAACAACCACCTGGTTTTGTAGACCCTGATCATCCTGATTATGTCTGCAAGCTTGACAAAGCTCTTTATGGGGTGCATCAGGCACCCAGGAAGTGGTATGAGACATTGTCTGAGTATCTTTGTAAACATGGATACAAGAGAGGTACTATAGATGGAACTCTCTTCATCAAAGGATAGGGAAATGACTTATTGCTAGTTCAAGTGTATCTAGATGACATCATCTTTAGTTCAACTAATCCAAAGCTCTGCAAAGACTTTGAGAAGCTGATGAAAGAAAGATTTGAAATGAATGCAATGGGAGAACTCAATTTCTTTCTGGGAATTCAAGTGAAGCAAGTTGAAGATGGCATCTTCATAAGTCAGTCAAAGTATGTTCAGGACATACTCAAGAGGTTCAACATGACTGATTGTAAGATTGCTAAGACACCCATAGCCAGAAATCACTCCCTTGACCTGATCTTAAGGGGGAGTGTGTAGATGAACACTTATACAGGGCTATGATTGGGTCTCTTATGTATCTTACAGCTAGCAGGCCTGATATCATGTTTGCTACATGTATTTGTGCAAGATATCAAGCCAACCCTAAGATGTCTCACCTAATCATTGTCAAAAGGATTTTAAGATACCTCAAAGGTGCTTCAACACTTGGTTTATGGTATCCAAAGAATCTTGACTTCAATCTGTATGCTTATACAGATAGTGATTATGGTGGTTGCAACATGACTGCAAAGTCTACATCTGGGGGATGTCAATTCCTTGGTGGAAGGGTTGTCTCATGGCAATGTAAGAAACAATCATGTGTGTCTGCATCAACTGCTGAGGCTGAATACATTGCTGCTACAAGTTGCTTTGCTCAAGTGCTTTGGATTCAAAATCAGTTGCTGGACTATGGATTTAACTTTTAAGGAGACTCCTATCCACATAGACAACAATAGTGCTATCTCTATCACTGAGAACCCTGTGCAGCACTCATGGACCAAACACATCAATATCTGGTATCATTTAATAAGAGATAACTATGAAAAGGGATTAATTAAACTAGTCAAAGTTCATACAGATGAACAATATGCTGATCTGTTTACAAAAGCTTTTGATGAACAGAGATTTAAATATCTAATATCAGCTATTGGGATGATTAACTTTGAGTAGATCTTTTCTTAAAACTAATTCTAATTATTTCTTAAAATTATGTGTGTCCTAAGTTGTCTAGTTCATCACTTTCATAAGCTCATGTTTTCTTTGGATATCAAATCCTTTTTGAAGACTTTCCTTAGATTCTTGAAAAATTTTCTGATCCTTCGGAAGATATATTTTTACCTTCGGAAGTAAATCATGTCTTCAAAATAAATAACTGTCTAACAAATTTTACCTTCGGAAGAAGTTTCAATCTATCTTCCGAAGCTTAAATACTTGTCTCAGACACTTATTTGTTTTTAAGGACTCCGAAGCAAAATTAACTCTCGGAAGCTTTGTTGTTTTATATACAAAGCATTCAAGTGTTTATTTCTCTTCCGAAGCAAAATTTTCAAGACTCTCAGAAAAATCTTCCGAAGTCATTTTAGCTTCGGAAGCTTTTTCATTAAAACTTCCGAAGATAATTTACCTTCGGAAGCTTTTCGAATTCCAAGAAAACTACTTTTTGAGCAAAAGCAAACTACTTTTTCAGAGATGGGACCGACATTCAGATTTCAAAGTTTATCCTCTTTCATTAACTTTGGTTCAAATCCTTTTCACATAAATACCCAACGATTCCCCCTCTCCCTCACTATCTTCTTCAATTCTACTATTCCTCAAACCTAATTCCCAAACCGCCTTTGCTTTTCACCTTTCTTCATCCTTAAGCTTCTCAAATAGCCAACCTTAACCGCAGAAACAACCTAGATTTCTCCATGCAACTTCACAGGCAACACAACCAGGTTGCTCTGTTATGCTCTGAGAAAGATGAAAGTTTCTCAGAGATTTGCTAGTTCTTAGCTTTATCAAATTACTTAACCTCCCTAACCATTGATCATACTCTCTATGAGGACCATCTGCTTGATTTCTAGAAGACCTGCCAAGAGGTCATCATGGATGGGGAGAAGGCACTGTTTGCCATAGTGCAAGGGAGGATAATCTTCATCACTACGGCCATCATCAACACTCATTTGCAGCTGGATGATGAAGAAGGTGAGTTGTCCTTCCCAAAGGAAGCTGTAAATCATTCCTTTGAGCAGATGGGATATGAGGGGGATTTCTCTGTAAAGACCTTCAGGAAAAGGAAGGTCTCATCCCAGTGGAAATACCTACTCCATGTGGTTATCCACAGCTTGTCAAACAAGCATGGAGGGTGGGACCAGATTCCTGAGGATCTCTCCTTCATAGTGCATGGAATGGTTCAAGGGGTCAAGTTTAGGTACTCTCAATTTGTCTATACCAATTTGCTTGCTAACTTGGACTCCTTAGAGTATTATATGTTTCCTAGATATGTTCAACACATTCTCAACTGTGAACTGGGCTCACAGTTGAGGGAAACAGATAATAATCTTAAATTAGGACAGATGAAGCCTGGCATCTTTAAAATCATGAAGTGATGTAGATTTTAAACTGTCTTAATGTGATAAGGAAATACATATTGATCAAATCCCTACCCCGTTACATAACAGACCTAGATTAAAACCACATTTCTTTAGGTGTGGTAAAGATGATCATGTAGTTAAGCATTATCCAGAACTACATCATACACATGTTAATAGGAATTCATTTGGGAATAGATTGACAAAATTAGTTAATAATTTCTTCTGTAAGAAACCTGTTCCTCCTAAACCCAAAGTTGTTCAAACTTGGGTACCCATTTCACCTGGTTAACCTGTTCTTTTATATTTTTGCAGGAGTCATCCACAAAGGTCGTCAATTGTGTATGGCATGTGGATAGTGGATGCTTCAGACATATGACGAGGCTCAAGTACTTATTGACCAATTATCGAATAATAAATGGAGGATATGTCGCATTTGCTGGCGACAAGAAAGGAGGGAAAAAAATCGATCAAGGAGAAGTTTCCAATGGCTCTCTAACTTTAGAGAAAGTCAATTATGTATCCGATCTTACGTTTAATCTGTTGAGTGTCTCTCAGATTTGTGATAAGGACATTCTGGTCTTGTTTAAGTCCAATGAATGTCTCTTTCTAAAATATGAGATTGATATTCTAGATGAGATGGTACTAATGAGGGCTCCAAGAAAGAATGATACATATCTTCTTGACATGGGTTCAAGGGAGTCAACATATACCGTCACCTGTCTTCTGTTCAAAGCTTCCACTTCTGAGTCTTTTCTATGGCATCGCAGATTGGGCCATGTTAATTTCAAAAATATAAACAAATTGGTAAAAAAAATCTCGTTAGGGGAGTACCTTTAAAAGATTTCTCTGTGGTTGAAAAATGTATGGCATGTGCCAAGGGCAAACAACATAAGAAACCACACAAGCCAAAACTTGAAAATAGCATATCTAATCCCCTCAAGTTATTACACCCTGATTTGTTCGGCCCAATCAGTGTTAAATCAATGGTAAAAACCTTTCTGTCTTTCATAACAGATGATTTTTCCAGGTACTCTTGGGTGAGATTTCTTGCCAACAAGGGAGAGGGCTGCTCAGGAGCTGCAGAAGCTAGTTCTTTCAATCGAGTCTATTAGCAAGAGAGAAGTTATGGCAATCAGAAGTGACAACGGTACTGAATTCAGAAATCAGATCTTTGATTCGTTCTGTGGTGCTAAGGGAATTTTAAGACAATTCAGTGCTGCGAGGACCCCTCAATAGAACGGTGTGGCTGAATGAAAGAATCTCACCCTCATTGAAGCTGCTCGTACAATGTTGATTGAATCCTCTTTACCCATCATCTCTTGGGCTGAGGCGGTGAACTGTGCTTCATACGTTCTAAACAGGGTGTTAATATTCTAGGACCAAATAAACACTCCTTATGAACTTTTTCATAAGAGAAAGCCTTTAATTGACTTATTTCGACCATTTGGCTGCTCCTGCACTTTACTGAATACTCGGGCGCAAAAGATGAAATTTGGTGTCATGTCTGATGAATGTTATTTCGTCGCAATTCTTCTTCTCAAAAAGCTTATCAGTTATATAACAAGAGAACACGTATTGTTCAATAGTCGTTCTATGTTGATTGGCAGGAATCTAATTCCTCAGATGTTCAATCTGAACCAGCATGGTTCTTTGACTCCGATACGGTGTTTAACTCATATAATCTTCCTGTCTTCGACGATGATGCGTCTATCTCCAATGTTCAAACAAATATCATTCCTCCCACTCCATTACCTGTCATTCCTCAATTCCCTTCCATCACATCTGCAAAGGATGCTACACCAGTTTATATTGCATCGTCTTCATCATCATTTGTTCTTCCACCTCCACTTGTATCCGCATCTCTTCTTTCATCACCTACATCTACATCATCCCAGCCAGTACCATCCTTCTCACCTTCATCTACCCATCAACAATCTATCAGCCAACCATCTCCAAATACCCTGCCTATGCCCACGGATTTGAAAACCTTGAAAGATAATCCTCATGATAACATCATTGGATCTATCACCGATGGAGTACGGATTCTAAGTCAATATGGTTTGATTAACATTTGTCTATTCTCTTGTTTTATATCCCAAATTGTTTCTGTTAGGACCTGGTATTTGAACGAAATACCTAGTGATTAGCGTGTAAACCAGATCAAATAGTGCGGAATCCTATTTGATTGGCGATCCAATCAGTGAGAACACACGAAGAATCAATCAAGAATTGAATCTAACGTTAGAAGTCGATTGGGAATCGATCTAATGTGTTCTGTGAACTTGGAGAACGATTTGGGAGGCTTCTGGACGGCTAGGGTACGTCTGGAGTCGTAATGGTATGAATGCTTACGTTTTTCCACGAATTGGGTCTATTTATAGGTTAGTGTTGTTCATTCGTGCGACTGGACCATAAGTATGGTTCAGTCGTGCGATTGAACCATGCGGTTGATTCATCCGCACGACTAAGAGTTCAGTCGTGCAACTGAGCCAATCTTATGTGTCAATCATACGACTGATCCAGTCTCCTGGTTCAGTCGTGCGACTGAGTCAATCGTATGAAGTTATTCATGCGTATGGTCCATTTGCATGGGCCATTTGCATGAGAACTTCATTAAGTTAAGTTTGAATGTATTAATTAATATAACTTTATGTGTAACCATTCAAACAATCACAAACCCAATTAACCAATTCAATATCGACTCATTAATGAAATATTAGACATTACAAGTCACAAACAATCAATATCATTTCATTAATCTTTACACATTACATCATAATCAGACAAACAAGATCTATTACATTACATATCATGATCTAGGGACATACATGCATCAACAAACTCCTCCTTGGACCTAGATCTCTCTATTCTCTTGTTTTCTGCATAACCTCCTTGTATTTCTTGTACTTCTCCTCTTTTGTGACTCCCGCGTGAATCTCAAACGCGAAGCAGAGTCGTATAACGTTCTTGAACTGGAGGGCTTGTACAATGTCCTGCGTGTCATAGAACAGTGGCCACTTGTATAGCGTATAGACATCATTTGCCGACAAGTTAGTAAGCCACATCGGGTCGAATACCCTGATCGTATCCATTTGGCCCTCTTTGCTTAGGACTATAACCGCTTCTACTGTTCTCCAATCATAGTACCACCACTTAAAGTGTGGAGTGAAGTCCTGTGGCATTTCCCTGAGTGGGATTCTTGACATTGTGCGCGGAGGACTCCACTTCAACACTATCTTGGGCTTGCCAGTAATGGCATCAACCTCAGACGTTCTGATATACCTAGTAGGCTGTTGGGGTTTGAAGTTAACCCATCTGGTGTGGTACTCCTTCTTTAGGGCAGCTTCGAACCAGCCTGACATCTTCCTCGGGTCAGCATACAAAAGCTTTAGTTTGGCCAGCTGGTTGAGCTCAAAACGTGGTAGAGTCTTCAGATCATGTGGGAATCTGAAGTACTCTATGCCTTGTTCCCTCTTATCTGCATAAGCATTAAGATCCTCAAAATACGCCCATGCTATAATCCTGCCAGACACCTTGTGATGTTTCTTGACTCTGTAGAGTTTGGTGTAGGCATCCTTCTTTGGTGCAGCACGTTGGGCTCTAACCTCTTCAAAACATGCAGCCCACTCAGCCTTTCGAATGTCGACATCATCATTTGAGGCTTGGCTGTTCCTTCTGCTTTCTCTGTTTCTTGCTCCATCTTGTTCAACACCTCAAAAGTATCGCTGACGAGGGATTCACCCAGATTGGGGACCACATTTCCCTTATTGTCAGCGTACTGAGGGTAATCCTCGGCGGTGACATCTTCGATCTTGACTTCATCAACATCGTTGAGCTCTTCATCACTAGTCGAATCGCATGTAGGAGCATCTTTCACTATCTCATCCGGATTTAGCTTGAATATCTCTGCGAGTTGCTCGTTTGATAGGTCATGAATTATTTCCCCTTCTTCAGGGGTATAACTCACTGACCTCCTAACGATCCCTTGCAGATCAAGAATCATTGTTAGCTGAGTCTTGACCTGCTGAAGGGGAGCAACATCAAACTCATCTCTTTGGTAATTTGGATCTGTTTGATTTAAACATTCAACACATAAATCATTAGTAATTAATCAAACAGAAATGCATTAACTTAATATAAACATTCAATACATTGTTTGCAATACAGGATTCAAATACAAAAGTAAATAAATACATAAACATCTAGTCTTTACTTTTATCCTGTATCATAGTCTCGTCACTTGGAGGAGCAGAGGTAGAGGCTGATTGGTCTTGTCTGTTCTTTGACCTCCTCTCTTGGCCTGAAGCAAAGGCCGATGCAGCTGCATCCCCTCCTTCTGCTTCATCATCATCGTCCTTCTCCTCTGTCATATCTTCTTCAGTTTCCTCCTCATCCTCTGTATCATCCTCATCATCCTCATCATCATCTTCATCATCATCATCACCATCATCTCCATCATCTCCATCCCCCTCCTTGATCTTCAAGGGTTCCTCCTTAGATCCTTTCAGCTTCAACAGGATAGTCTTCTTTGCCTCCTCCAACTCCTCTATCTTTTTGCTTGATGTGACACTCTGTGCTTGGAGTTGGGCTATCTCAGTGCTCTGAGCAGCCATCTGTTGGGCCTGCTCCTCTATAACCCTAGTCTGCTCTGTAATCTGGTGAGATTGTGCAGCAGTCAGGTCAGCAAGCTGGCGGATCTGGGCCGCGTTCTCCTCATTTGCAGCTAGTAAGCGCATCACCATCCTGTTGAGCGCAGACAGCTGTTCCTCTACCCTGATTGGAGGTAGAGGTGATCCATAAGTGTGTGAGGGATGGGCTGAAGGTCTTGCTTGGTGTGAGGTGGTGGTGGTGGTGGCTGTAGTGAAGATGGGTCTGTGAAATGGTGGAGGTGATGTGGGAGTAAAGGATATGGTGGTGGATGGAATCTGTACTGTGGTGGGAGGTATGGTGGTGGCTGTGGTAGCTGTGGTGGATGTGGCGGCTGTGGTGGTGGATGGTGTGGTTGTGGAAGTGGTAGTGGTGGTGGTAGAAGTAGAGGCTATGGTGGTAACGAAGGTCAACCGACGCTTCTTCTTCTTCTGACCATGGGGCTGAGCCATCCTCTTCCTCCTCGTCCCCGTTGAGGTGGATGCTCCCCCTACAACCCTGCCTACTGACCCCGGTGCATAGCTTGGGTCAGTATCAGTCTCTCCGGAGTCTCTCGGGTGTTCACCAACCACCCTTAGCCCATGTTCTGTGGGAACAAATTTGCTTCCCACAGTTCGCGTTAGGGGCTCCTCGTCAGACTCCTCCTCCTCCTCCGCACCATGAACAAAATCCTGATGGAATCCAGCTGACTCGGCTACATCTCCCGCTGGGGCGGACACTGAGGGTACTACATCAGACACAGTGCCTCTTGGTGGAGCAGGCATATCGTCCCCAGCGTCCCCACTATCATCATCGTCAGAGTCATGCTCTGGGAGCAGCAGCCTCTCATCATCAGAATCACTATCCTCATGACGCCATTTGCGTCTCTCCGGTGCCACATATCTCTCGTTGGCCAGGTGGCCAATCAATCTCTTAACCTGGGGCTTCACCTGCTTCCCCCTATAAACCCTCATCCGACCCAGAGTCGTATCATCCATGATCTCCAGTGCAACTGCATCATGACTCTCTTTGGGAAGATGTGGCAGCTTCTCATTGAAGATCAGCTGTAAAAACCTGGGGTACATACAAAACCCCTCCTTCCCCTTTGCCTCCAAGTTCTCCACCAGATAGGAGAAAATCATACTAGAAAAGCTGAAGGGGTGGTTCAGCACCAGTGACACGT
Source organism: Flaveria ramosissima (assembly GCA_025215565.1). NCBI lineage: Eukaryota > Viridiplantae > Streptophyta > Magnoliopsida > Asterales > Asteraceae > Flaveria > Flaveria ramosissima. The sequence goes on from CM046040.1 coordinate 66,447,889, forward strand.
AGGCATTTTGGATCTGGTCTGATAGGTCGTCGAACCCACCCCTCCTCGGAGCAACGCACTTAAGGATCACATGAGCTAAGTACTTGTACTGGGGGCACAGGTTGCTCTTGTTGAGTACACCTGAGTTTATGTCCCTGGCGTACTTGATCCTCAGAAAGCATCCTCAGACAGTCAATGGATGTAATCTGGTAGGGTGATCAGTATCATCTCCAAACTCTAGAACCCTCTGGATATCAGCAGCAGTGACCTCGATATCATGACCCAGAATAGAGCTCCGAATACTGTAGGGCTCACGAGAGCGATCCACGGAGGCATTCTCCCAGAATGCCTGGTGTAGTGATCTGTAGGGCGTGCAGGGAGTAGATATAGCCTTATGAATCCGGGAACGTCTGAGGAAAGCTATAATCTCTGTGAACTCGGCCCCGTTCCGAGTAGTATGATCCAAGTGAGCACAGATGTTGTGCTTTGGATTAATGGACCATCTATCAGCCATTATCCTGAAAACACATGACACAGAACCATTAGTACATAATACATTAAAATTATGTTCTAAGTGTAATGTTGAAATTCATTCTGATTCATTCGTGCGAATGAATCATGCGACTGAAGTCAGTCGGTTGTCCTTTTCATGCGACTGAGCTCATTCTGGTCAATGAGACATGCGATTGGGTTCAGTCTGCTGACTGAGTCTGCGATTGGTTCAGTCGGCCGACTGAGCTCAATCGCATGGTTCATTCGGGCGATTGACCCAATCGCAAGTTTCAATCGTGCAATTGGAGTTCATCCGGGCGACCAGTCGCCTGTCCTACAGTTCAATCGCCTGTTGTTCGAATCTTTTTCAAAACAAGTGTTTTAACATGGATAACCGGTTCAATAGACTCGCATTCTTGTTAATAATAACCTATTAAACTTAATTTTAACATTTTGCATAGTTTAAGTAGGTTATTAGGTCAAGTTCAGTCCGTTTCTTGTTTTTCATTCGAATAACCCAAATTAGGGTTTAAATCCTTCTGTTTTCGGTAAGATGGAACTTCAAACTACCTGTGTAATCAACAACGAAAGTCAGTGAATCAATAGCAATGAGAAAACAAGGTCTAATGAAATTTTGGCAGAGTAACGGTATAGTGTGCGATTTGAGAGCGATTGGGGTGTGGTGAGTGAAATGCGATCGACTGTGCCCTTTAAATACTGAAGCTGAGTTCAATCGACCGACTGGCCTCATTCGCTCAGTTCATTTGGGCGACTGAGGCTCAATCGTGCGATTGGCCCAGTCAGTCGCATGCAGTTGACCGACTGAGGTTCAGTCGGTCGACTGACTCAATCGTACCCTTCATTCGCATGTTCAGTTGACCGACTGAGTCTCAGTCGGTCGACTGACTCATTCGCCCCCTTCCAATCGGTCGAATGGGTCATTCTGATAAGCCATTCGTGTGAATGGCTCAATCTCATGTCCAGTCGTGCGAATGTGATCCATTCGCATGGTTGGTCCATTCTCATGGTCCAATCGTGCGAATGGGTCATACTTAGTAGATTTTCTGCCATTTTGAACAATTTACTTTTATAACTCTTTTAACTATTGAAATTAACGTTATGAGATTTTTATCATCTCAGACATGATCATTTTGACTTAAAATCTTTTGATCACCTCAGACGTGATCCTTTTAAACAATTTAGTCACCTCAGACGTGACTCTTTTAAACACTTTGTCACCTCAGACGTGACTGTTTTAAACTTTTAAGACACATGTGGTCATCTCAGACATGACCCTTTTAGTGGATTGATTCCTTACTGATTTTTCTGATGTAGTCCGACAAACTAACAAACTGAAATAACTAACTGAATTAGAAAATTTAAACTAAATAATCAAAACAAGACTTGTTTTTGGCTTTTTGTGAGAGATAAATCCTAAGATGGAAATCACTGGATTTGGTTACAGAATAGATAGCTTCAACTTAGATTGACCACACCTGGACCAATTCAATCTTGGAATCATACAGGCAAGTCAAATCATTTGGGACTTGTTATTAAAATCTTTTGATGCTCAATTCTTGGTGTTCATCCAGAGTCATTAGCAACTTTAGGGAATCATACTGGAACTCTTAGATTTTCACATTGATTTGAACTTTCACGAATTCCAGCCACAATGATTGTCAATATGTTTGTCCACTTAAATCCATACACAGACTTTTGACACAAACTGGTGATTGTTTTAGGTTCAATTATTTCAACTAACATTTGTGGATCCCACACTTATATGGTAATCAACATTCCTCAGGAGATTTTGAGCGGTCTACGGGTATTATTACAAGAAGAGACTATTCTTAGAGCTTTCCAAGAGAAGCCAGTCCTCAGGTCAGTGCCATCGCACAGCAGAGACGCGGCAAACAACAATGAATTCTAGAATATCTAGGTTATGCTTATCCTCAGGTCATTGCCATCGCACAGCAGAGAGGCACACAACCTATCTCCTTGTTAGAGCAGCTTATTTTATTTTGCACAAAAGGCACCAACAACATAAATCATTAGCTTTATAGCATTTGTCTTTCATTTTTTTTTGCATTGCTCTATTTATGGTCATCCGCACACTTTTGTGGCGTTTACATGCTCATTACCCCTTATTGGAATATTGTTGATTGTGTTAACCAGTGATAAGATGGAAGCCCACAGTCAGTTGAACAACTTAGTTTGATCTTGAAATCACCAGTCAGGTCTAATCATCTATTGTGTTGAATCTACCGACATATCATTTGTGGTCTAGCAACCTCTAGGTCTACTTTCTTTGTGTTACCTTAGGAGTTACCGGTTTTTCTATCATCTTCCCTTTTATATTGCTTAGACTAGACAGACTTATACTTTGAATTTTTGCATCTTTTCTAAATTTAAATTTTAAAGTCCCTCTTGATTTGTTCCTGTGTACTATCATTTTCCAAAGGGTTCGAATCAGTATCACAGATACGATCTACCTTATATCAGCTATCCACTCCTTCTCCCTCGATATTTTTTTTTTAATGTTACTTGCTGACATATTCTCCCCCTAAAATACTAAAATCATAACTGGTTTAATTATTTTAGCATTTTAATAAATAGCAAAATAACATGAGTTTAATTTAAACAGACTAAAATAAACAAATAAAATAAAATAAAAAAGAAAAACTTTAACTAAACTACATCGGACTACACATTATCATCATCAGGAATAACCTCACTTTTCTTTTTAACGCCGTTGACCTCTAGCAAATATTGAAAACGTGGTTTATCAAAGGCTTTAGTATAGAGGTCAGCGCGTTGAAAATCAGTATTAATTTTTACCACATCAATTAAGTTCTTTTCAAAACAGTCTCTTATGAAATGGTATTTAATACCGATATATTTGGTCTTAGGATGTTGGACCGGATTTTTAGTTACTGCAATCGCAGCAGAGTTATCAACAAAAATAGGAGTAGAAGAGAACTTTAAACCGTAATCCCACATTTGCTGTTGAATCCAGATGATTTGTGAACAGCAACTTGCAGCAGCAACATATTCGGCTTCACAGGTTGACAATGCAACCGATGTCTGCTTCTTACACTGCCAGGTAACTAATCTTCTCCCAAAGAATTGACACCCTGCTGATGTAGACTTGTAGTTCATCTTGCAGCCCCCGTAATCCGAGTCACTAGACACTGTGAGCTCAAAGTCATCATCATGAGGATACAACAACCCAAGTGTGGGTGTACCCTTCAGATAACGAAAAATCCTTTTGACCCCAATCAGATGGTTGACCTTAGGCTTAGCCTGATATCTAGAACATAAACATGTAGCATACATGATATCAGGTCTTGAGGCAGTGAGATACATGAGGGATCCAATCATTCCTCGGTACATCGTGGCATCTACAAGATCTCCATTTTCATCAGGTGCTATGTCGTGATTCGTAGCAAGTGGAGTCCCAGCAGCAGAAGCATTCTCCATGTCAAAACGACTGAGAATGTCTCCTACATACTTGGTCTGATGTAGAAAGATCCCATTTGGTGTCTGATCCACCTGTAACCCGAGAAAGAACTTCATCTCCCCCATAGCACTCATCTCAAACTCTTTCTTCATAACTGCTTCAAACTCTTTGCATAACTCTTCATTCTTTGAACCGAAGATTATGTCATCAACATAGATCTGTACGAGCAGTAGGTCACCATCTTTTTCTTTAATGAACAGCGTGCAGTCAATGACTCCCCTGCGAAAGCCGTGTTTCACAAGATGAGTCGAGATTTTCTCATACCAGACTCTTGGAGCTTGATGAAGCCCGTATAAAGCCTTGTCGAGCTTGTAAACTCTATCCCGATGATAAGGATCTTCAAATCCCTCGGGTTGACTGACATAGACTGTTTCTCTGATTTCTCCATGTAGGAATGCACTCTTCACATCTAATTGATAGACTTTAATCTTCATGTACGATGCATAGGCAAGGAAGATACGAATGGCTTCCATCCTTGCCACGGGTGCAACCACCTCATTGTAGTCAATTCCCTCGACTTGGCGAAAACCCTGAACCACCAATCGAGCTTTGTTCCTGATAATGACCCCTTGGTCATCCTTCTTGCATTTCAAGACCCATTTGGTGCCAATAACTTTAGCACTTTTAGGTCTATCAACCAGAGTCCATACACCTAACTTCTTGAACTGAAGAAGTTCTTCTTGCATGGCACTCACCCACGCCTCATCATTTAGTGCATCACTGACATATTTTGGCTCAAACTGCGAGACAAAACTCCGATAAGCACCATCATGAATGTAACCCTTCTCCATAACCGAGGCGTAATCAGCTGAATATAGCTGATTTCGAGTTTGTACTCCTGATCTGACATCCCCAATGACATTGTCTAGAGGATGATAGACGTTTAGTCGTGATCCTGGAGTAGTAGGAACAGCTACCTCAGAGCCAAGATTATGAACATTTGGTTCTGCATCTGAGGTAGTTGGAGTTTGAGGTTCCGAAGTCGAAGGTGCATCACTGGTAGATGCTTGTGGACTTTCAGGAACTGGAACCTGTTCCTCCTGACTGTTCTGGTCATCTTCTTCAGCTTCATCTTCAGAGGAGGAGTCACTGTCATCGACTACTCCCCCTGACTGAGTAGATGATTCTCCCAGTGAGCTAGATGGTGTATTCAAGATATCATACATCATTCTAGTAGCTAACTCATCATCCGAGGGAGAGAGAGGGATGTTGAAGGACTTGAAGAATCCATCATAGTCGAAGAAGTAGGCGGGTCCTTTGCCAGTAGGTGGTGTGGTATATCTCTGAACGTCAACATTACACCACACTTCTACTAGACCTGTTGAGTTGTTGTAAACTCGCTTGTTCGGTATGTTGTATCCTAGAAAGATTCCTTCATCCGCCTTCTCGCTGAATTTACCTTCTTCTGTCTTCTTCAGAAGTGTGCACGGCGCGCCAAATGATTCAAGATACTCCAAATTCGGTTTGCGTCTTTGTAGTAGCTCGTAACATGTCTTTCCGTGGCGCTTGACTATCAGGACTCGATTTAGTGTATAACATGCATTCGCCACTGCTTCATTCCAGAATTGGATAGGCAGTTTCGAGTCTGCCAGCATAGTCCGTGCCGTCTCTATCAAGCTTCTGTTCTTTCTCTCAGCAACGCCATTCATCTGAGGCGTGTAGGCAGAAGTGAATTGATGCACAATTACCTTTTCCTTGCAGTATGCCTCCATCCACTGGTTCTTGAATTCTGTCCCGTTGTCTGAGCGTACTTGTCTAACCTTCAGCTTGTAGAGAGATTCCAGTGTGGTTACTAACTCCTTGAATGACTCAAATGTTTCTGATTTGGATTTCAGAAACATTACCCAAGTGAACCTTGAGTAGTCATCAGTGACCACAAAATAGTACAAGTCGCCTGCAATTCTCTTTGTACTGACAGGACCAAACAGATCCATGTGAAGAAGTTCAAGAGGAAGTTCTATTGAATGAACTTTCTTTTCCTTATGAGACATCTTTGTCTGTTTGCCTTTCTTGCAAGCTACACAAAAGTCAGGAAGCTGGAAGTTCTTGACATTAACTCCTCTCACAAGATCCTTCTGAATCAAGTGATTCATCTTCCTTTGACTAATGTGTCCCATTCTCCTATGCCAGGAGATGGAATCCTTCTCAGTAGCTTTAGATAGAAAGCACTGAACCTGATGATCCGTTGTAGCAGCTGTTGACAGATCCAAAACATAAAGATCTTTATATCTTGAAGCAGTCATCAGAACTTGGTCCTCGGGGATCACGTAGTCTTTCTTGAGCACGTAACACTTCTTGTTGTCGAAGATAACCTTAAATCCCTTATCATAGATTTGGGAAACAGAAAGTAAGTTATTTTGAAGTTGTTGAACATAGTTCACCTTATCAAACTTAACTTTCTGATTCCCCACTTCTCCCTGAGCTGTGATATATCCTCCCTTGTTTCCAGCAAATGAAACATGCCCTCCTTTTATTTGCTTGACGTTTGATAAAAGGGCCCCGTTTCCTGTCATGTGCCTGGATGCTCCGCTGTCTACAATCCACGTGTTAGTCTCATCACTGTATCGAACACCCTGCACATACAAAGTAAAGGATTAGTTTAGGTTAGGAACCCAAGCCTTTACTGGCTTGGGTTTCCCAGTGGCATCACACATCATAAATTCCACCCATTGACCCTTAGAGGGTGAGGGTAGCTCAGGTTCCTTCTTGTCATCAGTATCAGACACGCAGGATGACTTCTCTTTCCATAAGCCAGATTTGTGCAAGGCCTGTTTGTGATAAACAGTCGACTGGCTTACAGGTTGAACTTTAGGTTCACTAGTTCTTCTAGGTGGAGTCAGAGAACTCCTCTTAGAAGACCTAGGCTTTGAATCCTGAAGTTCAATCTTCTTCCTAGGTGTCTGATAGAAAGGACAATAGGAAGCAATGTGTCCACATTCTCCACAGTTGTAGCATGACCTGCTATCAACTTTATGATTAACCTTTCTTTGTGGAGAATTGTGTGACAGTCTAGTAACATCAATCACTTTAGGTTTTGACTCTGGTTCTTTTGATGTTTTCTCTGGTTTAAAAAAGTTAACTGTTTTAACCTGTTTAACATCTTTCTCTTTTTGATTAACTGGTTTTTGACTTGAAACATATGAAAGATTAACATTAGAAGTCTTTTTAGGTTCTGATTTGACTCTGTTTGACCCTGACTTTAAGTTAACCTTTTCAAATTCCTTTTCCAGATTAACACAAGGCAATTTACCCTTTGCCTTTGAAGTGGCCTCCTTTTGCTTGTTTCCAGATTCAATAGATGAACATGAGGAATCTGGATCACTAACAAGAGGAGTAGACACCACATGATCCTTGATGGGGTTATTATTAATTGGTCTAGTCTTAGTGTTCATCAAGGTCTCAGGTGGTGGTGGAACCACTTTGTAACCCAATCCCTCCCCATTGTTTCTTTCTCTCACTAAGTGTTGAACTATGTGTGAAGAACTAGTCCAACTATGTAGTTTCTGTTTTAATGAGTTTACTTCTACTTCTAGAACTGCCTTTTGTTTCTTAGTGTCTTCTAGGGAGTTTAGATAGTACCTAATGTCATTAGCTTGGTTAAATGCAACTACTTCGGTTTCCCTAAGCTGTTTAGTCAAAAGGTCTATCTTTTCTTTATAACTATGCTCATTTTGTTTTAATACTCTATTAGCCTCAGTGCACAGTTGCAAATCTTTTACTAAGTTATCATTATGATCTAATAACCTAGCAAATTTTTCATCTATGCTATTCCTGAAAGTATCACAATCAGAACAAGCATGATTATCAAACATTTGGTCAACAGTACTTACCTGAGTTGGTTCAGAAGAGTTAGCCATCAACGCAGCATCAGATGTCTCTGGTTCTGGTGATTCTGTATTTTCTGTCTCTGACGTGGTAGTCTCCTCTTTCGGCTTGTAACTGACCTCGGTTGCAGTTGCTTCCTCACTATGTGACATCGCTATCTCAACTGCTAGATCTCCTTCACTCGCGGAATCATCATCAATATCTTTTACACTTGCAATGTTTGATTCTCCTGGTGAGACAAACCTAAAGCTCCAATCCTGTCCTTCATCATCATGAGCAGTCAAGGCTTTTGGATCCTTTCTTGATGAAGTAGAACTAGAAGCTTGCTTGTCTTGGCGAGTGAAGGACGAGAATGGGTTCCCGTTACCTGTCTTCTTAGGCTTGACACATTCTCTTTTAAAGTGCCCCTTCTCTCCATAGTTGAAGCATGTCACTTTGCTCTTGTCAAAGCCAAATGTGGTATCCTTAGTAGCTACCAAGTTCTGTCCGGTCTTTTTAACAAACTTCTTCGCCCTCCGGACAGCACTAGCTAAGGCCCACATTATGTCCATCCTCTCAAGCTCCATTTCGTCCACCTGCTCGTAGTCCTCGTCTGCCAGATGGCAGTTTCCAATCTTCCCGGCAACAAGTCCATCATAAGAATGAACCACTGTAGCCAACAGATCCATATGCTCTCGAGCTACTTCCACAGTCACATTACCGAGGTTCTCGGTCTTCAGTTTGGTAGCACTTGCTTCAGATCCAATATAGTGGGTACAAGAAGACCCTGACGTGTCTGATCCTGAAGGAGAAGCATGTGAAGGACTCGACGAGCTAGACACAAATGCAGTCTGGAGAGGTGCTCCAGATGTCTTAGCTTGAGGCGTGGCGTTGTACAAAGCTGGATTTTGAGTGTACGAAGACTTCTGAGCTCTGTACTTCATCCTAAGTGCTTCTTCTCGCAACTTAAGAATGAAGTCATTAATATCCAGTTTGCCAGCATTCCATTTGTCTCAGGTTAGACACGAATGAAGCCCACTTTTCAGGCAATCCGTCTGCAAAGTTAGTAACTTTTTCTTCCATGGTAGTATCCACCCCATGTGTATGCAGTTCACTCATCAGATGGTAGAATCTATCTACAACATCGTCTAAACTCTCGTTACCCATCGATGAGAAGTTATCGAATTCCTTCTTTAACTCCTTGGCCTTGATTGCCTTCAACGAAGCATTCCTGTCGTACCTCTTTTCTAGCTCATCCCATAGTTTCTTGGACTGCTTATTCTCTGAGTACTGGGGGAAGATGTCTTTGGGGATAGACTGTGTAATCAATGCATAAACTCTTTTCTCTGCATTGTATTTAACTTTCTACGTGTCCGTCATCCCTCCTAACGTTAGCTTAACTCCATCAGCTCCCACCGGTGTACTATATCCAATCTCGATGGCTTCCCACAGATTCGGATCCACTCCATTGAGGTAGATCTCAAAACGTTGTTTCCAGTGGGGAAACTCATCTAACGTCAAGAGCTTTGTTGGTTTATTATGATTACCCACCTCACTCTCAAGCAACAGCAGGTTCTGTATCCTAGAGTCCTTCCCAGCAGTAAAGGCTGACATTTGATCTTCCATGGTGAATAACTTTAAGTCTAATAAAGCAAACTGTCACTGGTGCGACTGAAGGATGCGAATGGTCTAGTCGTGCGTATGAACTCTGCGACTGGTTCAATCGTGCGGCTGAACTAAGCGATTGGTTCAGTCGTGCGAATGAAGCTGATGCGTATGAGCAATACGAACGAACGGTTCAATCGTACGAATGAACGTGCGACTAGGTCCAATCGTGCGTCTGGGCTATGCGAATGAAGTCCAGTCGTGCGAATGGGTCACTCGTGCGACTGAAGCTGCTGTTTTGCGAAATTTTCTAGGTTAAACGTGTTTCAGCCGTAAAAATTCGAATTTTCGCAAGTTCTAATCGCCTAAGTCCGTAGAAACCAAACTTTGATGAGCAGGGAACGTCCAAGATCACTTTTGACACCAAAGATTGCGTTTTTAGTGCAAAAACACAAACTTTTATGCAATCTTGATTGAATCACACGTAATCAAGAGCCAAAGCTCTGATACCACTTGTTAGGACCTGGTATTTGAACGAAATACCTAGTGATTAGCGTGTAAACCAGATCAAATAGTGCGGAATCCTATTTGATTGGCGATCCAATCAGTGAGAACACACGAAGAATCAATCAAGAATTGAATCTAACGTTAGAAGTCGATTGGGAATCTATCTAATGTGTTCTGTGAACTTGGAGAACGATTTGGGAGGCTTCTGGACGGCTAGGGTACGTCTGGAGGCGTAATGGTATGAATGCTTACGTTTTTCCACGAATTGGGTCTATTTATAGGTTAGTGTTGTTCATTCGTGCGACTGGACCATAAGTATGGTTCAGTCGTGCGATTGAACCATGCGGTTGATTCATCCGCACGACTGAGAGTTCAGTCGTGCGACTGAGCCAATCTTATGTGTCAATCATACGACTGATCCAGTCTCCTGGTTCAGTCGTGCGACTGAGTCAATCGTATGAAGTTATTCATGCGTATGGTCCATTCGCATGGGCCATTTGCATGAGAACTTCATTAAGTTAAGTTTGAATGTATTAATTAATATAACTTTATGTGTAACCATTCAAACAATCACAAACCCAATTAACCAATTCAATATCAACTCATTAATGAAATATTAGACATTACAAGTCACAAACAATCAATATCATTTCATTAATCATTACACATTACATCATAATCAGACAAACAAGATCTATTACATTACATATCATGATCTAGGGACATACATGCATCAACAGTTTCGAAAAATGTTCATGCAGCTCTCCAGGACCCTTGCTGGGTTGAATCGATGCAATTAGAGCCACAGCAGTTTAGGAAACTCAAAGTGTCACGCTGGTCGATCTTCCACCAAACAAATGCCCTATTGGCACGAAATGGGTTTTCAAAAACAAACCCAATTACCGTGGCATTGTGGTGCGAAACAATTCAAGATTGGTGGTCCACGGATCTGCTCAAGAAGAAGGGATAGACTATATCGAAGTTTTTGCTCCTATCGCCCGTCTTGAAGCCATCAGAATCTTTCTAGCTCATGCCACCCATAAACAGTTCAAAGTCTATCAGATGGATGTCAAATGTTCCTTCCTTTATGTAGACATTGACGAAGAGATATATGTGTGTCAACCACCAGGTTTTGAGGATCCCGACTTTCCTGGAAAAGTTTACAAGCTTGACAAGTCTCTTTATGGTCTTCATTAGGCACCTCGGATCTGGAATGAGACCTTAACACAATATCTCCTAAGCAATGGAATTTCTCGTGGCACCATCGATATGACATTATTCAAGAAGGAAGTGGATGGTGAGATGCTAATCGTACAAGTCTATGTTGATGATATTATCTTTGGCTCCACCAATCGAAGGTTGTGTCGGGAGTTTGAGGAGGTAATGCGTAGTCGCTTCGAAATGAGCATGATGGGGGAGATGTGATTTTTCCTTGGGCTGTAGGTTGAACAAAAGCCAGAAGGAATCCTCATTCATCAAGAGAAGTATATTAAAGAAATGTTGAAGAAATTCAAGATGGATTATACTTCTCCTGAAATGACTCCATTTACTGCTCAAACGTGCCTCACTCCTGACGAGAATGGAAAACCTGTTGATCCGCATCTCTACACATCCATGATCGGTACTCTTATGTATCTTATAGCAAGTCGTCCGACATCACCTCGCTGTAGGATATTGTGCTCGATACCAATCTGCCCCAAAAGAGTCTCATGAAAAGGTTGTTAAACGAATCTTTCGTTATCTTAAAGGCTCTTCTTGTTTAGGTCTTTGGTATCCTTATGGTGGGAATTTTGACTTACATGCCTATTCTGATAGTGATTCTAATGGTTGCAGGTTAAATAGAAAGTCGGTTACTAGTGGATGTCAATACTTGGGAAATTGTCTGGTTTCATGGCAAAGCGAGAAACAGACCACTGTTTCTCTCTCTACGGGAGAAGCAGAATACATTACTGCCTCCAGTTGTTGTTCACTAGTGCTCTGGATCCAGCACCAGATGATTGACTATGGGATAAACTTTCTCCATACACCGTTGTTCTGTGACAACGAAGCAGCCATTGGGATCGCCAAGAATCCTTCATCATTCTTGAACCAAGCACATTGAGACACGAATTCATGCAATCCGTGATGCTCAGGAAAAGGGTTTTATTGATATTATTCCCATTGACACCAAAAATCAAAAAGCAGATCTTTTTACTAAAACATTTGATAAACCTCGCTTTTATGAATTGATCTCTATGTCAGGTTTAATATCATTTTAAAACCCATTTTCTTTAAAACTATGTTCTGTGCAAATTATTTATACTTCTCTTTTTATTTTCTTTCTTTTCTTTTTGTTCAGCCCGCTCCTTCATTCTTCATCATTTTTCACTTAAAAAATAAATTAAAAATAAATAAATAAAATAAATAAATAAATAATATGTATATATATATATACATAATAAATATATCATAATAATAATAATAAAAAGATGGTGACATAGAGTCAAGTAAGAAATTTCCACATCTTACTTAATTGTAGAAATTTCGGGGGAGAATATATATTAAAAGTTCTTCTTGTTTTCCTTTGCAGAATAAAATGAGAAGCCTGGATGATGTAAAGGAGGTTAACAATATTGTGTGGGATATGTTTGATAGGTTCAACAAGAAATCGAAGTAAACAGTTATCTTGTAGCTGAATTAATAGAACAAGAAACTTGATGACTCAAATAATCCCCTTGACATCTTTGGCCTTCACGAAGTTTCAAGTCCTTGTTCAAAAAGGGTTGAGAACGTGATACCTCTGTTTTGAGTTATTCTTATCTAAAGTATCTTTGCATCAAATTATTTCATTCTATCTCAAAAAGCAATATGCTTTTTCATCTTTGCATATAAGATGCTCCCTGTTGTATTCTATCTAGTGCTTATCTCCTCTGCTATGTGTGAACATTGACCTGGAGTGATGATCTCCTTTGCTCTACGATAGTACTGACCTGGAGCTCTCATCGGCACAATATGGTAATATTCTCTGTTATACGTAAGTATAGACTTGAAGTTATCATCTGGAAAACTCAATTGATCAACTCCTCTGTTATACGTAAGTATAGACCTGGAGCCTTCATCATTTGATGTCTATATGGGCATTGCTTCTTTTGAAATAAGACCAATGTTGCTTCTGAGAGGAAGATTCATGCAAAGCGTTTCATTTATTCAATGCATCATGAAGACAGGATAAGTTTCTTTGCCAAATGTCTATGGGGATTGGGTCATTCAATGTTTTCTTTAAACGAAAACCAAAACATGATAACAATGGCTGTGATGCATTTGTTGAAACAAAGAAGGCATGGACTTAAAAGGACGATCATATCAGCATTCCCCGCCAAACTTTGATTCTCCAAAAGATCTTTTCAACTTCTCGTTCATATCCCTTTATATTGTTCGAATTTTGTTATAAAAATTATTAAACATGAAGAATAGTGAGGTATTGTGGGGCAAATTTCTTTTGATTTTGTTTACCTTATTTTAATTATTTTTATTTTTTTTCTTTTATTTTATCTTATTTTAAAGAAAGGGAATCAAAATATAAAAAAATTAAGTTTTTGGTTTTTAGCGAAATTATACTTTCGTTGGTAGTTTCGCAGGGCGAAATTGTAGCTTCTGTTCGATCTTATATGCCCCAGACACATACAAGATTGATGTGGTTAGTACGTTATGATCCAAGTCGGGTCATACCTAATAACAAGCCAAACAAACACCAATAAATATTTATTCGTTGATGAGATCATACAAATAAATATTGACACCAATTTAAAAAATGGGCTTTCTAAAACGCTGCTTTTGTATAAGAACAATATTATGTGGATAATTTGTTCATGAGAAATTATTTGATTCATTATTTAAGTTGGTTAAATAATAACAAATAAAAGTGTGTTAATGTTATAAAATTAAAACTGGTTTTAATTTTACAAAATAAGAGTTTAAAAGAGTGCAAATTTTATAAGAAAATAAAATGGGGGGAACCCATTTTAAGTTGGGATTCGGCCGCCCAAAGGGGCATAGGAAACTCCCTTTTGAGTCTTGGTCTTTTCAAGATTATTACTCCCCTTGCACTCTTCCATCATTTCACACTCTCTCCTCTTCACACACAAGCAAGAACTCTCCAAAGAAGGCTGAAAATTTTCGGATTTAGAGGCTGAAACAAGGCTGAAATTTTGGATTTTGAAGGTGCATTTGTAGAGATTTTGGTGTTAAGCTTCCTAACTAGCAAGGTGTTTGGAAGAGCTTGTGGGTATCACAACTTGAGGGTTTCTCTCTTGGGAGCTGGACATTCAAGAACATCACCATCTTCATCTTATACATCTACAACATCTTGTGCAAGAAAGGTTGTATCTTTGAACACCCTATGGTTGTTTTATGGTTTGATAGCACACTATTTCACACACACACACACACACACACATATATATATATATATATATATATATATATAGATATATATATATAGATATAGAGATATATATATAGATATATATATATATGTATATATATATATATATAGTATATATATATATATATATATATATATATATATATATATATATATATATATATATATATATATATATATATATATATATATATATATATATATATATATATATATGATCCATGTTCTTGGGTTTTGTTTATGGTTTAAAATGGTAAAAATTTCAGATTGGTAACCATATGTTTAAACCTTATATCCGCTGCGTTTAATAGTTTAAATGGTTAAACTAGCTTTGATTAACATGTTACAAAAGCCAATAGCTTCTCCGGTTCTTTCGCGCTGTGGAAAGTCAATTTCGATCACAGTTTCGTCCGGCGAAATTGTAGCTTTGCGTGGCGAAACTACAGTTTCGCTCTCTGCGAAACTATTTGCTATATCACTTAATTTGCGAAATTACTTTCTCATTTTCGCACATTCGAAGGTTTAGGCGTTTTAGGGTTTATCGGCAGCTTCTGAGTGTGATTTTGATTTTCGGTGTTTTTTATATTTGATTGATCATTGTATCTTGTTCGCAAGTGAGTTTCGAACTCAGAACTATAACTTAATCTAAGTTATACAACAACATTGTGAGTCTATTCGATTGAGACTCTTTGGTACCTTCGCAGTTCTTACTGCGAAAGTACCGATAGTCCAGCGAAACTGAACGAAAGTTCATGGTTTTTCAGCGAAACTGTGGTGTTATGCTGTTCGAGCAAACTTAACAGTTTCGCTGGGAAAACTTCAGTTTTGCTGTGCCGAAACTATAATTTTGGCCAGTCGAATCTACTTCACTATCTTGTCGAATCTAATGAATAATTGCTGACGAAACTATACTTTCGCTTCCCGAAACTAAAATTATTCCTGCGAAACTATATTTTCGGCAACTGAATTAAATTGGTTTTTGTTTAATTTTAATCCTTTTCTTATTTTTCTTTAATATTATTATTTAATATACTATTCTAATGCATTTCATTTGGTTTTCAGATTTAATGGCGAATCTGAAGTTTTACGAGAGGAACAACATTACTCCCATCGTAGACGACACACACCTAAAAGCAGCTGGCTTTAGAGACTGCAATCACTAGTTGCAGAGATCTCCTATCGCCTACGCGATCTCTCATTCCTCTACCATATATGACTTACATATCAGGGATTTCTGGCGGACGGCGGAGTATGATACGAGACGTAACTCTCAGAGGATTATAGCCAGGGTGATGGAGAATGAGGTGATCATTACTTCAGAGGTCGTATCGAGGGTGTTAAGGTTAGATGAAGACACAGGAGAGGAGGTTACTATGTCATATCAGGAAGTGTTTGAAGCCTTCAGATCGATGGGATATGAGGGACCGCCTTTTGGGACTAGGAAGGAGATTAAGAAGTCCTTCCTTTCTAAGGAATGGATATATATAGCTCATGTCTTCATTATGTGTTTAGATCACCGAGATGGGCTTAACTTAAATCGGGCAAAAGCCATGGTGTTATGCTGCAAGGGAAAGAAGGCAAATATAGCGAGACTGATTTTTGCATGTATGGCGGAGAATGTGATGGCATTGAAGAAGGATAAATGGCTTCTTTACCCTCGATTTTTATAGATGATTTTTGATGATCTTATTCCTAACTTACCAAGACACGGGAAGGTCAAGAGGCTGGTGCAAATGAACACCCGTATCTTTGCAGACTTTGCGCCATTCGTTATGATTTTAGTGGAAAATTACTCATCTCTAGGAGAACATGTATCCACCAGAAAGATGGAGTTATATGAGGAGGGTAGACGGGTCTGAGAACAAAAGAGCTGAAGAAACCAGAGTACAACAGACTGATGCTGCTAAGAAGAGGAAAAGATATGCGAAGGAGAAGGATTACGATTTTAATGAGGAAATGCATGAAATGGCTGAGGAGGCAAGGGTGGAGAAAGAAAGGAGATCAAAGAAGAAAGATGATGTGGGAGAGACTGAGAGAAGGACTAAACAGAGACACCAATCATTTACTGAGACCTCAAGGAGAGAGGAAAGAGCTGGATTGGATGAGGATGTGATAAGAAACCTCAACACTTCTCTGGCCAATGAGTTGAGCATGATTAAGACAAAAATTACCAATCAAGATATGAGGGAAAGGCAGAAGGATGAAGTGATTGCTGGTATGACAAAGATGCTGATAGATCAGAATAAACTGATTAAGAGACTGTTTGAAGAGGTGAATGAACTAAGGACTGCAGCCGGCCTGCCCAATCAGCTAACTCAACCTGAGTTAGATGATTTGACTGATACTTCCAAGTACACATTTTTAAATATGGATACATCTTCCCGGGTAGGAGAGGGCACATCTAGTGCACCAGCTGAAGAGTGGGAGGTTGTGCTGTGAGGAAGGAGACTGAAAATGTGGAACATGATGAGGAGATATTTGAAGTTGGTTTTGTTAACATGGGATTCGACATTGATAAAGATTTGGTTGGTGAGGAGGTAGTGAGAGAGAAATCTGTAGAAAATATAGAAATGAACGCTGAGAAGGGGAAGGGGCTGATTGATGAAGAAGAAGATGATGAGCAACTGGTTGATTATGATTCAGAACCAGAATATTATGAGGTTGATGAGAGGCTCCTAACATATGTTGCCAAGAAGGGAGACAATGATGGAGATGTATTTGAAATGGCTAAAGAAGAATGGTTTGTCAAAGAAAAAGAGCCTGAAGATCTGACTCCCCTGTTCCAAAACATGGAAGGGTTGAGCAAGAAGGAAGCAAACAAGAAAATTATCAGTTGGTGTTATAATCCCGACTTTAAATATTTACGATCAAGAGGAGAGGGGGAGGCATAACCTATATGCACAAGAGGAAGGCCTTCAAGACCTTACCCAAATAGGTTTTGAGGAGGCTGGCAGTGTTGCCATTACTAAATACTCATCTAAGTGAAAGAGCCTCGTTACTAGAAAAGGAAATAAAAAATGGACTGAATGACAACTTTGAGTCATTCGGTTTTATGAAGGCTGAGAAGAGAAGATCCAAGAAGGATAAAGATTAGGAAACTGGAAAAGGAAAGATTGTGCTAAGGGTGAAAGCCCCAAAGACAGTGAACAGGATTAGACTAGCAGATCCCCTCCCCCAGCAACTGCAAAACTTTTAAAAGTGGTTCTACGATAACAATACGGGGGAGGCGGTGATCAGAGTAAAGAATGGGGATGAGCTTAAAGTGTTTGATCCTATGGAGTTTGTTAGTTTCTGTGATGAAGACCTGCTAGTTCTTTGCAAAAATCATATTAAAGTGGGTGCAGGTGATGAGACGAGAAAGGAAGCCAGTTTGTTTATGACTGGGGCCAATAAAGTAAGAGGAGTGAGAGTAGAAGTGAAAGAGATAGCTGAGAAAGTAAGAGCTGAAGATGATTTAAACATGGATGTCCGGGATTTAGCAAGACAGTTTGAGCAAGCTAGTGCTCATCCCGAGGGAGCTAATGAAACAGGAGGTGACCAGAGTGAATCAGTTGCTAAAGCTCCTAAGGAGGTTGCTGCAGGAGCTGAAGAAGACATATCAGAGGCAGCGGGGGAGACTGGAGCTAAACAGGGAGAATCTATGTCTAAAGCCCCCAGGGAAGAAGCTGCAGGAATAGTTAAAGATACATCAGATGCAGCGAAAGAGACTAGAGCAGACGCGACAAATCAAGACAACTGAAGGCGGTGAGATCCAACCTAGGGGGAGTATTGAAGATCATGTATAGGTTGGACTCACCTTAGTTTAGATTAGATTATGTTTATATTACTTGGTAATAGGTTTAATGTATGTTACTTTTGAATGTAGTTCATTTTGTCTAGTTTTGTAGTCCAGCGAAACTATGAGCGAAACTATAGTTTCGCTCATAGTCAGCTGTTGTAGTTCACCCGGCGAAACTGTTGTTTCTGCCGGGCGAAACTATAGTTTCGGCAGTACAGTTTCGCTGCTTGCTGGCAGCGAAACTGTCTGCGAAACTAAAACTGCTATATATATAGATTTGATCATTTTCATTGTTGGGTAATCCTTGCAAAACCCTAATCGTTTATCATTGTTGCAAGTGACCTTTGTAAGTAGTATTATCACAGAAATACATTTGTGCTTTGTTATTATTGATTGTATTGATCTTCATTGTTCTTACTATGATACATTTGTGATTGTTCTCAATAATCTTCATTTTTGTTCTCTATTGTTTGTATTTGATATTGAACGATTCAACAACTCATTTGTACTGCAAATCGATCTAATGGACCACTAGAAGATGATCTTGTGTTGTTGTTGATGGTGTTGCTACTGATTGATGTTGTTTTGCTACAGAAATGCAGCATGTTTGCTGTTGAAGTAGCTGCTGAATTGATGTTGTTTTGCTGCAAAAATGCAACCGATTTGCTGTTGAAGTAGCTACTGAATCAACTGTTGTTTAGATGTTGATTCTCTGTTGAAACACAGCTCATTGTGATGTTGTTATACTGCTGAAACGGACCTGATTTGCTGCTGAAATGGTCGCTGAAACTGACCCATTCTGCTGCTGAATTGCTATTGCTTCGTGGCTGTTTGTAGCTTGATTTGCTGTTGTTTCGCAGCTGAACAATGATGTTGACGAGGGGCTGCTGAAACATTGTTTTGTGCAGCTGTAGGAGTTGCTCGAATCTGCACTTATATGATGATTAAGAGCTGCTAATATCAACTTGTGCTACTACAGTCCGTGAGCTGTTTGATTTTTATGAAGGGGTTGTAGTGTGCTTTGGAAAAGAAGCTGCAAACTTCTTCTTGTTTGCTGTTGCAGTGGGTTTTTTTTAGAGAGATTGCCACAGGTGATAAAAGTGTGGTTGGGGCTGCACCAAGTGAGTTTGTTTTCTGCTTAAAATGATCAATAATCAAGCAAACTGCAGTGAATACGATTAGAGGCTGCATAATGTTGTTCATGGGTGTGGTTAGAATGTTGTAAAGAGAATGGAGTGGTTTGACTGCTCCTAAGAGGATACATGTTGTTGTTTGTTGTCAAGGGGGCTGCAGCCGATTGATGTAGCTTTGCAAACCAAATCTAACTTGTTTCATTGCACTTAAAGGCTGCTGTCAACAATGTTTTATGTTTTTTGATGTTAATGTGAACAAGCTCAACAAGTAGAGATCAAACAAACTTGTGATGACTACAACAAGTGCAGGTTGTTCGGACTGCACAACTTGATCCATGATCCATCGATTTGCAATAGAACTAGACATTAAGAAGAAGCCATTCACTCAAGCCAAACAAGCCATTCAAGTGGCTAATCATGCCATTCAAATTCAAGAACAAGCCACTCAACCAAAGTTGTAGTTGATCATGATGATTGATGTTACCTTTTGTTGATTTAGTGTTGAACTGATGTTGTAATTGCTTTTGATAATGTTTGTGATCTTGTTTCTGCTGTTCATTAAGTGCAGCCAATGCATAATGGTCACAAGAGCTGTAAAGTGGGAGCATCATAAGGGGCGCATGAACTGATTTGGTGTTGCAACAGCTTGATCAAGGGCCGTAGATGCAGAATAAGGGGTCGCAACAGCTTGATCAAGGGGTGCAATTGCAGAACAAAGCGGCACAACCCAAAGTTAAGAGGCCCTTCTCTGTGTGCAGATTCAAATCGATTATAAAGATGTGTAGCTCTTGCTGAATTGAAGATCAGTTGTTGTTGTGGTTTGTTGATGATGAAACGAAATCAATTGTTGATGCATATTTAAGTTCCGAATCTGATTTTGTTGAAGAACACCAAGAACATCAAAAACCCACTTGAAATTTTGATTTGATCCAATGATAGGATCGGATCAAGTTTGATCAATTAGATTTGAATTTTGCAGCGGAATATAACAAAAATAAGATCGAATTCAAGCAAGAAAAGTATGAATATGCAATCACACAATGACGATTATAGAGAGAGAATATTTCTGTTAAAGGAATGTTTTCATTCACGCGTAATGCTTCGGTTACAAAACAACTAGGTCAACATTCCTTTTATAGAGGAATGTGACGTCTGCTGATGTCACTTGATAGTGACATCTAACAGAATTATACAAAACAACTGAAACAATGCAAACTACTGAAATGTTCTCAACAACTAATCTTATCTCAGAGAATGCTAAGTACATAAACATAAAACTACTGACCTAAAACTACTGAAACAATAAACTACTGAAAGGAAAATTACAAGTACTGAAAAGGAAAAACCATCACAACTACTGAAGTTAATATCTTCAGCTGTTGTGACAACTACTGATCACTCTGGTCTTCAGTCTTTGTCTTCAGTACTTCACTTTCAGACTTTGTCTTCAGACCTTGTAATCAGCTGATGTCTTCAGCTGTTGTGATCTTCTTCAGTAGTTGTAATGTTTGTGGGACTTAGAGGTTTTTCTAATCAGGCTCATTGGTTCTTTTGGTCCAACAAACTCCCCCTGAACCAATGCAGCCAAAACCTATAAGTTTATTGATGATCCTACTTATTCTTTGGCAAAAACACTCTCTTGATCAGCTTCAGAGGTAATCATGTAAGCATAGGCCGGAAAAAGGTTTCTAATCTTTCGATTGGCTAAGTATGGAAGGGAACTCTGTCTTGGGGAAACTGGACACAGAGTCTTGTCCCAACCATGAAACCTATTTCCCATTGATGAGTCTGTAAGACTCTCTTGCATAGGCCTCTAGGAGAACAACTTGTTCCTCCTTGGTGAGTTCTTCTGCTTCTCCCTCAAAGAAGAACTCAGGGCCATAATATTCAGACAGATATCTTACTGTCTTCCCATTCTTCAACTCAACAGTTGTGATCTCTCTGTATGCAAATTCATCTGGATGAGAGCCTTCTAGCAGCAACTGGAGTTCACTCTTTTGAAGATCTTCAAGTCTTTTGTATAACAGCCCCTTCTTGATCATTTTGTTCTCAAGTATAGATAGAGGGGTTGATTTTGAGGTGTGTGCTCTCTTGAATTCTTCAATAATTTCCCAGGGTGACACTACCATGGCCAACATAATTGCAGCATTCAAAGTCTTTCTCACTTGGCCATGATATCTACTTGGTATGTTTTTCTTGTGTATTCTGGAACTTACCCTAGGGTCTGGCCAAATCCTCACTCTTTCTTTTTGATGTTGGAATGTATGTCTAAGAGTGTACAGCCTCAGAGCTTGTTTCTTCATTGCTTGAATGGATGAGGACTGAGGGAAGTCCTTGTCAACCATTTTGAGAAATTGCTCATCATGCTCCTTCTGCTGTTCTTCTTCTTCAATCTTAACTTTAACCATTTGCCTTTGAGTTTCAAGAGTTATTGTTTTAGATTGACTCCTAGGCTCAGGTTTCTTCATTTTGATCACAGCAGATATTGGAAGACTATCCTCTTCATCATTTTCTTCTTCTTCTTCCATCCACAACACCCTTCTCTTTCTTTTAGGTGCATCACTGGTGGTAGATTGAGTGGGTTTCTTAGGTAAAGGAGTTGGTTTAGAGGGTTGTGAGGTTGGTTGTTTTGAAGATTGTGAGGATAATTGTTTTGAGGGTTGAGAGGTTGGTTTTGAGGATTATTTTGGTAAGGAAGATTATAAAGGCTGCTCTATCATTTTGTTTGTGAGGGTGGCTTTGGATAACTTAGCCATGTCAGATCTCTTCCCAGCACCAGCTTCATCCAGAGCTTCTATGATTAAACCTTTGTTGAAGCTTTCAGAGGAGCATATTTTGGTGGGTATCTCCATAATGCTATCTCTAGACCATGACTTGACTTCAATGATAGGTCTTCCCAAGTGTTTGGATAGAAATCTGATCATAGCCTCCAATCTTTCCCTTTCTTCTTCATTGCAGCCTGCCCATCGATTTTCAATCTCCTGAATCTCAAGCCTTCTGATCTCAGAATCAAGTTTGGCAGTATCAAATCCTTGCCTGAAGAGCTGATCAATAATCCTGTCCATGGATCTACTGTGTTGCTCATCAGCTTCTTTGATCATCTCATCCAACTTCTTCTCATCCTCAGTTTGTTCACCAGCACTCTTCTTTCTTTTGTAAGTAATAAGCTCTTTTCCTTTATTCTCCTTGGCTTCTTCTTCTTCAATTCTTTTTCTTTTATCATCTTTCACTGACTTAGACTCCCCCTTTTTGGTTGGATTGGGTTCAGGGGTTTGAATATCAGAAAGTTTCTTTGACACAGCATCATCCACAAGGGTTTGAAGATTTGAAGAAATCCTCTCATCAATGGTTTGATGGACAATAGTAGTGATGATGGGAGTGATGAGAGGTAAGGAAGATTTGAAAGCAGTAGCCATTTGCTCAGAGGGGTTCTCTCCCTGAGAAATGGTGCCTGAAACAGAGGCTGGTGGCTTATTTGATTTGAGTGGCTCAGTGTTTGGGAGAGCTTCAACAGAAGCTGCCATCTGTGGGTTAATTGGGGCAGATGGACTTGATTCCTGAGACATTTTGGCAAGCAGTTCTTTTAATCTGCAAACCTCAGCCTCAAGAATGGTGTTTTGGGCTAAAACATCAAAGAAAAAGCCCAGGTCATCATCAGTGTAAGCTGAATCAGCTGACCTCCTGAGTGAATCAGGATGAACATGTGCTGAGTGTAGATCAGTAATCACATGTGCCCCTTTATCTTGGAACTGGGGACTTCCTGCCTCAGGATTGAGTCCTTCATTGGCAGTTGCCTCTGGTGAGGTCTTAGAGATGATACCAGCTTCATCCTGTTCATGTGTTGAAACAGGGGAAGAGGTAGCCTCACCAGATGTTCTAGTCTCCACGTCTACACTGGGAGATTGAACTTTATAATCCCTATGCTGTGGGTTGTCAACTACATTATGATCCTCTCCCTCAGCTGTTGAGGTTTTCCTAGTGTTAACAGGTTTCTGGGGAGGGGTAGAGGAATGTAGTTGAGTCAGCACTTGTGCAATGACTGCAGTTGGGCTTGTAGGGGTGGTATCAGTGGGAGATGGAGGTGAAAACGATTGCACCCGGGGAGAATGGTGCTCTTCAATGGCAATCTTCTCAAGTGAGAGAGATTCTAGTAATGTGGCTTCCCCAATGTTGGTTGCATCAGAATCCTGTTGAGAGGATACCTGAGCGGTTTCAACTGGTGGAGTCATTGAAACTACAAGGGGATTAAGACTTGTAGTTTCATCCTGCGTTTGTGCTGCAGGGGCATCATCAGGGGACTCAACTCCCTGAGTAGCCTTTTTGGTTTTCTTGGGTTTTTGTTTGGAGGGGACTTTAGATATGGAGGTGGAGGCTGTGGGTTCCCTCTGCTTGGGTTTTAACAGTTTGGCAGCCTCTTTGAGTTGTGGATTTGAGTTGTGCCTGGAGTATACCTCTGGCAAAACTACCAGAGCAGGGACTCCAAGGCCAACAAGGCCATCAGATTTTAATTGATTAAGAATTATGGCCATAAGAAACCTTGGATATAATATCCATCTATTAGCCACAAGTTTCATCGCCAAATCTTTTAATTCCAAAAATATTATTTCAGAAAAATTTAGGCTTTGATGTTCAAGTATAAAATACAATACCTGTTGCCACCTGGATGACATTTGATCCCATGAAGATGTTTTGGGGGCAAGACAGACATTGATCATATGGAAAATGAGCCGCTCAGCATCATGGAAGTGCTTCTTCAGAATAGTAGTAGCACTTAGGTCACCCTCATAACCATGATTAGCAAAGGATAGATCAATGGTGCTTTTGGGGTATTTGGTGACATAGGTGGCATCATTCAGGTCTAGGGTTTGACGAATGATCGCAGAAGTGATGACCACCTGTTTCTGGTTGACAAACGACTGGAGAGTGATGGTGTCATCATCCTCAGCAGTATGAACAGTGACGTTTGTCCAGAATTGGCAAAGGGTATCGGGATAGATGGTAGGATTCAAGAGAAAAGCTGTGCGATATTGGGAATCAACCATCAAATCAATAGCAGCATCAAACTTGTTTCAAAAGGGTGATTTGGTAAGGTGAGCGACACAGTTGTGTCGAGGTTTGATTTGCATGGTCGCCATTAATGGAAGATAAACGTTTGGAAAGTGGGTTATGAAAAGTTTGAAGTTAGGGTTAGGTATATATAGGTTATGAAACGGCTGAAAGAAAACAACTGAAAGTTTTGGTGTGAGTCATCAGGTGTTAGAAAACAACTGAAGACATGGTTTTAACTTTTAGATGTTGTAAACAACTGAAGACTTGGTGTTGGTCATCAGTAGTTGTAAACTACTGAAGACTTAGTTTTGGCTTCAGTTGTTTGGAAATGAAACAGTAGTTGTCGTCAATTCACAAAGTTCAGCTGTTTCAATGACCTTAACACTTACTCATCAGATCATCTGATTTTCAGATGTTTCATTGGTCATCAGTACTTATTTATTATAAAAGACTTCAATAGTTTGAACTACATCAGTACTTTGCAACAAATGAAGTACTTCAGTACTTCTAAGTAATTTAGTCTTCAGTAGTTATAAAAACTACTGAAGATAAAATGACTTATCAGCACTTATTTTTGACAAAATTATACTAATGCTCATCAGTATTTATTGACTGAGAGCATCAGTAGTTGTCAAATTATTCTAGTTGCAGCATACCAAGCCTGAGTACAAGATTATGAAAAGTTGCACTATCCAAAGGCTTAGTAAATATATCTGCAAGCTCATCAGCACTAGGCACAAACTTTGGATCAATCAGACCTTTTTCATAACAATCCCTGATAAAATGATGTCTGATCTCAATATGTTTGGTCCTAGAATGCTGGACAAGATTCTTAACAATACAAAGAGCTGAAGCACTATCCATTAATAAAGGAGTCTTAGTCTCTGTAATGTCATAATCCAATAATTGATTTTGAAGCCAGAGTACCTGAGATGTACAGCTTGTAGCTGCAATATACTCTGCTTCAGCTGTGGATGTAGCAACTGAAGTTTGTTTCTTACTCTGCCAAGAAACCAAACAGTTGCCTAGAAATTGGCATCCACCAGAAGTTGATTTTCTGGTTAACTTACACCCTGCATAGTCACTATCAGAGAAGCAACCAATTTGCAAGAGTGCCCAGTGGAATACCAAAGTCCTAGAGATTGAGTTCCTTGCAAATATCTAAAGATCCTTGATAGGACCTGGTATTTGAACGAAATACCTAGTGATTAGCGTGTAAACCAGATCAAATAGTGCGGAATCCTATTTGATTGGCGATCCAATCAGTGAGAACACACGAAGAATCAATCAAGAATTGAATCTAACGTTAGAAGTCGATTGGGAATCGATCTAATGTGTTCTGTGAACTTGGAGAACGATTTGGGAGGCTTCTGGACGGCTAGGGTACGTCTGGAGTCGTAATGGTATGAATGCTTATGTTTTTCCACGAATTGGGTCTATTTATAGGTTAGTGTTGTTCAATCGTGCGACTGGACCATAAGTATGGTTCAGTCGTGCGATTGAACCATGCGGTTGATTCATCCGCACGACTGAGTTTTCAGTCGTGCGACTGAGCCAATCTTATGTGTCAATCATACGACTGATCCAGTCTCCTGGTTCAGTCGTGCGACTGAGTCACTCGTATGAAGTTATTCATGCGTGTGGTCCATTCGCATGGGCCATTCGCATGAGAACTTCATTAAGTTAAGTTTAAATGTATTAGTTAATATAACTTTATGTGTAACCATTCAAACAATCACAAACCCAATTAACCAATTCAATATCAACTCATTAATGAAATATTAGACATTACAAATCACAAACACTTAATATCATTTCATTAATCATTACACATTACATCATATCAGACAAACAAGATCTATTACATTACATATCATGATCTAGGGACATACATGCATCAACAAACTCCCCCTTGGACCTAGATCTCTTTAATCTCTTGTTTTCTGCATAACCTCCTTGTATTTCTTGTACTTCTCCTCTTTGGTGACTCCCGCGTGAATTTCAAACGCGAAGCAGAGTCGTATAACGTTCTGGAACTGGAGGGCTTGTACAATATCTTGCGTGTCATAGAAAAGTGGCCACTTGTATAGAGTATAGACATCATTAGCCGACAAGTTTGTAAGCCACATCGGGTCGAATACCCTGATCGTATCCATTTGGCCCTCTTTGCTTAGGACTATGACCGCTTCAGCTGTTCTCCAATCATAGTACCACCACTTAAAGTGTGGAGTGAAGTCCTGTGGCATTTCCCTGAGTGGGATTCTCGACATTGTGCGCGGAGCACTCCACTTCAACACTATCTTGGGCTTGCTAGTAATGGCATCAACCTCAGACCTTCTGATATACCTAGTAGGCTGTTGTGGTCTGAAGTTAACCCATCTGGTGTGGTACTCCTTCTTTAGGGCAGCCTCGAACCAGCCTGACATCTTCCTCGGGTCAGCATACAGAAGCTTTAGTTTGGCCAGCTGGTTGAGCTCAAAACCTGGTAGAGTCTTCAGATCATGTGGAAATCTGAAGTACTCTATGCCCTGTTCTCTCTTAACTGCATAAACATTAAGATCATCAAAATATGCCCATGCTATGATCCTGCCTGACACCTTGTGATGTTTCTTGACTCTGTAGAGCTTGGTGCAGGCATCCTTCTTCGGTGCAAGACGTTGGGCTCTAACTTCTTCAAAACATGCAGCCCACTCAGCCTTTTGAATGTCGACATCATCATTTGAGGCTTGGGCTGTTCCTTCTGCTTTCTCTGTTTCTTGCTCCATCTTGTTCAACACCTCAAAGGTATCACTGACGAGGGATTCACCCAGATTGGGGACCACATTACCCTCATTGTCAGCGTACTGAGGGTAATCCTCGGCGGTGACATCTTCGATCTCGACTTCATCAACATCGTTAAGCTCTTCATCACTAGTCGAATCGCATGTTGGAGCATCTTTAACTATCTCATCCGGATTTAACTTGAAAATCTCTGCGAGTTGCTCGTTTGATAGGTCATGAATTATTTCCCCTTCTTCAGGGGTGTAACTCACTGACCTTCTTACGATCCCTTGCAGATCAAGAATCATTGTTAGCTGAGTCTTGACCTGCTGAAGGGGAGCAACATCAAACTCATCTCTTTGATAATTTGGATCTGTTTGATTTAAACATTCAACACATAAATCATTAGTAATTAATCAAACAGAAATGCATTAACTTAATATAAACATTCAATACATTATTTTCAATACAGGATTCAAATAAAAAAGTAAATAAATACATAAACATCTAGTCTTTACTTTTATCCTGTATCATAGTCTCGTCACTTGGAGGAGCAGAGGTGGAGGGTGATTGGTCCTGTCTATTCTTTGACCTCCTCTCTTGACCTGAAGCAGAGGCCAATGAAGCTGCATCCCCTCCTTCTGCATCATCATCATCCTCCTTCTCCTCTGTCTTTTCACCTTCGGTTTCCTCATCCTCCTCTGTATCATCCTCCTCATCCTCATCATCATCTTCATCATCATCATCACCATCATCTCCATCATCCCCATCCCCCTCTTTGATCTTGAGGGGCTCCTCCTTAGATCCTTTCAGCTTCAACAGGATAGTCTTCTTTGCCTCCTCCAACTCCTCTATCTTTTTGCTTGATGTGACACTCTGTGCTTGGAGTTGGGCTATCTCAGTGCTCTGAGTAGCCATCTGTTGGGCCTGCTCCTCTATAACTCGAGCCTGCTCTGCAATCTGGTGAGTTTGTGCAGCAGTCAGGTCGGCAAGCTGGCGGATCTGGGCAGCTTTCTCCTCATCTGCAGCTAGTAAGCGCATCACCATCCTGTTGAGCGCTGACAGCTGTTCCTCTACCCCGATTGGAGGTAGAGGTGATCCATAAGTGTGTGAGGGATGGGCTGAAGGTCCTTCCTGGTATGAGGTGGTGGTAGTGGTGGGTGTAGTGAAGATAGGTCGGTGAAATGGTGGGGGTGATGTGGGAGTAAAGGATATGGTGGTGGAAGGAATCTGTGCTGTGGTGGGAGGTATGGTGGTGGCTGTGGTAGCTGTGGTGGATGTGGTGGCTGTGGTGGTTGATGGTATTGCTGTGGAGGTGGTAGTGGTCGCTGTGGTGGTGGAAGTAGAGGCTATGGTGGTAACGAAGGTCAACCGACACTTCTTCTTCTTCTGACCATGGGGCTGAGCCATCCTCTTCCTCCTCGTCCCTGTTGAGGTGGATGCTCCCCCTACAACCCTGCTTGCTGACCCCGGTGCATAGCTTGGGTCAGTATCAGTCTCTCCAGAGTCTCTCGGGTGTTCACCAACCACCCTTAGCCGATGTTCTGTGGGAACAACTTTGCTTCCCACAGTTCGCGTTAGGGGCTCCTCATCAGACTCCTCCTCCTCCTCTGCACCATGAACAAAATCCTGATGAAATCCAGCTAACTCGGCAACATCTCCGGCTGGGGCGGACACTGGGGGTACTACATCAGACATAGTGCCTCTCGGTGGAGCAGGCATATCGTCCCCAGCGTCCCCACTATCATCATCGTCAGAGTCATGCTCTGGGAGCAGCAGCTTCTCATCATCAGAATCACTATCCTCATGACGCCATTTGCGTCTGCCCGGGGCCACATATCTCTCGTTGGCCAGGTGGCCAATCAATCTCTTAACCTGGGGCTTCACCTGCTTCCCCCTATAAACCCTCATCCGACCCAGAGTCGTATCATCCATGATCTCCAGTGCAACTACATCATGACTCTCTTTGGGCAGATGTGGCAGCTTCTCGTTGAAGATCAGCTGTAAAAACCTGGGGTACATACAAAACCCCTCCTTTCCCTTTGCCTCCAAGTTCTCCACCAAATAGGAGAAAATCATACTAGAAAAGCTGAAGGGGTGGTTCAGCACAAGTGCCACGTAGGCATTTTGGATCTGGTCTGATAGGTCGTCGAACCCACCCCTCCTCGAAGCAACGCACTTAAGGATCACATGAGCTAAGTACTTGTACTGGGGGCACAGGTTGCTCTTGTTGAGCACACCTGAGTTTATGTCCCCAGCGTACTTGATCCTCAGAAAGCATCCTCGGACAGTCAATGGATGTAATCTAGTAGGGTGATCAGTATCATCTCCAAACTCTAGAACCCTTTGGATATCAGTAGCAGTGACCTCGATATCATGACCCAGAATAGAGCTCCGAATACTGTATGGCTCTCGAGAGCGATCCACAGAGGCATTTTCCCAGAATGCCTGGTGTAGTGATCTGTAGGGCGTGTAGGGAGTAGATATAGCCTTATGAATCCGGGAGCGTCTAAGGAAAGCTATAATATCGGTGAACTCGGCCCCGTTCCTAGTAGTATGGTCCAAGTGAGCACAGATGTTGTGCTTTGGATTTATGGACCATCTCTCAGCCATTATCCTGAAAACACATGACACAGAACCATTAGTACATAATACATTAGAATTCTGTTCTGAGTGTAATGTTGAAATTCATTCTGATTCATTCGTGCGAATGAATCATGCGACTGAAGTCAGTCGGCTGTCATTTCATGCGACTGAGCTCATTCGGGTGAATGAGACATGCGATTGAGTTCAATCTGCTGACTGAGTCTGCGATTGGTTCAGTCGGCCGACTGAGCTCATTCGCATGCTTCATTCGGGCGATTGACCAAATCGCAGGTTTCAATCGTGCGATTGGAGTTCATCCGGGCGACCAGTCGCCTGTCCTATAGTTCAGTCGCCTGTTGTTCAAATCTTTATCAAAACAGGTGTTTTAACATGAATAACCGGTTCAATAGACTCGCATTCTTGTTACTAATAACCTATTAAACTTAATTTTAACATTTTGCATAGATTAAGTAGGTTATTAGGTCAAGCGCAGTCCTATTCTTGTATTTCATTCGAATAACCCAAATTAGGGTTTAAATCCTTCAGTTTTCGGTAAGATGGAACTTCAAACTACCTGTATAATCAATAACGAGAGTCAGTGGATCAGAATCAAGATGAAAACAAGGTCTACTGAAATTTTGGCAGAGTAACGGTAGGGTGTGCGATTTGAGAGCGATTGGGGTGCGATGAGTGAAATGCGATCGACTGTGCCCTTTAAATACTGAAGCTGAGTTCAATCGGCCGACTTGCCTCATTCGCTCAGTTCATTCGGGCGACTGAAGCTCAATCGTGCGATTGGCCCAGTCAGTCGCATGCAGTTGACCGACTGAGGTCCAGTCGGTCGACTGACTCAATCGTACCTTTCATTCGCATGTTCAGTTGACCGAATGAGTCTCAGTCGGTCAACTGACCCATTCGCCCCCTTCCAATCGGTCGAATGGGTCATTCTGATAAGTCATTCGTGTGAATGGCTCAATCTCAGGTCCATTCGTGCGAATGGGAGCCATTCGCATGGTTGGTCCATTCTCATGGTCCAATCGTGCGAATGGGTCACACTTAGTTAATTTTCTGCCATTTTTACCAATTTACATTTAAAACCCTTTTAACTTTTGAAATTTACGTTATGAGCTTTTGATCATCTCAGACATGATCATTTTAACTTGAAAACTTTTTGATCACCTCAGACGTGATCCTTTTAAGCAATTTAGTCACCTTAGACGTGAGCCTTTTAAACAATTTAGTCACCTCAGACGTGACCCTTTTAAACAATTTAGTCACCTCAGACGTGACCCTTTTAAACGTTTAAAGCACATGTGGTCATCTCAGACATGACCCTTTTAGTGAGTTGATTCCTTACTGATTTTCCTGATGTAGTCCGACAAACTAACAAACTAAAACGACTAACTAACTTAGAAAATTTAAACTAAATACTCAAAACAAGACTTGTTTTTGGCTTTTTGTGAGAGATAAATCCTAAGATGTACAACTACGGGATTTGGTTCCGGAATAGGCAGCTTCAATTTAAATTGACCACACCTGGACCAATTCAATTTTGGAATCATACAGGCAAGTCAAATCATTTGGAACTTGTTATCAAAATCTTTCGATGCTTAATTCTTGGTGTTCATCCAGAGTCATTAGCAACTTTAGGAAATCATACTGGAACTCTTAGATTTTCACATTGATTTAAACTTTCAAGAATTGCAGCCACAATGATTGTCAATATGTTTGTCCACTTAAATCCATACACAGACTTTTGACACAGACTGGTGACTGTTTTAGGTTTAATTATTTCAACTAACATTTGTGGATCCCACACTTATATGGTAATCAACATTCCTCAGGAGCTTTTGAGCGGTCTACGGGTATTTATTACAAGAAGAGACTATTCTTAGAGCTTTCAAAGAGAAGCCAGTCCTCAGGTCAGTGCCATCGCACAACAGAGAGGCGGCAAACAACAATGAATTCTAGAATATCTAGGTTATGCTTATCCTCAGGTCAGTGCCATCGCACAGCAGAGAGGCGCACAACCTATCTCCTTGTTTAAGCAGCTTATTTTATTTTGCACAAAATGCACCAACAACATACGTCATTAGCTTTATAGCATTTGTCTTTCATTTTTTTTCTTGCTTTGCTCTAATTATGGTCATCCGCACACATTTGTGGCGTTTACATGCTCATTACCCCTTATTGGAATATTGTTGATTGTGTTAACCAGTGATAAGATGGAAGCCCACAGTCAGTTGAACAGCTTAGTTTGATCTTGAGATCACCAGTCAGGTCTAATCATCTATTGTGTTGAATCTACCGACATATCATTTGTGGTCTAGCAACCTCTAGGTCTACTCTCGTTGTGTTACCTTAGGAGTTACCAGTTTTTCTATCATCTTCCCTTTTATATTGCTTAGACTACACAGACTTATACTTTGAATTTTTGCATCTTTTCTAAAATTAAATTTAAAGTTCCTCTTGATTTGTTCCTGTGTACTATCATTTTCCAAAGGGTTTGAATCGGTATCACAGATACGATCTACCTTATATCAGCTATTCACTCCTTCTCCCTCGTTTTTTTTTTAATGTTACTTGCTGACATATTCTCCCCCTAAAATACTAAAATCATAACTGGTTTAATTATTTTAGGATTTTAATAAACAGCAAAATAACATGAGTTTAATTTAAACAGACTAAAATAAACAGATAAAAATAAAATAAAAAAGAAAAACTTTAACTAAACTACATCGGACTACACATTATCATCATCAGGAATAACCTCACTTTTCTTTTTAACGCCGTTGACCTCTAGCAAATATTGAAAACGTGGTTTATCAAAGGCTTTAGTATAGAGGTCAGCGCGTTGAAAATCAGTATTAATTTTACCACATCAATTAAGTTCTTTTCAAAACAGTCTCTTATGAAATGGTATTTAATACCGATATGTTTGGTCTTAGGATGTTGGACCGGATTTTTAGTTACTGCAATCGCAGCAGAGTTATCAACAAAAATAGGAGTAGAAGAGAACTTTAAACCGTAATCCCGCATTTGCTGTTGAATCCAGATGATTTGTGAACAGCAACTTGCAGCAGCAACATATTCGGCTTCACAGGTTGACAATGCAACCGATGTCTGCTTCTTACACTGCCAGGTAACTAGTCTTCTCCCAAAGAATTGACACCCTGCTGATGTAGACTTGTAGTTCATCTTGCAGCCCCCGTAATCCGAGTCACTATACGCGGTAAGCTCAAAGTCATCATCATGAGGATACCACAACCCAAGTGTGGGTGTAGCCTTCAGATAACAAAAAACCCTCTTGACTCCAATCAGATGGTTGACCTTAGGCTTAGCCTGATATCTAGAACATAGACATGTAGCATACATGATATCAGGTCTCGAGGTAGTGTGATACATGAGGGATCCAATCATTCCTCGGTACATCGTGGCATCTACAAGATCTCCATTTTCATCAGGTGCTATATCGTGATTCGTAGCAAGTGGAGTCCCAGCAGCAGAAGCATTCTCCATGTCAAAGCGACTGAGAATGTCTCCCACATACTTGGTCTGATGTAGAAAGATCCCATTTGGTGTCTGATCCACCTGTAACCCGAGAAAGAACTTCATTTCCCCCATAGCACTCATCTCAAACTCTTTCTTCATAACTGCTTCAAATTCTTTGCATAACTCTTCGTTCTTTGAACCGAAGATTGTGTCATCAACATAGATCTGTACGAGCAGTAGGTCGCCATCTTTCTCCTTAATGAACAGCGTGCAGTCAATGACTCCCCTGCGAAAGCCGTGTTTCACAAGATGAGTCGAGAGTTTCTCATACCAAGCTCTTGGAGCTTGATGAAGCCCGTATAAAGCCTTGTCGAGCTTGTAAACTCTATCCCGATGATAAGGATCTTCAAATCCCTCGGGTTGACTGACATAGACTGTTTCTCTGATTTCCCCATGAAGGAATGCACTCTTCACATCTAATTGGTAGACTTTAATCCTCATGTACGATGCATAGGCAAGGAAGATACGAATGGCTTCCATCCTTGCCACGGGTGCAAACACCTCATTGTAGTCTATTTCCCTTGACTTGGCGAAAACCTTGAACCACCAATCGAGCTTGTTCCTGATAATGACCCCTTGGTCATCCTTCTTGCATTTCAGGACCCATTTGGTGCCAATGACTTTAGCACCTTTAGGTCTATCAACCAAGTCCATACACCTAACTTCTTGAACTGAAGAGTTCTTCTTGCATGGCCACTCACCCACGCCTCATCATTAGTGCATCACTGACATATTTGGCTCAAACTGCGAGACAAAACACCGATAAGCACCATCATGAATATAACCTTTCTCATAACCAGGCGTAATAGCTGAGTATAGCTGATTTCGGGTTTGAACTCCTGATCTGACATCCCCAATGACATGTCAAGGGGATGATAGACGTTTATCGTGTGATCCTGGAGTAGTAGGAACAGCTACCTCAGAGCCAAGATTATGAACATTTGGTTCTGCATCTGAGGTAGATGGAGTTTGAGGTTTCCGAAGTCGAAGGTGCATCACTGGTAGATGCTGTGGACTTTCAGGAACTGGAACTGTTCCTCCTGACTGTTCTGGTCATTTCTTCAGCTTCATCTTCAGAGGAGGAGGTTCACTGTCATCGACTACTCCCCCGACTGATGAGTAGATGATTCTCCCTGTGATCTAGATGGTTGTATTCAAGATATCATACATCATTCTAGTAGCTAACTCGTCTCCGAGGGAGAGAGGGGGATGTTGAAGGACTTGAAGAATCCATCATAGTCGAAGAAGTAGGCGGGTCCTTTGCCAGTAGGTGGGTGTGGTATATCTCTGAACGTCCACATTACACCACACTTCTACAAGACCCGTTGAGTTGTTGTAAACGCTTGTTTCGGTATGTTGTATCCTAGAAGATCCTTCATCGCCTTCTCGCTGAATTTGCCTTCTTGTGTCTTCTTCAGAAGTGTGCATGGCGCGCCAAAAGGTTCAAGATACTCCAAATTCGGTTTGCGTCTTTGTAGTAGCTCGTAACATGTTCTTTCGTGCGTGGCGCTTGATTATCAGGACTCGATTCAGTGTATAACATGCAGCCACTGCCTCATTCCAGAATTGATAGGCAGTAGAGTTTCCCTGAGTGCAAGCATAGTCCGTGCTGTCTCAATCACACCTTCTGTTCTTCTCTCAGCAACGCCATTCATCTGAGGCGTGTAGGCGGAAGTGAATTGATGCACAATCCCTTTTCCTTGCAGTATGCTCCATCACTGGTTCTTGATTCCGTCCCGTGTCTGAGCGTACTTGTCTAACCTTCAGCGTTGTAGAGAGATTCCAGTGTGGTTACTAACTCCTTGAATGACTCAAATGTTTCTGATTTGATTTCAGAAACTTACCCAAGTGAACCTTGAGTAGTCATAAGTGACCACAAAACAGTACAAGTCGCCTGCAATGCTCTTTGTACTGGAATGGACCAAACAGATCCATGTGAAGAAGTTCAAGAGGAAGTTCTATGCATGAATGAACTTTCTTTTCCTTATGAGACTTCTTCGTCAGTTTGCCTTCTTGCAAGCTACACAAAAAGTAAGGAAGCTGGAAGTTCTTGACATTAACTCCTCTCACCAGATCCTTCTGAATCAAGTGATTCATCTTCCTTTGACTAATGTGTCCCATTCTCCTATGCCAGGAGATGGAATCCTTCTCAGTAGCTTTAGATAGAAAGCACTGAACCTCATGATCGGTTGTAGCAGCTGTTGACAGATCCAAGACATAAAGGTCTTTATATCTTGAAGCAGTCATCAGAACTTGGTCCTCTGGGATCACGTAGTCTTTCTTCAGCACGTAACACTTCTTGTTGTCGAAGATGACCTTAAATCCTTTATCACAGATTTGGGAAACCGAAAGTAAGTTATTTTGAAGTTGTTGAACGTAGTTCACCTTATCAAACTTAACTTTCTGATTCCCCACTTCTCCCTGAGCTGTGATATTGCCTCCCTTGTTTCCAGCAAACGAAACATGCCCTCCTTTTATTTGCTTGACGTTTGATAAAAGGGCCCTATTTCCTGTCATGTGCCTGGATGCTCCGCTGTCTACAATCCACGTGTTAGTTTCAGCACTGTATCGAACACCCTGCACATACAAAGTAAAGAATTAGTTTAGGTTAGGAACCCAAGCCTTTACTGGCTTTGGTTTCCCAGAGGCATCACACATCATAAATTCCACCCATTGACCCTTAGAGGGTGAGGGTAGCTTAGGTTCCTTCTTGTCATCAGTATCAGACACGCAGGACGACTTCTCTTTCCATAAGCCAGATTTGTGCAAGGCCTGTTTGTGATAAACAGTCGACTGGCTTACAGGTTGAACTTTAGGTTCACTAGTTCTTCTAGGTGGAGTTAAGGAGCTCCTCTTAGAAGACCTAGGCTTTGAATCCTGAAGTTCAATCTTCTTCCTAGGTGTCTGATAGAAAGGACAATAGGAAGCAATGTGTCCACATTCTCCATAGTTGTAGCATGACCTGCTATCAACTTTATGATTAAACTTTCTTTGTTGAGAGGTGTGTGACACTCTAGTAACATCAATCACTTTAGGTTTTGTTAGTCCAGGATGATCAAACTTGAATCAAATCATGAAGAATTAGATCAAAATAATGATAATCACAATAAAATCCCTTTTGATCTATATTGATTGCATATAATTTGAATAATATGAAAACCCCCAATCAATTGGTCATACAACCCTTCGCCAAAACCTAATGACAATTAACCTATTTATAGTCTAGACTAAGATTCATTAATTGCACTTAACCCCCTAGACTTAGGCTAATTGATACAAAATTACATATTAAGCATAAAAATGACTAAAAACAAGATAAAATATATTTTGTTCACACAAAATATATTTATAACAATAAAACTCCTAGTCATTTAAATCTTCAACGTCTTGTCTCGGTTCCTCGTCTCGAGCGTGTCGGGTTTGACTTTTGTTGACTTTGACCGTGACGTTGACTTTTGTTGACTTTCATTGTGTTGATAATATAGACTATCTTTTCCAGCTCCAACAATACTCCCCCTTAGTCTATCATTATCAACGTCTTCATACGAATTCAACCCCGAGAAATCAACTGTAAAAAGGTCTTCAAATTAAAGCTTTTTGAATTTGATGAGAAAAGTTATTCATCTCATAAGCTCCCCCTATTTATATGCTCCCCCTTTTTGAGTGCATCCTTTGTGAGGATATTGGAACAACTTTCCCAAATCTCTAATCTCGAGTGCTTCAGAAGATGTAGGAGGAGGATTCCTAGCTCGGTATCTTCTGCAAACTTGAGGAACAGGTTCTCTGATCAGGTACACTGCTCAACTGATGATCGGCCATCACTTACAGCAAAAATCTGAAACACATTCTCAAACACAATCTCGACATTTCTAATTAGATCATTTCATTTTAACAAAGTAAACCTGTGTTTATTTGTGTTTGAAAACAAGCGAACCCATGTTCAGTTGTACCCAATTTCTGTGAAATGCATGAAAATGATAAAATTGTAACAGCATAATATGGAAGACCTAAAAACAATTTTGAAATGAAATTTCATTATATTTTTCTATTTTTAATGTATATATATTTATTATAACATTTTTTTTAATTTGTATATTTTTAATTACCGAGAACTTAATCGATCATGAGATCACATCCTCAAGATATACTTTAGCACAAAGATGACTTTAATCATCGACAAGCAATGAGATCACACAGATAACTGAATCTAATAACAATCTTTGAATGATTTTTAAAATTGTCAAACAGATCAATAACGATTGCTGGTATGTTTGTCCACTTAAACTCATGCCCTATCTTTTTCAACAAGCAGAAGATGATTCGTTAAGGTTCGATTAAATGCTTTAGAATGCTAGGACCCCACAATCATTTGACAAAAACCCTCACCCAACCTCAGGATTTCTTGAATTTTGTAACGATCTTTACAGAGCAAGGCTTGTACATTAGTGTGCAAGTGATTATCGACAGAATATTGCAGTCTGTGATGAATTCATCATTTAGATAATTTAACACTACTTAGACCAAAATGGTGAGAGCTCCAGGTCTATACTCACGTATAACAAAGGAGATGACCATTTAATCATGTGCCAATGAGAGCTCCAGGTCAGTACTATCGTACAGCAGAGGAGATCATCACTCCAGGTCAGAACTTCCGTACAGCAGAGGAGATTAGCACAAATACAAGACACATAAATACACCAGACATGACTCAAAGCTATGACATATATGATTTGTATCATGGTGGGTGAAAGATCAATTCTCAATCCAATTTTTTTCGGGACTCAGTTTTTGTGCAGGCCAAAATGATTGCGTAAATCCAGACATCCTTAAGCATATATTTTAATTTAAATCATCATACTGCTGTCTACTTTATTCTTCAGGCTGAGTCTACCAAGCATATCATTAAAGAATCTGATTGTTTTTCTTTTATTTACAATTAAAAATAAGATGTAAATCAGATAACAGCATCAGTTACTATCATTTCTCATTTTAAAAACGCAAGTCATGCAAAAACGAGCATTTCAAGAAGATATACAATCATTTCTCAATCATCTCGAATCAAGTTCACAGTTTACTTATACTCTCCCCCTAAATTTTTATTTTTGCAAATTTTTTTATTTTTTATTTATTTTTTATTTATTTTTTTTATTTTTATTATTATTATTTTTTTAATAATCTCTTTTAATTATTTTTTTATTTTTTATTTTTTATTTTTTTAAACTGTACAAAAATAAAAATTTATCAAAGAAGGTCTTCCAAACTACACTGATATGAAGATAAGAAATGAATTCTCAAGAAATATGCAGTGATTGTGAAGTGAGAACGGTGATTGTGCATATAAATATCCAGATTGTGGATAAAATACCATGACCTTAACCTGTTTGTTCCGCCTCAAATTTGAATTAGAAACAATCTCTGTCAGTAAACCGGATTACTAACAATCCTCCTGAATTGTTCCTGCACTCATTAACAAATTAGTTAGAAAGGGAAACCCAGGCCATCGTAGTCCTGGAAGTTCCTTTTTCATCAAGATAAGTAACAAGCTTCTGCACACAACCGTTTAAACGATCGGGGATTGTTGTATTCTTCTTTTTAATTTGCCAAATTTGCTTCGGTTCAATTAACTTGGATTTGAATGAATTAAAATTGGAAATCATTTTCTGTTTAAGACCGGAAGGAAAAGAATTTGGTTTGAAACCTTTGGTCATTTTAATCTTTGGATCATGTGAAACCGGCTTCACATGAAAAGGTTTGGATGGAGGGTTTTTCATCCAACCATTCAAAGATGTGTGTTGTTTACCTCTTGATCCAGAGAAGCAACCCGTGTTGCCTTTACCGTCTGGAACATTCTTTTTAGACTTACATTCGGATAAGCAATTTGTTTTGCTTTTACCATTCGTAGCAAGCCTTTGAGGACATTTCTTTACCACATGACCTTCTTTTCCACACTCAAAACAAGCCTTGAAAGGCTTTTGATGCTTTGTAGTCCTGTGTGAAGCATTTGGAATTGGAGATTGCTTTGAGCTTGTAGTAGATTCTTGCTTGTTTTGGTGTTTGCTGTGTTGAACAGTGAATGATATCTTCACTGATTCACTAGGTGGTTTTGCTGTTGGAGTAGAGATCCGTATTGGTCTTGATTCAGCTTTTGGAAGCTTTT
Source organism: Flaveria ramosissima (assembly GCA_025215565.1). Classification (NCBI taxonomy): domain Eukaryota; kingdom Viridiplantae; phylum Streptophyta; class Magnoliopsida; order Asterales; family Asteraceae; genus Flaveria; species Flaveria ramosissima. The sequence continues at coordinate 66,487,234 of CM046040.1, forward strand.
GAGACTTGACTATATCAGGAGATATCTTGATCTGTGAGGAACCAACACGCTCCTCTATGTTTGATTCATCATCTGAGCTTATCCAGTCTCGTATACACAAATCTGCTTCCAAAGGATCTTGATTGACACATCCTATTGTGTTGGCTTTGGTTATAGGATTTTGATTGCCTGACGATTCAACAACTGTTCCTTCTTTGACAAACCTGACAGGAACAAATGAAGGAATGTTACCTGTTTTGAATTTATTGAAGAAAGTTGGAGAAGCAACTGATATTGATTTTGGAGCATCAGAGGTAGAATCGTCATTAATCTTCTTATCAGACCCCTGCCTGAGAAATCCCAAACCTACAGGAGAATCCTGCACATCTCTAACCTCATTAAGATTAACGTTACTTAAACCTGCATTTAAACTATTAGTTTCTGCAGCTTCAATCAAATCATTAGATGGATGAGGTTGAGGAATAGGAGAGTAACAATGGGTGCTAGGAGGAGGATAGACGTATGGATTTTCACCACAACCCACTCCCGTTTTAATCCTAGCTCCCCTTTGTTTACACAATAGCTCTTCATGTTTCATTCCGGATATGGTCCATCTATCAAGCTTTGTTTTAAGCTTGCTTGTTTCAAATTCAGCCAAAGTGACTCTTTCGTTTAAAAGATTAATTTCAACATTTCTTTCAAGAAGAGTTCGTTTTAAATGATCATTTTCTTTTAAAGCTTCATTTAATTTTATGAAATACTTGGCTTCATTCTTTTTAAGTTCTGCATTTATGGTGGTTAACTCCTTTTGGTTTTCTAAAAGTAACCTATTAGCTTTATACACACCAAATAAACGAATTTTGCAAGCAGAAGAACACATATCCTGAACTGTCTCGTATGGAAGATCCAGGATGACTCTTTCAGCAGTAAGAGCCTTCTCACAGTTGCAAACTCTAGTATTTTGCTTCCATTCCTCTTCCTTCTCAGCATCACAAACTTCAGCATTCAACTCAGCTCCACCTTCACCCATTGAAGTCTGCTTAAGCTCCTCTTGTACCTCTTCAGTTCTAGGTTTTGGTAAAACATCGGAATTAGTGCCAGAATCTGATCTCTCTTTTGTTTTCTCTTTGGAGTTTGAAGTGATCTTTGGAGTTGGATATGTTGCTTCATAGTACTCATGACGTTTGATATCCAACTCCATTTCTTTCAGTTTGTTGATCACCTCCTTTAGTTTGTAATCCCGAAAGCCTCTATCTTGTTGAATCGACTTGCCGTGTGAGCTCCATTCTGATGAGAGGGAATCAAGTAATCTTAGAACTTGTTCATGATTTCCCAGTTGGGCATCAAACTTCTTCAGATTACTTGCCACCAACAGAAATCGATCAACAAAATCAGATATCTTTTCATTCTTTAAAGCTGCAAAATTATCAAACCGACATTGTGCAATTGTGAGATCATCTGATTCGAAGGATTTAATCAATTCTGCAAAAGCCATATTTATTTTTATTTTGTTTAAACAATTAAACGCCCCAAAAATATTTTTCCCAAAAATTGTAAAATAATTCTCCCCCGGGAAAAAATATATTCATTTTAAATGTCACGCTAGACAATCTTAGCAACTGGGGTCAAGCTGAAACAAAATGATAATTTCGCCGAAATTTTAGTTTCGCAGAGCTAGTTTCACAGATATATTTAGTTTCGCTGAGCCGACAGTAGTTTCGCTGGAAATTCTGGCAGCAGTTTCGCTAGCCAAATGCTTTAGACTGCTTTGTTTCGCCGACAATTTCGCACAAAACAAGCTTGAACTTTCGTTCAATGATATTTTCGGCAGCAATTTCGCTTGTAAATCAACCACAATCACTGTTGAACTTTCGTTCAATGAAACTAGTTTCGCAGGACAGCAGAAAACAACTTTAATGAGGATAACCGATGTAGTTTCGCTGGAAGAACTCGTAGTTTCGCTGGATGAACTGGTAATTTCGCTGAACGAAGCTGAAAAACTTTTTCAACACGAAATCAATCTGAAAACACCCAAATCTCAATGGATTTGATACCTGATGATTAACAGAGCTTTCCCAACCAATAACAAGCAAACTTCAATCAATTTCCATGTCAATAACACTCAAATTTGATCCAAAATTGATGAAAACATGATATTAAACAAAAACAACCAAAACCTCAACTTCTCTCTCTAAAATTCTTCAAATCTTCAGTGAATTTGATCCAAAATGGCTCTGATACCAAATTGTTAGTCCAGGATGACAATTAACCTAATGACAATTAACCTATTTATAGTCTAGACTAAGATTTATTAATTGCACTTAACCCCCTAGACTTAGGCTAATTGATACAAAATTACATATTAAGCATAAAAATGACTAAAAACAAGATAAAATATATTTTGTTCACACAAAATATATTTATAACAATAAAACTCCTAGTCATTTAAATCTTCAACGTCTTGTCTCGGTTCCTCGTCTCGAGCGTGTCGGGTTTGACTTTTGTTGACTTTGACCGTGACGTTGACTTTTGTTGACTTTCATTGTGTTGATAATATAGACTATCTTTTCCAGCTCCAACAGGTTTTGACTCTGGTTCTTTTGATGTTTTCTCTGGTTTAACAAAGTTAACTGTGTTAACCTGTTTAACATCTTTTTCTTTTTGGTTAACTGGTTTTTGACTTGAAGCATGTGAAAAATTAACATTAGAAGTCTTTTTAGGTTCCGATTTGACTCTGTTTGACCCTGACTTTAAGTTAACTTTTCCAAATTCCTTTTCCAGATTAACACAAGGCAATTTACCTTTTGCCTTTGAAGTGGCCTCCTTTTGCTTGTTTCCAGATTCAATAGATGAACATGAGGAATCTGGATCACTAACAAGAGGAGTAGACACCACGTGATCCTTGATGGGGTTATTATTTACTGGTATAGTCTTAGTGTTCATCAAGGTCTCAGGTGGTGGTGGAACCACTTTGTAACCCAATCCCTCCCCGTTATTCCTTTCTCTCACTAAGTGTTGAACTATGTGTGAAGAACTAGTCCAACTATGCAGTTTCTGTTTTAATGAGTTTACTTCTACTTCTAGAACTGCCTTTTGCTTCTTAGTGTCTTCTAGGGAGTTTAGATAGTACCTAATGTCATTAGCTTGGTTAAAGGCAACTACTTCGGTTTCCCTAAGCTGTTTAGTCAATAGGTCTATCTTTTCTTTATAACTATGCTCATTTTGTTTTAATACTCTATTAGCCTCAGTGCACAGTTGCAAATCTTTTACTAAGTTATTATTATGATCTAATAACCTAGCAAAATTTTCATCTATGCTATTCCTAAAAGTATCACAATTACAATCAGAACAAGCATGATTATCAAACATTTGGTCAGTAGTACTTACCTGAGTTGGTTCAGAAGAGTTAGCCATCAACGCAGCATCAGATGTCTCTGGTTCTGGTGATTCTGTCTTTTTTGTCTCTGACGTGGAAGTCTCCTCTTTAGGCTTGTAACTGACCTCGGCTGCAGTTGCTTCTTCACTATGTGACATCGCTATCTCAACTGCTAGATCTCCTTCACTCGCGGAATCATCGTCAATATCTTCTACACTTGCAATGTTTGATTCCCCTGGAGAGACAAACCCGAAACTCCAATCCTGTCCTTCATCATCGTGAGCAGTCAAGGCTTTTGGATCCTTGCTTGATGAAGTAGAACTAGTAGCCTGCTTGTCTTGGCGTGTGAAGGACGAGAATGGGTTCCCGTTACCCGTCTTCTTTGGCTTGACACATTCTCTCTTGAAGTGCCCTTTCTCTCCACAGTTGAAGCAGGTCACTTTGCTCTTGTCAAAGCCAAATGTGGTATCCTTAGTAGCTACCAAGTTCTGTCCGGTCTTTTTAACAAACTTCTTCGCCCTCCGGACAGCACTAGCTAAGGCCCACATTATGTCCATCCTCTCAAGCTTCATTTCGTCCACCTGCTCGTAGTCCTCATCTGCCAGATGGCAGTTTCCAATCTTCCCGGCAACAAGTCCATCATATGAATGAACCACTGCAGCCAAAAGATCCATATGCTCTCGAGCTACTTCCACAGTCACATTACCGAGGTTCTCGGTCTTCAGTTTAGTAGCACTTGCTTCAGATCCAATATAGTGGGTACGAGAAGACCCTGACGTGTCTGATCCTGAAAGAGAAGCATGTGAAGGACCCGATGAGCTAGACACAAATGCAGTCTGGAGAGGTGCTCCAGATGTCTTAGCTTGCGGCGTGGCGTTGTACAAAGCTGGATTTTGAGTGTACGAAGACTTCTGAGCTCTGTACTTCATCCTAAGTGCTTCTTCTCGCAACTTAAGAATGAAGTCATTAATATCCAGCTTTGCCAGCATTCCATTCTGTCTCAGGTTAGACACGAATGAAGCCCACTTTTCAGGCAATCCGTCTGCAAAGTTAGTAACTTTCTCTTCCATGGTAGTAGCCACTCCATGTGTATGCAGTTCGCTCATCAGATGGTAGAATCTATCTATGACATCGTCTAAACTCTCGTTCCCCATCGATGAGAAGTTATCAAATTCCTTCTTTAACTCCTTAGCCTTGATTGCCTTCAACGAAGCATTTCCGTCGTACCTCTTCTCCAGCTCATCCCAAAGTTTCTTGGACTGCATATTCTCTGAGTACTGGTGGAATATGTCTTTGGGGATAGACTGTGTAATCAATGCATAAACTCTTTTCTCTGCATTGTATTTAACTTTCTGCGCGTCCATCATCCCTCCTAACGTTAGCTTAACTCCATCAGCTCCCACCGGTGTACTATATCCAATCTCGATGGCTTCCCACAGATTCGGATCCACTCCATTGAGGTAGATCTCAAAACGTTGTTTCCAGTGGGGAAACTCATCTAACGTCAAGAGCTTTGGTGGTTTATTATGATTTCCCACCTCACTCTCAAGCAGCAGCAGATTATGTATCCTAGAGTCCTTTCCAGCAGTAAAGGCTGACATTTGATCTTCCATGGCGAAAAACTTTAAGTCTAATAAAACAAACTGTCACTGGTGCGACTGAAGGATGCGAATGGTCTAGTCGTGCGTATGAACTCTACGACTGGTTCAATCATGCGGCTGAACTAAGCAATTGATTCAGTCGTGCGAATGAAGCTGATGCGTATGAGCTATGCGAATGAACTGTTCAATCGGACGAATGAAGGTGCGACTAGGTCCAATCGTGCGAATGGGCAATGCGAATGGAGTCCAGTCGTGCGAATGGGTCACTCGTGCGACTGAAGCTGCTGATTTGCGAAATTTTCTAGGTTAAACTTGGTTTAGCCGTAAAAATTCGAATTTTCGCAAGTTCTAATCGCCTAAGTCCGTACAAACCAAACTTTGATGAGCAGGGAACGTCCAAGATCACTTTTGACACCAAAGATTGCGTTTTTAGTGCAAAAACACAAACTTTTATGCAATCTTGATTGAATCACACGTAATCAAGAGCCAAAGCTCTGATACCACTTGTTAGAACCTGGTATTTGAACAAAATACCTAGAGATTAGCGTGTAAACCAGATCAAATAGTGCGGAATCCTATTTGATTGGCGATCCAATCAGTGAGAACACACGAAGAATCAATCAAGAATTGAATCTAACGTTAGAAGTCGATTAGGAATCGATCTAATGTGTTCTGTGAACTTAGAGAACGATTTGGGAGGTCTCTGGACGGCTAGGGTATGTCTGGAGTCGTAATGGTATGAATGCTTACGTTTTTCCACAAATTGGGTCTATTTATAGGTTAGTGTTGTTCAATCGTGCGACTGGACCATAAGTATGGTTCAGTCGTGCGATTGAAACATGCGGTTGATTCATCCGCACGACTGAGTTTTCAGTCGTGCGACTGAGCCAATCTCATGTGTCAATCATACGACTGATCCAGTCTCCTGGTTCAGTCGTGCGACTGAGTCACTCGTATGAAGTTATTCATGCGTGTGGTCCATTCGCATGGGCCATTCGCATGAGAACTTCATTAAGTTTAAATGTATTAGTTAATATAACTTTATGTGTAACCATTCAAACATTCACAAACCCAATTAACCAATTCAATATCAACTCATTAATGAAATATTAGACATTACAAATCACAAACACTCAATATCATTTCATTAATCATTACACATTACATCATAATCAGACAAACAAGATCTATTACATTACATATCATGATCTAGGGACATACATGCATCAACAATCCTCTTGACTGCAATCATATAGGAATCCTTAGGAGCAGCCTGAAATCTAGCACAGACACAAGTTGCAAACATAATATCTGGTCTAGAAGCTGTAAGCTACATCAAGGAACCAATCATACATCTGTAAAGAGTTTCATCAACTGCTTTACCTTTTTGATCTGCATCCAGTTGTGGGTTGTTGCACATGGGAGTAGAACAGGATTTACAGTTTTGTAAATCAAACTTGGTTAACAAATCTTTTGTGTATTTTGACTGATGAATGAAAGTTCCATCAGCCATTTGTTTGATTTGCAAACCCAGAAAGAATTGTAGTTCTCCCATGGCACTCATTTCAAACTTTTGTTGCATCAGTTTAGTAAATGCATCACACAACTGTGGATCAGAAGATGCAAAAATAATATCATCAACATAAATTTGAACAAGGAGCTTATGCATGCCTGCTTTCTTTATGAACAAAGTTTTATCTATGGAGCCTCTAGTGAAATTATTTTGAAGAAGAAAGTTGGATAATGTTTCATACCAGGCTCTGGGTGCTTGTTTCAACCCATAAAGAGCCTTATCAAGCTTATACACCCAATCAGGATGTTTATGATCTTCAAAACCTAGTGGTTGACACACATAAACCTCTTCTTTTATTTTACCATATAAAAATGCACTTTTGACATACATTTGAAAAACTTTAAGGTTATGGAAAGCAGCATAAGCTAAAAACAATCTAATTGCCTCCAGTCTGGCTACAGGGGCAAAGGTTTCATCATAATCAATACCTTCTTCTTGTGAAAACCCCTGTACAACTAGTCTGGCCTTGTTCTTGACAATTTGGCCTTTTTCATCAGTTTTATTCCTAAACACCCATTTAGTGCCTATTGCACACTTACCTTGGGGTAGAGGAACCAGTTCCCACACTTGCTGTTTTTGAAATTGAAGAAGCTCAAGCTGCATGGCTTCAACGCATCCATTGTCCCTTAATGCCACATGATAATTCTTTGGCTCTTGCTGACTGATGAAGAGAGCATAGAGACAGAAATTGGACAATTGACTTCTTGTTGAAACACCAGCATTAATGTCACCAATGATCTGGGACATGGGATGATTCTTCAATTCTTGATACTCAATAATATATGTGCAAGTGTTTGTAGGAGATTCAGCAGCAATAGATGTTGATTCAGACTCTTGAAACCTAGACTGAGATGGCAGTTCAAATGAAGTAGAGGATTCAGAGATTTCATCAGCATTTGTTGTGGATGGAACTACTGAAGCTACAGGAACATCAAGTGCAGTAGATACAGGCAGATGATCACTACAACTTCCATTTGTACCATCAGATGGAGAGGATGGAACTTCAGAAACAATAACAGGTGGAGACTGATATGGAACATATTGCAGTATGTCCAAATCAAACAACTCAACAAGGTTTTGAGTCTTGTCTTTTGGAGATTCATTAAACTTGACATGCAAAAGTTTCTTCAACAATCTTTGTTCTGCAATTGAAAACTCTGTATGCCTTGCAAGTAGATGAATACCCAACAAAATACCCTGCATCCACCTTGGATTCAAACTTCTGAAGTGGATTCTTTGTGTTAAGAATATAACATTGACACCCAAATGCTCTAAAGAATGAAATCAGAGGGGCCAGATGATGTAATAACTCATAAGGAGTCTTCATCAACCTCTGATTCACTAATACCCTATTCTGAACATAGCAAGTTGTGTTGACAGCTTCAGCCCAAAAGGTTAGTGGCAAACCTGATTCAGCCAACATTCTCCTTGCGGCTTCAATAAGGGTCATGTTCTTTCTCTCCACCACTCCATTTTGCTCAGGAGTTCTTTGAATACTATATTGTCTTTTGATTCCCTTAGACAAATAGAATTCATCAAGAGTGTGATTCCTAAACTCTGTCCCATTATCACTTCTCACACATTTGACTGGGAGTGAATGCTGCTTTTCCACATGCAACACAAAATAAATGATACTTTGAGCAGCCTCATCCTTGGAATGCAAGAAGAAAGTCCATACATATCTGGAATAATCATCCATAATTACCAGACAGTACTTTTTCTTTGCCATACTCATTACTCTCACAGGACCAAAGAGATCCATATGCAGTAATTGCAAGCAGGCAGTGGACTTAGGTTCTTTATAGGAGGGAATGAAGCTTTGTGTTGCTTTCCTTTTAAGCAAGCTGGACAGTTATAATCACATTTGAACTCCTTCAATGGCAAACCTCTCACTAAACCATGATGAATGAGCTGATTCATGTTCTTAAGATTCACATGACCAAGCCTTCTATGCCATAGTTCAGATTCTTGAGGAGAGGCTTTGGAGAACAGACATGGATGGCCTTTAAATCTATTTTCTTTGATAAATCTAAGGCATATACTCTTCCAATCCTGTTGGCCTTCAGGAGAGTATATTCATCTAATATCTTGTCAATCTTGTACAAAACTTTGGAAGACAGAATCCGACAGTTTTGACTTGTGAAAAATGCAACATGCCCCTTATCACACATTTGACTGACACTCAAAAGATTGTACTTGAGCTTCTCCACATGGTTAACATCATCAAATCTTATCTCCCCATTTGAGACAAATCCTTTCCCAATGATGTAACCCTTGGCATCATTTCCAAAGAACAAATCCCTTCTTCCCTTGAGAATAATCATGAAGAAGAGAGCTGCTCCCTGTCATATGCATGGATCCTCCACTGTCTACATACCAGATGCTTCTTTGGCATGCTGAAGAACCCTGCATTTTTCACAAACATTAGTTAGCCTTTGAGACCCAAACCTTTTTGGTTTTGGTGCTGAAAAGGATTCCTTGGATTTTGGCTTAGGTGTCCTTTTCAGTGGTTTAATCACAGAAACATCTAATTGGTTAACTCTCCCCAATTGATGTTGAACCATCATAACAAGTTGTGTCTGATTGGTTGTCAAAGTATTCAACTCAGTTGACACATCAGTACTTGTTGGTGATTTGTTCTTGTGATTTACTACATTCTTCTTTTGAAAAGACACAGACTTAGTCTGAGTTTTTAATATTCCATGAGGAATATTTGCAGCTGTTGAGTGACAAACCCCTTCCTTCTTTGTGACTTTTTGAAAAAGCTTTGGTTTATCAGATTGAGATGATTGAGGTACAAACTTGGTTTGAAATTCATCTTTCATTTTATGCATTTGCTTCTTAATGATTTTCTCTTTGTTGAATTTTAAACCCTTGTTATACCAGCATTCATCAGTAAGATGATTAAACAAACCACAAATTTCACATGGCTTTCTTTTCATCTTTTGTTGATCAACTGCTGAAGATGATGAAACTACTGAAGATTTGTTCTACAGTACTTTCTTTCTTTCAGTACTTTTGGGAAGTACTGAAGGATTTGCAACAACTGAAGATTTGTTCTTCAGAAGTTTTCTATCAGTACTTTTGAGATTCCTGATAGATTTTTCAGCAGTTGTCAAGGAATGCTTGTTTTCCTCTGATTTGAAATGCTCTTCAGGTGTTGTGTTTTGCCCTTCAGTACTTTGAGTACCTTGTGGACAACACCTGAATTACTCAGTTTCTTCTTGATCAAGTGTTTCGAAGCAGTGGGACCATCAGTAATTTGATTAGCTGAGGTACTCACACTATCTTCATCCTCTGATTTTGAATTATCATTTGAGGATGAGACACCTGATGATGTGGTTTGGGAATGACAATCATCCTCAGATTTTACTTCTAATTTGGGAGTAAAATCTGTAGAAGGTATGGTATGATTATACCCAATCCCAAACTTCACATTAGAAGCAGTTTGCTTACTGAGAAGCATTTCAAATCCCTTGCATGATGTTACCCAGCGTTCACAATCAACTTGGGTAGCTGCAAGTGTTTCTTTGAGATTCTTGTGATTTTCCAGAATGACCTCTACCTTTGCTTTTTCATCAGTGATTTGACACTTTAGTTTATAAATCTCCTCATCCTTCTCTTTTAAAACAGACTCAGACTCAGCTTTTCTTTTGGAAATTGCTTTTTCTAGGTCAAGGTTTTGATTAATTAAAGCTACATTTGCTTCCCTAATTGAAACAAAAGCAGCTATGCATGACTCAGAACATAACTTGGCCTTAGCCTCAGAAGATACCTGTGGTACCTGTGATGATGAAGAATTTTCATCAGTAGATTCCAGGGCCATTAGAGCAAGATTTCCAAAAGGGTTTTCACCACCATGTTGACCAGCACCAGCAAATTGTTCAGAATAACCAGAGACATCTTCTGGTAAGCTGCTCCAGTCAACAACCTCAGGGGTGAAAAAGCTCTGATGAGATTGAGATTGAGATTGTTGATTTGTTTGAGATGGTTGAGGATCAGGTAGAGCATGTGGTTGTTGAGCCATGGGTACAAGAACTTTACCAGATTGAGGCATGTAAAAACATGGATAAGGATATGGCATTGGATTTTGAGGAACAAAGTATGCAGGAGATGATTGATGTTGTGAATGATGTTCAAAACTGGTAGAATGTTGCCCTTTGGATTGTGAGCTATTGCTTGGAAAAGTCACAAAGGGTGCAGATGAGTTAGATCCAAATGATCTACACTCTCTAGCAAAATGTCCAAGTCTATGGCACTTGTGACATCTCAACTTACTCTTGTCAAAACCAACCTTGGTTTTGCCAGAGAGACCAGGGAATTTTCTACCTGTTCTTTTGTAAAACTTTTGAGATCTGATATTGATCAATGCCATTTGGCTCAAAATATCCATCTCTTCCAGATCATCATCAGCAATTCCTTTCAAATCATCCATCAGAAAACACAAGTTATCAACACTAAAACTTGAGTTACCCTCAACTCCAACAAAAGCATGATTTCCACTGTTTGAAGAGAAATCAATATGCTCATCATATGAACTTTCAGATGAAGCATATTCAGACTCATGACCAACCAGAGCAGTGTTTCCTGATATAAAGTCATCAGTGAGCTTTCCAGATGAAGATAGTTTCCTTTTCTGTTCTATCTCTCTCTCAAATGTTAAGAGTTTCCCATGAAGTTGGGTGAGAGATAGAGTATCCAGATTTGCACTGGAGCGTAGGACAATGGTATAAGTGTCCCATCTCTCAGGCAGTGATCTGAGGAATCTGTTATTCATCTGGCTGTTTGTATATTCATGTTGAACCATTTTTAGCTCAGATATCAAACATGAAAATCGCTCAAACTTTTGAGACAATGTCTCACCCTTCCTATGAGAGAATGTCTCATATTGCTGGGCAAGGATTTCTCTGTTGTTTGCTAAGACCTCATCAGTTCCTCCAAATTGTTCCTTCAGAGCAACCCAGAGATCATAAGCAGTTTCATGATGCATAAGCCCAGAGTAGATTTCATTAGGCAGTGCCATGGCCAGAATTCCATGGGCTTTAGCATCAATCTAAAACAGCTTTAAATCCTCATCAGAATATTGTTCCTTCTTCTTTGGAACCATCTCATTGGTTTCAGGATTACTCACCATAGGCTTGTATGGTCCATGAACCACTGACTTCCAACAACCTGAACTGTTAACAGACAGGTGATGGAGCATTCGGTGTTGCCATATGTTATACTCACTCCTAACAAGCATCGGAGGCTTAGTTGAGGAGCCAGTATTGTGAGGATCATTGATTGAAGTAGTCACTTTAACCAATTCAATCAAATTCAATGAGATTAAAATCAGTCTAGTTTAAAAACTCAACAACACAATTTGAATCTCAATTTAATTAACCGGAAGCGACAGAAAATCAAACTCTATAATCAATTCTTGCAAAAATGCTAATTCGATCAAACTTAGCTATCAAAAGAGCAGTTTCAATGATCAATTGTTAGATCGATCAATGATTAACCAGCTCTGATACCATTTGAGAGGATCGGATCAAGTTTGATCAATTAGATTTGAATTTTGCAGCGGAATATAACAAAAATAAGATAGAATTCAAGCAAGAAAAGTATGAATATGCAATCACACAATGACGATTATAGAGAGAGAATATTTCTGTTAAAGGAATGTTTTCATTCACGCGTAATGCTTCGGTTACAAAACAACTAGGTCAACATTCCTTTTATAGAGGAATGTGACGTCTGCTGATGTCACTTGATAGTGACATCTAACAGAATTATACAAAACAACTGAAACAATGCAAACTACTGAAATGTTCTCAACAACTGATCACATCTCAGAGAATGCTAAGTACAAGAACATAAAACTACTGACCTAAAACTACTGAAACAATAAACTACTGAAAGGAAAATTACAAGTACTGAAAAGGAAAAACCATCACAACTACTGAAGTTAATATCTTCAGCTGTTGTGACAACTACTGATCACTCTGGTCTTCAATCTTTGTCTTCAGTACTTCACTTTCAGACTTTGTCTTCAGACCTTGTAATCAGCTGATGTCTTCAGCTGTTGTGATCTTCTTCAGTAGTTGTAATGTCTGTGTGACTTAGAGGTTTTTCTGATCAGGCTCATTGGTTCTTTTAGTCCAACATCCAAAACTGATGTTAATGCTGATCTAATGGTGAAATTGTTGTTGTAACACAATGTTGATGGATCCTAACTAATCCAAACTCCAATTCCATGATCCAGATCTAAGAATTTCTCAAGAGCCCAAGAACACACACTAGTGTGTGTAAATGACAAACTTCACTATAAATTCCCAAATCTCATGGATTATGCTCCAATATTCAATCTTCTGCTTCCAATTTTTTTGATTTGATCATAGATAATGATCAAACAACATTAAATTTGAGCTGAATCCATCAGATTCGCCTCAAATCCTTGGATTTCTCATGAAGAAAACACTAACTTTTTCTTCAAGTTTTCTTCAAATCTTCTTCCATTTTAGCAATCCAACCATGAACTCTGATTAAAATAAATATGAATCCAAGAACTCCAGCTCTGATACCAATTCTGTGTTCCCGATTTGAACGGGATCGTTGACCTTGGATGTTAGGATTCAAATTGATAAGAACAAAATTTGATGATTAGATGTTAAATTTAATAATGATGAACACGAAAGTGTTTAACGCTTGTTGTTTATTGATTTGATGATGAATTTATCATCCATGAAGGATGATGATATGATGTTGGTGATGGAATGTGATTCCCACACTTGGTGGTGAACCATCCCTGTACAAAGATGATAAGTATTGCTATTTATACTAATCTAGCATTTACAATAATTACAAAATAAACCCTAGACCAATAATGTTGACTCTTGTTGACTTGTGGACTTCAAGCTTCAATTTTTCATCTTCTTGTTGACTTGAATGTTGACTTGGAAATCTTCAATTTATTCTTGTTGGCCAAAACCCAACATAAACTGTAATAGCATGAGCAACTCTAGTATTAAAGATGAATCTAATCATATCTCTAAGACCCTGTACCTCGGGTACATCAAGGTCAAGATAACCACTGACATTGTGGAGCTTGCTACACATAAGAGTAGCCATTGTACCCTACATTAAATACATATGAATAAGAACTTGAATTATAATTATAAGATTACAAAGTTGAAATCAAGTTGACTTTTCTAAATTTGACTTTGTTTGATCAAAATTGAGGGTTCATAAGTACTGTTCCATAGAAATTTGATCTAACTTGATTCTGTAATGGATACCTACTTTTATTGTGTATTTCATGCTTATTTGAAATGATATTTCCTGATTTTAGCTTCCTTTAACACCAAAACTTAAGTTTTGATATCATCATTGTCATTTCTTTGATCCCCTGTTCATGTGATGAACTTAGGGTATTGAAAATCACTTGTTTGTTGTTATTTTCATAGCCATTAAGTTCATTGCACTCAAAAATGACTATCAACCTTTAATTTTAGTTTAATTTTGATGATTCTTTCTTGACCTAGTGTTCTAAGTTCATCATGGGTCCAATGTTTAGGTCATGGATTTCATTGATTATCACCTTGTTTGGATACTACTGTTGTTGAGAATCGAAATCGAGGAGTAATGAAGATGAATTAACTTGAGAATAACAGGTATATGATAATGATGATGATGATGATGATGGATGAAGAACAGTGATGAATGCTCGTCGCACTATAAGTCTCACAAATTTGAAAAGTATTAAATGACCTTTTGAACTTGGTTTAAATAGTCAATTTGATGGTTTTTAAAAATGTTACAAGTTTTCAAACAAATACGGTTAATTTTTGATTTTCACTGTAGCAACTGCGGTAAGGATTTGTTCATCAGCATTTGTGTACTGTGACAAATGCGGATGTTTTAATACATTGCCAGCATTTTTACACCGTAGCCAATACAGTTAAACAAAGTTGATCATCATTTGTACATTGTAGCAAATGCGATAGAACAAAGTTTTTCAACATTTGTATACTGTAGCAAATGCGATAGAACAACTTCCTTGTTCACATTTACTTCAACAAATGCGGTATAACTATGAGTTTGTCCGCGTTTCTTGACTTTCAAACATCATCATGATAGAAGAGATTAAGCAAATTCTTATTCATTTTTGATACACATACAACAAAGTTTCAGTATTGATGTCAATCACATTTAAGAAATGTGACTGAATAGACTTATCTGCATAATGAAATGCTGCCAAACAAAATTTAACCTAACAAAGAAATGCGATTGAACAACTTTGTCCGCATAAGTTTTCAACACTTCAATTTTATATGTGCATTTGTTGTTGAAACAAATGCGGTAGAGTTATCTTGTCCGCATTAGTTTCACTTTGTTTTCAATGAATTAAAACAGTTACCCGCATTGGTTATATGCCTGGGATACCTTCACCCGCATTAACCAATGCACTTACTCGTATTAATTTTTGAACTTAATCAACAATTAATGTTTCTGCAGTGTAGATTTTTGCAGTTTTTCTACTGATTCATTGACTTTTATGAAGAGATGTCTTCTACTTTGTTTCTTATGAAGTTTTGACTATTGCTGGGATTGTAAATTCTTGCTTGGATTGATTTGTTCATCAGATGTGATACAAGTTTCCCAGTGTTTGACTGATCTTGGACTTTTATGCTTCCAGATTTCAGCATAGACTGAGATACTATAGTGTAACTTTTGCATCAACACAATCAATTTCTTTTTAATTTTATAATGTTAATGTTAAGAAAGGAAATACCTGTACAAACTGATCAAAATTTTAATTTACTCCCTCTAAAGTTTATATCCATAAAGAGGTAGAGATTTAAGGATTTAAAAATTTATTTTTGTAATGATTTTATTTTCTTATCTGTACATGAAGAGGAAGTATACATTTCTTGGGATCATATCAATCTTACATTACATAAGTGCAAGCTTTTGTTAGTGAAATAGACATGGTTATGAGCTTATTGATTGAAGCAATGTTTGTCCTCTTAAACTCATTCTTGGTTAATGTTGTGATGCATGTGATATTTATCATGTTTTGATTAATTTGAATATTCAACATGTACCCCACACTCAAAAGTATGGCATTATCAACCACCCATATGAAATGCATGGTGTGGAACTTTTTCACAGTTTACTTGACCAGGTTATTTAAAGTATGAGATCTCATTTTCACTGATCCTCATTGGAATCTTTTACTTTATTCCTTTTGATGATTTGATCCACATTGGGAAACTTTTTCACTTCACTTTGGAAGGTGATCCATGATGGGATTCTTTTTGTTCTTTCACAAAGAATGTAATATGTTGTTAATTCATCCAAGGTGGATATGTTCCACATTGGGAATCTTTTGGATCATGACATCAACGCTATGTGCTTGTTTCTTCAGATCATTGCTAAGTAAAACAGAGAAGAAACTGACGTAGGTGAAGGGATTCATAAGGCATCATTACCTGCTGTGTTTAGGTTACTACACACACATACACTTGGATAAGCCAATACATACCAATACTCTGAGATGAGTGTTCCACAGTCGAATATGAATTTTTGTTCATCACAGCATGTATCTTCTTTTCCAAGATGAGCCTACCCGCATATCAGATAAGTCATGTCAGTCTTTTAAAATTTTGAAATAAGCACAGTGAATGATATAACGACTGTAATCATATCATTTCCCATTTGAAGTATATATCATATTCTTTAACAAAGTGGCTTATTTTTGTGATTTTTGTAATTGTTGAATTATTTTGAAGTTTTTTATTTTACTCAAATTTAATCATACCAATTGATTGAACTAGGAATTCAAACCGACTAGGTTCAAATGCCTTGGTAAATAAATCGGCCAATTGATTTTCAGTGTGAACTTGTTTCAATTTGATTAACCCTTTTTTCAGCACAATCTCTCAAAAAGTGATATCTGATCTCAATATGTTTTGTTTTTGAGTGCTAAACAAGATTATTTATGATAAACATTGTTGTTGTGTTGTCAATATGAATTGAAGTGTGCAAGAAGTTAAAACCGTAGTCAAGCATCTACTTTTGAATCCAGAGTACTTGAGAGCAACAAGCTAATGCTGCTATATACTCAGCTTTTGTTATTAAAATAGACACGTTTGTCTACTTCTTGCACTTCCAGGAGACCAGTTTGGGACCAAGAAATTGACAACCGCTAGAAGTGGATTTCCTATTGAAGTTGCATCCCCCGTAGTCACTGTCAGTGTAGGCATAGAGATTCAAAGTCTCCTTCCTTTGGATACCATAATCCGAGAGCAGTTCACCCTTAAGATATCTAATTATCCTCCTAAGAGCATTAACATGTGATTCCTTGGGATCAGCTTGATGTCTAGCACACACACAAACACCAAACATAATGTCAGGCCTACTGGCTGTTAGATACGTTAGTGAACCTATCATAGATCGATAGTGAGTCTGGTCCACTGATTTGCCTTCAAGATCTGGACCAATCTTCATTTTAGTATCAACAGGAGTTCTGATGGACTGACAAGCAATACAGTGGGATTTCTTCAACACTGTATCCACAAATTTTGATTGATTGATAAAGATTCCGTCTGCTGTTTGTTGGACTTGCACTCCTAAGAAGAATGTGAGTTCCCCCATAGCACTCATTTGGAATTTAGAATGCATAAGGTCTTCAAAATCCTTGCAGAGAAGCTTGTTTGTAGAGCCAAAAATGATATCATCCACATAAATTTTGACTATCAACATGTCTTTTCCTTTTTCTTTTTCTGAAGAGAGTCTGATAAATCTTTCCTTTTTCATACCCGTGTTCAAGACAAAAGGATGATAAGGTGTCATACCACTTCCATGGGGCTTGATGAAGACCATACAATGCTTTGTCAAGCTTGTACACTCTGTGTGGGATATCTGGGTATTCAAAGCCTAGTTGCTGACTCACGTAGACTTCTTCAGCTATCTTTCCATAGAGAAAAGCACACTTAACATCCATTTGATAAACAGTGAATTTCATGGATGTTGAGTATGCAAGAAACACTCTTATGGCTTTTAATCGGGCAACAGGAGAAAACACTTTATCATAATCAATTTCTTCTTCTTTTGTATACCCCAGAGCCACCAATCTTGCTTTATTTCTGATGGCAATTCCCCGGTCATTAGTTTTGTTCCTGTATAGCCACATTGTACCGATAGGGTATTGTCCTTCAAGAAGATCTACTAGTTGTCATACTTCTTATTTCTTGAATTGTGGCAACTCTTCCTACATTTCCTCAATCCAGCTATTGTCTTGAAGAGGCTCTTTGATATTTTTAGGTATTGTTTGACACAGAAAGCAAGAGAACAAATAGATGTTTGCAATGCTTGAGTTGCTTCTGCTTACCCGTTCATTAAGTTCACCAATGATGCTTTCCACTGAATGATTCGTGTGTATTCTGGTAGTTGGGATTGAGTCACTAGCAATGGATACATCAAGATTGGAGACATTCAGATCATCTTGGTGAGATGCACATTCATCTTGTGGTGTAGGAGAGTTGTGAAATATTCAAAATCCTTTTCAGTTCCTGCTTCAGCATTAGCAGCACTATGAAGACTTTCGTCATTTGATGTTCTCTCAGTTTTAATTGGTAGTGTAGTTGGATCATGATTTCTAACTTCAGTTGAAGGTTCTTCTTAAGGAGATGGAAGTGTACTAGGAGCAGCCTCACTTGAAACACTCTCATTTTGAGATGGTTGTCTGACAGGATCAGCTTGCAGTGGTACGTCTTCATTTAGTTGCTCACTGATGTAGAAAATTTAGATGATTGTAGGTTTCCTGCAACAAACAATGAATGGTTTTATGTGAAATAGAAGTTCATAAGGAGTCTTGTTGCTTTCTTTTACAATCAAAGTTCGTTTTTGTACAAAGCACTATATGTTAATTACTTCTGCCCAAAAGTTAATTGGTAGTTTAGCATCGGCTAGCATAGTTCATGCTGCTTCAATTAGGGTTGTATTTCGCCTTTCAACTACCCCATTTTGTTGAAGAGCTCTAGCTGCACTGAATTAATGAGCAATGCCTTTGGTTGCACTAAAAGAACTCATATCTTCATTTTTAAATTCAATCCCATTATCACTTCTAATTGTTTTGACTTTATGATCAATTTGATTTTCAATTTTAGTGATATAATCTTTTATTAATTAGGACGCTTCGTTTTTTGAAGTAAGAAGAAGAACCATAAATCTGGAAAAGTCATCTATGATCACCAAACAATATTGTTTCTTTCCAATACTCATAACATGAGTTGGTCCGAAAAGATCCATTTGAAGTAACTTCAATGGAGAATTATTTGTGTTCACAAGTTTTGGCTTGTGGGAAGACTTATGTTATTTCCCTTTGAGACACGCTGAATAGTGGTCGATAAAGTGAAATTCTTTTTGAGGTAAACCAATTATATGGTTTCCCTTGACCAATCTATTCATGTTTTTGAAATTTGTGTGTCCCAAAGGTCTATGCCAAAGTTGTGACTCATCAAAAGATGCTTTTGACAGAAGACATGTTTCTTCTTTTGGTAGAGCAGAATTGAGGTTTAAGCATATGTATTACTCTTCCTTGGGGTCTTCAACACAATCCATTCTTTAGAAATTTGAAATGCTGGCTTCAGAATGTAACAATGAGTGTCGGTGAAGTTAGTGGAATATTTCTTGTGACAGATCTGGGACACGCTAAGCATATTGAAGTTCAATTGTTCATAGTAGTTCACTCTATCAAAACTCAACATCCCACTTGTCACAGATCCTTCACCAGTGATTCTACCACCTTGTGAATCTCCACCAAATGCTACAGTAGTTCCTTGAATATGCTTGAAATCATGAAGGAGGGAACGATCTCCATTCATGTGTCGGGAGCACCCACTGCCCACATACCATAGGCTATTGGACCTGTATGGACGACCCTGCAAGCATGTAAAGAACTAATTAGAGTGTGGAACCCAAGCCATGATGGTCTTGGGTTTCCCATTCCTATCCATGACAGTAAAATTTTTATATTTTCCTCTAAATTGTGGCTTAGAGGACGAAGTATTATTTGAATTTTGATATCTTGCTAATTTCATCTCATCAACTTCAACTGAATAGTCCGAAGAGTATTAAAATCTTTGGTCCCTGTTTCTTTGAAGTAATATGACTCGTTTTTTATTGTTAAACATTATTTTTGATTTATGAAAATCATGTGTTTATTTGATTTTATGGTTTTTATTTCTTTAAAAACTCTTTAACTCTTTCTGGATACCTAAGTAATCATTAGAATTTGAAACACTTGATTGTTTATTATAAATAGGACTTTTGATTTTGGGTTTCACAACTGAGATTGGTGAGATGGGCTTGTTTTCTGGAATTCTCAAGCCTTTTTGTTTGAAGAAACAATCTGATGTGTTTTGGTTAGTCATACCACAGACAGAAAAATATTTGTTGAAGTAGGAATTTTTTGTAGAATGATTGTTCATGTCATAGATTGAGCAATATTGATTAAAATAACGCTCATTTAATCTTTGATTTGACATTTCACAAATGTCACAATACATGAGTTTGTCTCTTGTTGCAGATCTTAATGCCTCAATAGATTTACCAGTTTTTAACTGAGCATCACTCTTTGATTTTGAAGAGGAAGCAATATCAACCTTGTTACCAGTTTGTTTCATAATACTATTGTTTTTCACTCTTTTGGGTTGATGTTGTTTCCTTAAGCCTTTTCTATCCTCCTTTTCTTGTTGGTTTACATGATATTTATTTAAGATGTCAAAGCCAACTCCTTGCTTCAATTTTAATGATTAAGATTCTATTATGCTTTTTGTATTTTGAATCAGTTGGGTTTTCCCTTTGTTTTTCAGTGAAACTTTATCTGATATGATTGAATTCTTTGGAGATTTGATCCCAATCAGATCTTTCAGCAGATTGTTTCAGGGACTCATCAATTTTCTTCTTTTCTTTGAGAGTTGCAGGGATGAATTTCAAGAAAGGCACTATGGCTTGGACTGGGCTTCTTGGTTTAATGACATTTACTGACTTGTCTGAGCATTCTTTGATTTTGATGGGATAACCTAGTTTGATTTTCTCCTCGTTTGTTTCAATATAAACGCTTGGTTTATTTTGAGGATTTGTAATTTTTGATACTACTGATTTAGTTTCAACAGTTTTAGGTTCATTTTGCTCAGTACGAGTGATTGATAAGGCATGACAGTGTAATTGTCATTGTATGGTGGTCGACATGAATTGTATCCAATGCCAGTCATGTCCTTAGGATCCTTTTGTTAATCAAGCATCTCTTGCAGCTTGGCTGAACATAGTTGAAACTTTTCAAGTTTCACTTCAGTGGCTGATTGCTCAGCCTTGGATTGAGCTAACACTTCAGTTAACTTTTCATTTTCAGCTACAAGAGTTTAATTTTCTCCGTATAGTTTTTCAATATCAGAGATGAGTGATTTGATTTTAATTTCAAAGCTTTTCATTTCTCTTTTAAGCATCTCTGATTTTACTTTTTATTCTTTAATCTTAGCAGCTAATTTGTGATTGTGCTCATGATATCCTTGTAATTCGGCAATGCATTTATCACTGCATAAATTAGATTTTACCTAGGATGGCATAGGTGTTGGGCCATCATTTATGTGAGCCATAAGAGCATGATTTTGAAATTAAGGCTTCACCTCCTCAACATACAAGCTCCAATCCCATACTCCGTCTTGTCTGATGACAAGAGCATTAAAAGTAGGTTGGCTGCCTCCACGGGCTTGATTGGTCAGTTGTGGCTGACTTTGGTATGGTTGTTGATAATGGCTTTTATGATGATATTGATTTTGGTTGTTGGATTGAAAGCTTGAGTTCGGTTGTGATGATGATTGGCCATGAGAACTCCTCTGAAAGGTGTTGTTGCTTCTTCTTGGAGCATTGCATTCTCTTGAGAAATGGCCAGTCATACCACAGTTGAAGCATTTAACTTTGGATTTGTCATATCGAATTTTGGTATTCTCATTTAGACTTAGCTTCCTACCCTTCCTGAAAAACTTTTAGCCCTCATGGCTATCATAGCTATCTGCCACTGTAGATCCATTTCTTCTACATCATCAGGATTCATTTCTTCTAGGTCTTCTTGGATTAGATGAGTAGAGGTGATTCTTCCTCCTAAGTATCCTTAAAAACTTGCAAAAAAAGGCATTGTAGGTAGCCTTTTGCTGGCATTCTTGAGGGAGTGGCAGTAAATCCAGTTGATTGAGATAAGGTTGATGGCTAGTTGGTTGATGGGGCAGCAATAAATCCAGTTGATTTTACTTGATCTCTGAATGAGAGGAAATCATCTTATTCATAAATAAATGCATTTTCCACAAAATGAGTTTCTTATGGAAATTTATATGCTTCAATGACTTGTGGTTCACCAAGGTTTCTTCTCCTTTCATCAAGTTCAAGAGCTTTAATTTTTGCAATCACTATTTCCAGAGTAGTGCTTTCAAGATCAAGTTTTTTTTCAACATGGTTACATTTTGCTTCCAAATCACAAGAAGACTGTGCAACATCTCCTTGTGCAGCTCCTTTTCTTTATATGTAACCCCCATTATCTCAAGATCATTCACCAACTGCACAGACCGATGCACTTGTTTTGAGATTGACTCCCCTTTGGAGTGATGGAAGATTTCATATTGATTGACAAGCTTGTGTTTGTTGATTTCAGCCACTTCACTACTTCCTTCACACATGATGAGCAGTGCATCCCACACAGCCTTTGTTGTTCCATATTTCTCAAGTTGTTTGAGTACATCCATTTTTAAAGCTTGTGTGAGAATGGAGTATGCTTTAAGGTCAATCTTTATCTTCATATACTAATCATCATCAAGAATTAGATCTTCAATGGGTATTCTTGATGTTTTGTATAGAGCAGCTTGGTCAGCCGAGAGTGACACAAGGATGTAAAGTCCTTTGCATAGGGAAATCCAATAATCCGGATCTACACCTATAATATAATTAATAAACCTGATTTCCATTGCTTAAACTCAGATTTGTGTCTAAGCATAGGAGGTTTAGGTGCATGACCAAGTTCAGAAAAGTTAAGTGAATCCACTGTAATAAACTTGTTTTAAATTGTTGGAATACGAATTTGATTAATTTGTTTAAGTCCAAGTGGTCCAAATGGTCTACTTTTTGAATATTTTAACAGATCTAATGAACAGTAACAGTTTAAGAGAAACGTCCATGAATTTGCTTATGTAACTATTCTGTCAAATTTAATGTTTGAAGATTATTATGTTGATGGTGTTATTATTCTGATTTTGGAGTAGAATGATATGTTCAAGGATGTGTTCTTGGTTCAGCACAGATGAACAGTGAATCGGTCGATGTTTCAGGAGGATTTCAGCATGAATACATGTTAGAAGTTGATAAACTCGCTAACAACAACTCAATCATCAGTTCAATTGAGTTGCGTTTAGATCTAGGCAGATTTGAGATGAATTCGAGAGCCAAAGATTTGATACCAATTGACTGGGTGGTGAGAATGATATTCTCAGTTAAAGTGATTCAACTAGGACCAAATATGATGATTGAGTCAGTGATTCTATTGTGAATTTATACAACCGCAAATCATTGAATGATTGAAATACTCATAAATGCTAGGGTCTTATCATGAAACAGTAACAAGACACCTCTGAAACATATGAGTATTGAAGATTCTAATATTCTAGTTGTCTAAGGATACCTAAAAGTAGGGTTTTCTATTCTATTTATAGGCTGACAAAAGGCCTTTACAAAGTGACTAAACTACCCTAACCTATACATCTGGAAACTAGTCTAAGTACAAAAGTCTTCGTCAACATTTTCTTCTGTTCATTCGCATTAACTAATGCAGATATGTTGATCTTCATCAGCATTTTTTTTCTTCTTTCGCATTGGTGTTTGGTCATCAACATTGAGAAATGCGGATGAACAAAAACTCAGGCGCATTTGTTGCTGAACATCCATATCACTAAATGTGGATGTATAAATACTTGGCAGCATTTGTTCGGGTGTCTGCATTTGTTAATGCGGAAGAACAAATACTTGTTAGTATTTGTTCCATGGTTATCCACATAAACAAATGCGGATAGCCGACACTTGTCTTCTTTTGAGAAAATTCTTCATCTGCAATACTTCTTAGTCTTAGGGAGAATTCTAGCAGAGGAACCATCAACCACCACTTGAATTGGCATGTATGATCCTTTTAGGGTCCAACTGAAGGATCAGAAGATGAAGGGGAAGATTGTTGATGATGATAAGAAATGTAAGAAACAACAGTCTTCACATCTCACAAAGGTTAACATTAAGTGCATAATGTGTGGTCTGCACAACCACATGGCTAAAGATTGTTACTACAATCCTGCAAGCACACATTTTGCAAATAACGTAAAGAAAGAAGGAGTCAAAGAAGGTTTCACATTTTGACCTTATCATATGGTCCGAAAGGAAAGTGTGTTTCCAAAGCCAAGTTGCTTTCGGAAGAAACTCATTCTTCATAAAGGAAAATAGCTCCGGAAGACAAGCCAAAGAAAATTCAAATAAACAAAAGAGTTCCTATGCTACCTTTTGAGAAGAAGACTGCTTCTGAAGAAAAGATGGTGACAGCTTCTTTCGAGAAGAAAGAAGCCCATACATCTTCTTCATAGACATCTATTGAACCCTCATGCATACATTCTGGTTCAATTATTTCATCCTCATTGGAAGAGCCCAAGACCAACAAGGCTTAGGTTTCCAATAATAACTAACTTTTCACCTTATGTGCAGGGACATCTATATTACAAGAATGATAATGAATGGATTGTAGACAGAGGATGCTCTAGGCACATGACTAGGAACAGGTCTCTTCTTTAATAGTTTCAACATTTTGATGGAGGTCCTGTTCAATTTAGAGGTGAGGTCGGAGGATACATTTATGGCAGAGGAAGTGTATCCAATGGCTAGTTAAAGGTCGACAATGTAAACTTTGTCAAACAACTTGAACACAATCTTTTAAGTGCTTCTCAATTATGTGACCAAAAGCACCAAATGCTTTTCATAGAACATGAGTGCATTATCCTCAAACCCGGGATGACAAATCCTCATAAATTAGTGCTTCTTAGATCTCCCAGGAGAGGGGATATATACAAGCTAGATATAAACAATGCTTCCCTATTGGGTGAAGTATCATGCTTTCTTTCCAAAGCTATTTGTGATGAGTCAACTCTGTAGCATAAACGAATGTGTCATGTTAATTTTAAAATCATGAATAAATTGGTTAAAAATAACTTGGTACATGGTGTGCCTAAAAAGGAAATTTTCTATAAAGATAACTATGTTGCATGTCTGAAAGGAATGCAACATAGAACATCTCACAAATCCAATGAAGTTAACTCTATTAGCACTCCATTACACTTATTGCACATGGATCTATTTGGTGCCACAAGTATTATGAGCATTGGAAGGAAATTATATTGCCTTGTGATTGTTGATGATTTCACTAGATTCACATGGGTATTTTTTTAACTAAAGATGAAACTGCTGAAACTCTAAAATCTCTTATTTTTAAAATAGAAAATCAAATTAATCACAAGGTTAAGATTATTAGAAGTGATCAAGGGACTGAGTTTAAGAACCATGTTCTTGACTCATTTTGCAACTCAAAAGGGATTGCCAGACAGTATAGTGCCCCTAGAACTCCTCAACCTAACGGTGTTGCTGAGTGGAGAAATAGGACACTTATTGAGGCTGCTAGAATATGTTGGCTGATTCAAAGCTGCCTCTAACATTCTGGGCTGAGGCAATCCGCACTACATGCTATGTGCAGAATATGGTTTTAGTAGTTAAACCATATGGAAAAACCTCTTATGAATTATGGAACAAGAGGCTGTCATTCATTGGCTTTCTTAGGTCCTTTGGCAGCATGTGTACCATACTCAACACAAAGGACAATTTGGCATAATTTGCTAAAAAGTCAGATGATGCCATCTTTATTGGATATTCCTCTAACTCTATTGCCTATAGAGTTTACAACATTAAATCAACAACTTAAGGAATTTTCCAACATTGTTGTATATGAGCACACTCCTCGTGTTAAGGGGAATGAACCTGATCATATCTTTGATTTAGAATTGTTTCCAAACTATTCTAAACCTACTTGTGAGAATTTTTTAGCTGGAACAGGTACTCAATGTGATTTTGATGATGACCAGTTGTTTGAGTTACCCAAACCTCTTCCAAGTTCTCCAAGAGTTGCTGAAAATCAAGATCGTGAAAGATTTGATAGTATAACTATCTCAAGAACCAGTGGAGCTTCAACAAGTTGTCAACAAAGTGAGGCTCAAAACTCATTCAATGACAATACACAACACCAAGCTGATGGAAGCAACATTTTTAAGGAACAAGCAACTGTTAATGCTGCTCCACAACCAAATGATATTGATGTTGTCTCTCCCTTATTCAATCAGTCCTCTTTGAATGAATGTGAGACATCAGCTGGACCAAGTGTTCAAAATCCTAAGCAAAACTTTTCCAATTTGGATCCATGCATATGGATGTGATCCCTAGGCTTAGGATTCATAACACTCATGCAGCTGAGAACATCATTGGAAATGTTTCAGAAGGTGTGAGAAAAAGGGGACAAACTCACAATAGGAATGTATGCTTGTACTCATGCTTCCTATCTCAGATGGAGCCAAAGAAGGTAGAGGAAGCCTTGAAAAATAGTAGTTGTGTTGAATCAATACAAGAGGAACTGCTTCAATTAAAGAGATAAAATGTTTGGAACATATGTCCACTACCATCTGGTAAGATACCCATTGGCACAAAGTGGGTATTAAGGAACAAGAGAGATGATAGAGGCTTGATTATAAAAAACATGGCAAGACTAGTAGTTCAAGGATACACGTAAGAGGAGGGAATTTATCACACTAATCTCTTTGAACCTATTACAAGACTTGAGGCAGTGAGGATCTTTCTTGCTTATGCAGCATCCAAGAACTTTACAACCAACTAGATGTCAAGTGTGCATTTCTATACGGGGATATAGACAGGGAAGTCTATGTATGCCAGCCTCAAGGATTTGAAGACCCACAACACCCCAACTGATAGGTTCAAATGGATTGATTTGTGTTAATGATGAACTACAATTGACAATAATATGCACAAAGTAATCAACTAAGCAAATTATCAGAAAAATTCATAGTAATTTCATTGATATTAGCAAAAGGATTACAAGTACAGAATGAGAGAGTTCTGTTGCAAAAGTCTCACCTGCAAATACAAATAATCCTATATATACTAATACAAGAAACAAAGGAACATATATTTACACAATAAGTCCCTATACTATGACAAAAACGAACTAAAAACTAATGCTAATATTTAAGGCTCCAACAGTACCCCCCTAAGATTTGCATTTGTCTTCTGTCAAAAAAATCTTTAGGCTCTTCTTTGATCTTAAACATTGGCTTCTCTTTGTACAGCTCCAGTTCTCTCAGAGGTTTCTTTATTGAAGACTTGAATTTTTTCAGCTAATTTCCCTTGCTCGGGTTTTGAGTCATTCGTTTTTATCTCCATAGCATCCATCA
The DNA here is from genome assembly GCA_025215565.1 of Flaveria ramosissima. Classification (NCBI taxonomy): domain Eukaryota; kingdom Viridiplantae; phylum Streptophyta; class Magnoliopsida; order Asterales; family Asteraceae; genus Flaveria; species Flaveria ramosissima. The sequence goes on from CM046040.1 coordinate 66,514,336, forward strand.
CCTGCAATGTCTCCTAAGATAATGTTGCTATATCAACATTTGCATAAAATTCAATTAGATCAGTTTGATCTTTCACATGCACCTCCAACACTCCTTTACTTGATATTCTCATGAACTCTATATTGTGTATATCTTTCTTTACAATGTTTGCATAAGCTAGAGCTTTCCTCAAAGAAATCCGCTCCACGGCTGCATTCGTCACTTTGATGATCGTCATAAAGTACTTTCTATCATTTTCAGCTTCAACTGACGACACTTGCTCAAATCTCTGATTAGACAAAAATGAGATGTAGCTTGGATGTAGTAACTTCAGCTAAAACACTCCAAATAAGCTTATCAAGTCTTTCTCCCAATCATCTTCATCTCTCACTAGCTTTAGATGAAATGTATCAGAATTATAAAACCATCTCTTGATTGGTTTTTGATGTTTGAGTACCATCAATTACTTTCAAACAAGGATTGGTTACTTTTTGGAAGTATTGATCTCCAAAAGCTTCTACATATTTATCAGCCATTTTTGATCTAGATTCACCTTTCTTCTCATCTCTCCTCAGTGTGTCAAAATAAGCCTTGTCCTCTTGATCACATCTTGTTTGAAGAAAAGATGGCATCTGGGTGATTCCTCTATCAAGTAACTTCACAAAGTTCTCTCCTCTAGCAGCTTTGGATGGGTTAATGAGAGGTAACTTATGCAATTCCTTCAAATCTTGCAGTGTAAGAGTAACTATACTTGAGTAAAAATGATACACATCACATATAGCATTTACTCTTTTTATCAAGAAAGCATCAAACACCTCATCATACTTCCATGCTACTATCTTTACATCCTTTGTTTTATCAGGCACAATCATAGCATTTAAAAGCTCAGATATAGATTTTCCTGTCTGTAACACATTCCTCACTAAATCTACAGTAGATCTTGCCTTATTCCATAATTGCTTTTGATCCAAATCAACTCTGTAGGCTTGCTGCTCAGTGTTTGGAAACATTCTCATCAATTCTTTCCTTCTTTCATGTGTTCTTCTCACTAGCTCTTCATTAAGCTCTTTAATCTTTCCTTCTAAATCAACAATCAATTTATCTTTTTTTTCAGTTTCAACCTTCAACACATCATTCTCATCTTGAAGTTTTATTTATCCTTTCATCTTGATCAACTATTTTTGCTTGTAAGTCATCAACTACTTCCTCATCATTATCATTCTCAGTTTGAACACACACATCACTAGTTTGTTTTAAAACTGATTCATTTACAATCATAAACTGTAGTTCTTGAATTTGACCTAGAGATTGCACACCAGAACTTACATTCTGTGTAATAGGCTCAACTAACATAGCATCCATAAATTCAAAATCAAATGTTTGATTTTGATCAATATTAGCATCATCAGCTTCATCATTCACATCATTACCAATCTCTCTCTCTCTTCATCATTAATCTCATTATCATCTTCATCATGATCAACAGTTTCATCTCTTTGATCAGATACAGTCTCTTCACTGTCTATTTCCTGATCAACTTCTTCTTTATTTCCTCTAATGTCACCTCCTTGATTGTCTTCATCATCACTGTCATTATCATCAGAAGAACTCTCATCATTATCTTGTTCTTCTTTATTCTCATCTTCATCATCTTCTTCTTTTTCTATTATTTCTTCAATTACATCTTCTATCAAATCATTTGGATCCACTGGTTCTCCTTCAATCAGATGAAAGTGTTGTTGATGAATATCCACCTCATCCATAGCAACATTCCTCATGTACTCAAATAAAGGAACATTTGGAGCTCCAGTAATAACAAACAATCTCTTACAAACAATCTCAGACATATGTTCAAACTCAAGTCTGTCACTTACTATACCATGAACATACATGTCTGGATGTTCTTCATTTATGATCAATTGAAGAAATCTTGGATACATCAAGTATTTTTTCCTTTTCCCCTTTTCTAAATTGAAGATGAATCCATTCATAATCCATTTAGCCATGTTAAATCTCCTATTTGTGGCTAGAGCAATGACTGGAGAAGCAATGTCCACTGAGAATGAATTCCATCCAGCACTTCTCTTGGACATACAATGTTGGAATATGTAGCATAGTAACTTCCAATGATTATACACCCTTGCCCTGAAGAATTGTTTCTTAGGGAAGTTATCTGGGTGTCCTATCAACATGAAAACTTCTCTACATTCATCAAATGTGCATTCATCTAGATCTTGAGGTTCATTCTCTCCAACTCTTAGAGCAACCCTGATTGACTGCGCAGATACCTCAGTCATTCTATCATTAGTAACAAAACCTCTAAGAACTTTATGCCCATCATCATCTCTTTCCACCTCAGGTGTTCTCCAGAACTTCTTTATCAATCTAGCATTGATAGTTGGGCGTGCACACATGGCATAAACATACTTAGTCCTTTGAATGAATCTAATCATCTCTTCATAGCCAGTTGCTTCTCTAACATCCTCATCTAGAAAAGATGCAACATTATGCTTTAGCTCAAAAATTTAACTCAGCCATCTAAAATTTACAAAGAAACAACAATAAGTGTGAAGAAATTTTATTAATATAACTCACAAAACATTTTGTTAATTTCATATTCAAAAGTTTGAAAATATTCTAAGTGTTCAACACACTTGATTTTTCAATTGTTTTTTAATACAAATTAATCATTCTTATGAGTTTTTTAACAATTTTATATCAAGATATAATACCTTCATTATTTTTTTAAGTTTTTACTTAATAGATTTTATATTTTAAAATTTGATTATGTGAATTTTTGAAAAATTTTCTAAGTGTTGAAAAGCTTACTGACCTTTATGTTTAATCAAATTTTAACATATACAATCAATTAAGTAACTTTTTTCTTGTTAATTTTAAATGATTTGATGAGTTTTTGATGATTTTCAATCAACTTTTTCTGAAAAATACAATTTGAGGGATCAATTCTTATTCAAATTTTTTTTATTATCCATCACAGATGAACATAAGAATCATCAGACAACTTTTGTGATAAAATTCAAATTTATTGATGTTAAACAGGTCGAAACCATGTATAAACAACATTATCATATTCAATTTTAAACAATCAATCACATTTTATCAACAATTCGCGATTTGATCAAGTTCTTAGGGTTCGAACGCCCAAATAGGGTTCAAACGCCTATTATAATGTGATGATTCTGAACATTAAAGTGATGAAATGATCAACATGTCATTTAGAATCACTGATTATACATTTAAATGTTAACAATCTCTGATAATCAAGCTAAACAAAGTGAACAATGCGAGTCGGAAGACTAAGTGTAAGAACAGAGTGTAAACTGAGTGAAAATGTTCGAATGAAATGAATTCTGTCAACTGTTGAATTTATATAATCTTTGGACGCATTGCAACTGTGTAGGCGCATGACCTCTGTTGGGACGCATGAGGTCTAGACGCATTGGCACTGTACAGGCGCATTGCTCATGTTCAGGTGCATGAGTCTTAGACGCATGAGTTACACTTGGTCAATTTTTATCAAAGTACTTAGGTGCATTTGCACTGTTCAGGCGCATGATCCCTATTAAGGTGCATGAGCACTATTCAGGCGCATGACCTATCCTGAGATGCCTAACACTTTAACAAAAACATTAACCCTCAGTTCGTATGAGAACTGTTTGGGCACATGGGCTTTCAAGATTCCACACTTGGTTTATTTTTAACTTGAAATGACCGGCACTGTTTAGATGCATGACATTTTGTAAAACGCCCAAAACTTAACCAAAATTCTCAGACTCATGACTACTGTTTAGGCACATGATTTGGAATCAAAACGCCCAACACTTGTCTTAAAACTGAAAATTCATCATGCTTCTAAACTTGGACTTATGGTCACTGTTTAGACACATGAGAATCATTTCATACTTCAAATACTTAAACTTTTTCACCAATAAACATTTAAACTCTAATTTTGAAAATTTTCAATGTTCTTCATGAAATAGTCAACCATTGGTCATTTTTTGACTTTGACTTTTTGAACACACAGAAATTTTGACTTTTTGAACACACAGAAATTTTGACTTTTTGACTTTATTAAAAAAATTTATTTTCTCACTCAAACTTTTAACTTTTATTTTTCAATTAAATTCTCATCATATTAGTCTCAATCATTTGGAATTTTTCAAAGATTTCAAATAATCTCAACTCAATCATTTGCATGAAGCTTTTCCATATTTCAAACTAAAAATAATTTGAAATTTGTATTAGGTTCATTTTTGAATCATATCAAACACACACATACTTGAAAATTTAGCATCATCCTTTTCAACTTTTATTTTGATTTTCTCTTTTTCAAATTTTACCCCCTAAACTTTTATGTTCACAAACTTAGAAGTTTATATTAGTTGGAAATTGAGAAAAACAACCATTATCAACATGCATGCACACATAGAAACATGCAAAAATCAAAATAAAGCGGAATAAAAAATATACTACTAGATGTACACTAAATCATATGCCTGTAGTGAGATCATATCAAAGAATAATCAGCACATTAAAATAAAAGAAATTGTGAATAGTCATGGACACTGATTAAATCTTGATCAGGTGTGTTCCAGGTCAGGATTACTGCAGCAATGGAGACACAAGATCTAAGGACAGACAATGAGTACTTTGGTAAAAGAATCAACACACTTACTTTTTCAATTCTTGGATTGTTAAGGTTCTATTAGATATGACATTATGGAACCCACACTTAGACTTAGAGAGTCCAACCCTCGTCAAGGTATACAAGCAAGCCTTATTCTCAGCTTAATTACCTGACATATATGTATAACCAGATCTCATGTTTAGGTCAATGAGAGAATCATTATGGTAAAACCATTTGATGATCTCTGAGAAAACCACCATGGACAAGCCATAAGGTAATCCCTGAATCCGTTTCATAAAGAATTGGTTATATATATGATTCATAAGAATCAAAGGACATCCATTTTTGGACTTTTGAAAGGATCGTGTACATTGGCATCTTTTGCATCTGGTGAGAATATCCAGGTCTGTAATGACTTACAACAGAGGATACCTCGTCACTTTAGGTCTATGATGACTCATAACAAAGAAGTGAACAGATGCAGTAAACAGATCTCATGGTTATTCATATCACCATCAGGTGTGAGTTTGTGACTTGATAAGCAATCAATCAAAAAAGTCAACACTACTCATAAGAACTAAGATGAATACCCACAAATGCATAATGATTTACTTAAATCACAAGAATCTACTTTTTCAGTATAATTGCATGATTATACCAGCACATCATATCTGATCACGTCAGACTTTATTATCGAGTGAAGTATGCAACTGATTACATCTGATGTACTATCATTTCTCACATGTTCCAAAGGCAGATTCAAATCTAAAGAAAGAAAATATCTAAACTATATTTTTGTATTTTCCTTTTATAATTTTCTATATTGATTTTTCAATTTCTAATTTTGTATTTGCTTTGTCATTTAGCACACAATATTTACAATCAGGCACTCAACTTTTATGGTTTTCCATTTGAGTTGTTTATGAAAATGAGGGAGGGTTATTATCATTTTGAAGAAACAAAATCATTTTTCAACACAAATAGCATACATTATGTCAGGTCTAGATGTAGTAAGATACATCAAAGAACCAATCATAGATCTGTATAATGTTTGGTCGATAGATTTTCCTTTCGGATCAGGATCAATCTTGGTAACTGGAGTTCTGATAGATTGACAATCTTGCAGTTTGAATTTCTTCAATAGCTTATCAACAAACTTCTCTTGATTGATAAAAATACATCTGAGGATTGTTTTACTTGCAATCCAAGGAAGAAGCTGATTTCTCCCATAAAACTCATCTGCAAACATGATTTCATAATCTCTTCAAATTCTGAGCATAGTTTTGGACTGGCTGAACCAAATATGATATCGTCCACATACACTTGCACACATAAAAGATCATTTGCATCCTTCTTGATGAATAAAGTTGGATCAATTTTCCCTCTTGTGTATCCGTGTTGTATCAAATGCTGGGACAATGTCTCATACCAGATTCTTGGAGCTTGATGTAGACCATATAATGCTTTGCTTAGCTTGTACATACGATGAGGAAATTCAGCATCTTCAAAACCTTGAGGTTGCTTGACATACCCATCATCGGTGATTGGTCCATACAAAAATGCACCTTTAACATCCATTTGACCCTTGAATTTTATATAAGAAGCATATGCCAGGAAAACACGAATTGCTTCGAGTCTTGCAACTGGAGCAAAGACTTTCTCATAATAAATTCCTTCCTCCTAGGTGTAACCTTGTGCTACAAGTCTTGATTTGTTTCGAACAACTATTCCTTGATCATATGATTTGTTTCTGAACAACCATTTTGTGCCAATGACATTCTCTCCTTCAGGCAAATCCACAAGCTTCCACACTTCCTGTTTATGGAATTGAAGTAACTCTTCTTGCATAGCCTCAATCTAACTATTGTCCTGTAAAGCTTAAGTGATGTTTTTAGGGACAATTTGAGAAAGAAAACACGAGTATAAGCAAATGTTTGCTTGGTTTTTATGACTTATCGTAGTTCTCTCATTCAAAGGACCAATAATCTGTGAGATGGGATGTCTCTTGTGATTACGAGTAGTTGGGATCTCGTCTTCTTGAACATTCACCTCTAGATTGGTTTTGTTCAAGTCAGAGAGCTGGTGCAACAAGTTTGAAGAATGTGGAGTGAAATTCTGAACATGAGTTGGAGAGTTGATAAAATAATCAAGCTTGTCATTTACATCTATATCTCCTGATACAGAAGAAGTTCCAGACTCAGGTTGTTGAATTTCTGGTCCATCATTAGGAATTGGTTGAGAAACATCAGAATTTGCATATTCATGGTGTTGCTCATTAATTTGTTGCTCATGAACATCTGAATTGAATAAAGAATCTCTCACAAACGATAAAAATGGATAGTCCGGGATTAAATCATCCATATCGTCAAAGTCTGAATCATCACTAAAGGATCCAAGATCTCCTACCTGTTTCCTATGAACACAAGAAGGGTCAAACAAATTAGAATTGAGTGAATTTGACAATTAATCTTAATCAAATAACCATGTTGGACCATTTGCAACTGATGGAAATGAATTTTCAAGAAATTTAACATTGAAAGTTTCAATGATAACATTCGTCTTAGAGTTATAAACTGTATATGCTTTAGAAGCTGACGAATATCCAAGAAAGAATCCGTCATCAGACTTTGCATCATATTTGCCTAGTTGATCATTTGAGTTTGAATCAAAACTGGACAACCAAATGATTTAAGAAAATCTATGTTTGGTTTCCTGCTGAACATCAACTCATAAGGAGTTTTCTGTTTGTCTTTCACCAATAGAGTACGATTCTGAATGAAACACGCAGTTGATATGGCTTCATCCCAGAAAGTGATAGGAATCATAGCATCTGGAAACATTGCACGGGCTGCCTCAATCAATGTTTGGTTCTTCCCTTCTTCAACTCTATTTTGTTAAGGAGTTCTTGGAGCACTGAACTGATGAGCTATCACTTTCCCTACACAGAACATGTCAACATTAGCATTCTTAAATTCTGTTCCATTATCACTCCTAAATATTTTGACTTTTTGGTAAAGTTGATTTTCTACTTTTGTGATAAACTCTTTTAATAACTTAGCCATTTCCAATTTTGCACGTAAAAAAAACCCAAGAAAATATTGTATAGTCATCAATGATAACCTGACAATATAATTTCTTTCCAATACTTTGTATGTTTACTGGACCAAATAAATCCATGTGTAACATCTACAAAGGCTTGGATTTTGAGTTTATAAGTTTGGACTTATAGGTTGCCATGTGCTACTTCCCTTTTAGACAAGCTTTACAGAGATTGGTTGTAGCAAACTTCTTTGATGGAATTCCCAAAACATGATTTCCTGCAACAAGTTTGTTCATGTTTTTGAAGTTTGAATGCCCAAGACGTCTATGCCAAAGCTGGATTTCATCATTTGAAGCATGAGCAATGAGACAAGTTGTTTAAGTTGAAGGATCAATGTGAGACATATCTAGCTTGTAGACATCTCGATCTCTAACAGCTTTTACAACAACCCATTCCTTTGTTGGGTTTTGTAGATCCTTACCAAAGTCATATTAACCGTTTATTATGTAAAACGCAGCGGAGTTTAGGTCAAAAAACGTGAGTTTATGTATCATATACACTTGTTAAAACAAAACCCAAGACAAGGATCTATTTATATGGAAGAGCATACTATCAAAAACACTCAAGAACACATTTACTACATTAGAAACGTGGAGAATGATGCAGGTTGATGATGATGATGATTGAAAGCTAAGACTTCAATGTAGAAGCCCTCAAGAGATGATACCCACAAGCCCTTCTTTACACCCACTTTCTAGGTTGTAGAACACCAACTTCCCTTTCTTCTTGTAGATCCGAATCTACACAACTAAGGCTGAATTTTCAGCTCACAAAACTGATTTTTCAGCCAAGAGTTCCTCTAATAATCAGCCCAAAATTCGAATTTAGAGAGAGAGATTAGAGAGAAAAGGGAGCTTTTGCATGTAGGAGAGAGAGAGTATCTTTAATGGAAGAGTGCAAGACTTTAAATCTTGCAATTTACAAGACAAAAATGGGTGGTGACACCAAGCCCAAGGGGGGGCCGAAAATACCCATCAAAATGGGTTTCCCTCCCATTTAATTTTATAAAAGGTTACACTCTTGCACTCTTGTTTTATAAAATTAAAATCCTTTTAATTTTATAACACTAACACTCTTTTATTTGTCATTGTTTAACTAACTTAAATAATGAAACAAATAAAATCTCATGAACAAATTATCCACATAATGTTGTTCATTTACAAAAGCAGTGATTTAGAAAACCTATTTTCTAAATTGGTGTCTATATTTATTAGTATGATCTTATCAACGAATAAATATTTATTTGTGTTTGTTTGGCTTGTTATTGGGTATGACCCGACTTGGATCATATCACACTAGCCACATCAATTTAATATGTATCTTGGGCAGAATAAATCCTTCAATCTCCCACTTGCACAAGATTCATAGAAGATTGATGCAAGCAACAAATGACGCCTAGCAACGGTTTGCTACCCCTATTGTATATGACTAAGTGCCATTCAATAACATCATCCTTTTCAAGTACCTTACTTGAATATGATTTAGGCGAGTCAATCATTTATCCTTTTGTTACAGATGTCATGTTAAATCCCAGAGACATAGAATTGTCATTCTCCGACGATTTAACTTTAATAGGCCTTAGACATCTAACTCTCAACGAATAAGAGGAACAAATTCCATCTTGACTACATACGTCTCTCAAAATTACCTTATATCATACCTGAACCTAGCCTTACGTACTGCCAATGTTTCAGAACAGCAAAGCACTAAGTCAAAGTACGATACTCGGTGAATATCAAGACCCAATATGTATCTCAGGTCTGAGGATACAATGATATTCGCCTTCACTCAATATTCCTTATGACTACTCATAAAGATTCCATGCAGAAATAATAGAGAGCGGGTCAGTCCTATATCTATATCCCATAGATATCAATGAACCTTGGTAGCAACCGTTTGCTCTATATTCATACTTTATGAATATCAACCAATCCAAGTTCATTATAGTCTTACATTCATAGTTGTTCCCACAAGTATGATCGACTACGGACGTTTAGAATAACTTGCTTATTCACGGATTTAAGCATGCTAAAATAGAAGAACAAATGGAAATTATAACCATATAATTAAGTCAAATAACATAAGTTCCAATATCCAAATACAAAATTTGATCAAGTCCAATCACTAGAATATCGAAGTCCTAAGGCACAAGTATGACTTTCATGCTTTGACCTATCTAGGAGCTTCGTGAAAGGATCCGCAATGTTTTGATCGGTGTGAACTTTGCGAATACATATCTTTCCGTTTTCAACTTCATCCCTTATGTAGTTGAACCTCCATTCAATGTGCCGAGTCTTTTGATGAGCACGAGGTTCCTTGATTTGA